>CM053586.1:50202324-50223758 GCA_028646515.1 Pseudochirops corinnae
AAAAAAAAAATCAACAAATATTTTTAAATATTCATTGACTCCTATATATCAGGCACTGTGTTAAGAACTTAGGCTACAAAGACAAAAACCAACCAAACAAAACCAAACAACCAAACAAAAAACCCACTCAGGGAGCAAATATTCTATTGAGACCAAATGGCATCTAACAGGGAAGTGGCATTCAAGATGGACTTGAAAGATAGCCAGGTTTTTATGAAGTGAAAGTAGCAAAGAAGCTCATTTTAGGCAAGGGAGACAGCTTATGAAAAGACAAGTAGAGGAGATAAATGGAATGTTCTTTATATGTTGGGAAAAGCAAGCCAGGGGAATTTTGTTGGCGCCTTACAAACAGTTTTGTTACACTTCTTTTGGCATGGGTGGCTTTTTAAAAATAACAAAATAAAATCCCAATAAGAACTCTATACCAGAAGAGACAGGAGAAAAAATCGATTGAGTTTTATTTAGAGAAATAGTTATAATAGAGAGTTCGAGTAGTGTGAGACATGAGTCTTCAGTTTCTGGGAAATTTTGACTATCAATTTCATTTAATTAAGGAGTTAATGGAAAATAGAAAGTACAGAAGTGATCACAAGACCTTAAAAAAATCAAAATTGAACATAAGTAAATAGGGAAAGAAGGATCTATCCTACTGACTTTAGGAAGGAGGAGGGGAGAATGTGGAGGAGTGTTGTAATGACTGAAGAGACATTCCTTTCTCTCATTCAGTTAGTGAATGTTCATTATTAGATGATCTCTTTCTGTAAACACAAGTGTGACTCTTTTTTTTTTTTGCTTAAACCCTGCCTTTGTTCGCCCACTTGCAACTTCTGTTGATGCCACTTGAAATGATTTAACCTTTGACATTTTAAATTCCCCAATTGTGAAATGGAGCTAATAATAAAACTTGGTTTTTTTTTCCCCCCAGAGACTTTGGAAGCTTATGAATGGTCTGTAATAACAGTGTCACTTAAAATGTTTTCTCTTTAAAACAAAGTATCTGAAAATAGCAGTCTACATAGAGAAGAGTTTATTGCCATTTTTATCATTGTTTCCCAAAATGGCCTACCTAGCCCAACAGAAATAAAATAAATCTTAGACTCTTTTTCCAATTTTTGTAACTCATTATCAGAAAATTTTTATACTTATTCACAAATGTGAAGGAAAAATGACTTTCATATTCAAGTTGAATAATTAAAAAAAATCTTTTGGACTGATTTGATGTTTACACCTTCTTAAACTCAAGTTCTATGCCCTTTTTTTGGGTAATTTGGTATGTTACTGAAGCCTTTTTGAAAGAGTATGTCTTTTTGTATTGCTAATATTTGGGATTTCATATTTTATATATTATAATGTATTATATGTTTTCATATATTATATTTCAGGAAATTATTCAGAAACATAATTGTTTGATAATGATATGATGAAAAGTGTTGGATTTAGAGTAACAAGATCTGTGTTCAGGTCTAGCTCTGTCATTTAATTCCTGTGTGACTTTGGGAAAGTCACTTAACATCTCTGCACTCAGTTTCCTCATCTCTAAAATGAAAGAGTTGGGTTGTTAACATTACCTTCCAGCTCTAACGTCTTGTTCCTGTGCTCTGTGAATATTCCCATGACTGCATCAACACGGAGAGTCAATGGTTTCCCTGGTTCCTTTTTCTTTTGTAAATATTTGCATAGCCATGTTCTTATCTCACTGGGAGAAATCATATTTGATCACATGAGACCTGAGGATCCAACATTATTTTTGGGACACAGCCTGTTCAAAGTTCACTGATTGCCAAGATTTTGTGCTCATAGACCTTAAAGAACAACAAATACAGCCTTTTAAAACCCCTATTGAGTAGACCTTACATATTTGGCTTGGCATTCCTTATGTTTAATGTTTGGACCAAGATGGAGGGAGAGACAGAGACAGACAGACAGAGACAGAGACAAAGACAGAGAGATAAAAAAAAACAGAGATACACACAGAGACAGAGAGACAAAGAGATACAGAGCAGCAGAGACATAGAGACAGAGACTGGCAGACAAAGAGACAAAAGACAGATAGAATGCTGAATAATGTAGCAGAGCTTAAGGGAGTACAGAAGAGTTCATGTTTAAGATTACATTGCAGTTCTGATTTTTTCTTGGTTCTCTCCCTGCACTTATTTCTTGTATCAACCTCTGTGCTCTAACCCCGCCCCCCTCCCTCCAACTCTTTGTAGAATGTTAAAAAATAATCTTTGGAAAAGAAGTCATAGGAGTGAGTCTGAGCGTCTTCCTCAGCACGCTTTTGGAGATGCCTGCACTTATTAAGCAGAATTAAATGGTAAAACAAAAATAATATTCTATGAAATGGCTCCCTCTGCTGGTTATTTATATGAAGAAAAGTAATGTTTTCTATTTTTTTCTGGTGATGGGTGAAATGAAGTGAGACTAGACAGTGGAAACTCTCAGGTATTTGCAGACACCCTGCTGTTCTTACTGGTGGTTGTAGAATCAGTCCACTCTGTGACTGAGTGCCAACATTAGGCTAGGAGAATAATACGTGATCTTTCCTAATGGCCTTATAATTGAAATGACTATCTTTTCTGAAACTGAATTTTGGGAGGTATAGTCTGACAAAGTAGATTCCTTTTTGTAGAGGGTACGCACATCCAGCAAAATGTAAGCCACCTGAGGGCAGGAATTGTTTCATATTACCATCCAGGCTTCTCGGTATTTTTTTTGCAAATCTGATACTTTTATATTTTTCATTTCAAAATGTAGATAATAGGATTTATGTTATATTTATGATCATTTTCTTTTTTACTCTTTTTTTGTGATGTGGGTAGTGGGGAGGAGAATATTTGTGGGGATTTTTGTCCCTTGTGCCTTCTGCTTAAACTACCCACATATCCTGGTCACAAATAAGACCAATACCATGCCTTAACTTTTCAGAGTCATGAAGAAATAGAGAGTGATTTTTATGAAGATTCTAGTGTATATGAGAAAAGAGAGTCCAATCTTATTCCAATGATCACTGCATCTTTTGGAGGAAGCCATGAGAGGTTGCTTCTCTTAGTGGAAAGAATGTTGGAATAGAAGTCAGGAAGACTGTTAGGGTATAGGGGAGAGAATGCTCAGTTTGGAGTCAGAGAACTTGGGTTCGAGTCCTGCTTTGGACCAATAATTTTCTTTGTCTGGGCCTCATTCTTCTCATTTGTAAAATGAGGGAGCTGAGTAAGAGAGACTCTGGGTATCCTTCCAGCTCTACATCTATAAGCTTGATTTTAAGTCAATGCTGACCATAGTTCTATAGCCAGAAGAGACCTTAGAGATTGTAAAAGTCTAAACCTCTTCTTTTTAAAGATGTGGACACTGAGACTCAGGGATTTTAATGTGTTTGATCCAAAGGTAGTCAAGGAATCATCTTTACTGGAAATCTTTAAAATTAGACCTGATAAACTTAAAAAAAATCTTTTAGGAGCCTTCAGTTTATTTTATCAAACATTCACATTTATTTTGTTGACCTTTATTATTAGGTTAAAAAAAAAAGATCATTTTGAGGAACAAGGGACCTCAGGTTTTTGAACATACAAATCCAACGAAATCTTTTCTTCTTTCCTCAGGTCATAGAAACACTGTCAAGACTTTCCCGTACACCTATTGCATTAGCCACAGGAATTAGGTAAGATTTATTGTTTATGATGGTCCTAGGTCAAATTGCAGATGGGTTGTTTCCAATTCGAAGAGTATGCAGTAGGTGGTTCTTCTCTGATGTGGTCAACAACGATGAACTGTATTTAAAACATAAGTCACATGTTTGAGTTGGCAAAAATATGCAAATATTTCCATTTTTGTCATTCATTCATCTAGGCCTCAGTTTCTAAATCAACAGGATATAGGGATTGGACTAGATGGTTTCTTAGACTTCTTCTTAGTCTAAAATTCCATTAGTCTTTCTCTTAATTTATCAAAATAAATACTACAAACTCAGTGGTTCAATAAAGTAAAATTAAAATACATGTGACTATAATTGATTTCGGTTAGCGTATACAAATAGCAACCACATATGAAAGATGTGTCTTTTGTCTCTGTGTAAGTGACTTTAAGTTTAGGTAAGTGAATTAAATCCTACCGTGGGACTAACATGGTCTAAAGTTCAAATCCAATCACTCTGTGGTGATTATTTTAGCTATGTTGGGATTTTCTTGAAGCACTTACTTTTAAAATCAAGGAACTCAGCTAAGGCAAAACCACCGAAAGGTCTGGAGAAGAAATAATGACATAGACTCTCTCCCTTATGTCAGAGAGGTGGGGAACTGATTGGGATATACATTTATGTACAAGAAATCTTTTCTCAACTGTTTTTCTTTGTTCTAGGAGGTGTTCAATGGCAGGAAGTGAGAACAGTGTATGTGAGAAATTTAAAGACAAAAGATCTCATTAAAACAAACTTTTAACAAATGTCAAGAAACTAGCTGATATTTCCTGAATTAGGAAATGCTAGCAGGTGCTTAGGGGGAGACCCATATGTCTGTGATACAGTGGAAAGAATACTGGGGGGAGAGTCAGGCACCTGGTTCCTAGCCCCAAATCTTCTACTTCCTGTCTGCGTGACCTTGGACCCATGTCAATTTTAACTTCTTGGCTCTCCAGTTTTGTAAAATGAGCCCTGCCTCCTAGGATTGTAGAGAGGATCAAATGAGATGATAGTTTGTAAAGTGCTTTACAAACCCTAAGTGCTGTATAAATGCTAGCTAGCTATTCTGGTTGTTATTTATAACGATGCTGACCATGCTTGAGCAGGGGCTATGGATATCCTTAAGGAAAACTGAGTGCACCCGAGAAGCAGCTAGTTGGCAGCAGTCACTGTGGGCACTTTGGGCATGCCTGAGGGAATATTGGCCATAGTAATAGAATTTGATTTACATAGTAACAGCACGCATTGTATATTTTGTTAAAAATTATGTACCATCTAGTTTCCTTCCATTTACACTTCTTTGTTTTCTTTCCCCAGACCATTCCCCACTGAAGAAAGTGTCAATGATGAAGAAATCTACAAAGGCCTTCCTGACTTAATAGAGTATGTTAAAATTTAACCAAAACGAAGACTTCAGCCTTCTTTGTAACTCACTGTTGATTTCCTTTTTTAAATCCTTTCTGATGGAGGATGGGATGAGTTTGTAACTCATAGTTTGTGGAGCTGGATAGAACAGGTTCAATTGTAAATGACCAAGAAGCATCAAATACCGATCTTTCAGTTCAAACATATCACATGGCTACTGTGTACCCAGAAGCATGCTAAGCTTCCATGCGTGAAGCAGGTAGAACAAAAAGCTACATAGGTTTATCCCCAGATATCTTCAAAGGCATAATTTACTTGGGGAGTCAACACTTGAACACACACACACACACACACACACACACACACACACACGAACATGATTAGTGAATAGTACAAGGTAGTAAGTAATGCACAAATGTTTGGTTTTGTCAGAGAATACAATAGATAGAGAAAGGATGCAGTCATTGTGGGCTGAAGTACACAAGAAAGGTATCATTGGATAGGGATATGTCTATATCTACAGCCCCTTTAGGTAAATTGAGGCAGGAGATGCAATTATTATTTATCAAAATCAAAAGTTGTCTATTTTTCCCTGTTGTTTGATTTGTATATCTCATTTATTGATGGATTTATTAAATAAGCATTTTCTTCTTAAGAGCCTATTATGTGCAAGATATTTTGAGAAATATAAAGATCTATGACATAGTTCTTAACCCCTGCAAGTTTACAATCAAATAGGCATGATTGTGTTGACAAAAATAACTATAATAAATGAAAGAATATGTGGAGTACAAAAAACTATGTATAAGTGAAAGGATCTAGGAATTTAAAGGAATGAGGAATTGCATTAACTAGAAAAATTTCATGAAAATGGCGGCATTAGAAATGGGCTTCAGTGTTGAGTAGGGCTTTGGAGAATGGAGATCAGGAGGAGAGCATGTGAGGTTGAGGAAATTTTGTGGGCATCGACATGGAAGAGGAGAATCTCAGAGTATATATGAGGAATGGCAAATAGTCTAGGCACAATTGGCTTGATGGAAGCATAGCATCACAGTCCAGTAACAGAAGTAATAGAAGGTAAGAGACATACAATTGGTTGAGAACATATCAAAGAAGATTATAAATTCCAGTCTAAAGAGTTTGGATTTTGTTTGGTAAACATTAGGGAACCATTGAAGATGTTTTGAGTTAGGAGTAAGCTGTTAGGGAAAAATGTGTTGTTTCTAGTGCTTTTATAAATTGGCCTCTATTTTTTACGGGAGGGAGAGGGGAGAATGGATCTCTTTTCTGCCTGCCAGAGTCTAAAGGTAGAAATGATGTCAGAATAGATTCTTAATTAAATTGTGGAAAATAATGAGGGAATCTATAGTCATGCTGCTCTGAAATCTTAGATTATCCCAAGAAATAATAGTAGTTTACTTTATAGGGATTGGGATAGGGACAAGAGGATGACCTCTGTACTCCCTCCCTACAATTCATTCCCCAGCCCCCATCAGAGCTGTACTTTCAGAAGATTCATCTGGCAGTAATGTGTAGCCTGATTGGTAGGGCCAAAGTACTGGAAACTGGGATACCACTTAGGAAAGTATAGTAAGAATCTACTTGAGAGAATATAGACCTGACATTAGTAGTAGCAGTTGGAATGGAATGGAAAAGATGGAGGTGAGATATTGAGTCGATAGAAATGACAGAATGAGACAAGGTTGGAGATGCGGGAGACTGGAGGGAGTAATAGAATGGGGAAAAACTAGAGCCAAGGTGACTGTGTTGCTTCAAGTCTAGGTAAGAGGGAAGAGGGTGGTGCCTATAATACAAAATTAGGGAAGTTGTGAAGAAGAAATATTTTTAGGGCTAGAATGATGTGCTGAGTTTGGCAAATATTGATTTTGAATGGTTGTTTCTACAGAAACAACTTTTTCTGTAGATATGAGTAGTTGGAGATGAAAGAGAGGTCCAGTTAGAGATGAAGATTTATGAGGGGATAACTATTCCTTAGGAGAGCTCTTCTTTAAATTATCTCATGCAACTAGATCTCTAGGCAGTTAGGTGCAACAATGACTATAGTATTGGGCCTGGAGTTCTTCAGGAAGATCTGAGTTCAAATCCAACCTCAGAAACCTATTAACTATGTGATCTGGGGCAAATCATTATGTGCTCTCTGCTTCAGTTTTTCCAGCTATAAAATGGATCAACAATAGCATCTATTTCCCATGATTATTGTGAGATAATATTTCATTTATGTTGAGCCCTGTGCTTGGCACATTGTAGGCACTATATAAATGCTATCTCCTCCTCTTTTTCCTCCTCCTCCTCCTTTTTCTTCTTTTCTTCCTCTTCTTCTTATTCTTCCTGTTCCTCCTTCTCTTCCTCTTTTTCCTTTTTCTTCTTCTTCTCCTTCCTCTTCCTCTTATTCTACCTCCTCCTCTTCTTCTTCCTCTTGTTCTCCTTTTCTTCTTCCTCCTCTTCTTCTTCTTCTTCTTCTTCTTCACTCCATGGTATGTGAACAATTATCCAGAAATTTTTCTCATTGTATTGTACATTTCATGCATTGACTCTTCTAGGTTGAAGAAGAGGAAATTATGTATATAAATTATTTTTAGAGTTTAAAATCTTGAGCATATAACAGTTCCTTGTGATGACAATGGGTAACTGCAAGTAGGTAGCTGAAGTGATCATTGGACTCCGGGAGGTAAAAGAATTGTGAGGCCATCCATGGCTTTGGGAGGTGATTGTTGAAATCGATGAAAAGAAGAAAGGGCAAAAGGTAGAAAGGGCAAAAAAGATTGTGAAAAATCTTTTTGAAGCAGCTGAGGAAGGACTACTCAGCTTTAACATTGAGGGTGGGGAAAGATATCTAAATTTACAGGGTGGATTTCAAAGGAGCTGTGTGAAATAATAGTTAGGAAGCTACAGTGTCCTTGAGTAATAATATAATGATTAATAATGGTCCATATTTCTATAACACTTTAAGAGCCATAAAGTGCTTTCTTTACAACAACCCTATGAAGGTAGTCGGTGTGGTACAGGGGAAAGGCCAGTGGTTCTAGAATCAGAAATCTTACCTCTAATGCTTTTTACCTGTGGGGCCTTGCATAAATCACTTAATCGTCCTGGGCCTCACTTCCATCTTCTGTAAAACATTAAAAGTTCAGCTAGATTCTCTGTGGTCCCTTTCAGTTTCTTTTTATCAAAGATCTTGTCAATGGGTAGTCTTAGTATTCTCTTTTTTCATATGAGGAATGTGATGGTCTGAGAGCTTAAGGGATTTTGCTAGGGCTACACAGCTGTTGTGTGTGGCAGGATTTGACCAGGATCTCCTGATTCTCAGTGCAGTGCGTATTCATGACTGTGGTCCCTTCTTCCTTCCCCCATAGTTGGTGACTGGTGTGGGGGTGGAGAAGTGAGAAGACATATTGTAACACCTTAATCTTGGTGTCATTTTTTTCTTATTTTTAGTGACAAGATTAATAAATGTAGCACCTTTTTAAAAAGCAATTTTCACATTTTTCAAAGCCAATTTTGTCAGTTCTTATCTAGAACTGCCCTTTCCCCTTCCCCCCAATTTCCTTCCACCACCCCACAACCCTACAAGGGATGCTGAGCAGGAGAATTTTGATATCCATCAGAGTGGAAAGTAATTTCATAATGTGGCTATTGGGTTAAATTGTTAAAACAAACAAACAGACAAAAAGTAAGCTGTTAGGGGAAAAGGTGTTATTTTTAGTGCTTTAATAAATTGGTCTGTATTTTTTTAGGGGGAGAGGGAGGGAGAATGGATCTCTTTTCTGCCTACCAGAGTCTGAAAGTAGAAATAATGTCAGAATAGATTCTTAATTAAATTGTGGAAAATACTGTTGAGATCTATGGTCACGCTACTCTGAAATGTTAGATTATCACAGAAATAATATTTGTTTACTTTATAGAGATTGGAATGGGAACAAGAGTATGATTTTATTCATACGAGGATGACCTCTCAGATGAGGAAAATTCCTCTATCAGTGCAGGTCAATACCTTCTCTGCAGTTTAGAGTCTTAGAGAATTGCTTAGATTATTGAGTAGTTAAGACCTGAGTCAAGTAGGTATAGGAGATGGGGCCTTTTTGCATTGAAGGGCAGCTCTCTATTATAATAAATAAATATCTAGCTTTTATATAATGCTTTAATAGTTGCCAATATTTTGCTTATTTTCTTTCATTGATCCTCACTACAAGCTTATAAAGAAGGTGCTATTATATCGTTATTTTTTAAAGAAACAGAAGCTGAAAGAAGCTAAGTCATTTGCCCAGGGTTGAGCTAATAAGTATCTGAGAGAGAATTTGAACTCACATCTAACTGACTCCAGGTCCAGATATTTATTCACCCTTATTGCCACCATCATTGGTGTCTGACTTATAGATTGTTTTAAGTCAGTCAGTCAACAAGCATTTGATAAGTGGCTACTATATGCCAGGCACTGTGCTAAACTCTGAGTATACAGAAAATGGCAAAAGACAGTCTTTGATCTCAAGTTGCTCATTGTCTAATAGAGGAGACAACATGCAAACAATTATATGCAAGCAAGATATGTACAGGATAAACTACAGATAATCTCAAAGGGAAGGCACTAGAATTTAAGGGGATTGAGAAAGGCTTCCTGTAGAAGGAGGGATTCTAGCTGAGACTTGAAGAAAGCCAGGAAGACCTGAGTTCAAATCCAACCACAGACACTGAACACTTACTAGCTGTGTGACCTTGGACAAGTCACTCAACCTCAATTGCCCTGCCCTTCAAAAAGCGAAGAAGAAGAAGAAGAAGGAGAAGGAGAAGGAGAAGGAGAAGGAGAAGGAGAAGGAGAAGAAGAAGAAAGCCAGGGAAACCTGGAGGTGGAGATGAGGATGGAGAGAGTTCTAGCCATGGGGTACAGCTAGGGAAAATGCTCAGAGTTGGGACATGGCATCTGAGTATGGATGAGCAAGGAGACCAATATCACAGGATCACAGAGTCTTGTAGGGTGAAGGAGGAAGGTAAGATGTAAGGAGTCTGAAAGCATGGAAAGGGCTCAGGTTATGAAAACAGAGTATTTTATATTTGATCCTGGAGCCACTGGAGTTTAGCGAACAGGGGTGGGAGTGACATTGTCAAACTTGGGCTTAAGGAAGGACAATTTGACCCTTGAATAGAGGACAGCCTAGAGTGGGGAGATGGGAGAGGTCCTTGATGCATCTTACTTCTGATGAATTGCCTGGGTTTATTTATCTTAAGTTTATTTATCTAGCTTCATTTCTCTGTAGTAATTTTGATTTTACATGTATTGACAACATCTATCCTCCAGTCTTTACTTTGGGGCTCTCTCAGACACTCCATTGTGTCTTATTCATGCTTTGCCCTCTTTTCATCCTCAGGTCCCCTTGCCCTCTTCCTGTTTTCTCATTCTGACACTCAACGAGCTTAATCCTGCTTTTGTTGGCTCTACGTTCTGTCTGCTTATTTTGTACACAGAGCAGTGCTTTGAAGCACTCTCAACTGGCTCCATGGAAAGTTTCAGAGAAGTCAGACCTTGAACTGCTGTGTGAGAACAAAAGAAAAACAGGCCCAAACTCAATGTAAAAAAGTTATTTCAGAGATGAGTGCGCAGAATAGGGTGGCAGAACTGGACAGTATTGCAGCTTTTTCCGAGTCAAGCAAATCCTCATAATTAGGGTTCGTTATAAGGGACTTCTCTGGGACTCAGATATTGTTGTTCAGTCATTTCAGTTGGGTCTGATTCTTCATGCCCTCATTGGGGTTTTCTTGGCAAAGATACTGGAGTGGTTTTGCCATTTCCTGCTCCAGCTCATTTTACAGATGAGGAAGCTGAGGCAAACAGGGTGAAGTGATTTGCTCAGGGTCATACAACTATTAAGTGTCTGAGATCGGATTTGAACTCAGAAAGATGTCTTTCTGACTCTAGGCGTGGCGCCCTCTCCACTATGCCACCTAGTTGCCCCGGACTTGGATATGCCTTCATCCAAATTTAAAGAAAAATTGGCCTTGGCAGGCAGGTTGATGTTGTAGTGGATAGAGTACTGAGCTTAGAGCCAGTAAGAACTGAGATCAAATCCTACATCAGGCATTTACTAGCCATATGACCCTGGACAAGTCACTTAACCTCTACTCAGTTTCCTCATATAGCACCTACTCCACAGGGTTTGTAGTTATGAGAAAATATTCATCCATCTATCTGTCCATCCATCTATCTTTCTGTTCTTCCATCTGTTTCTATATAATGTTTTGTGAGCTTTAAGATATTGTAGAAACATTAACTATTGTTAAAAGATGTATAATTGAACGAATTCTGGATTTGAATTCAAAGAGGCCTTGGTTCAATTTAGAGAGACCTTTGACTTACTGGGCATGTCACCATAGGCAATTCATCCTGCCTATCTGACCTTTAGTGACAATAACACCAAAAGTTGCCTCTTCATAGTCTTCTGAGGATCAAGTAAGATAAAGTTGTAAAGCCTTTTGTGAATGTCAAAATGCTATTAAAAAGTTCTTCTTATGATTATTATGATTGAGAGGCAACGTGGAAGAGTAAACAGAAGTTTAGCCTTTGAGTCAGGAAGACATGAATTTAGGTCCTGCCTTTGGCCTGACCAACTACGGCAAGCCACTCATACCACGTGTCAGTACCCCAAAGCCCCTCTCCAAGACACTAACTTATACAAGAGCTATTGATCTCTGGGAGGAGTTTTTAAACCTGGAATTCCCCACTCTGAGAAAATCACATGTCTATACTCCTACCCCATCATTATTATAAACACATTCAAAGGTAAATATTAATTATTTTCTTTCATATGGGCCATTTTGGATTATCCACAACTCTTTTTCCCCCTACTAGCTCAAGTCAAAAGGTGATTTTTTTTTAGGAGAAAAAAATATCTCTTTAATATAGTGTTAAACAATTACATAAGTATTTGAGTCAACTCTTTACTGGTTAACCAAAAATAATTGGACTTCTCCAATGCATTCAGGGAAGAAATCCTTTGCACTTGTCTGGGAGAAGTAGCCAAAGATCAGCCCATCCTGGGATCTGAGTCTCCTCAAAGTTGGCAAGCTATCTAACCAGCTCAGAAAAGGAAAAGCTTAGAGAAAAACGCTGGGTCTTGAGCTTATCTAATCAAATAACTGCTTTTCTGTTAGAACGTCTGTAATTGCCCTTGGAATAGTAGTTCCCCAGAAAAGTCTTCCCTCAGAAACTCCTCTCAACAATTATTCCTTTTTTCCTTAAATTTCTTTTTCCGTCCTTCCAAGCAAGCCCTCTCCAAACCACTGCTTCTGTGGTTACACCCACCTACCTACATTCACAGAGGCTCTTGTATACACCAACCAACACAAACACACCTATGTGGCAAAATGTTCCCATTTGTGAAAGTTACTGTGCTTTCTTTTTATAAATCTCAATTTTATGATGTGGTGTCTAGCCCCAGGGCTGTGACTGAGGGATCTCTTTGAGAAAGTGAGGTTCATTTTGGGAACTATATCCGTGTTGTTCTGTCAACAACATGTCTAAATTAAATTCATCTCCATTCTTTTTTTTTAAACTTAATAATTTGTTTTTAAAGTAAGATATTTTATTTTTAAATTTGTTTTTTAAAATTTTATTTTTTAAGTAAGATATATGTACAAATACATATATAAACATACACACACATATATATACACACATACACATACATACATACACACACACATAGGAACCGGTTGTCTAAATCTAAAAATACAGGAGTCAGTTTTCAAAAGAAAAAAATCCAAGCAATGAACTGTTACACAAAAAAATGTTTCAAATCCCTAATAACTGAAAAAATGAAAATTAAAGCCAGAGTGAGGCTCCAACTCACACCTGTCAGCCTGGCAAAGATAACAGAAAAGGAAAATGACAATCACTGGAAGAGGTAAGGAAAAACAGGTATACCAGCGCATGGTTGGTAGAGCTGCAAAATGGTTGAATCATTCTTTGTTAAAAATTTTATTTGTATTTTATTTTTCCCCTGTTACACGCAAAAACAATATTCAATGTTCATTTTTAAAGCTTTGATTTCCAATTCTCTCCCTTCCTCCCCTCCCGCCTCGTTGAGAAGGCAAGCAATTCAATATAGGGTATACGTGTGCAGTCAGATCATCTCCATTCTCTGAGAATTTACTCAATTTTAAAGCATCAGTTACAGAACTCATAGAAGGGATGGTAACATTCAACTTCATTGAGAGCAAACTGGAAGACATAGGTTTATAGTATAATAGGAGAGGTATTGTTGTATAATGGATGGAGAGCCAACCTTGAAATTAAGCAGATCTGAGATCAAGGGCCACTTTGAAAACATCCTGGGGGCATGAATCTGGCCAAATCACTTAACTTCTGAGTGATGTAGTCAACTCTCTAAGACTATAAATTATAAAGAAGTACCAGGCTGCATTGGTAGAGGGAGTTTTCTCATTCAGGAGTTCCCTTTAATAATGAAATTACAAACATAGGTACTATTATTATCCCTTAAAGTTAAGTCAACAAACATTTATTAAGCACTTACTATTTTACTAAGCATTGTGTTAAATGTTGGTGGTACAATAAAGTTTAAAAAAAAACCAGTCCCCAATTTCAAGGAGTTCATAGTCTAATGATGTAGAACATGAAAACATGCAACTCTAAATCTATTATTTAGATTAAATAGAGGATTTCTGTACTGTGAAGGTTCAGCATTGACTAGATCACCAAGGTGATCTTTAATGGTCTGTAAAAGTAGATTCTCAGCTGTTGGGGATAGCTAGTCATCCTTCTACTCAAAGAAAACACAAGGGATTATAATAGTTCTTTCTGTATGTTTTTAATAGCAGTCATATAACCTTATATTATGGGCAGAGTAGGTGGGGCAGAACTGGACAGTATTGCAGTTTTTTCTGATTCGTTTTGGGGTAGCCCAGAGAATAGAGTTTTTTCTCCTAAAAAAAAAATCACCATTTGATTACTTGCTAGTAGAAAGGAACAGAGTTGTAGATAATCTGAAATGGCTAATAGGAAAGAAAGTAATTAATATTTACCTTTGAATGTGTTTATAATGATGATAGGGTAGGAGTGTAGACATGTCTTTTTCTCAAGGTGGGGAATTCCAGGTACAAAATGCACAGATGAATAGATAAATAGGTACAGAATAAATTGGAGATAATTTCAGAGGGAAGACACTCTCAAGGAGGACCAGGAGAGGCTTCATGCAGATTTGACAAGAGGAGAAGTCAAGTGGTGACCTGGTCTAGTGGTCAGAGGTTATGGCTTGGAGTTAGAACATGTAGGTTCAAGACTTGGTTCTGTCGTTAGTAAATGCTGGCTGTGTGACCTTGGCCTAGCAGTATCATGGTGAAGTAGATAGAGGTGTAATCTTAGTGTTAGGAAGGCCTTTCTCTAAGGTCTGCCTCTAATGTATTCTGTGTCAACAAGAACAAATTGCTTAAGGTTTTGCCACTCCCAGGCAACTACAAGATTATAAATTGAGGAGCAATTGTTGATCTTTATCTGTGAAGGGAGTCTGGGCATTTGCACACCAGGTGTTTCTGATGCTGATGAAATCATGGTTCTGAACATGAGGTATTTAGATAAATATAAAAGATAATTTCTGTACTGTGAATGTTTAGCATTGACTGGTTCACCAGTGGTCTTTAAAAGACAGTAAAGATTCTCAACTGTTGGGGATAGCTTACCCATCCTACTGCCCAAAGAAAACATATGAGATTAGAACAGCTCCTAATAGATGTTTTTAATAGCACTCATATCACCTCATATATAGACAGTGATTCTTTTGGGGATAGCATAGAGCAGTGGTTCTCAACCTTCCTAATGCCCCGCCTCTTTAATACTCGTATGTGGGCGTATCTGCATGTGGGCGGACTGGCCTGGAGACGGATAGAGGAGCAATGTCTCAGTTCCTAAGACCATTGGAAATATGTGTTTACCAATGGTCTTAGGCGACCCCTGTGACCCCTGTGAAAGGGTCGTTTGACTCCCAAAGGGGTTGTGGCCCACAGGTTGAGAACAGCTGGCACAGAGGATAGTCTTCAGACCCTTACTAACTGTGGGTCTGTCTGCCGTAATTCCTTCATCTGTAAAGTGGGCGATAATAATAACACCTGCCTCCTAAGGTTGTTGTGAAGATAAAAGGAAATAATATTTCATTTGTAAAGCACTTTGTAAGCCTTAAAGTCCTATACAAATGCTTGCTATTAGTATCACTTTTATTATATCATGTAATTTCACAGGTATTCATAGAAGGCACCTCGGAGGTTATGTAGTCCAACCTTCTTATTTTACAGATGGGAGAAGCCTAGGCCAAGTAAACTGAGGTGACTGGCATAAAATCTTTCCCGTTTTGTTAGGGTTTTACAACATTTTTCTCTTTTAAATAATATTTTATTTTCCCCCAATTACATGTTAAAACAATTTTAAAAACATTTAAAAAATATTTGAGTTCTAAATTTTATCCCTTTCTCCCTTCCCTCCCCTCTCTCTGAGATGGTAAGCAATTCTATATACTTCATACATGTGTAATCATGTAAAACATTTCTGTATTAGTCATTTTGTACAAGAAGACTCAAATAAAAAAAGAAAGCAAAAAAAATCATGTTTCAGTCTGTATTCAGGTGGATAGCATGCTTCATCATTAGTCACTTAGGATTGTCTTGGATCACTGTATTGCTGAGAATAGCTAAATCATTTGCAGTTCTTCATTGTACAGTGTTGTTCTTACTGTGTACAGTATTCCTCTGGTTCTGCTCACTTCACTTTGCATCAGTTCTTATGAGTTATCTATTATACCCATTTTTATAGATGAGGGAACTAAAGTTCAAAGAGGGACTCAGTGGATGTGGGGATTCAGTGACTCACCCAAAATCACCCAAGCAGTATCAGGACTCACATTCCACTTTAGTCCATGAAATGAGTGAACCTGGGCTCCCTGACTCCTAGGCGACAGCTCCTTTCATTCATTCTGTCTTGTTTCTTCCTTTAATTGGCTGCTTAAAACAATAACAAGATACAGGGAGAGGTATTTCCGTCTTTCATGACATGTTTTGCATATTAGAGATTGACCTTTACAGTAATTTCCCTTGCTTTTAGTGAAACTCGTGCAGATGATGAAGAAGACTTGTATGATTGTGTTTATGGAGAAGATGAAGGGGGAGAAGTGTATGAAGACCTGATGAAGGCTGAAGAAGCCCAGCAGTCGGTACGTTTTTACTATTTTTTTCTTAAGTTACTTTATAAGAATACTGATTAGCAAGTAAATTTATATCGTTGGGACCCCCAATGCACTAACTTCTTTTGATTTACTCTTTTCATTCATTCATTAATATTTACAAGAAGCATTTTTGAGCCCCTACTATGTTCAAAACACTGTAGAACTGTATGTAGCAAATCAAGGTTATTGCATTTAAAACCATATCAAGACAGTTACAAAATTTTGAAGCTAGATGGAACTTTCCAGATTATTTAGTCTCTTCCCCTTGTTTTATAGAAGATATATATATATATATAAATATATGTGTGTGTGTGTGTGTGTGTGTGTGTGTGTGTATATATATGATCCAGGAGAGGTAAAGTGCTTTAAAGTGTAGGTAAAGTGTTTTGCAAAGTCTACGTAACCCAGAAATATTTACTTCAAAAGGTATAATAGCAAATATATAAATTTACTCCCCTTAACACATAGGAGCAATAATCCCCCTTTCCCCTCATCCCCTCATACCTCCGTCTCTGGGGAAGGGAAAGGATTAGGTTCATAGCTTAACTCAGTTCCCATAGAAGACAGTCCCAAGTTCCAAGTCCAAAACCCTCCTCAGGCTTAAGTCCCAGATACCCTAGGCTTCCATGCCAGGCTAGTTGGTTGTACCATCCGGCCAGTAATCCAGGCTCCAAGATCACCATGGCTCTAATCACAGGTCTGGTCCATCTGTTCCTGAAACTGAAGATAAACCAAACAGAACAGAAGCAAACACCACCAGACCCATTTCTCTGAGCTAGGGTAAAAGAAGCAACTCCTTCCCCTCTACTCAATTTAATTCATGGCATCCATGCTGGTACAAGAAGCATTTTCGAGCCCCTACTATGTGTAAAACACTATAGAACTGTATGTAGCAAATCGAGGTTATTGCATTTGGAACCATATCAAGACAGCCGTAAAATTTCGAAGCTAGAAGGAACCTTCCAGATCATTTAGTCTGTCTGCTGGGTATAGCAGATAGGATAGAGCACAGTTGAAAGATTGTGGAAAGGAGAGTAAATGGCTCCTTCTCACTACTTTTAAATACTTAAGCAGCCAATCAAAGGACTTTACCCCTTTTTGTGAAAGCAAAATGCCCAACAGCTTCTTAGGGTGAAAATACTTGTGCCCCAAATTCACAAGTAGCTGAAATTCTTTACCTCATCCCTCTAGCTACTTGTCTGATGGACAGGTTTGCAGTTCTGTTTGGCTTTCACAAATGGCAAACTGTCTAGGTCTGCTTAAATGCTAAGAAGAACAATATGAACATTTCTACTAGACAGGAGTAACCTAGTGATTCCAGATTTCTCAAAGCAAACTTCATACCAGGACTTACTTAGACAGGATTCAGTAACAAAACACATCAGTATACCGCTCCATACACAGAATTCAATAATACAAGAAATAGAAGTGTTTAAATCATACAGCAATCAAATAAAAAGATTGCAACATTGCGCAAATGGAATTGACTTGGAAGGGGACACTTCACAGGGGAAAAGTCAGTGGTACATTTTTTGACCTTAAAAAACGTTGCCAAATTTCTCTAGGATCTCTCAGTCTATGGTTATATTAAAAAAAAAAAAAAAACACAAACCAACCACCACCAAGTTGTGGGCAGAGAACTTCTCTATTGATGTCATTTAGTCATTTACTTGTGTCTCACTGTGACCTTTCATGGGATTTTCTTGGCAAAGACACTGGAGTGGTTTTCCATGTCCTTTTCCAAAGGATTAAGTCAAACAGAGGTTAAGTGTCTTGTCTGGGGTTACACAGCTAGTGAGTGTCTTTCTTGATTCTAGGCTCAGCACTAGTTGCCTCAGTCTCCCTGTGGTATGGGTTCCTACAGAAGCAAAGATGGGGCCCCATATGTATCACAGGACATTTCTTTTTACAAAGTAATTTTTGCTACAGGAAGCATAATAACAAATATGTAAGCTTTCTTCCGTAATACATGGGAGCCATAATCCCCCTCACCTCTTGTATATCTCATTCTTTGGGGAGGAGAAGATTAGGTTGATAATTTAGCTCAGTCCCTCTAGAGGGTAGTCCCATTTCCAAGTACCAAAACCCTCCTTGGACTTGAGTGCCTAAGAACCCAGGCTTCTCAGGACTTCTGTTCAGGCTGACTGACTGTGCCATCCTGCCTGGCTCCAAGATGGTTTTGGTTCAAACCCCTGAACCCCGTGGGAGTCACCTCCAGCCCCTGAAACTGAGGACAAATACCATAGGCAGAAACAAATCTCTCCCAGGAGAAATCAAGATCTTCCCCTCTCACTGGTTGAGTTCATGGTATCACAGGAGATAGGAGCTACCAAAACATTATGGGAAAAAAGAGAGTGAACAGCTCAGTTTCTCCTGTTCTAAAGACTCAGGAAACTTATCAAAAGAGGTTCCTCCAACCCATGTGGCAGGGGATGCAACAGATTCCATGTTAGGCAAACTGAGGCATGTTCAAAAGATCCCATGTTAGAACTGAGCATGGCCAGAGGTGTCCATATTCTACTTAAAATGCCTTAAACCTTAAATATCTTAAGACTGGGAGAGCTAGGTGGTGCAGTAGGTAGAGTACTAGGTCTAGAACAGAAATTCCCAAAATTATTTGGCCTACCATCCCCTTTAAAAAAATAAGATTACTCAGTGCCCTCCTGGAAATTGACTTTCTTAAAAGCCTTTCAATTTAAAAAAAAATATTGTGTCATTTCAAAAAAGTATGATTAAAAAAAGATGCATCTTAAATTTAATAATTTATTGTTTAATTTGTGAGGTTTTTCCTGCATTGAAATTCTGGTGATGCAGTATTGTGTCATGTAACCTATAGTATTGTATTGTAAACAAGTCATTACATGCACAGATTCCTGCTAATGCATGCTGGATTTCTCGACAATGCTGGATACACTTGGCTGCCAACACTTGTTTGTTAAGACCTGGTGGAGTACTTGACCACTGATGGGTTATAACTTGCATTTTGTGTGTTTATTTGGAAAATAATGTAATCACTATGACTTTAACTCTGTTACACAGCAGAGGAAACATGTATGAATGGTTTTTCAAAATTTCCTTTTCTTCTTTCCTTATGCTTCCACCTCCCCCTTATTTTTATTCAACACCCCCCAATTGTATTGGAGGCTACCACTGCCCACCTGGATCATTACCTTTCAGTGCCCCCTGGGGGCAGTATCATCCACTTTGGGAACTTATGGAGAGTCAGGAATACCTGAATTCAAATCTGACCTTAGATACTTACTAGCTGTGTGACCCTGGGCAAGTCACTTAACCCTGTTTGCCTCAATTTCTTCATCTATAAAAGGAGTTGGAGAAGGAAATGGGAAACCACTGTAGTACCTTTGCCAAGAAAACCCCAAAATGGGTTATGAAGAGTTGGAAACAAATGAAAATGGCTAAACCACAACACCAATTCCTAAGTCCATAGAATTAATTAATGATTAGGTGAATCATAAAAATTATACTGTTATTATAGTAAGCGAGAGGGCAGCACTGCATAGTAGATTAAGAGTCACAGAAATAGAGGTAAAGGAAGGGAGAGGATGATAGAATTAGGAGTGTAAAGGCCCTTATAGGTCAAGGAATTGAATGCCATCATTTTACAGATGGGGAAATGGAGTCCAAAGAGACTGTATGACTTGCACAGAATTATTTGGAGAATCTAGTAAGAAAATATTTATAAAGTGCTTAACATATAGTTGGCACTTAATAAATGCTTTTTCCTTTTCTTTTCCAGTGAGTATTCCTTTTATGTATGGGAGCTCTATACAACTCTCAAATTCTGTGATTCCGATTCTTGATTTTACTTACATTTATCACAATAAAGAAAAGTAGGATTGAGTCAGTTGCATATTTTATATTTTCCTTAGGATAACTGTAAGGATATGAATGAACCTCAAGAGACCATTACTTAACCATCTAATTCTAGTTGCAATGCCTTAAGGCAACTCAAAAAACTTGGCTGTTGACTTCTTTTCTCAAACTATCCTGGGAAAGTGATTCCATATTGTTCCTTAGGAAAGCATTTACCTAGAAATTAGATAGATTCTTGAAGGCATTTAAAGGCTGTGCATTGTTTATGTTATTTTAGAGAAAAAAATACTCAAATCCTCAAGATGTATGACCTTATTGATGTGAACAGTGCCCCTCAGATACACATAAGGGATTAAGCACCTGCTCTGTGCCAAACAATGTACTAAGTATTTTATATATTTTTTTATTTGCTGCTTTTTGGAAGGAAAAGGTAGGCCAATTGGGGTTAAGTGACTTGCCCAAGGTCACATGACTAGTTTTGTGCTAAGTGTCTGAGGCTGGATTTGAACTCAGGTCCTCCTGACTTCAGGGCCGGTGCTCTATTCACTGTGCCACCTAGCCACCTCCTAAGTACTTTATAAAGTACTTTTGCTCCTCACAATAACGCTATGAGGTCGATATTATTATGATACCCACTTTACAATTGAGGAAACTGAGGCAGATAGAGTGTTAAGTAATTTGCCCTGGGTTACACAGCTAAGTGTCTGAGATTGTGTGGAAGTGTCTGTCCTTCCTTCCTGACCAGGCTTTCCAAACTCTAGGCCCAGTATTCTACCCACAGCACAACCTAGCTTTCTGGTGTATAGTTTATTCATCCTATGTGATTCCTATTCCTTGTCTTACCCTCAGTTTTCCATGGAGATTCACCTAGTATTCTGGGAACTTTTGTCACTACTTCTTGACATCACAAGGATTCAAGTGGACCCCATGGGCTCTCTATCTATTATCCCTTGCTCTGTCCTAATGACTGACACTAGTCCATCATCTTTTTTGCTCATACATTGTTTTAATGAATTCCTTTACTCTGATTCTTTTTCATGATTCCTGCTCACTTTCATCCTCTTCAGTGCTCTTTAGGTAATACTTTAGTTATTCAGAATGTGTAGTGTCCTTTAACTCTCAACCAAATTTCCCCAAACAAACAAAAAACTTGCTAATGCAGTTTTGCAAAACTTATAGTGTTCAATTCAACCTTTGTAACCTTCCCATTTTCCTAAAAATGAAGGGAGCCATTCTAGCATGCAATCATTAAATTGAAATATTTGAGAATTCTTAGCATGTTGCTACTAGTTTTTCCCTTCCTTCCTTCCTTCCTTCCTTCCTTCCTT
>CM053586.1:50224258-50239633 GCA_028646515.1 Pseudochirops corinnae
ACAAAAAGGAATCTAAAGTTGGATTGCTATGCTTGCTTTGCTTCCTTTGCTTTCTCATGTTGTCAGTCAGTTACTTGACTTTTGAGCTCTTTGCCACAGTAGAACTCTGCTTCCAGAGGGGAGAGATTTGTCCCAAATTGCTGAGGTTTTCGCAGCTGCTGGAGCTATTAGGAGGGCATGTCACTACAGCCTCCACCAGCTCTGGCTCACTGGTCACACACCTCAGGACCACCACCCAAGATGGTGATCCATATCTAGGCAGGTTAAAGAAAGATTGATTACCCCTCTGAATGGTCACTTGGCCCCCCCTATGATGTGCAGGCCAGGAGCTCTGAAGCAGCCTCCGTGGAGGCAGCTGCACAGCCGCAGGGCCTCCATCACTTCTCACTCCAGGGGCAGAGGCCAGACCATGCCTCCATCCCCCCCAGTTCCAACAGAGTTCTACACTGACCTTTTACTTTGTCTCTGGCATTTATGGGTTGATATTTCTGGAAACCACTACAGCTGCTGGTGATCCAGTCTCCCAAATGCTACAGCCACTGCTGGTCAGGGCTACCCTGGGGCTAAAACTGCAGACTCAAGTGGGGGCTGGGCTCAGCTCACAGCATGCTGCAATGGACCCTCCCTGTCCGCCTACCAAGCTGCTTTTAGCAGGAGATTGTTTCTCTCTGTCACTTTGTGGGTTCTGTAGCTCTAAAATGTGTTTAGAGTCATAGTTTATAGGTATTTGAGGTGGTTATGGGGGGAGCTCACAGAGTTTTCTTGCTTCTAAGCTGCCATCTTGGCTCCGCTCCCCCTCATTCCACTTTCTGCATCATTCTGACTTAAGTCCTTGCTGCAACTTATGGGGTATCTAATCAAGCCTGAATTTGCCTCTGTGCAGCTTTGGCCAAGGACTTCTCATTCTTTCCTCTAGGTCCAAACAGAAAAGTCTATTATGATTCAACATTTGATACTCAACACTTCCTCAGTATCCTCAGCTGCATCTCCCCTCTGATGGAGGGGTGGAGGGCAGAATGAAAAACTCCTCCCCAAATTCCCTTTATAGAGAGTTCCGGACTGTCCAGCTAATTTCATTTCCCATCAATTGCTCTGCTTGCTTCTGCCTCCGCTAATAGCATGCTCCACAGCTAAACATCATGCCACGACATGGGAACCCTCTGGTGATCCCGCCCTCCTTTTCAATTTCCTTTTCTGCATCATCTTTCTCCTTTAGATTATAATCTCCCAGACACCAAGGACCATCTTTCTGTTTCTTATTTTTATCCCTTGTCTTAACACAGTGCTTGACATACAGTAGGTGCTTAAAAAATGTTTATTGATTATTATCTACTCTCTTTTCATGGCAACCCTTCAAATTCTTAAAGATGGCTATCATAATCCCAGCAAAGTTTCCTCTTCTTCAGGCTAATTACTCTCTATAACTTTAACCCACTCTCATATGGCATAGTTCATATGAGGCCCTTCCCCATCTTCATACACTTTTCACCTATCTCTGAATACTTTTCAGATTACCAGTACCCTTTCAAAAATATGGTGTCCAGAAATCAACATTAATATTCCAGATGAAGTCTGTCCAGAGTAGTGTACAATGGTACTCAACTCAAGTAGAAGTCTCACGTTTGAATCTCGTCTCTTTCACTACTATCTGTGTAATCATGGACAAATCACTTAAATTCCACGAGCTTCATGTGTTTGGTGTTTTTTTTTTAGTTTGTAAAATGAGATTATTATTAATTTGTAAAATGAGATTATTGGAAATATCATACATAATACCAGGATTCTAAGTTCTTCTGTTCATCTCTGATGGAAGTTCTCTACTGAACAATGAAAGAGATACAAGAAAACTTGAAATTAGGAAAAAGCTATATCTTGAATATGCATTTTTATCTTTGTTGTTTGGAATTTAGAACTGATTTTCCTACAGAAATAGAGGTTAGTTTCCCCAGACCAGGCCACAAAAGGCTATTTAATTCAAAATATTATAACATCTAAGGCTCTCTCAAACATATTCCTAGAAGTATGTTATAGAATCATCATACAAGGACCTCAGGCTGAATCTGAGTTACTATATCTTCGTAGGTTAACTCTTTACATGAATTGCTAGATTCAGGGACAAGTGCAAAGCACAGCTATGTACCATAAAATACTCGGGAATTTAGGAGATGAGGATCACAGATATATCACATTTGTACCCACTCCCTAAAATATTTTAAATCTAACCTAATGTAGGGGACAGGGCAACTAGGTGGCACAATGTATAGGGCAGGGTCTGGATCCAATCAGGAAGACCCATTCAAATCTGGCCTCAGAACTTCCTAGCTGTGTGACCCTGGGCATGTCATTTAACCCTGTTTGCCTCAGTTTCCCTCATGTGCAAAATGAGCTGGAAATGGAAATGGCAAACCACCCCAGTGTCTTTGCAAGAAAACCCCAAATAGAGGGCATGAAGAGTCAGACATGACTGAAAAGCAACCGAACAACAACAACACATACGTATATATATGCAAACTCCCTCTTCTGGATTATGACACAATTAACCATGAATTAAGTATACTTTAACTTCACACTTATGCCTAGCACACAGCCTTGCAGGTAGTCGGCATGAATAAAAGTTTGCTGCCTGAATATATCTATTACATAAAATGAGGTGTATCTGTTTTCTAAAGCAGACTTATCAAAAATCATCAGGATCTTGACATTAGATTAAAATAAGAATAATTAGAAAGCCTTATTTTCTAATTATCATTTATATATTTATGAATTATTTTAATATATTATTTGTGCATATCAGAATCTTTATATATAACAGAAAGTTGTACGTATCAAAACAATTTTCATAGAGGTTCATTTCTTTTTTATATGACATTAAAAGAAAAAGGTAAGGGCACCTCGAGTTTCAACTTGACATCTTCTTTTGTCTTAGAAATAAAGTCTAACCCAGAGATGGCTGACTCCACTCCGCTGCAGTACTGCCCATAAATAACCAATCTGAAAGGTAAAAAAAAAAAAAGGGACAAAAAGGGGGAAAAAAAGAGAGAGAAATGAATAACAAAGGACCAGAATGAAATGGCAGGCAGAGAGACACAAAAGCACAATTAAGAAAACCTACAACAATTAACTTCTAAACAATCTATTGACTACGAATCAAGATAGCACTAACCACTAAATAAAAACTAATCAAACAGTTAACAAGTCTTTATTAAGTGCCTTCTGTGGCAGACACTGTGGCAGCAATTAGAAGTGGCTAGGTGGTGTCCTGTGGCTAAAATCCTGTACCTGGAGTTAGGAAGACCTGAGTTCCAATCCAGACTGAGACATTTGCTAGCTGTCTGACAATGAGAAAGTCACTTAACCTTCATTTGCCTCAGTTTCCTCAACTGTAAAATAGCAATAATAACAGCACCTATTTTTCACTTTCAGGGTTGTTGTGAGCATCAAATGAGATACTATTTCTAAAGCACTTAGTACAATGCCTGGTGCATAGTAGTAGGTGCTTAATAAATTCTTGTTCCTGAGGCGGCTAGGTGGCACAATGAATAGAGCACCAGCCCTGGAGTCAGGAGGACCATCCAGCCTCAGACACTTAATACTTACTAGCCATGTGACCTTGAGCAAGTCACTTAACCCCAATTGTAGTTCCAAAAAGCAAAAAATAAATGAATTCTTATCCCTTCCCTTTCTACCTCTTAGCCTCCCCCACCTCTCCCCCAGTTAGAGGGCCACAGTCAAGATAAGAAAGTATTTATATATCCATGAATGTGAAAACATGAATTTGGCCTAATATAATTAGAGGCTTATCAGCTTTATCCAGCTCTTAGCATAGCTCCTGGCACACAGTAGGCACTTGATAAATATTTACTGATTGATTATCGAGGTATAGTAAGCATTGAGATTATTTTAATAATCACTATAATTGTGATATATCTGAAACTCAGTTTTCTTATGTAGCTTGATAGTTGACATTCATGCCTTTTCACAGGGGACCCCTCCCCACCCATGCCTGAATTATACTCCCCTTACTCACCTGTACCTAGCTTCCTTCGAATCATGTCTCATTAACAGCCTTCTTCATAAAACCTTTCTCAAGCCTAATAGTTACTAGTATTTTATATTTGTGATATTATAGTATATTGCTTTATATTTTGGAGGGAGAAAGAAACAGACTAGTCATTTTGTTAGCCTGGGAAATTCCCATTTCCTCCACAGGAAGCTCCCCTTACCACTGTAGATCAAAACCTGCTCTTACTTTGAGGATTGGGGGGCTGACGAAGAGCATTGAAATGGTTAAGTGCTCAGGGTCACACAGGAAGTATATATCAGAGGCAGGATCTGAACCCAGTTCTTTCCAACTGAGGCCAGCTCTCCATTCACTATACCATGTTGCTTTTCTGCTATTACTATTACACATATAATACTTGCTTCTCTGTGTAGATATTGTATACCACAGGCTCATTTTGGGTTTTGTTAAGCAGACCCCTCACCCTTGTTATGGAGTGAGTGATCAAGCTCAGGTTTTGATTTGAAGAGGTTGAGAAGAAAGTCGCAGACTAATCAGACACTAGAAACATGATCAAGGTCAGAGAACAGAAGATGGAATCAGTACATGTTCCCTTTGCAGGATCCTCCTCTGCTCAGTGAGCAATGAGCTAGTCATGACAAGGAGCAGGTTACAGCCCCCATCAATAACAGGACACCAAGCAGAAAAGAACCAGGCTCCTATCACCCATTCCTAGTACCATATCCTGACTAGAACAGGTATTTAGTTGAGATGTGATCAATTGAATTAAATGTATTAAATGAAAAGAATGGCCGAAATCATTTCAAGAATGGCTTCTGGATCGGTTTGCCTTTCTGTCTAAGAACCACTGAAATCCCAGAGTAGTAATGATATGAATAAGAAGAACTCACATTTCTAAAGAGCTGTCATGTTTACCAAGTACTTCCCAATAGTCGCCTATAAAGTAAGTAATAGGGACTTTCTTGATCTCATTTTTAAAACAAATAAAAGGCAATGTCCAAATTATGCCCAAAGAGCTATAAAACTGTGCATACCCTTTGATCGAGCAATACCATTGCTAAGTCTATAAGCCAAAGACATCCATAAAAATGGGGAAAAGACCTGTTTGTACAAAAATATTTATAGCAGCTCTTTTTGTAGTGACTAAGAATTGGAAATTGAAGGGATGCCCTTCAATTGGGGAATGGCTAAACAGGTTGTGATATATGGTTGCAATGGAATATTATTATGCCATAAGAAATAAAAAGCAGGATGAGCTCAGAAAAACCTGGAAAGACTTACATGAACTGATACATAGTGAAGTGAATAGAACCAGGAGAGTGGTGTATATAGTAACAGCAATATTTTTCAACGAAGAATTGTGAATGACTTAGCTATTCTTATCAGTACAATATCTAAGACAATCCCAAAAGACTGATGATGAAGCATACTATGCACCTCCAGAGAAAGAACTGATATTGTTTAAATACAGACTGAAACATGCTATTTTTCACTTTCATTTTTTTATTTCATTTTAATTTTCTTATACAAATGACTAATATGGAAATGTTTTACATGATTGCACATGTTTAACCTATATCTACATCTTGGGGCAGGGGGGGAAGAAGGAGGGATAGAATTTGGAACTGGAAACTTTAAATTAAGAATGTTTTAAAAATTAAAAAATAAAGAATTTATTTTCCTTGAGCATAAAAAAGGCTTTGTCCAAAATAAAGGGAGGTTCAGAAGGGGAGGTGGCTTACTCGGACTGACAGTTTACCCCAGTAAGAATGTCCAAGTGACATTATTTATAGAAGTGTTTAGATTGTCTCATATTTTTAAACAGGGAAAAATAGAGTTAAATAGATCATTCAAAATAAACTTAAGAAAGATATTCATTGCAAAAGCAGAATGATATACATGGTGGATGCAGGGCAGCTAGGTGGTACAGTAGATAGAGCACTGGGCTTGAAATCAGTAAGCTTCATCTTCCTGAGTTCAAATCTGGCCTCAGAAATGTGCATGTGACCCTGGGCAAGTCACTTAACCTTTTTGCCTCAGTTTCCTCATCTATAAAATGAGCTGGAGAAGGAAATGGCAAACCACTCTAA
Source organism: Pseudochirops corinnae (assembly GCA_028646515.1). NCBI lineage: Eukaryota > Metazoa > Chordata > Mammalia > Diprotodontia > Pseudocheiridae > Pseudochirops > Pseudochirops corinnae. The sequence goes on from CM053586.1 coordinate 50,230,370, forward strand.
TATCTTTGCCAAGAAAAACCCCCAATGGGTCCTGAAGAATCAAACACAACTAAAGAACAACTGAACAACAAAACAGACAGAATATCAGTCTTATATTCAGGATTCTAATCCTGCCCTCCCCTCTTGGATATTTAGTCATTTTACTTTGATTTCCTTATCTGCAAAATAGGTATCTTAATATCACCTACCTTATAGGTTACCCTGATGACCTAAGGTATATGTAAAGTACTATGCAAACAGTGAAAGTGCTATGGAAATGTAAATTATCATGAGACCTCCCTATTAATACAGACGTTTGTTTTTATGTTACTAATCAATGCACGCCAATGCTTAGAGACGTTATTCAAATAAAGATATCATTTACTGGGATACAGAAGCCAGTCCTTTTATATATTTTTGAAAATAATAGTGACTCTACCAGTATCCCCTCTTTTGTACTTCCCCATTATGTGTTATCCCCCCCAGAGCAGGGGCAGTCTTGTTTTCTTGTTTTTGTATCCCTCATCCTTAGCACAGAGTCTGGCACATTAAGCACTTAATAAATAGTTGTCCATCATCAACCCATTATCTATCTATCTCTCTATCCTCACATGAGGATAAAAATGAGACAAAATGTAGAATGTTTTGCAAACCTAAAAGTACTATATCATTTTTAGCTATTGTTATTATTTCTCTGGGGCCCCACTCACCAAACCAAAAGGCTTCTCCCTGGCCACCACCCCAGAGTGTGTTTTCTCTTCTTATTTGAATATAAACTTTAAGGGTAAGGACTATCTTCACATATGTGTTTATTTCCTAATTTCAGTGCAATGATTAGGATATAGTACGCACTTAATAAATGCTCATTCATTCATTCATTGTATTAGGGATGGTCAGTGGATTCCTTATATAGCTACATTGGGGTTTTTGGACAATTTTTCCTTTTTTTTCCTCAATAGAAGAATTTCATTCTTGAGAACATCTTATTTCTCTTCCGCTAACTTCTCCTTTAGATTCCTCAACTCTGAGTTCCCCCTACTTTCCTTTTTCTGAACTCCTTTGAATCTGCTCTCCCAACGTCTAGGTAACATGTCAGACTTTGCCTATGACTTCCTTCCTTATCTATCTTGAACTCTAAGTTGATATGTCCCTTCCTCCGAAGTTTCCAATGATTTACACATCACCAACCAATTTCTCCTTGTTGGAAAGTATTAGGACCCAAAGTGCAGTTCCCTAAATCTTAAAATTGAAATTATTCAACAAGGCAAGCTAAGAAGTTCTCAACTGATTGATTTTTACCAGAAAGATGCCTCCGGAGGATGTTCAGATGGTTGGATTACCTTGCTACATTTCATGTCCTTCCTGTGGACCAGCTTTGTGTCCTCTTTCTAGAAGGCATCATTCAATTCCTCCTTCTGACCTAGATGATCTATCTTGTGTTCTCCTGGTATTGGAACACACGAGTCCTTGCCATTCTCCAACTGCTGTATTTCCATAGAGTAATGTAACTTTTTTGATACAGCTGTTACCACTCCACTCCTTTTATCCAACCTGTTCCCTTTGGATATGACATACCCTGCCATTGCTATATTCCAATTATGGGCCACCTCCCATTAAGTCTCAGTAATACCTATGAGGGTAAACTTTCCTAAGATCATTAAGATCTCTAATTTTACTATGTTAATTATCTATACACTGTGCATTGGTTCACAGTCATATGAAACCATGATTCTTATTACTGGCATTCTTTCTTGAAGAGGAAGTTAACAGTCTTCTTTAAATTACAGGACATTTGAATGAATTAATAGATAGCATAGGTCTTCAAAGTGCTTTACAAATAGTATCTCATCTTATTCTCACAACAACCACAGGAGGTAGGTACTATTATTAGGAAACTGAGGAAGAAAGAGGTCAAGTGACTTACCTAGGGTTAAGTGTCTAAGGCCACAGCAGTGACCCCAGGTTTAGGACTCTATTCACTGAGCTACCAAGCTGCTTTCTATCCTTACCATAGTTTACCATTTGTGATATCTGCCTAAGCTGATAGAGGTAAATAGTTTTTCCTTGTTCTTCCATTTTTTTTTTTCAGTTTTAAGCCTTCTTGACCAAATTTTCACATCTCCACTTATTTCCCACAAAGCAATCATATTTTAATGGGCTCTCATCATGTTCCATCCCTGATTAAGATGACATAACTCTTAATCTTGTATCTTAAACCCCACTCCAAAACCCTACATCCCATTCGTATAACTGTTTTCTTTACCAGTTAATAACTTTCTATATGTGATTTTGCTCTTTCCATCTCCTCTTTCTCTCCTCCCCAAAGTCTTCAGTTAAGAAAAGCAATGAAAACATTACCTATGTCCCCAAAGTTTTCATTTTCTTGACCAGGACTTCATAATTTCTAGGCCTGATTTGTAGATTCTTTTTTTTGGAAGGTGGGGGTAATTTGTCTCTCAATGAATCAATACGCCAATGGCAGTGGTCCTTGAAAAGATTCTGTTACCTTTTATATGCTTGGTTGGCTGGTTGGTTAGTTGTCCTCCATTCTTGAAGAGGACCAAAATTACATCACTATGCTAGAGTCAAGTTACAGTGTGTCTGACTGTGGCTGATCAGATCAATACAAGCTTGGAATGTTCTACCATGAGTTGGGCACAAATAGTCCATGTGAACATTTAGAATGGATTCTCTAAATTTGTGCATCTCACATTGCTATCCCAGATACGTACTCTGAGAAGAAAAAAGATTTTTCCTACTTTGTGTCTGTCCAGGTATATAGCTATGGGTGCCTGAATATCTTCTTAGCAGGCAGGTGACAACCCACAGAAGTCTCGGGAAAGGAAAATGCACTTTTGTTATATAAACAATATCATCGAATAGATTCATTGGTTTTTTGTTTGGTTGGTTGTATATGTTTGTTTGTTCTGTTTATTTGTTTTATGTTAGATAGAACCCCATGTCTGCAATGTTTTCCTTCCTCTTCTCCACCTCTTGTCTTCCTTGACTTGCTTCAAATCCCAGTTAAAATCTGACTTTCCACAAGAAATCTTTCCTGATCCCCCTTAATGCTATTGCCTTCCTTCTCATGACTATCTCCAATTAATCCTGTATGTAGTTTTTTGGTCATAGTTATGTGTTGTCACCCCCATTAAACATTGAACTTACTGAGAGTAGGGTCTGTCTTTTGTTTTTCATTATATCCCCTAGTAATTAGCACAGTGCCAAGCAGACAGTAGGCATTTTAAAAAATGATTATTCACTGACTACTATATTGCAGTATCATACACATAGTAGGTACTGTAATCAGTTTTCCTGAGTTTAATGTAAACCAATCTCCTGCTTTTTCATACGTAGAAAGTGAGGCACTGAGAGATAAAGGATTAAAAATCACACATTTAGTTCACGGGAAAACTCCTAGGACTAGACCCCAGATCATCTGTCTCTCCTTCCACTGCTCTTTACCCTATACCAGAAAGATACTGAAGGAAAAAAAAAAAAGATGCCCCAGAATGCTGTAAAAATCCATTATTCTGGGGCAGCTAGGTGGCACAGTGAATATAGCACCAGCCCTGGAGTCAGGAGGACCTGGGTTCAAATCTGGCCTCAGACACTTGACACTTACTAGCTATGTGACCTTAGGCAAGTCACTTAATCTCAATGGCTTTACGATTCCCTCTCAAAAAAAAAAAAAGAATCCATTATCTGGAGATTAAGAATTTTGTATTTAAGTGACTAGAACATAACCAAATCTAGAGGAGGCTGATTAAAAAATAAAGAATTGTCATTTCAGCCCTGGCATAAAGGACAAATGTTTCCTATAGTGGCCTGTATCTAGTCAAACGAGTAATGCAAAGATTAAAAAATATTGAAAGTTACTCTTCCCTTAAGAACTCAGACCAATATGTTGGCCAACCATGACTCCAGAGGAATTGAGGATGAAGAATGCTACTCATCTGCTAACAGAGAACTGATAGATTCACAAACATGACCAATGTGAGACTTAATGCTGCTTGCCTATGTCTATTTATCAGGGTTTTATTTTTCTTTCTTTTGTTTCCAGTTGGGGAAGAGATAGGGAAAAGAAAAAAAATAAATGCTTGTTAATCGAAAAAATAACTTGAAAAAGTTACCTTTCCTTGTAGTTAATGAAAATTTGATATAAATTCTGGTCATTTTTATTGACAATGGAGTCATTAATCTCTTGTGTCAGGCTTCGGTGAACTTTCACCAGTTCCTTGAAAAACAAAATATTGTCACAGAACATTAATAATCAAATTCTTCAAGAGCCCACCTTCCTTAGCCCATCCTTGCACCCACACCCCAACAATACAGAACCCAAACTGTGGCTGGAGTGGCCTGTTCATCACTGAGTTGACTTATCGGCCCACATAAATCTGCCAATATCAGGGTGGTGGATATATTTTTAAAGAATTAAATCACACAGAGAAAATAGTAGACTTTGCCTTGAAATGTCAGTGTCCATGGAAAAAGAGAAATTAGCTCATTAGTTAATAAGAGCTAATTTATCCACCATGAAAAAATATGTGTGGCTGCTTTTTATCCACTTTGTAATCATTTATAATTTTTAAATAAAATTAGTCAAGTGCTTAATGTTTTATTGACAAGAGAAAGTAACGATTATGTCCCTGGGTGTGAAAAATTAGATTTGTACATTGCTCAATTAGTGTTATCCTTATGCTAAGCTAATAGCAGTCACACTAAATTGCTTAAAACATCAGACAGTTAATGGAAGAAAGGGAGCTAATAAATTTGACTAAATAGTTGAGTAGAGCTACTCAACAGGCAGAAGTTCACAATTTTTCTGAAAGACAAATAATTTCTAGGCTTCAGGCAGAAAATGCATGTCATAACTGGGAAGAGAGAGACACCTCCTCCATTTGAATCAAGGACTCAATTTTCTCCTTGGTGCCTTTCAGTATACCTTGGCTTAAAAGATTGAATTTTTGCATAAGAGAATGGAAATAAAACCAGAGTTATTTATCCTTGTCATTTTGTTGAGATAACTGTAAAATCCATAATAATTGGAATGTCAAATGGTTGCTAAGATCGGAAGCTATAATCTAGGAAGTTCCGCACATCTCAAGCTTTCTAGGAGAAGCATTATTTTTTGAATGCTGGAAGGCAATCTGACATCATGAGTACTTCTGCCCACTATGCAAAAAATCAATGTGTGTGCATGAGAAGACATAAATGAACTGAGGCAGAGTAAAGTAAGCAGAACCAGGAAAACAATACATGAAATGACTACAACAATGAAAATGGAAAGAGCAACAAAATAACCTCAACTGAATACTGCAAAATCATCATAATCAAGCTCGAGCCCGAAGAAGAGATAAGGAAAGACCTCACCAGCTTCTATTGGTGCAGAACACTTCACATATCAGATTTTCTCTCTATCTTCATTGATTTTATTGAATTGTCCTTCCACCTCTCCCTATTTTGTCATCCTTTTTATAAGGGATGGCTCTCTGGGAGAGAGATGGTGGGGGTTAATATATGAGTGAATTGTTGGATAGAGTCTTGTTTTACATAGCACCTCAAGGTTTCCCAAGTACTTAGTATGTCATATTTCATTTGATCATCACAATAACCCTAATTTTGTTGTTCAGTCATTTCAGTCATATCTGACTCTTCATGACCCCATTTGAGGTTTTCTTAATAAAGAAACTACAGTGGTTGGCCATTTCTTTCTCTAGCTCATTATACAGATGAGGAAACTGAGGCAAACGGGGTGAAGTGACTTGCCCCAGTTCACACCATTAGTAAATGTCTAAGGCCAGATTTGAACTCAGGAAGATCAGTCTTCTTAACTTCGGGCCCTGTACTCTATCCATTGTGCCGCTTAGTTGCCCACAACAACAATGCAAGGTAAATGATATCTGCACTCCCATTTTGCACATGAGGAAACCAAGGTAAAATAACTTTGCAGGCATATACAACTAAGTACCTGTGGGAGGATTCAAACCTAGGCCTTCCTGACCCTACTCATTATTCTATGAGGCTCTTACAATTAGCATCTTCCTTAGATTAATTTTAAGTACCTCATCTATTTTCCTCTATTTCCTTGTGAAAGTACCTGAAAATCCAACCACTCCTCTAAATAAACTCACTTGGGCAGTCTTACTACTAAAATAATATGTGCAGTGATAAGGTATTTGGGATCTAGCCAGAACTTGAAGGCAAACATTTGAATGATGGATGTGGCAAAGCAGAGAGTAGGCAAGAGAGAAAATGGTATTGGGACAATCCACTGGGCACAGTGGGCAAGAGGATTGGGCTGGTCTGGGTCAAGGTAAGATGAAGAAAAAGGTAAGAAATCTTACTAAAATGGCATGTCTGGTTATCTCATAGACTATATTCCTTTTACAATGGATAGAGAACATATACCACTGCATAGGAGGATACCTTCTGAATTCTTTCTTTCTTCCAGGAAAAAGGGAAAAGGAGAAAAAACCATCTTCATCCAGAGAGGAGGGAATTTTTAGTGAAGTTCCCCATCTTATAAACTATAATAACCGAATGCATGTTTATTCATTTCGTCTTTGCCTAAATGGTGACTAAAATTTTTCTTTAAAAATTTTAAGGAAAATCTTGCAACTGCAAGATAAATACAGAAATGGATAAAATGTTTAGCCATATGACCACCTAAGATTTGTAGAGTGCCTCAAGGTTCACAAAGTACTTTGCAAATATTTTATTTCATCCTTACAAAAACCCTGGAAGGTACATGCCATTGCTATCCCTAGTTTACTGATGAAAAAACTGAGGGACATAGAGGTTAAGCAGCTTGCCCAGAGTCACATAATGTGGAGTGACTGAGGCTGAATTTGAGCTCATGGCTTCCTAGTTCCAATGCACCACCTTTCTTGCCTTGGCATGAAACAGAATAGGGACTAATTTCCTTAGAAAGTTCTTAGGATGATGGAAATTCTCTGGAGAATGATATGGAACATAAATCTTTTTTCCCCAAAACATTCTGCAATTACAAACCGGAATGTAGAAAGTATAATAAAGCAAAGTGAAACCAAAAAGAAATAAAGTTATTCCCCAACTGACATGTTTTATGTGTTTCTCATGACATAGCCTAAAAGCTTATTCATGTCTTCAATTTAAAGTACACAGTCTTTACTTACAGGAATGTTGATGAATACAGTATCAAATTCTGTAGCTGTCAGAAATCTTTTCAGTGGTGTCATGAAATACTGTAATGAGACAATGCAGATGCTACTGTTATGTTGGATTCTTGTTTTCTGATTCACATGGTACCTTTTCCAATCAACCATCCAACCATCAATTAGGTATTGAGCACCTATTGTATATTTAATACTGTGCTAATAATTCCCATGAGGATTACCAATGCGTGAGATATGGTGCCTACATTCTAGGGATTTATAATCTAGTTGAAAACACAGGGTGTGTGCACATGGAAAGTTAACAAACAGCGTATGGAAGTATATTGTAAGGGCAAAATGAGTAGGGTAGTAAGTGTAAATAAATAAAACAGATGTATAACTAGGGTAAAGTGATCAGGGCTTTGTACCAGAGCAACAAATTTAGAAGTCACCTATAGCATTTAAAGTTCTTCAAAGTAGAAACAATAGAAAAACAACCTCTACTTAGCAAGGATAATTAGTTAAGATAAGAAGTTACTAAAAAAAAAAAATAGATAAGAAGTTACTTTATGGCATGCTTTTTCCTTTGCCCTACCCTACTTCTTATACTCTATCTACCACAAATAATAAAAATAGCAATAATAGCTTATATTTATATAGCACTTGCAGTGTGCCAAGAACTGTGCTAAGTGCTTTACGATTTGTTACCTCATTTGATCCTCACAACAACACTGTGAGGTTGGTGCTAGTATTATCTTTATTTTACAGATAAGGAAACTGAGGAAGGGGTTAAGTGATCTGCCTAGGGTCATATGACTAGGAAGCATATGAAGTCTGATTTGAACTCGGGTCTTCCTGAGGGCAGGTCCAGCACTTTATCCCCTGCCCCACCTAGCAGCCTCTGGTTTTGAACTCCTTGGTTACAAAAATTACTGGTCTGGGCTCTGGGAGAAAGATTTTTTAAAATATTTAATAATTGATTTGTTCTGTCTTATTTTCCAAAGCATAGCACTAGATAAACAAACAATATAATTTGCATTTGTTTTGACACTATCAACACCAGGATTTTGTCATCCACAAAAATGTTGATCACTTACTTTTTCTATTGACTCCAATGTTTCCGTATACTTCTCTTCTGTCTGTTTGATCTCTGCAAGGCAACAGCTTCGTATGTCATTTTCCAGACACTTCTGTAATTAGAAATCAATAAAGCTACAATATTATTTAATGCACTATATAACTCACTGATCTGTTCAGTATTAGAATCAAGAAAAAGCATGATTATTTGTAAGTGTTCCAAGTTCCAACTCTAAAAAAATGACATGTAGTTGATACTAAATACCAACTGTAGGGTATCAGAAATTGATTTTCAATTTTGAAACAGAGCAAATAAGAAAAAGTGAGAGAGTTGGGTAGTGTGGTAGAAGAAGCTTAGATCCAGAATGCTCTACTATTTACTAATTAAATCACTGGGGAGAACTGAATTTATCTGAGTTTGCTTTTGTCATCTGTAAAATGGGCATAATTATGCTCTAGACTTCATGGGGTTGTTATGTGAAACCACAAACTGTAAAGGACTATATAAGGTGATATATCATTATTAGGCACAACAATAGGAAGAAGAATAAAGGTAAATATATGTTCCTTTGAAATTAAAAAGTGTGCCTGGTAGAGAGTGAAAAATAATTTAGGATTTGAAGTCAGAAGACTAGGGCTTGAATCTCAGCTCTGCTACTGGATGGTACTGGGAAAGTCATTTCATCCCTATAGATCAGTGGTTCTCAACCTTCCTACAGTTCCTCATGTTGTGGTGACCCCCAACCATAAAATTATTTTCGTTACTACTTCATAACTGTAATTTTGCTACTGTTATGAATCTATCTGATATGCAGGATGTATTTTCATTGTTACAAATTGAACATAACCCACAGGTTGAGAACCACTGCTAAAGATCTACTGGTTTTCTTATCAGTAAAACATGTGTTGGGGGCATGATGGGGGGGAGGGGACAGGGAGTGAGAAGGAGATTAGATGATCTTTAAGACTCCCAGCTATAAATCTATGATCTAACAGGTTAGAATTCCATATCTTTCACTTGCTATCTGTGTGACTTTGGGCAAGTCATTTACCTCCCTGGATCTCAGTGTCT
>CM053586.1:50240133-50261621 GCA_028646515.1 Pseudochirops corinnae
GGCTCAGCCAATCAATCCCCTTCTTCCACATCAACAGGGGAGTTCATGCCTTCTCAACAGTGGGACAGAGTTTGCACCTTCCACACTTAGCACTTAGTACTGTCCATCCACTTAGTACTAAGTGCTAAGTATCCTGCTACACTAATTACTATTACATCAGGAAAGGCTCAGGTAGGAGCAGATACTTAGGCTGGGCATCAAAGGAAGCCAGGGAAACCAGGAGGCAGAGATAAGGAGAAGGAGCTCCAGCCATAGGGTGCAGCCAGGGAAAATGCTCATGGTGGGAAGATGAAGTATCACATGTGAGGAGGATGGTGTTACTGGATGACAGAATATGTTGGGGTGGGGCAGGTGTTAGTGTAAGGTGTAAGAAGCCTGGAGAGGTAGGAAAGAGCCAGGTTCTGGAGGGCTTTATAAATCAACCAGAGGATTTTATATTTGTCCCTAGATGCAACAGGGAGATACTACAGCTGACTGGATAGAAGCGTGATGTTGTCAGCTGTGCTTTAGGAAGATCAGTTCAACAGGTGAATGGAGGAATAATCAGGATCATATAGGAAAGTATTAGATTCCTTGTAATGTTTTCGCTAGGATCACCTCAGAATCAATCAATCAAGAATTGATTAAGCATCTATTATAAATCAGGTGCCATGCCAGGAACTGGGAATACAAAGACAAAAAAAAAAGGAAGTCTTCACCCCAAAAAAGATTATATGCTAACAGAGGATATAACATGTAAAAACATATATGAAACACATAGAGAGGTACATGTAAAATACATATAATGCACATAAAAATAATCTTGGAGGGGAAGGCACTACTAATTCCCTTTAGACTGGGAGCTCTTCCTTTGAGAATAGGGACTGTCTTTTTATTAATTGTATCACCAGGGATTAGCACAATGCCTGCCACATAACAGGAGGTAATCACTGTTCATTGGATTACTAGCAGTTAGATGGGGCAGTGGATGGCAATAGAGTCAGGAGGACCTGAGTTCAAATCCAGACTCAGACACTTACTAGCTGTGTGACCTTTGGCAAGTCACTTAACCCTGTTTGCCTCAGTTTCCTCATCTGTGAAATGAGCTGGAAAAAGACATGGCAAACCACTCCAGTATCTCTGCCAAGAAAACCTCAAATGGGGTCACAGAGAGTCAGGCATGACTGAAACAATTGAACAACAATAAGAAGTCTGGACTGGTAGGAATAATGGATCCCCTGAAGTGATGGCATCTATTCGAATTACTATTCAGAGTTATAATTATTTAAAATATGGTTATTGGTTCCAGTACAATAGAACTAGGTAGTGCCAGTTCAAATAATGTAACCGCTTCAGGGAATTCATTATTCCCAGTAATCAAGACCTTGTTGTTTATCCTTCATTCTCAAAAAGGACCAGGACATCAGGAAGGTGATGCTGTGACTTGCCAGTGAATTGGATTTAAGTGAGGCAGGACTGTGCAAAGTCACCAGCCTCACTTTCTCCTCTGGAGCCATCCTGGATCCAGTGGCAAAGTATACATCAGGACTGGAGATGGCCCCCATGAGACCTAGCTATATTTGAAAGGCCTGACTTCATAAGAACTGGAAGGAAGCCCTGCCTCTGATAAGTAGTGACCATGTGACCTGGGCAGATCACTTAACCTCAGTGCTTGAGACAATTCTCTAAGGTGGTAAGTGGCAGAGAAGGTGCTGACTTATATAGGTAGAGGGAATTTGCTCACCAAAGCAATGAAATAACAGGGCCAGCCCCTTTCTCTCTGAATCCCTCTAACTTGCATTTACTGATAAGAATTCTGCTTCTGAGAACTAGATGGAGCCACATCTTACTATTCAAATGCACCTCCCAGGTCAGAAGAACTGGGTTCCAATCTCAGGTCTCCCACTAACAGGCTGTGAAAATTTATTTATCTCTTCACCTCAGTTTGGGCCTCAGTTCCCAGCAATAATGTGAGGGACTTGGAGGAAATGATTTTGCAGGCGCCTTCAGCTATAATATATCTTCTCTTTCTTCAACCTGTTCTCATATAGTTTTCAGACTCTGATGAGCTCCCTTGCGGACTACATACCTGCTTAAAACACAATGTGTAAGAACTAAAAAGGGAATTTTTAAGGGCCTTAAAAGAAAATAAAAGGTTTATTTTCTTCCACCAGTGGATAGAACAAAAGTGTGTACTCATTTTCCATTTGGAAGTGCATTATGGAGAAAATGTTTTAAATACATAAAAAGCACTAAAAAGTTACATGTGTCTTCAAAGAACTATCACTTATCTCATTTTCTTCCTACAATATCCCTGAGAGGGAGATGCTTAAGATAATAGGATTTATAACTAGAAGAACCTTAAAGGTCAGCTAATCTATCATTTCACTTTACCACTGAGGAAATCAAAGCCCAGAGAAGTAAAATCATATACCTAAAGTCACCCAGGTGGATAAATAGCAGAAGTGGAATATGAACTCAGATCTTCTGGCTTCAAATCCAAAGCTTCTTCCACTATTTCATGCTTCCAGTCACTATCTTTTTCTGATAGATTAAGAAACTGAGGCAAGAATGAGTAAGTTGGGGCAGCTAGGTGGTACAGTGAATAGAGCACCAGCCCTGGAGTTAGGAGGACCTGAGTTCAAATCCATGACTCAGACACTTTACTAGCTGTGTGACCTTGGGCAAGTCACACAGCCCCAGCTGCCCTGCCTTGCCCCCACCAAAAAGAAAAACAAAAGAGTACATAAGTGACTTTCCCAAAGTCACATGGCTAGCTAGTGGTGAGGCAGTAATTAAAAATTAAAAGGTCACATCAAAAATGCCCATTTTCTCTAATCAATGCATTTTAAGAATACAGACAGCTAGTTGGTATAGTAGATAGAATGTTTGACTTGGATTCAGGAAGACATGAGTTCAAATTCAGCTTCAGACACATTCTAGCTATGTGACCTTGGATAAATCACTTGACCTCTGTCTGCCTCAGTCTCCTTGTCTGTGTAAGGATAATAATAGCACCTACATCCCAGGGTTATTTTGAGGATATAATGAAATAATAATTGGAAAATGTTTCGCACAACTCTCCTGCTGGGAATCATTACCAACCCTTGTTAGCTGTGTGACCCTGGGCAAGTCATTCCAACACACCCCTGACTAAACCAAACTGGATGGATGCCATTTTAAGTATTATTCTTATTTCAAAGATAACTTAGAGACAGAAAATAAACAAAGTACTATTTTTATCATCTTCACTATTTCCTTTTTTTAAAGCTCATTTTGAATTTCAGACTTTCTAAGATTGTTAATTGGCCCATGGCACCTTTTTGGGGTCTTGGATATATGAGCTTTTTTTATAGAATATACATGTCCTTTTTCATTTCTATAGACTTTCTCATTTTCATTCTTTTCTGGATCATTGTGATTGTGATAATAGAATTTCATTTTTGAGAGTCTCCTATCCTTCTCACGCTATCTTTCTCTTTATCTTCTCTGGTAATGGGATTATACCTGTCCCTTAGCTAAACATTTCAGAATTCTGCTTTCCCCACATCCAAGGTTCATTTCTAATTATGTCCCACTCTGCAATATTATTACAAGATTATCACTTAATATTTAATCATGTTTTATTATGCATAAAAAGCACCAGCACATTTCTCAATGGAGCTGGCTGCTGGGAGATCCCATTTTATGGCAGGCATGATTTTTCTGAGCAGTGTCCCATAGCCTACTTCTTTTTATTGCTTCCAGGAAGCTGCAGCTTAGTTCCTTCTACTGAGTTAACTGCCAATTTTGAAAGGTTATAGACAAGACATTAGATTCTGGGAGAGTTGAGTTGGATTCAACATAGGAGATTAGTGTGAATAGGTCAGCACGATCAAATTCAGCCTGGCAGAGTCTAACGTATCAGTGGGGATACCACAGTATATGTAAGGTTCTTACATTAAAAATCTGTATAAATGTCCTCCTATATATTTTTTTTAAATAGCTGATTTTCTAGAAGAGAATCATTATCAGTAGAAAACAGAAATGAAGACCAGTTCTACAACTGCAAGTTGGTCAGTTTCCCAGCGAGCCCACCAACAAATCCTGACATCTGCACTGACAGACTTGGAATTTTCAGGGAAGTCTAAACTCTGCTATCAGAGCTGAGATCCCCACAGCAGAACAAACTCATCCAAAACCTTTCATCAAGGAGACAATCTAGCATTTGTACCCTGGGCTATAGCTTTGTACCAATGAATACATTGGGGGTGGGGTAGGGTGTCACAGATCCCAGAGAGAAGATGAATGCCCATAATTTAGCAATCAGATCCGAAGATGTCACCATCTGAAATTAAAATTCATATGAATCAACATATAATGGATGCAGAACCCTTCAAAGACATATCATTCAAATTTTTCAACAACTCTGTGGTATATATATTATCTTTTTGTTGGTGGTGGTGATGGTCTGGATCATAATTTATAAATTAATTAATGAGGATTTATTAAGCACCTACTACATGATAGGAACTGTGCTAAATGCTAAATATCTATAAATTATAGCCTTAGAGTTACCTGGAACACTGAGAGAGATGAAGTGGGCTGCCCAGAGCTACACAGCTTGTCTTAGTCAGAGATAGGACTTAAACATCTTTCTGACTTCCAAACTCTACCCTGCCCTTCACCTTATCCACTTACAAACACTCTCCATGTAGACAACAGAAGTATTATTATCCAGACTTCACAGAAGAGCAAACTGAATTTGAGACTTGCACATCTGACCAGGAGTTTTACTGACTAGAATCCCACACTCTATCCACTATCCCACACTGCCTCTTCCATAGTGATGACACCTGAGTGTTGCCCCAAATCCTTCATGGAGATATCAAACTAAAATACATAAAATAAGCTTTGATCTAATTAATGAGCTAGTATTGTAATCATGGTTTCCATGCAGTCCATAAATGAAACAGTGAGTTGGAGAACAAGAATTCTGCTTATATTTATCTACCATTGTTTGTGAAGAAGTGATCTGACTGACCAGAACTGGTCCACTGGACAAATATAGTCCTACAGAGGTTAAAGGCATATCAAATTGTAATAAGTTATTGACAGGATCCATTAAAGCAGTGGTTCTCAACCTTCCTTATGCTGTGACCCTTTAATACTCTCATATGTGGGCGTATCTCCACATGGGCGGACCTGCCTGGAGACAGATAGAGGAGCTGTGTCTCTGTTCCTAAGACCATCGGAAATATATGCTTTCCAATGGTCTTAGGTGACCCTTGTGACCCTTGTGAAAGGGTCGTTTGACCGTGAAAGGGGTGGCAACCGACAGGTTGAGAACCACTGCATTAATGTCATTCAGCTCCCTTTTCTCTGACTCCTAGACCCATTTTACCACCTTTTTATGTTAATTTTTGGTCTGCTAAGCAGGCCCCCTCACTTAAGCATGAAAATTTTAAATGATCCTTTGGATTCTCTCTTACTTTCCACCTCTAGTCAGCTAACAATTCATGAAGAGACCCTTTGAATTGCTCCCCTCATTTCCAGTCATACTACCAACACCCTAAAGAAGGCCTTTCTTACTTCTCACCCACACTATTGCAATATTCTCATATCTGCCATTCACTTTCAGCCCTTGTCCCTATAGACCATCCTGTACTCAGCAATCAAATTAATTTTCCTAAAGTATAACTTTGATCACATCAAAAGCTTTCGAGGACTCTCCACTGCCTACTAAATGAGGTTTAAAATTCTTATCTTATCATTTAAGAACCTCTATGATTTGGTCTCTCCTTCCATTTCTAGTCTCATAAGACACTTCTCCCTTAAAGATAGACAGACAGATAGATATGTGCATGTGAACCTATATATGTTTAATTACATATATCTCTATCTGTATCTATATCTATCTAGGTATGGTGGTAATAGATAGAGATATACAGAGATAGAGATAGAGATAGAGATATAGAGATAGACATAGACATAGAGATAGATATACATATACATAGCTTTTAGAGATTCCTTCCTGACTTTAAGTTCAATCTACTATAGCACAATGTCTCTCAATTAGTAAATCCCTCTCTTTCTCTTTCAACGTCCTCCCCAAACGGTTTCCTGATACCTTCATTGCTGGCCTCAGAATATACAAGATCACCTTCCATGGTACCCAATCTAAATGTGCCCTCCCGAAACACTGTTCCATAATGAACACCTCTCATAATTCTTCATCACCACTACCACCACTATCCCTTTACTAGGTCTAGGGGCCACCTAACTTATCTGATGAAGTGATCTGGACCAAGAGTTTACTACAAATTACTGAATTCATTGTAAATTCCTCCCCACTTAACTTGATGTATTTCCACTGATGTCTTTTGGAGACATCTTAATAAGGCCTCAATCCAAAGCCATGACTTTAATGTTAGGTGATGCACTGGATCTCACACACTTACTAACACACATCTGTTTGCTAACTGTCTCTCCCATTAAACTGTAAGTTACTTAAGGGCAAAGACTTCCTTTTGCTTCTTTTTGTATCCTTGGTCCTTAGCACCATGTATGGCATATAGTAGGTGCTTAATACATGTTTGCTGACTGATTCTGGGCAAGTCACTTAGCTTGCCTCAGTTTCCTTATCTATAAAATGAGAATAATAAAAGCACCTATCTCCCACAGTTGTTGCGAGAATAAAATGAGATAATATTTATGAAGCACTTTGCAAACCTTAAAGCATTATGTAAATGCTAGCTATTATTATTATTAATTTATCTGTGGGAAGCCAGTGGTAATGGAAAGAGAAATTTGGGGTCAGAAGATTCACCAGTGCCCCAAACATAACTTCTCTTTTCTCCCTCTTCTCCCACTTTATCCCATTTATATTATATCCCATTTTTCATGCTTGTTGCCTATGATTTTAGGCCACTGTTTAAATTCAAGTGTCACTCAAAGCAAAAGAGCTTCATCACCCCCAATTTTATTCAATAGTATTAAGTATATGCGTGCCTTGGTTTATTTTTATGTATTTGTGGTTAGAGTCAAGTAAGATCCCACTTAAAGCTAGAAGGCACTTTAGTAATCACCTCCAGGAGTGGGGAACCTGCAGCCTCAAGGCCACGTGTGGCCCTCTCAGTCCTCAAGTGCAGCCCTTTGACTGAATTCAAACTTCACAGAACAAATCCCCTTAATAAAAGAATTCACTCAGTAAAATTTGGACTCAGTCAAAAGGTTGTACCCAAGGACCTAGAGGAGCACATGTGGCCTCAAGGCCACGTGTCCCCCACCCTGGATCCTAACCTAACCAATTCTTCATGCCCTACTCCATTTTACAGTTAAGGAAACTAATGCCCAGAGAAGTAAGATAACTTGCCCACGGTCACACAGTGAGTAAACACAAGACCTAGTATTGGAATTCAGGGCCCTTGATTCCGAATCCAAGATTCTTTTAATTGTTCTAAAAACTGGTGAACAATTGGTTCTCTAGAGGGAAAGATGTCCACGCCACACACTTTTAAGCTTCATCTGCATTATTAACATTTTCCCATCACTGTCTTAAATCTAAACAATCAAGAAAACAATAAACCAAGCCCTGCTTTGTATCATTTGTCAGTTTTTAAGGTGTCAGTTTCCACATAAAAACTTACCCATTGGATCTTGAGAACCTGTCCATGCTGGCTGCAGAACACCCCCCCACCCCACCCCTTACAGTCATGTGCCTCCATAAGTATGAGGGAAGGGGATCTCAGTCTAGCTTGGCCACCATTACACCCATTAGACAAGATAACTATAGACCCTATGGCATCTTGCTCATAGCCAACTATACATGTTTCCTCACCTGTAAAATACTCCTTAATTTTCATTCTCATGATGAAAGTTTTCTCAAATTCACACATATACCCAAAATGGCATTCCAGAAAAATACAACCACATTTCCCAAGACTTTTTTGAAACTCACTTAAGCTAATAAAAGTTGCATGCAATTCTGTTATAAGAATAACTGATTGGAGTGACAAAACATACTATTTATTTCTAAATAACAAGTTTATTTGGGTGTTCTAAGGAAACAGAAAACAATCCATACATATTACTGACCAATAACTCTCTTGAAGATTGTAAATACCTCTTGTAGACTAGTGGTCCAAAGATCTATAGGGATAGGGCCCAGATCTGTGATTTCATTTGTATAAGGAACTCACAGGAGAGGAAACTCTGTCAAGTAAAGTAGGTCTACATCTTCTCTGAAGTTTAAAAGGTAAGAGAATGGCCTAGACCTACAGCACTGAAATGTTAACAACATATCCAAGGTCATATAGTCTCTGCCAAAGTCCCATCTTCTACAAAAAGGCTTTCCTGATCTTGCTTAATCTTAATGCCTTCCCCTCTGAGATTATCTCCTTTATTCTGTATATATTTTGTTTGCAGAACATTTTATATAATATAGTATATTTTGGTTTTGTACCTAAATTTTTTGCATGTTGTCTCCCCCATTAGACCAAACTGCTTGAAAGCAGGAAAATACTTTTCTTTCCCTAGAACTTGTCAATGTGTCTGGCTCCTGAGAGGTGCTTAATAAATGTGCGTTGACCTGATAATCAATATATATCCAAAGTAGGATTTGAACCTAGGTCTTCCTGACTTCCAGGCCAGCTCTTGAACCATTATGTCTAAAATCCTCAGATCAAGGAAAATTTGAATTGTTAGCAATCTTTTCAAAAAATCATAGGTCTAGAAGATACCTTTTGGGCGATTCAGGCAAACTATATCTAGCCAGCAATCCCCTCAAAACATTACAAATTTACTTTTTCAAAAAAAAAGAAGTATGACATTTTTTCTTCTGTCGAGTCAAAATCTGGCTCTGTGAAATTTCTAGCTGTTCTGTTCCCTGAGGGCCAAGCAGAACAAAGTCCAATTCCTCCTCAGTAAGATAACTACTGAGACAGCCAACCAACTTTGCTAGGCCCTAGGGAATTCAAAGACAACTCTCAATGATGGCAGCTCTCATGTCTTCCTCCCCTTCCCCCACCCCTCCAAGTCTTATCTTCTCCTGGTTAAACATCACCAATTCCCTCAGCTTATCCCCCCACAGAATGGCTTCCAATCTATCCATTATTCTGTCTGCCTGGCTGTGTGCACTTTGATATGGTTCACTGAACTCCAGCAGAGGTTATGAAATCACCAGCCACTTTCCCTCTTCAATCCCATCCAGGTAAACTACCGGTATCATTCACAAAACTAATTATTTCCATATTCCCCTTTCCAGACTCATCACTTTATTTTTTAAACCTTTGACTTACAAGCTGCTTCCAGCCTTTCTTCTCTCCAGCTCTTCACACAGCTGACAGTGGTATTCTCAAAGCAAAGTCTGACCTTGCTACTTTCCTGACCAAGAAGCTCCAGGTGCTTCCTAAAATACAGACTCCTCTTGAGATTTAAAGTTTCTCACAATCTGGTCCCAGCCTACCCTTTCAGATTACTACACATTCCTTCCCTTCACCTGCACTGTGGTCCAGCCAAACTGGCCTCACATACCATCTCCAGTCTCCATGCCTTTGCCCTAGCTCTCTCTTGTGCCAGAAATGCACTAACTCCTGACCTCTGCCTCTTGAGACTCTGATGTAGAGTCATCTTTACTGAATACTTATTGTTTATTAGTAATAGTATGTCTCCTTGATTTTCCAAATTAAATGCAATATTTTAAGCACCTTATAGGTGATCAACAATTGGGTTTTTTTTTTTAAATAAAAATGATCCAAGACTTCTATAAACAGAACTACCATCTTCTCTAATTAGTATGAGTAAGCAATTCATCCATCTTATAATTCCCATTTTTTGGATTCCTGCCTCCTCTCCCCACCCGACTTTCCTCCCTCACCATCCTAGTTTCATTCAAAGCTTAGCTCGTGTATCATCTACATAGGATGCTTTTCCTGACCCTCCAGCGACTAACTTCATCCCCTCTCTAAAAAAATTTTACTTGTAATATATGTGTATGCAATGTGTATATACTGTTCCTGTGAATAGAATGTATGTGTCTTGAAGTCAGGGAGTACTTCACTGTTGTTTTTGAATTCCCTAGGGCCTCGCACAGGCGGTCAGTTGTTATCCTTCATGTTCAAAGAGGACCAAAATGGCATCATTGTGTTAGAGTCAAGGTACAGGGTATCTAACTGTGACTGATAAGACCAATACCAGCTTGGGAGGCTCTACCATAGATTGGGCACAAATAGTCTATATCAATGGTTTTCAATCTTCCTAATGCCCTGATCCTTTAATATTCATATGTGGGCGTATCTGCATGTGGGCAGACCCACCTGGAGACGGAGAGAGGAGCAATGTCTTGGTTCCTAAGACCATCAGAAATGTGTTTTCTGATGGTCTTAGGCGACCCCTGTGAAAGGGTCGTTCAACCCCTAAAGGGGTCACGACCCACCGGTTGAGAACCGCTGTCTATATGAAGTCAATTTAGCGCAGAGATGTCTCTAAATTTGTGCATCTCACAAATTAATCTCTTAGCATATAATAATGTTTTGTAAATGTCTGATTGATTGAGCAACAATAACAAAAAACACTCGAACACTTAAGAGTCCAGAGAACTGCGCTAGAAACTGGGGAACACAGAAAGTTAGGTACCTTCATAGAGCTTAGAATCTTGTCCTCACAGCACTTGCAATCTAAAAAGTTTGGAGGGCTCATTGTACATTTGCATCATTGAAACTGGGTTACAGGAAAAGCAAGTCCGAGGAGAACAGCTACAGATTAGATGAGTACACAAGCTTCAAGAAGACAGAGATCAAAACTAGGTGTGATGTAAATGTTTACTGCTATTGTTTATTAGTAATAAGGGCTAAGATTTTCTAAATTAACTTCAATATTTTAAGCACCTATCAGTGCTCAGAAATGTGTTGTTGTGGTATTTTTTTTAATAATAATGATCTCAGCCTTCTATAGATAGCAGAACCACCATCTCCTGTAAATAGCACGGGCAAATAACTCATTCGTCTTAAAATATCCTGTTCCTTGATTCCTGTCTCTTTCTCTCCCCTCTCCTACCTTTCCCCATTCACCGTCACAGTTCCTTAAAACAACATTTTTCCTCCTGCCTGCAACAGGAGGAGATTTCATAGTACTGATGTCAAAACTGCTGTGGATCAGAGCCAAAGCATGAAGGCTGCCTATAGGGAAATATTTTTTATTGTTTTTATATATTGCATAGATATGGAAGGTTTTCTTATTATTATTTTATGCCCCATAGGGTATTAAATCAGAATATTGAAATTCTGCATGATGGGCAAAGCAACACTGGAAAAACAAACAGTACCACCAAAGGCAAACACCCAAGTTTCTCAACTTAATTCTTAGTTCTATCAGCAGCAGCACAAGGCACCTGGGCTGCCACACAAAGCCGGAAGCTGGGCACTGCCAGGTAGGTCCTGCATTAATGAGCTTCCAAAAGAGAAGGAAAAGGAAAAAGAAAAGGAACGGAACATTTTGAGTCTGATGAAATGCCCACTGATTTGATTTACCGTACATGGCATTTTTCCTGTTTGCGGGAACCCTCAACTTCTACTTGAAGCAATTCTGAATTAAGGTATTTCCACCCTCTCACCATCTGTGTGGTGCTGTCAATGGAAGCCTGAAATACAAATAACCATTGCTATGTATGTGAAAATACACTCTGCATGTTATTTAAAATAATCATATTCCTTCTTGGAGACAAAGTCCAAAAGGACCGGGTCTGCCTGGGCGAGAGCCGGCCCTCTTTTTAGAATCTCATACAACTTCCACACACTTTCCTACATCCTAATCACCTTAAAAACACGAGATCGCTGCCTGTTAGATCTGGTTGGAATATTAGAAATCTCCTAATTCAACCTTGCTTGCTCTGTCTCTGCCTCTTTCTCTGTCTCTCTCTGTCTTTCTGTCTCTGTCTCTCTCTCTCCTCTCCCTCCCACATACACACACATACATATATATGCCTACATACACATGTATATGCATGTCTCCCTCACTTTTAATTTCCTCATATATGTTTGTATATGTGCGTGTATGTACACACACATATGGGAACCTCAAGAAGCAAAATATTCAAAGTCCCATGGTTAGAACTAAGTGATGTCCAAAGCCTTTTTCCAGTTCTTTTTTTTTGCAGGGGGGAAGGCAGGGCAATTGGGGTTAAATGATTTGCCCAAGGTCACACAGCTTGTAAGTGTTAAGTGTCTGAGGCCGGATTTGAACTCAGGTCCTCCTCAATCCATGACCAGTGCTCTATTCACTGTGCCACCTAACTGACCCCCCCCCCCTTCCAGTTTTTAAAGGCAAGGTGAGAGGAGGAGCTAGGGTACCAACCTTCGGACATCCAGACCAATGTTCTTTCCTGCAGAAACATGTTGTCCCTTAAAAGATTCATAACCAGAACACAGTAATTTAAATAATTCATCTTGACTGCAAGGAATAAAAGATCAGCTGTAAACCCTCAAAGGGCCTTTTAAAAGGAATAAGCATTTATTAAATACTTATGTGCCTGGCACTGTGCTAAGAACTTTACAAATAATATTTCATTTCACCTCCTAACAACCCTGGGAGGTCAGTG
Organism: Pseudochirops corinnae; assembly: GCA_028646515.1. Taxonomy (NCBI): domain Eukaryota; kingdom Metazoa; phylum Chordata; class Mammalia; order Diprotodontia; family Pseudocheiridae; genus Pseudochirops; species Pseudochirops corinnae. The sequence goes on from CM053586.1 coordinate 50,252,687, forward strand.
CTATTGTAATCCCTATTTTTACAGTTGAGGAAATTGAGGCAGATAGAGGATAATGTACTTGCCCAGGGTCACACAGCTAGTAAGTATCTGAGGATGGATTTAAACTCAGGTCTTTCTGACTCTAGGCATGGTGTTCTATTCACTGTGCAACCTAGCTGCATTTATTTAAAATATTTTAAAAACATATGTAAATATAAATCTATTTCTTTAAAAAATATGGATTGTATGCACCTCCTAAGAGAGAAATAATAAATTTTAAGTTACAGATTAAAGCATTTTTTCCTTTCACTTTCTGTTTTTCTTGATTTTTTTTTTCCTTTTGCAACATGGTTTATGTGGAAATACCTTTTATATGACTTTACAGGTATAATGGGTATATGTCTTGCCTTCTCAATAAGTGGGGGCAGAACAGGAGGGAAAGAGAGAATGCAGAACTGAAAATAATTTTTTTTAAACTAAAATAATGAAATCTTAAGGCATATGGAACCACGGAATAAGATCATTTCAAATACTATCAGAGTTCATGTGGATTTGAACCATGTAGTTCCTTGACTGGCTCTTTTGAGAGATTATTTACAGTCTGGCCAGAGAACTTAGTTAACCTCCAAATTCTGGAACAATTGTTATTTTATTAAGTACCTGACAGCTGGAATAATATGAACTTTTTTTTCTAATTCTGTTAGAATAACGATAGAGTGGGAAAGGTAGGGGGCATGCCCAAGGTCACATAGCTCATAGAGAGAAGAATGGGGAGGGTTTAGAAGAACAGTCAGAATTCCAATGGGAGGTTGTAGATCTAAGAAATGGTCTGAGCAAAGACATGGAAATAGGAGAGGATAGGAGGCATGCAGAGGAAGGCTCCAGGTTTGCTGGAGTTTGCAATGTGTGGTAGGTAATGATGTTAGATGGTGCAGTGGTTAGAGTATTGGGAGGAAGACTCATCTCCTAGAATTCAAATCTGGCCTCAAATACTTACTGGCTGTGTGACCCTAGACAAGTCACTTAACCCTGTTTCCCTCAGTTTCCTTAACTGTAAAATGAGCTGGAGAAGGAAATGGAAAACCACTTTAGTATCTTTGCCAAGAAGATTCCAAAATAAGGTCACAGGGAGTCAGACGCAACTGAACAAGAACAAAAGCTAGAAAGATCAACCTGATTGTAAAGAGCCTCGGATGCCAGACTAGGGAACTTTTACTTTATTTTGTTGGAAATGGGGAAGGTGAGATAGTAATACAATTATACTTGTGAGTAAGCATATTAATCTGGAGTAAAATGAATTCAACAAGGTTGACAGGCAAAGGCGTTGGTAACAGGCAGCTTCTATAGACTTATTTCTGCTATAACCCACAACGCTTCTCTCATACCACCTGCCTATCTACCAGAATCTTCCCCTGACACTGGACCTCCCAAATGCCATGTTCCATCCCATGCTGGGACAATTCCCCTGCCCTCCATCACACCTGCCTGCTTCTGATTTGGCTGAACTTCTGATTGTCTACTGTGACTTCTCTCACTTGTCCTGATGTCCTCCTAAGGTGGGAATCTTCCTATATGATGTAGTAAGATGGATCTGCCTAGTTCCCACATCTCAACTATCCCTATTCTGGTTCATCTCATCAGCCGTGGACTCTTATTAGCAATTGATGCTGTCTTCAAAATTACATACTAAAGTTCCCAAGGAGAGGGATAGGAAAGCACCTTGTAAAATTTCTGACACACAACAGACATTCAACCACTTCTTTTGTTTGTTTGTTTGTTTGTTTTTGCAGGGGGGAAAGTAGAACAATTGTGATTGAGTGACTTGACCAAGGTCACAGGGCCAGTAAGTGTTAAGTGTCTGAGGCTGGATTTGAACTCAGGTCCTCCTGACTCCAGGGCTGGTGCTCTATTCACTGTACCACCTACCCACCCCCATTCAACCACTTCTTGTTAGTAATTAAAATGTGCTCTGGAATAAATCATCTCAATTCTCTGTACCAGTCAAGTTCATTCTTTATTTGTGTGTGTATATGTGTGCGCACACACATATATACATGTAAATATATAGCATATATATATATATATATATAATTTGAAGTAAGAGTTTAAATATATGTTTATGTGTGCATTTGTATGTATAGGCATTATGATAATTGAACATAGTCAAGAAGTTTGGAAGTTCAGTATCACAGTGAATCAAGTGGTCCCCAGACACCCTCTCTGGTCTGAGTAATAAATGATGATGAAGTTGGTAGTTTCACTATTCATCTCTAGTGATGAGTAGTCTAAACTATAAACCCACAGGATTGTTTAATGCAACTTCAGGTGATGGGCACTTTCAGGGTTGGAGTTCAACATTCAAGGCTGCATCTTCTCTTGGTCAAAATTAGAGGCTGTTAGCTGAACTGACCAGGAATCATATATAAAGGCATGCGCACCATCCCCATCTCTCCCTCCCTCTCCATCCCCTCTCTCTTTCTCTGTGTATTTATATGTATATGTATATGTATATGCATATGTATATGTATATGTGTGTATATATGTGTGTGTGTAATATAATATATACACACATGTATATGTGTGTATGTATTATATATACACAGATATAAAACTATATCTCTCCATATTGCATATGTACAAACACATCACATGTTAGTATGCATAATATAAATGCATTTATATAGCATTGTATATATACATATGTATCCACATATGTATGTGAGTATACTGGTTAAGAAACTCATAGTATCACAGAATTTGGGAATTGAAAGAGACCACAGTGTCCTTCTAATTCAATCCATCCCAAAAGGAATCATTTTCCTGATGAGGAAATTTCACTCCCCAAAGCAGATCAGCACCTGCTGTGCTGCAACTTTAGTTTTAAGAGATTTTCCTGGAGTACCACAAGAGGTCAAGTAGCTTGCCCAGGATCACAAAGACAGTATATGTCAGAGGTGGGATTAGAACCCAGCTTTTCTTGATTCTGAAGTCAATTATCTACTCACAACAATAGACAGATAGATATAGAAATAGACATATATAATTATATACATACATAAATATATAAAACATAAATCTAAAATATATATATTATATATAAACATTTGATATTTTCAGAGGCTGTGGCAATTTGAAGCATTAAAACAATCCCAGCAGAGAAGGCCTTCAAAAAAGAGCTCATGGCTCCCTCTTTCTTTTCTTTAGAGTGGTTCAGGGAAGGCCCTTCTTTGTGTGTGTATGTATGTATGTGTGTGTGTGTGCACATATATACACAGACATATATGCAAATGTACATGTGCATATATGCATTCATGAATGTATGTATTGTGTATATGTGCATATGCATATGTGTGTATGTATGTACGTATGTATGTATATATAAGGTGTATGTATGAGAAATCTGATACTATCTATGTGAGGAATTACCAGTTAGGAAATTTTCTTCACCAATGCAGATCTCAGACTCTTCTTTACTTACTTATACAGTATTATCAAGCTACCTAGAGACATTTAGAGGTTTTGGTGAGTTGCCTCTTGTCACTCATGACAGAGACAGGTCTTGAACCCAGACCTTCCTGGCTCCAGGGCCAGCCCACTCTAGTCATTATGCCACACTTCTTTTGATGCCATTCTTCCCTCATGATAGAAAGTTCTAAGTTGGCTCATTAAGTTTAAGTCTCACTGGCTTAGGGGAACTTCAAATGCCAGGCTCCTGCAACTGCCCATCATATACAGCCAGATTAAATAGCCTTGTGGGTTTATGATATGGCTCACCATTCTCATAGAATGAATGGCCAAACCACCAGATCATGACCCTTTGTGCCCCAAACCAGAAAGGGTCCCTTCGGACTAGCTGATGCACTAATTCACTGAACCTATAACCTCTCATGTTATTTCCAATTATCATAACCAGGAACACTAAATTATGTTTTACAAAGATAAGCAGACAGTAGAATGGTTCCCTGGCTGACACCCAAGGGCTTCATGCATTTATGTTTGCATTAGACCCTTGTATTCATATCAAGAAACATATATAGAAGAAGATGGTAAATTATTAAACAAATCACTGTGTTCCCCTCCCCACCAAAACTGTAGTAAAAGCATCCATTTCTAATTTAGAAGTCATTCCAATAAAAAAGTCACAGTTTTCCTATGATCCTAAAGGACCTCTGTGTCCAAAGGGAACTGATCCCAAAATCACATTTTCAGATTAGGTTTTTGCTCAAATTATCATCTTTTTCACTGATGATTTCACATGGTCAGCCAACAACCATTTATTAAGTACCTACTCTATGTCTGTCGGGAACCATGCTAGCAGCTGGGGATTCAAAGAGAGTCACAAACAGTCCCTGCCCTCAAAGGAACTTACAACCCAACAGGAGACGCAGCATGCCAACAACTAAGTATGAATAAGAAATGTAGAGGATAAATTGGAGATAATCTTGGAAGGCACTAGCCTTATGAGGGATCAGGAAAGGCTTCCTGCAGATGGTGGGATGTTAGCTGAGACTTGAAGGAAGCCAAAAAGCAAAGGGGAGGAGATGATAGTGTTTCTAAATTGTACAGCCTGGACTTTTAACCTGGCCTCCACACGTACTGTATACTTTTCAGGCTGCAGATGCCAAAATGAATGAGAAATGCCTGAGTCATGGGACAATTATATCTCTTGGAGCTTTATCATTTCTCAACAAGGCTGGAAAAAAAAGTATTAGGGGTTTTCTCCTTTATAACAGGAAAGAACACTGAAGGGAAAGCATTTTGAACGATAAATTACTTTAAGAACCTGGGGATAACATGGGGATAGGTTGGGGGAGGAGAGCCCACGGAAAAAGTCAGCACCTCTATATCTCTCTTAAAAAAAGATATTTCAATAAGTGGGCCAAAGACAGAGCTTTAAAAGGTCACAATCACGGCCAATTTTTGTGAGTTGAACATTTGATATTTTCAGAGGCTGTGGCAATCTGAAAGCATTAAAACAATCCAAGCAGAGGAGAGGACCTTCAAAAGAAAGCTTGTGGCTCCCTCTTTCTTTTCTTCAGAGTGGTTCAGGGAAGGCCCTTTGTGAGCACTTGAAGCCAGCAAGCAGACAGGCTGCCTCCTCCGGCTCTGCAAGGATGGCCCCAGGTAGAAGGCCTGTTGCTTAGGATATGATTTGTGAATGGTGTTAAGCAGGGAAGGGAGATCCTTTTGGAGGCAGGGATACTTACAGTGCCATTTCAAACTGCTCGAGCCATTTTTTCTTCAAATCTTTTGTTTTGCAATAGAATTCCAGTCCATTTTGTCCTTGTGTATGGATGAGGTAGAAGCCATAAGACCACTGTGGAAATGATTGATTAATTCACTGGTTAATACATAATGCTATGTTTTCATGTTCACTGGAATCTCACTAACATATTAAAAAAAAACATACTTGGCCACAAGTGCTCACTATGACCATCTGATTTAGCCATCTACAGTGGCGGCAGCAACATCATAGTTGATCATAACACACGGAATTAAAAATAAAGTTCTCTATACACCTGAAATAGACTATAGCACAAATTTGTGTGTTAGCACAAATATTGTCTCATTATTTGAGAGGTGGATACTATTATAATATCGATTGTACAGTTGAGGAAACCAAGGCAAATAGAGATTAAGTGATTTACCCAGAGTCACACAGCTAGTAAGTGTTTAAGGCCAGATTTGAACTCAGGTCTTCTTGACTCCAGGTCTGGCGCTCTGTTCACTCTTCTACCTATCTGCCTCGGTGACTTTACAGTCAGAGAGATCTGGGTTTACATTCCAGCTCTGCCATTTAATGGCTGTTACCTTGAACATGTTACGTCATTTCTCTGGGCCTCTGGAGGAGTCAGACTAGATGGCCTCTGAGGTTCTTCCTTCCAGATGATGCTCCGTTCCTATAATCTTACTGACTTGAGTCCAAAGGCTGACTCTGCTGCTTACTACCTGTGTGACCTTGAACAAATGACTTCAACCCTTTTGGCCTCAGTTTGCTCACTTGTAAAATGAAGAGGCTGAACTTGGATGGTCTCCAAGGTTCCATGCAGCCTCCGATCTATGACCCTTGCTTTAAGACTCATAAAATGCTTTACATACATTATCTCATTCCATCCTGTCAGCAACCTAGTGGGGCAGGTGCTGTTGAAGAACCTAAGGCTAGGATTCCCTCAATGACTCAGCCCATGTCACCTAGACAGCAAGTATCGGAGACAGGTTTTGACCCCAGGTTTCCTTGACTCCAAATTCATAACTCTGTACTTAATAACTAAGAGATCCTGGGGAAGACATTGATTCCCTTTGTGCCTCAGTTTGCCTGCGAGAAAATGAGGCCATTGGCCTTGGTGGTCTCTAAAAGCCCCTCCTAGTCCTAAATTTGTGATGCTGTGATTCACCACCTCCAGCTGCCTCAATTCTACACCAACATCTGCAGTCAAATCATTTGTAGAGAGATTCTCATTAACTCTTAAGGTCTCTGAACTAATGTGATCACCCACATGGCGATGGCTGTTGAGTTGTTTCAGTCAGAGCTATGGCTTTTCTTTATTTACACTCAAGAATATGTATCGTCATCAATTAAAATCAGTAGTTTATACTGGAACCCCATTTACTTCGACAGCATCCAACCATGTCACAACAATGTCTCAAGGTCTCAGGGGTTCACATCTTAGACATGACACATGGCCATTAAAAGTTTCCCATTGGTAACATTTGTCAACGTCTTAGACGACAGTACCTTTTTGTTTTCTTTGTCAGTTGTGGGGTTATTGGCAATTTTGTATTGTTGAAGATCTATAATTTCCTTCATCTCGTAGTTATCACCTTTCCTTTTGCACACGATGACCGCCAAGTCAAACAAGAAGATGTGCCTGTGAAAAACAAAACAAAAGGGAAATGATAAGACATCACCTGGAAGTAGGTGGGCTGTTCTCTAAACAAGACCTCCCCATCAAGCCTGTTTGCCCTAGCATCCAAAGATCACTGGAGAAAGGGTCTACAAACTGCAGTGTTAAGCTACTAATAAACACTTCAGGGACCACTTGGAGTACTTCTAAGAGAGGTACCCCAGCCCTTAAATATTCACGGGAATGGTATGGCTCTATTTCCACGCATCACATTGAAAACCTATTTCCTCCCTAATGAAGTCTGAGTGAGACTCAAGCAACAGAAAACAGACCACTGAGAGGAAAGGTTGTCTGTCCTTAGAATATTGCTGAACTGATTACTAAATAGATTATTATGGGACCATCTTTATTCTTCATTTTCTTCCCCACCCCTACCCTGCAAAAGGAATTTTTCAAGGTTTTCCTCTTTTCATTTTCTTTTACTCTGTGCTTAGACACTTATTCATTCTTATTAAGACACATATGACTTCACTTCCCTCACCTTTCTTGTTTGGTGTGTTTGTCTAGGGTTGTTATCCTGATTTCCCCATCACCCTGAGGTCTTCCAAACACCAAGACAGGCTGATTCTAAAAACATAAAAGGTGGGTTTCACTCTTACATAAACACATACAAACAGAAATGAGACTTGAAGGTGGAAAATCCCTCCCCATGTTCCCCAGGACCAACTGGTTTACCATATAGGCAATAAAATAATTTTACATTTTTATAAAAGCATGAGATCCAGAGAACCTGAGACCAAATAATACATTTGAAAATGAATTTGTCTTTCTTGATGCTGGGGTATCCATTGTGGAGACTAGGGCAAAGCAGAGCTTTTAGTGGGAAAATCAGATCTCTCTCCAGGTCAAAAAGGGGATTAGATCAGAAGAATTTAAGTTATATGGGATCTAAAACGTAAGCTTATTTCCTTTTGAAGCTGACCTGATTAATGATTAAAAATCATGAGAGCTGTTTCCCCAAAGCAGATGTCAATCAAACTGAGCAACTGAGGAAAACTAGCAATAGTGAAAGAACATGGGAAATGCATAGCTCTAAAGGCAGTTCCAGAAAATTGACCCCTTCCCATCTTTTTGGAGGTAAAAAATCACCTACCAAATTCTCTATGGATAACTGAAACTGTTTTATTTCACGGAGGGTTTCGTTGTCTCTCTTTACCTCATTTACATATTGTGCCAAATCCTAAAGAAAACAAAGAAAGATTTAAAAAGAGCACCAACTCTGATAAATGGGGAAAAGATGCATTTTAAAAAAACTGAATGATTCTGACTTCGTATGGAATCAGGATAATCACTGTTACTTTCCAATGACTACCCATATATAAGGCATCTCACAGGGAATTTTTAGAAAGTGATATATCTACAGTATAGCTGGGAACCTACAAAGTTATCCTTTACCTCATCTCTGTAAAACCCAAGAATATCATAGCCTTTAGAGGGGTGCAATGTAGAATAAAGAAAAGAAAAATAGGTCAGCAGGACCTGTTACAAGAGTTAAAAACTGAATTCTACAGAATTAAACTTTTTACATAAGTAATGGGCATGGCAGAGAGAAGGGGATGAAACACACAAAGAAATGACTTAAAAGTTTGGAAAAGAACTTGAGCTGAGCTGTATTATGCAACTACTTATTTCTCCTAGTTAACCAATAGGGAGTAGCCAGTCAAGAAACAAAATTTAATTCTGCAGATCTAAAAAAAGGAGAGAGGTCAGAAACTAAAAGGCATTCACGTGGATAAAGAACCAAATGCTTAACTACCATGATTCTCCATGTGCCTTAACCTATTTAAAAATGTCTTTTCTTATTTTGGAGAAAACAATATTAGCTAATCTGCCTGTACTGTTCCTAGCTATTTTTATTTTATCTGCTCTAGATTTCCTTGTGTTCTGTGTTCTTCTCTTCCCTCTTTCTATCTTAAATTCATCTGGAATAGCAACGGGTCTCTGGTAGAAAACAATCCTGAGCTTTGTTTAGAATAACTGAATTTCTATATTGGAAACAATGTATTTATGAACAGGAAATCTGTATACCCTAAAGGTTAACAAACAGATGT
>CM053586.1:50261721-50278003 GCA_028646515.1 Pseudochirops corinnae
TGTGGGTTGCGGCCCCTTTGAGGGTAGAATGACCCTTTCACAGGGGTCACAGGGGTTGCCTGAGACCATTGGAAAACACATTTCTGATGGTCTTAGGAACCAACACACCGCTCCTCTATCCGTCTCCAGGTGGGTCCGCCCACATGCAGATAAGTCCACATACGAGTATTAAAGGGTCATTAGGAAGGTTGAGAACCACTGCTCTAGCACATCTAATTAATATTGTCAGATTTTTAATTTACTTAAAATAAACATTTTAATTACCATAATTCTAAATATATATACATATATAAATATATGAAACAGTATATTTGCTTGTTGAGAAAGGCATAGCTCAACCATCAATTTGTGCAAAAAATGGAGCTGAGACTATTAGGTGACCATAAGTTCAATATGAACCAACAGTGTGATGTGACAGCCAAGAAAATTAGTTTAAAGAGGCTATGATAAGAGGAAAGTTTCAGGCAATAAAGAGCTAATGATTCCACTGTACTCTACTACATACTACAAGAAAGGTATTTTGTTCAGTTCTGGGTACCATATTTTAGTAAGGACAACAGCAAACCAGGCTTTGAGTTCATACCATTGAGAATCAGTTGAAGAGAATGAGGATGATTAGACTAAAGAAAAAGGATATCTAGGTACTTCAGTGGATAGAGCACTGGGCTTGCAACCAGGAAGACTCATCTCCATGAATTAGAATCTATTCTCAGACAATTACTAGCTGCGTGACCCTGGGCAAGTCACTTAACCCTGTTTGCCTCAGTTTCCTCACCTGTAAAATGAGCTGGAGAAGGAAATGGAAAGCCACTTCAGTATCTTTGCTGAGAAAACCCCAAATGGAGCCAGAAAGAGTCAGAAAGAAGTCAACAACAATGGATGCCTTTAAGCACTTGAAAGGCTACCATATGGAAAAGAGATTTGACTGGTTTGGCTTGGTTCCAAAGGACAGAATTAGTGGGAACGGCTGGGAATTGTAAGAGGCACATTTGGGCTTGACATGAAGGAATGATGAACAATTCAAATTATCCCAAAGTGGAACAGGCTGCCTCTGGAGGGCATTTGAAGATGTCATTAAAGGGCTTCAAACAAAGGTTGGATGGCTTCTTGTGTAAATGTGTCAAGGGAATTCCTTTTCAGGTATGGGTTAAAACAGATGATCACTTCTGACTTGGAAATTCTGTACTTCTGCCAATGTAAATCCTGCCAAAACTTGCAACACAAATCAAATTATCTTTATTAGTATCACTGGTACTTCCTCCTAAGGGTTTAAATTTAGTCAAAGTAACATCACCATTAAATAATCTGTTTTACATTATTTGGACATGTCTTTGAATTTCTATAGAGCTCCATTTCTGATGGAATTTATTAAGACATCCCCACTGGTATTAATGTCTTTCACTAAATTACATCAATCCATCTAAAAGTTTCTAAATCTACACAAACGACTAGACCATCAATAAATGCAAAGCAGAAAAAAAGGACATTTCAAGGCAGCAACATTTGAAGTATATTGGAAAGATCTCTGTATTTAGAACCAGGGACAAGTCTTCACTTCCTGGAAGTGTCACTTGCTACATATAAGGTGTGTGACCTTGGGTGAGGTTGCCTCATCTGTAAAATGAAGGTGTTTGACTAGATGACTTTTAAGGCTTACTTCTGCTTAAAGCTGACAATAAATAATTGATAATCCCAAGGATCTGAAGCCCTTTACTTACCTTCATTGCATCAAGGGCCTGTTTGAGGTTTGCCTTCTCAATGGGATCAGTTGTGTGTTTCACCAGCTCCTGTTATATAGAAGAAATTGCTAATTCTTAAAACAACTCTTGAAACAAATGACAGCAATGTAAGTGCAAAAAAGCCCTTAGATAAAAGCAAAACCCCTTCTACAAATATATAGAAATGGGATCACTCTTGGAGAGAGAGCTAAGTGGGATGGAACAGTGCTTGGAGTATTCAGCTTGAAGCCAAGAGCTACATTTGAATGCTACCTCAATCACAATCTGTATGACCTTGGGCATGTCACAACCTCTCAGCTTCAGTTCCTTCAGGGGCAATATGGGAATAATAATAACACCTACCTCCCAGGATTGCTGTAAGGATAAAATGAGACAAAGGAACCTACAATGTAAGGCACTTTGCAATTCTTAAAGAATATATAAATATTATTCTTATTGTAATAATCATGAATAAGTCTAATAGAAGCAGAAAAAGAAGTAGACAATGACCAAAAGATGTTGAATATATTTTGTGATAGGAAAACCCATAAACCTAAAAAGGCATGAAGATTCTCAAAACAATATATATTTTTTTTCTTTTTGAAGTAAGAAGTCATTTTCTGCAATACACACACACACACACACACACACACACACACACACACACACACACACAAAGGCCATAGCATTCCTTTCTGGCCTGCCAACTTATATGTATCTTGAACCTACTGGGATTTCATTTTTTTATCACTTTCCTTCCCTTTGGCAAGTTAAAATGGTCATTTTTTAAAAATGTAATGAACTATATATAGAATCCAAAAACCCTAAAACATTTCCTACAAACATATTTCCAGGCTAGTGAAGTGAATTTTCTTGACCATTCTATTTCATAGGAAAATCAAGAAAAAAATTCTGAGAACTTCAAAAATATACATTAAAGACAAAAATATATACTAACATATGTTACACTAAAAAAAAATGTTAGGTTAATATTTTTTTTTAAAGGCTAAAGTATTGCTTACTTTGAAAAAAAAAATCACCCCTTCCCCATACTTGAGTAGGGCTTTGATAACGCCAAAGTTATAAAAGAATCTCTCAGTTTGTTCCTCTGGACATGTTTTTAGTTCTCTGATGCCTTGGGCACTGATTGACTGTGTATTCCTAATCATTTTTTCATAAACCACAATTTGATTATGTTGCCTTCAGTTTGGGGCTCATAAATGTTTTAACACACTTTTAAGAAATAATCAAGACTTGGATTTTTTCTGATTTCTCAGTAGAACAAAATATAGATGACTAATATTTTATGGACATACTTCAAGAAATTTAATATACAAGATGTACAAAGCAAAGCAGAGTCAAAAATTATATTTCCTGTACAGGTGGTAGATCTTTTTAAGATGACATTTCACAACCATCAACAAGGCTGACGGCCTAATACAGTAAGGCATTTCTTTGGAGCAGAACTAATGAGTCTCTTGGCACAGCTATCAAATTAAATTTATAAGACTCTCCACCCTCATTACAGGGCTAACTGTGGAAACCAAGAGCTTTGTGGGTTATAACAAGAATCATCTTAAAATAAATAGGTCTTATTGTAATTTAGTATAGCAGAAAGCAATTCAGAGATGGCAGAGTCCAGTTGAGTTTATCTCAATGAAGTAAGGAGACTAATGTTGTTAATTCATAAAACTCTCAGTTTACCAACCCATTTTTAAAGCTACAAATAAGCAAAATCTTAGGTGCACTGGGGCAGGAAGAGGTATGCCTGACAAGCCCATTCAGTTGCTGACAGGTAGAGAATTGTCATGAGTAGAATGAGAATTTGTCAAATTCCACTCCATCCAAGATGCATTTACTAAGCCCCCACTATGTGTGAGGAACTGAGAAAACAAAGATAAAACAAAAAATAATCCTTGCTGTCAAGGAGCTTACATTCTATTCAGAGTAGAGAAGGGAGAGAACAAGTAATCAGAAAAGTGTTATATGCATTGGGAAAGGGGAGTCTGGTTGGATCAGAAGAATCTCTTATAAAATTGAGGAATTTCCTAAACAATCTGGTAAAATTATAGGGTGTGGATCACTATTAGTCCCTGATCATGTTGCTTGGGTTTAGATTACCTAGAGACAGGTTTAGTTTTACCATTCTGATAAGATGTTGTTACCATAGTAATCCTAATTATTGTAAGAGGTTTGGGGATGTGAGAGGTTGATTTGCTACCCATTTCAAGCTTGTAACCCCTTTCTGAGAGTCTCATACATCTTTGTGGTTCATCAACAAGTCTGTTCAGTTCCTTTATGAGCTAGTTTGCTTGTCCTAATACGGCACAAATTCAGACCAACGTTTAGAATATATTCTGTTTTACACGGGTCATCTGAAGAAATCTGAAGGTGATCTATGTCCTGTAAGACTAGAGAAATTTTTGTCCAGATCTCTATCTAGAATACTTGATGCATATGCAGGGATATACTGGAGAAATGTATGGGTTATCCCTGTGTGCTGAAGGGACCCACTGTAGCAATTTTCACCTAGAATAGTTTTGTTTCTCATTGGAGGGTAGGAAGGTAATAAGCAGTCAACTCCAGACACCAGTCCCCTTTGGAAGAAACCAACAACCATTGGGAGCTCATCTGGTACCAGTTTCAGCTCTGAGAATGAAAGGATGCAGTGATTTTTTTTTCCATTCCTTTTAACCGTTTTCTTACTTTTGGATGTTTCCTTTCATTTTTATCTTTTTTTTTTTCCTTTCCTAATGTCTTTGAGTTTTTACACCTATCAAACAAACAGCAAGTCCTGTACCATTAAGAGCTCCAAAGAATGAACAGGCAGACTTCGTTCATAGGCCACAAGAAGGTATTGTTGATCCTGAAGGAGCCAAACACTAGGCCTTCCATATTTGCCTTCTTCCACTGGCAAACACCCTGTAAGTCTCATCAGTTTGAAGGAGGAACTCCTTCAATTAGCTCAGGAACTGCCAATATACCCTATAATTTTATGGGGTGATTTAGGAATCTCCTCAATTTAATCAATGATTCACCTAATCTACCATTATCCCCTTCCACATGATATTTTGAGGAGAATATTTACAGCTAATAGAGAAACCATAGGAGGTAGAATTGTTGCCAAACCCTAAAGGAAGTCAAGGATTCTAAGAAGTATAGGTAAGGAAGCATTTTATAGAAACAGGAATTCATAACGAATGCCTCTGTTCTGGAGAGCAATTTCTCTTTTTTAAGGAATACAGGCCCTCATCAGGATCAGGACTCCAGGGAAATGTGGGTTTTCCCAGATTGACGGAGAAGTTAAAAGACTGTGGAAAGCCAGAATGGGGAGCCAGGAATTCTAGAGTGTCCAGTGAGGAGTGTGGCCATGGGATACAGTGGGCAATGGCATATGAAGGACTGAATTATCCTGGAGTGATTATAATTAGGAGCAGCTGGATCCATACTTATCTTGCTAATCAACGGGTTTTGATTTCCTTGGACAGAACTTACTTGCCTTGAAAATGTGCCTGCCTCCTAGCCCTGTTGGAATCTAGTCAATTTATCCACTCTCCTTCCCCCCCACCACTCAACCTTACCCCTGCCTCCTCCATCCTATCATTACCTGCTAAACTGTTTTGAAGTCCTGTTTCTTGCTGTTTGTACTTGACTAGTAGTTTTCATCCAGACAAAGATAAGCTCATTTTTGTTGTCTTTTGAGCAACATTTGCTCTGGAGGGTGTGAGGGAAAAGGACAAACAAAGTTATGTGGGAGTTTGTTAAGAGTAGAGTATATAGTTTGATAGTTAGAGAAGAGAAAACACTCTTCCCTAGTCTGGGCCCTGGGTTTATTGAATTCCTTTAATAACCAGCTTTACAAAGTCCCCCAAAATAGCAAGGAAAAAGGATCATGTGAATCCAAGAGATAAAATGCCCTGCTGACTTTTTAGAAAAACAACCACAAACCTAAGTGTATATTAAGTTCTCTTCCAAAAAAATGGGAGCAGAGAGGGGAGTCATTTCAAATTACATACCTGGAGCAGGAGATGATACTTTAGAACCCGCTGCATAGGAACAACAAGCAAATCTCGCAGAGTGAATTTCCCATTGTTGGCCCTCTTGGAACATTCCTAATGAAAGATTTGTTAATTAATAATGTGCCTCTTTATGAAAGTACAATGTTAACATTCAAATCGGGATAGGGGGTGGGAGGTAGAGTGTGTTCTTTAAATAATCAGCATTCAATTTTGTTATTTCAAACACCGTGAGTACCTTTGTTATATCGCATGTTCTTCTCAAGCTAGCAATAGTTGGCATTATCCTGAGGTAGAATAGAAAAGGGGGTGGGAGAGAAAAATGTGAAAGATTCCCTCTTGAAAAAACCAGAAGACTTACTAGCCATGTGACCTTGGGCAAGTCACTTAACCCCAATTTCCCTGCCTTCCCCCAGGAAGGAAGGAAGGAAGGAAGGAAGAAAGAAAGAAAGGAAGGAAGGAAGGAAGGAAGGAAGGAAGGAAGGAAGGAAAGAAGGAAGGAAGGAAGGAAGAAAGAAAGAATAGAAATTACTTTGCTAAAAGTAGTTCATCAGAATAATAGAGCATGCCTCAGATAAAAACGTCACGGACTAGGTTTGGGCCTGGACAAGGTATATGGACTTTTCTTCATTTGCATAGGAAAAAGAAAAGATTAAAAAAACAAAAAAGGGCTAACAGACACAAGAAATAAGCACATCTAAATCAAGGCATTTTGAAAAAGTAAAATGTAAAATTTTACGAAAGTATACTATGTAATTTACAAAAGAACATTTTTCAAAAGTAAAAGTAAAATTTTAAAGTTCTGTTTCTTGTCTTAAAATGAGCTTTTGTTGAATGGAAGCTAGGAGAGGGCTAAGAGCCCCAGGTCTTTCATACACTATTAGAGGGAAGTACCAAAAAACAAATGAGTTTTGATAAAGTAGGTTGCTATCTAATCAAAGACTTGACATCTAGGATATAGGCCTCAGCATACTGGGTTTTTCTATAGAGAACAAAAACTCCAAGAACATCTGAAGCTTTCCAGGCAGACTTACAGAAGCACAGAATCTCAGAATTGAAGGGACCTCCAAGGTCATTTATCATAATGTGTACCTGAACAAGAATCCTCTCTAAATTTTTTCCAGTAGAACATAAGTTCCTTGAAGGCAGGGACTTGTTTGTTTGTTTTTTTTAATATGTATTCCCAGTGCTTAGAAACATGATTTGCCCATGGTAGAACTCTAATAAAATTCAGTGATTCAAGTAAGCATTTGTTAAGTCATGTGCTAGGCACTGTGCTACCTGTTCACAAAACAAAGATAATAATGAGACAGTCCCTGTCTTCAAGGAGATTATATTTAGGTGAAACCAACATTTAAACAGATAAAAAATCTATACAAGTAAATGCAAGCTAAATACAAAATGAAGACCCATGATCTAGCAGCCATTCAGTCTGCTATAAACAAAAACAAAAAACAAAACTTCCCCCTTTCCTGAAGCAATTACATATTATTTCTGGCCATCACTACTGATTAGGAAAATTATCCTTGTACCATAAAGATCCAAAATCTGCCTCTTGTTAACTTCAGCTGCGTTCCCAGATCTGTTGTTGGGAGTTAAACAGAAAGTCTAATTTCTTTACCACGTAGTAGTTTTTCTTAAAATATGTGAAGAGAACTATGATAATCTCCCTCAGTCTACTTTCCTTCAAGTTTAATATTTTTAATTCTTTCAACCGACCCTCACTTCCTTATATCCTTTGCACAGTCCCCAATACTCTTTATATCTGGGCCACTCTCTAAGGGCCAAAGCAGCATGAGGATTCATTTCTTAGTCAAAGGCATGAACCTGTGGTCTCAGAACGTGAAGTAAGCGGTGGGAGTTGTCAAAAAAATTGAACTAGATTCTTTTCAATTCTACAAAAAAGTTCAGAGAGAAATTCACTCTTGTCTTTCCTCCTGGTTCTGCTTCTGATGCTCCAGGCTTACCCACCCACCATGCCTCAATTGTCTTCTCCTGCTGAGGTTTCCTTATCCCCATCTGACTTTCTCCCTGGAGGCCATTCCTCTGCCACTATGGTCCCTTTCTCCCATTAGTAAGTTCCTCCTGGAAGCTCCAATTTGAGAAAGGGCCCAGGCCAGTCATCCTTCTTAACTGCTTTCCCATCTCTCACCCTTTTCAGCTCCCTTTTATGCGCTATCTTCTCCCATTAGAATGTAAGCTCCTTGAGGGTAGGGACTCCCTTTTTCCACGAATTTGTATTCCCCATGCTTTCCACGGTAACTGGATCCAGTTTCAGTTTTTCAGTTAAAAATTTCCACGGTAAATTTTTAATAGATGGTTGTTGACTTAACTCTGCCAGGCTCTGAGGGATTAGAAAAAAGAAGCCATGACCTCCTCCCCCATAAAACTTACAGTCCAGGAGAAATGATAACCACACAAGGAGCTATAATATGGTATAAAAGAATAACTGGAGAAGTAGAGGAGGAAACATTTCAGGCAGTATTACAACGGGACTACACAAAATGTTCGGTTGTAAGTAAGACTGTCTGCTTTTAGGATAGTGCCTTTCCTTTTTTTCTTCTTCTCCTATCCCATATAAATTGTTTTAAGTGATATTCCTTGTACTTCTCATCTCTTAAAACAAATTAATTCTCCCAGCAAGGCATGACACTGGATCCTCTTATACCCTCTGTCTGACTTTACCAACGTGCTTATTCATTTCCTAATAATAAAAAAAAAACCATTAGCTCATTGTTACTATGGCACTCAAGGGTTTACAAAACATTTTATATACCTTTTCTTAGTTGCTCCTCACGTATTCTTATGAGGTACATAGCAACAGAGACCGTGCTCTCAGGAACTAAGCCACCCAGTTTCGTGTCTTCTGGGATGGTGAATCCTTTTTCTTCAACCAAGCTGACTTCTAAGCTACAGCAAAATGCCCTGTTACTTTCCACCTCTTGCTCTCAGAACTGAATCCAATCAAAATTACCATTGCCTCCACGAGGATCTTGCCAATGGATTACCCTGTCTCTGTGACTTCCCAAACAAAACACCTGCCCTAGCTACTACTCTCCATTAGAATATAATCTCCACGAGGGCAAGAAATTCTTCAATATTGTATTTGTCATAAAGTAGGCATTTAAATGGGGCAGCCAGGTGGCACAGCTAACAGAGTGTCTGTCCTGGAGTCAGGGAGATTCACTCATCTTCCCCAATTCAAATCTAGCCTCAAACACTTACTAGCTGTGTGACCCTGAGCAAGTCACTTAACCCTGTTTGCCTCAGTTTCCTCATCTGTAAAATGAGCTGAAGAAGGAAATGGCAAATTGTTCAAGTATCTTTGCAAGAAAACCCCAAATGAGGTCACAAAGAGCTGGACATGACTGAAGGACAACAAAAAGCAGTTAAATATTTTTTTATTTATTATCCCCATTTTGCTGATGAAACCAAGACACATAGAAATTAAATATTTACCATGATCATACAGTTAGTGTCAGATGCAGGATTCATACCCAGATCCTTTTCTGGTACATTTTCCATCATACCACACTGTATTTCTCTAATACTAATCTCAATCCCTGACACCTAAAACACTACATATACTGTGAACTCTGTGAAGACCTTTAAGAGTCTATGTTGTTTGCTACTGGGGGCACTCAGGTGTTTATTGAAATCAATCATTCACATTAGAAGATTTTACTTAGTTAAGGAAAATCTTAATTTGTTTTCAAAGGAGGTTCTTGAATCTTTAGATCCTGTTCACCTGAAGGGAACCTAACTATCAGAAGGAACTTCCCCCTCCCGTGTGCTTAGAGCACTTTAAGCCACCCTTCCCACTCTACCGTGTATTAAGTGGGTGTGATCTGGATCTCTCCCACTAGACTGTGATCTTCTTGAGGCCAAGGAGTGCCTCTTACTCCTCTTTCTGTCCTCCACTGAGCCTAGCACACAGCACCTTGGAATACATTAAACCCTTAACTCTTGCCCAATGAATCAATGCATAGACAATTTTGGCTACCAAGGATGTTGGAGTGCCATCTCATGGCCACTCTAGCAAACTGTGGGCTGCCTGATCCTGGCAACCCTCAGGAGGAAGGGGAAAAAAGGAAAAGAAATATGAGCACATCCTGCTAACTACCTCCTATACTATGACAGATGATACTTCATGGACACTTAATATAGACTTGGTGTTTGACTGATTCCTAAGGAGTCTCAGAGACAGGAAATAAGGGTGAAGGTGATATGTGTTTCAGAAAAACCTGCCATGGGTCCCTACAAGTTTATCTCTGTCAACACAATGGCCCTGGGAAAGCCTCTAAGAGAAGCTAGGATAAAAATGAGGAAACTCCAGGACTGTGGTGGCACCAGCTGGAGCCCTCCAGTCGATTGTTAAATTTTCAGTGCAAGCATTTGCCCCTCAGAATTCACCAAATTCTATAAATTAGGATTTGAGCTGTTATTTTGCAGATTATGTAGCCCAGAGGTATCAACTCCCAAGTAACCAGATTAAAATGTAATTGGGGAATATTTAACAAAAAATATAAAAATCCAATAAAACATAGAAAACATTACATTTTGTAACCAAGTCAATATAAGGCCCGCAGGGAACATTATGAATGGTTTAGAGGTCCCCTTTTCTATTTGAGTTTGACACCAAAAGAAAGTAATTGATAAAAATGTCTATTCCTATTAAACTTAAAAGTGTGTCTGGACTCTTCTCAGCAACACACAGTTATAAGACAATTCTACAAGTCTCAGGATAGAAGGAGATGTCTACATTCAGAGAAAGATCTAGAAAGAACAGAGTTTAAATGGAGTCTGAAGAAATCTACATACTAGCGTTCTTTTCCATGTTTGGTTCTGTTTCTTCTTTCCCATTGTTCACTCCTTTGGTTGCAACCCTTCTATACAACAAGACTAATGTCCATGCAGATCCTATACTGGATTGCATGCTGCAGTAGTGGGGGGAGGGAGAGGGAGGGGAGAAAATTTGAAACTCAAGGGGTTGTGGAACTGAATCTTGTAAACTAAAAGTAAATAAACAAATCAATTTTTTTTAAGTGTGTCTTGTGAAAAAAGAAATTTCTCTTGAGTCAGTTGTTAAACATTTATCAGCACATCCCTGAGAAACTCTCTCAGGAACAATGGACACTGGCTAACTATATGCAGAGTATTCCCCTGAGAAATCAAAATATCACCCCAGGCCCCTAGTTTTTTATAAGATTCTCTTGTGTTAGTTCTTATCGCCTTGCTTTGGGAGGGGCCTGAACTGAATCCAGCCAGGAGGATCGTGATGGATGATTGAACCTTCTTTTACATGAACAGTAAAGGCTGAGAAAAGGTAGGGTTGGGGAAGGCAGTATAAAAGGGCAATTCAGACATTGAGAGTAGAGGGAGTAGTAGAATTCAACCAGCCAATAACAGGAATCAGAAGAATAGAGCAGAGGGGAGGGAAGAGGAGGGGAGAGAAGAGAAAGGGAGGGGAGGAAAGGGAGCTGGCAGTGCCCTCAACAGACATAGGGAAGTTTGGCTGGAAACATTAGGTTTAAGGGGAAGGGGAAGAGTTCTGTTTTGGACACTCTGCATTTGAGTTCTCTATGGGAAATCCAGAAGGAGATATTCAATAGGCTATTGATAATGGGTGACTAGAATTCAGGAGAGAGATTAGGGTTAGATATATAGCTATGTGGGCAGCCAGGTCATGCAGTGGATAGAGCATTAGGCTTGGAATCAGGAAGACATCTTCCTGAATTCAAATTTGGCTTCAGACACTTATTAATTGTGTGAACCTGGGCAAGTCACTTAACCCTGTTTGGCTTAATTTCTTCATCTGTAAAATGAACTGGAGAAGGAAATGGCAAACCACTCCAGTATTTTTGCCAAGAAAACCCCAAATGGAGTCATGAAGAGCAAACTAATAAAAAATACAGATTTGGGAGTCCAACAAATCCACAAGAGTTATGAAATAGCAAAAAAGACAAGAGGGTCCAGGATACACCTTCACTAAAGAGGTGAAATGGGGAGGTGAGGAGAGAATGAATGATGATCCTTAAATGGGGATTGAGGAAGAATAGTTAAACAGGTAAGAGTCTGATGACCAGGGAATATATAGGTTGGCAAAAAACCAATCAGTCCCAACCTACGATAACAGGAATACTGAATAATTCCCTTCCCCTCAAAATAAAAGATTATATTTCTACCAGAACAAAGAAAAGTTTAACTAAGTAATCATGGCCATTTCCCTAGCATTAAGTAACAAAAGAATTCACAATGTTCATCTTCAAAAAGTCTTCCATAAAACAGTCTATGGGTAGACTGCTTCTCCTTCCAATATAGACATAAGATAAACTAGTATGCAGACAGACAAGAACGAATTAAAAATAATAACAGGCACCTTGACCACATCACTTCCCAGTTCCCCAGATACCTCTATAAGTAGATATAATGCTGGCATGCATTAGTAACATGTATTTCCTCAATCAGTAATTCCCTTTACCAATGAAATCATAGTCGGGGAAATACGGTGCCTAGTATACTGTTTTCCCAAGCATTGCCTGGGAGGTAAGGCATCACTGCTGGCCATTAGGCTCAAATGAATAAACATAAGTAATTGTTTTTGTTCAGTCCTGCCTGATTCTTTGTGACCTCATTTGGAATTTTCTTGACAAAGATACAGAAGCGGTTTGCCATTTCTTTCTCCAGCTCAATTTAAAGATGAAGAAAGAAAGGCAACCATGCTTAAGTGGCTTACCAAGGATCACACAGCTAATAAGTGTCTGAGGCTGGATTTGAACTCATGACAATGGGTCTTCCTGATTCCAACCCCACTGCACCACCTAGCTGCTCCACAAAGAGCTAGAGCCGGTGATATCACCACTAGGCCTACACCTCTAAGAGATAAAAGGAAGAAGAAAGGGACCTGTATGTAGAGAGCCAGAAGTGTGAGGCTGGATGGGGAAATGCGACCTCTGTTCTAAGTTAAACAGAAGAATTGTACTACACACCTTGTTGTCATAACCCACTGCTTACCTGTTTCTTGCCATGCGTGAACAAAAAATTTACTCAAAGACAATAGTGAAACATTATTGTAACCAAGCATTTCCCTATTCTCTCTCCTTTGGTATCAAACTAATATTGCTAAGACAAAATAAAGAGGCTTTGATTTTTAATTATTTTAAGGAATAGTCTTAGAGATAACCATGGTATACTTAGATAGAGCAGACCTCAGAGTCACAAAGACTTGGGTTCAAGTTCCCTTTTTGACATATACGAGCTAAGTAACTATCTTTTGCTTTTCTTTCTAGCTCCAGCATTTAGCAGTATGTCACATACACAGTAGGAACTTAATAAGTAAAAATATAGTACAGCCATTTCACAAGTGGGTATGTATTACAAGGCCTTCTTAGTAAGATGAATCACTTGGTAGGTAATTGGCTTATCTGAATAAAGAGAATTAACTATTCAAGCAGGCTGGGAAATGAGAATTAGGAAATGGTTCTAAGTTTATTCATCTCACAAAGGATACTTTCCTCTAAGAGATGAGCACTAGAAACCACTTCAGTTGGGGCATTTGCACTTTTTTTTTTAAGTCCTTGCAGGTCAAAACCCATTACAATAAACTCCCAGAAACAATCTCAATTCTTCCTACCCTGAAATTCCATTGTATTTGCTACTGTTGAAAATAAGCTGGCCATGGGCCTGGACTTGATTATCTTTGCATTTTGCAGAAATTCCCATTCAAACGCTATTTCTCAAAATGGGATTTGACCTCTGTTATAATCACATTTCTGACAACTTAATACATTTAAATCAACAGAAAATACATTGTAATGGCCCAAGACCCCATCTTTTCGCATTCCCCTGAAAATGAGTAGCTAAAGCATTTTCAATGGATGATGCGGGAGATCGAATGTATCTACCTGATTGTTAACAGACCAATTTGAAGAAGCTAACTGCAGAAAAACAGATCTGGGTCTATTCAGGTCTGTTCAAGAAAACCATAGATACAGCGAGGAGAATGTATACTGAATGGAGACAATCAACATACTATAAATTCGAGGACTGCATTTGAATGCTGAGACAAAGCCACACTGTTCACCTGTTTCTTCCTATGCATGAACCAACAGATCTAAACCAAAGATAATAGTGAAACCTTATTGTAACCAAGCATTTCTCCCTCCTCTCTCTTTTGGTATCAAACATGATACTAGTATCATTAAGACTTTGATTTTAATTTTAATTCTCTTAAGTGGAAATGTTAAGTGGACAGAATTTTATAATTGGATACATCAACAAGTCTCAGAGTAAGAAGGGGTCATCTAATTTAACCAGTAAGGAAACAATTATGTAGGAACTGTGCTAAGAACTTCATAAATATGATTTCATTTAATCCTTACAACAACTCTGGGTAGCAGGTGATGTTATTATTACCATTTCACCATTGAGGAAACTAAGGCAGATGGAGGTTAAGTGATTTGCCAGGAGGGTCTCTTAACTATTAAGTTTCTGTTGCCAAATTGGAACTCGGATGGACTCAGCACTGTGCCATCGAGCAGTTCTATAGCATAACTGCTCTGAGATGAGTGATGCTGGCCTCCTTGTTATTCCTCACACAAGATACATCATCTCTAGGAATTTTCCCTGGCTCCCCCTGCCCCATGCCTGAAAATTTCCCCTTCCTCTTTTCCATTTCCTGATTTTCCTGACTTCTTTCAAGTCTCAGTTAAAATCCCACCTATAGGAAGCCTTTCCTATTCACCTTAATGCTAATTCCACCCTTCTGTTGATTATCTCCAATTGATCCTGTATCGATCTTGTTTGTCCATAGTCATCTGTGTGTGGTCACCCCCAATAGACTGTGAGTGCCCTGAGGGCAGGGACTGTCTTTTGCCTTTCTTTGTATCTCCAACCTTTAGCACAATTCCTGGCACATAATAGGCCCTTCATAAATGTTTATTTACTATGTGACTGATGTTCATCAAGCTTCTGAAGGCAGTTCTTCAGTGAAGGAACACCTACTACCCACTCACATGGTTCATTTCACTTTCTTTTTTTTTTAATTAAATTTAATGTTTATTTTTAGTTTACATCATTCATTTCCACAAGACTTTTAGTTACAAATTTTCTCCCTGTCTTTCCCCTACCCACCACCGCAAAACTGCAATCCCACTGTATACCCCCTCCCACAATCTGCTCTCTCCTATATCCTTCTCCATCTCCCCTCCGACTTTCTGGTAGGGCAAGATGGATCCAAGATGGATCCCAGTGCCTGTATATCTTATTTCCCAGTTGCATGTAATTTTTTTAAACATTTGATTTTTAAAATTTGATTTCCAGATTCTTTCCCTTCCTCCCTCCTCACCCACCCTTACTGGGAAGATAAGCAATTCAATAAAGGTTGTATATGTGTAGTTACACAAAACATTTCCATAGTGGATATATTGTGAAAGACTGACTATATTTCCCTCCATTCTATCCCACCCCCAACTTATTCTATTCTCTACTTTGGCCCTGTCCCTTTACAAAAGTGTATGCTTCTAACTACTCTCCCCCCCAACCTGCCCTCCCCTCCATCCTCCCTCCTCTCATCCCCTTCACCCTTACTCTCCTGTAGGGCAAGATACCCAATTTAGTGTTTACGTCCTTCCCCCCCAAGCCAAATTCAATGAGAGTGAAGTTGACCCATTCCCTTTTGCCTTCCTGTTCTTCCTCTGCTTTATAACAGTTATCCCTTGCCTCTTCTATATGAGATAATTTACCCCATTCTGTCTCTCCCCATCTCCTCTCATACCTCTCAATTTCACCTTTTAAATATCATCCCTTCCTATTCAATTGATCCTGTGCTCTCTGTCTATATATACCTGTACAAATATATACATACACTCACACATGTATTCATACACACAAATATCCTCCTATATAGACATATATGTATGTATACATATATACACATTTATATTCCCTTCAACTATCCTCATACTAAAAAAAGTTTCATATGTTACAATGATCATTTTTCCATGTAAGCATGTAAATAGCTCAATTTTGATAAGTTTCTTATGATTTCTTTTCCTGTTTACCTTCTCATTCTTCTCTTGCTTCTTGTATGTGAATGTCAAATTTTCTATTCAACCCTAGTTTTTTCATCAAGAATGCTTGAAAGGTCTCCACCTCATCGAATGACCATATTTTCCCCTGAAATATTATACTCAGTTTTGCTGGGTAGCTGCTTCTTGGTTTTAATCCTACCTCCTTTTACCTCCAGAATATCATATTCCAAGCCCTTTGATCCCTTAATGTAGAAGGTGCTAGATCCTGTACTATCTTGATTGCATTTCCACAATATTCAAATTGTTTCTTCTTGGCTGCTTATAATATTTTCTCCTTGATCTGGGAACTCCAGAATCTGGCTATAATATTCCTAGGAGTTTTCTTCTGGGGATCTTTTTCAAGAGGTGATTGGTGAATTCTTTCAAGTTTTATTTTTCCCTCTGGTTCTAAAATATCAGGGCAATTTTCCTTGAGAATTTCTTGAAGGATGATTTCTAGGTTCTTTTTTCAATCATG
>CM053586.1:50278503-50323923 GCA_028646515.1 Pseudochirops corinnae
CTTCCTTCCTTCCTTCCTTCCTTTCTTCCTTCCTTCCTTCCTTCCGTCCTTCCTTCCTTCCTTCCTTCCTTCCTTCCTTCCTTCCTTCCTTCTTTCCTTTCTTCCCTCCTTCCTTTCTTCCTTCTTTCCTTCCTTCCTCTCTTTCTTTCCCAGAACCCTGTGGTTTTATCAGTGAGCAACTCACTTTACCAATGCTTGTCAGTACCTATTCTATAACTTACAGTCCTATAGTCTTAGACAGATGTCTGGGGCACTGACAGACTTAAGTGATTTGCCCAGAATTCCATAACCAGCATGTGTCCAAGGTCCACGAACACAAGTCTTTCTGATGCTGAGGCTGTTTCTCTATCACATGACCTTTTTATGTTTCACTACTTAAGACAAGAGATGTCACACTCATGAAATAACTGGAGAGTGACTTGATACTAACCTGTGGCATGGAATGGGATTGTAATAGGAGAAGGAAAAAGTCAGTGTGGATGTATCTTAGAATGGTTTCTGGAAGAGATGAGTATTCATGTAGGACATTGAAGGTCAGATAGGATTTAAATGGGGGAAGCACAGAGGAAGAATATTAAAGGAATGTGTTTGTAACAGAGTAAAACTTCAGGAAAGAGGAGACGAGTTTGAGCCAATACTAAGGGCTATAATTATGGAAGACCTTGAAAGCAAGGCAGAGGAGTCGGGACTTAATGTAATAGTCATATCTTTAATAGACATAATATCCTTACGGTTTCACCCTCCTCCCTTCTCAAGGGTGGGTTTTGCCCATGGTCCTCCTTTCCTATTTTCTCCCTTTTCTCCCTTAGTAATTTTATTCAGTCCTAAGGACTCATTTGTCAGCTCTGCATATAATTCCCAAGTCTACATCTTCTTCTTCTTTCCTGGGTTCTAGTTCTGCATGTGAAAATGTCTGACTGGTACCTCAGATTCAGTATATCCCAAATGTAACTCTTCTTTCCCCAAGAAATCTTCCCCTGCTCCTCTTCTTTCCTCCTCCCCCAGCAGTTCTTACCTCTGTGGACCATAGTGCCATTGTCTTGGTCACTTGTCTTCAATTTTTCCCCATCCCACAAATCCAATCATTTGCTGTGTCTCATCAATTCTGCCTCAGCAATATTGCCTTGGTCCTTCATTGCCTCTTGCCTGTTCTACTGTAGTAACTTCCTAACTGTTCCCATTGCTCCAAGTTTCTCCCTGACTAGCCTATCCTCCATGATGCTTCCAAAGTAACCTCACAGATGTCTGACCACATCACTCTCTTCTTCAAAAACCTAGAGTGGCTATCTCTGTTTCCTACTAACAAATACAAATTTCCCAAGCTAAATCAAACTCCTTTTGGTTTTCTGACTTTATGATGGTATCTTGCCCTCTTTGGACACTCCCATGCCTGGTATAGACTGTTCTCACTTTTCTCTTTTTCAAAAGCTTGCTTTTAAGGTCCTGTTTGGGGCATCTTTTGCATAATTTCCCCTTGCTCTTTACAGCTAGTAATGTATTTCTCAAGACTTCTTCACTGTCTTATGTTGGAACTCTCCTATGTACCTATCAAAGGAGCTATTGGAGAAAATTTTTGACAGATTACATAAAGGACAGTTTCTAGTATATTATAGTGTTGCCAGTACCACTGACTGTCTATCTTTGGCACTTACCTGTGATTTTCCTTTGTAATCTCTAACTAGAATCATTCCCTCCAAGATTCTCATATTGGATTTTTATTTTTTATTTTTTCTTTTAGCATCATGTGCCTGGGATGGGTGCTCAGGGACAAGGTTGTATAATGGAGGAATATCAACATATCTGCCCTTTTCATGGAATTGTATAGATTTGTGTTTTGGAAAGAGCCATTTTAGTTATACTACTCAATAGGCTTTTGACTTCACCTGGATCTTAAAAGTATTTCAAAATGAAGAGACTATAGAATAGAGAGTCTCAAATCACAGGGCAATTTGGAACTCATTGATAAGCCATCCAGCAAAGAGAATGCCTTGTAGAATATCTCCTAAAGTGCTCTGAGTTTCTATCATATATTCACTCTTAAAAAATAATCTAACAGGGGCCGAGAGTGATAGAAAGTGAATTTAAAACTCCATTGGTAAAAAAAAAAAGGGAGAGAGAGAGAGAGAGAGAGAGAGAGAATAGCAAATGCCAGCTTTTTATTCTCTGATATAAATAATACTAAACCTCATCATTATCCCCTCCCTAGCATCTCCTATCCGGTCCTTCCCCTCTCTTCCATTGCCACCACCAGAGTTCAGGCCCTGATAACTATTTCCCTGGGCTATACCAATAGCCTGCCATCTGGCATCCCAGTTATGTCTCTGTCTCTCTCTCTCCCTCCTTCAGTCTTTGCATTGCTACTAGTGATATAAGGAAATAGATTTGATAATAGCTAGTGATTTGGTATTTTTAAGTATTTAGTATTTTCAAGTTTTTTATGAATGTTATCTTAGTTGATCTTCATAACAATCCTGTAAGGTACATACTGTTATCTTCTCCATTCTGTATGGGAGGAACTTGAGGCAGAAGAGTTAAGTCACTTCAAGGGATACAGAGCCAGTAAATGTCTGAATCAGGATTTGAACTCATGTCTTCTTGACTTCAGATACAACAGTCTGTACATTGCACGACTTGGTTGCCTTAGATGCTTTAAGATTGTCTGCAAAGAATATACAAGATGTACTGGTGGAGATGGGAGTGAGACAAACACTAGAAACATATACCTGAATTCTAATACATAGACCTTCCCAGACCACCTCCATGCTCAGAAATCTTCAGTTTTTCCCTATTACCAAACAAAGTTCAAATTTCTTAGATAGGAATTGAAGGAGCTCTGCAAAGCCCTTACATTGACAGCTGCCATCAAAGGGCATGCATTAACTCATTTCTTGTTTCCTTCCTCATCCTGGATTATTCTGTTGAGTAAGGAATTCAGCATAAGAGAAAGATACAACATGCAAAGAACTTACTGCTGAATTAAAAAAAAAAATATGGAAAGCCCTCAAAATTTTATTCAGATTCACCACAGATTGCAAAGGGGAAATCCTTACAAGACCTGTAAGAATTCCTCTCATATTCTCCTCTCGTCTCTGGTTATTGCTTTGTAGCAGAATCGTTTCCATATGCTTCCAAAACATATGAATTTAACATCCAACTTCCCTATAGCAGCATAATTTAAAATGTGCCATAACAACTTAAATTCAGAGTGCCAGCTCAGTGTTCATCATTCATAACCATAGCGTCTTTGGTATTTAAAATGCAATACACCACCATATATGTAGATATATTGGGACCTTGAGATGAGTGAATTCAAGATTTCTTTGAACCTTTCTTTCCCTTGCTTGGGAGAGATGCATACTGTCAGGTAACATCCTACTATGTTAATTAATCAATAGATATTTATTAAGTGACTACCATATGGTAGGCACTGTGCGAAGCTCTGGGGGTACAAAAAGAGGCAAAAGACAGTTATTCCTTCAAACTTCCCTGTTTCAGTCACCATTCTTCCAGTTATTCAGATTTGTAGCCTTGGAATCATCTCTCTGTATTTAATCAGTTGCTATGTCTTGTCAAGTCTGCTTCCAAAATATTGCTCCCATTTGTCCCCTTCTCTCCTCTCTCTTAAAATTTTTTCCCCAGAATTTATTTATTTATGTTTAGTTTTCAACATTCATTTCCACAAGAGTTTGAGTTCCAAATTTTCTCCTCATCTCTCCCCTACCCCCCACCACAAGATGGCAATCATATTAATTATCCCTTCCCCTAGTCTGCCCTCTCTTATTTACTTCTATATCTCTCTTACCCCCTCTATTGGTAATGGAATTTGGAGACGCTCCTGTCTTGGCTTGGTTTGGGGGTTGAGTGTTAAAACCCAGAGCTTGTGAATCCCACTTGTGGGATGGACTTGTTGACGTGAAGAGAGAGGACTGAACTGGGAGGAGCCGTGAATTGGGAGAGAGTCCCAAGCCTAGAGAAGGCCAGAAGGACTTTGGGAGAGCAGCATCCAGCATCGTGGAGCCTGAGTTGCTGACAGAAAGACTACAGGCAGAGCGCAACTTGATGAGGACATTGGCTATGGCTTTGTTGAGCCTTGTCTCCCCAGGAATGGAGATTGCTGAGGGCTTGCCTCAGTGAAGATGAAAGAAGGCCCTTTCCTTGGGTATTCAATGCTGAGCTTAACCTTGTAACTTAAGGGTGGATGGCCTTTTGTGTTTTCCTGCCCCTTTGGAGATTCAGGGGTGGGAAGCCTTTGAGTGATTGACTAAATGAATGTACTTTGTTTATGGTCAGAGACTAATCTCCATTTGAGAAGAGACTTTTGACTGACTAAATGAATGTACTGTCTAGGGGTGGAGTAGTACCTGGATTGAACTGAGAACTTGCTAAAGGAACAAGTTACACTGTATTTTGACATTTTCTGTTCTGTGAATGTTTGTTGAATAAATGGGGTTTACTATGCTGGTAAAACGAACCTTGGAAGTTGCCTTTGCTTGGCATTTCACCCCCTACGCCATACTTTCTTATAGGGCAAGATGAATTTCTGTACCCCATTGCCTGTAGATCTTATTTTCCCAGTTCCACGTAACAACAATTTTTTAACATTTGTTTTTAAAACTTTGAGTTCCAGATTCTCTCCATTTTTCCCTCCTCACCCATCCCCACTGGGAAGACAAGCAATTCAATACAGATTATATATGTGTAATTATGTAAAATATTTCCATAGTAGTTATGTTGTGAATGACTAACTATATTTCCCTCCATCTGATCCCACCCCCTATTTATTCTATTTTCTCCTTTGACCCTGTCCTTTTTCAAAAGGGTTTGCTTCTGACTACCCTCTCCCCCAATCTGCCCTCCCTTCTATTGTCACTCCCCCTATCTTCCCCCCTACTTTCCTGTAGGGTAAGATATCCAATTGAGTGTGTAAGTTATTCTCTCCTTAAGCCAAATCCACTGAGAGTAAGGTTGCCTCATTCCCTTTCACCTCCCTGCTCTTCCCCTCCATTGTAATAGCTTTCTCTTGGCTCTTTTATGTGAGATAATTTGTCTTATTCTATCTTTCCCTTTCTCTTTCTCCCAATATATTCTTCTCTCACCTCTTAATTTTATTTTTTAGATATCATCCCTTCATATTTAGCTCACTCTCTGCCCTTTGTCTATGTATACATATATACCCACATATGTATATATATGTAAATATATATATATACACACACATACACCCACCTATACATACATATATATGTATATATGTGTGTGTGTGTGTACGTATATATGCATATACATATATATTCCCTTCAACTATCCTAATACTGGGAAAAGTCTCATGAGTTACAAATATCATCTTTCCATGTAGGAATGTAAACAGTTCAACTTTAATAAGTTCCTTGTGATTTTTCTTTCCTGTTTACTTTTTCATGCTTCTCTTGCTTCTTGTATTTGAAAGTCAAATTTTGTTTAACTCTGGTCCTTTCATCAAGAATGCTTGATTCTGTTTCATTGAATATCTATATTTTCCCCTGAAATATTATACTCAGTTTTTCTTGGTAGGTGATTATTGGTTTTAATCCTGGCTTCTTTGACCTCTGGAATACTATATTCCAAACCCTTCAGTCCTTTAATATAGAAGCTGCTAGATCTTGTGTTATTCTGATTGTGTTTCCACAGTATTCAAATTGTTTCTTCCTGCTTGCTTGTAATATTTTCTCCTTGACCTGGGAACTCTGGAATTTGGCTATAATATTCTTGGGAGTTTTCTTTTTGTGATCTTTTTCAAGAGGCATTTGATGAATTCTTTAGATTCTTATTTTATCCTCTGGTTTTAGAATATCAGGGCTATTTTGCTTGATAATTTCTTGAAAGATGGTGATGTCTAGGCTCTTTTTTTGATCATGGCTTTCATGTAGTCCAATAATTTTTAAATTATCTCCTGGATGTATTTTGCAGGTTAGTGGTTTTTCCAATGAGATACTTCACATTGCTTTGTATTTTTTCATTCTTTTGGATCTGTTTTATAATATCTTGATTTCTCAAAGTCATTAGCTTCCATTTTTCCAGTCTAATTTTGAAGGAATTATCTTCTTCAGTGAGCTTTTGAAATTCCTTTCCCATCTGGCCAATTTGGCTTTTTAAGGCATTCTTCTCCTCGTTGGCTTTTTGGACTTCTTTTGTCATTTGAGTTAGTTTATTTTTTTAAGGTTTTATTTTCTTTAGTATTTTTTTGGGTCTCCTTTAGTAAGCTATTGATTTGTTTTTCATGATTTTCTTGCATCGTTCTCATTCATCTTCCCATTTTTTTCCTCTACTTCTCTTACTTGATTTTCAAAATCCTTCTTAAGCTCCTCCATGGCCTGTGACCAATTCATATTTTTCTTGGAGGCTTTTGATGCAGGAGTTTTGACTTTGTTGTCTTCTTCTTCTGTCTTCTTCTTGTTGCCAAAGAACTGTCTTATAGTCTGACATCTCTTCCTCTGTTTGCTCATCTTGTCAGCCAATTACTTGACTTTTGAGCTCTTTGTCATGGTAGAACTCTGCTTCCAGAATGGAGAGTGATATGTCCCAAATTTCTTGGTTTTGTGCAGCTGTTGTCAGAGCCTCTTCTGGGCATCTGCCTCAGAACTGTGAGAAGGACTGCCTCTCCACAGCCTCAGCAAGTTCTGCCAAGCCAGTGAGCACTTCTCCTCACCCCAGGACTGCCACCCAAGACTACAACCCACATCCAAGCAGGGCAAAGCAAGAGAATCCTGCCTCAGTGCCGGCAAAGAGATTCCTGCAATTGCCCTCTGGCCAGCTGCTTGGTCTCCCCACTATCTATGGGTCTGGAACCCTCAGAAGCAGCTACCCTGCTGCTACCTCTGCCACCACAGGGCCAGGAACTGGGCCTCTTTTCTCACCCAGGTCCAACAGAGTTTCCCCACTGACCTTTTACTTTCTCTTTGGCATTCATGGCTTGAGAACTCTGGAAACTGCCACAGCTGCCAGTGATTCAGTCCCCTGAGGTCTGCTCTGGCTGGTCTGTGTCATGGCATTGTGCTGATGAGACCCACATGGTACTGTGCTCCGCTTCCAGCTTGGTGCAATAGACACTGTGTTTCAGCTTGTCAGGCTGACTTCAGCTGGACGTGTATTTCACTCTGTCATTTTGGGGGCTATGTAGCTCTAAAATTTGTTTAGAATCATTTTTTACAGGTATTGGAGGTAATTGGGGAAGAGCTTAAATGTGTTCCTGCTTTTACTCTGCCATCTTCCTCTCCTCTCTTTACAGTCTCTATTCTAGTTCAGACCCTCATGTCTTCTCTCTCACCTGGACTTATTAATTTGGTTGCCCTGGCTTTGTTCTCTTTCCTCTTCAATCCATCCTTCCTAATTGCCAAATTGATAGTTCTAAATTACAGATCTAATCGTGTCAATTCCTCTCACTCTTTCCCCTTCCCCCCATGATCAATTGATTTTTATTGCCTCTATGATGAAATACAAATTCCTGTATTTAACATTTAAAACCTGTGAGGTTTAGCATCCACATTCCTTTGAGATTTTATTTCACATTATATGCTCCCCATTCCTGCACTCTCCATTGTAGTCAAGCCAATTAGCTATTTGTTCCTTTTACATACGTTATGTCTTCCACTTTGGTTCCTTTGCACAAATGTTCCCACCTGATAGAATTGCATTCTATCCTCACTCCACAGACCTAGGAATGACTGATTCTCTAGTTCTCTTCAAAGCACAAGAGTAAAGGAATAGAATAGGAGAGAACTTTCCAAGCATGGGTGCTGATTTACCATGGAATCATGCATTTGGAGACATATTTGTTGCCAAATTAAGGAAGTCACATGCTGGAGAACTCAAGATCTCCCAGAGCCTGTTCGTCAGTCTTAGAGGGAAGGCCAGAGAGGAGTCAAGTACTCAGCTCAGCAACACAGTTATGGACACAGACAGGATCATGTTGGGGACCTTGTTTGTTCTTATGCTCCATGGAGAGGAGCTTTGAGTTTGGCAGAAGGGGAAAACAGGCTAACAACAAGAACTCTTCCAAAATGGGATGTGGTAGGGGGTTGCTTTCAAGTACCTGAGGCATTTCTGGGGTGGTGTCTACTGCAGAGTGGGCACAGTAATGCACTGAGAAAGACATCTGGAGTGCCTGTGCCTAGCATACTCACTAAGGTTAAAGAGTTGTCTGGGTAGTTCAGACCAGAGTGTGTTTGGTACCTGTCAATCCAGGAGCCTTGGCACCAACCTTTCCCTCTCTAGCCGAGCCTCCTCTAGCCCTGGACCACCCTCAAGGGCTCCAGCTCAAGGTTCACATATTTTTTCTGGATATTTTGACCCACACTAGTTTCTCCTTACCCACTCCTTATCTTGCCTTTCCATTTGATCAGAAAGCATTTACTATTCATTTTTCAAGTGCTGGGCATTCTGCATTCTGCTAAGCACTGGTGGGGGTATGTGTCAAAAATAAAATAGATCTGGCCCTCAAGGAACTTCAGAGCCATTGTGTGTGTGTGTGTGTGTGTGTGTGTGTGTGATTTCTTCTGATTCTCCCAGGGATCATCACTCCCTCCTTCTAGATACTAGTTAAATGTCCTATGCACTTTGAATATTCTTATATATGTAAATATTCTATCCACTTAGCAGGGATTCTTTCCTTCTTGTTGAGACTTCTAGCAGGTACAATTTCAAAGGACCAGCCATTCAGCTCCAAAGGAGTGACTAGGGCACAGCAAGGTCACTGAGATAAAAATGAATAAGAGCTCAATGCACAGAGTGAGGGACAGAATAGTCCTAGTCTATTCTTATATACCTTATATATTATTATGTAGTATATGCAATTGTATTAATATTATATATGCACACACATACATATACATGCACTCCCCCCGCCATTAGTCGGACTACATTGAAGTATTGTTTTTAATTCTGGGCCCCACGTTTTAGGAAGGATGTTAACAAATATCCAAAGGAGGGCAAATGGGATGATGAGGGAATGGGGGACCATGATGCATGAAAATAGTTTAAAGGAATTGGGAATTTATAGTTTGGAGAAGGGAAGGCTTAGAAAAGATGTGACAGCAGAGAGGTAATGTGGTATAGTAGTAGATGGAGAGGTGGGCCTGGACTCTGGAAGACCTAGGTCTAATGCTTCATATAGTTATTGGCTAGGTGAGCTTTCTGAACCTATTTTCTCAACCGTAAAATGGTGTTAATAACGTCTGTGGTGCTCACCTTATAAGTTTTGTGTGGAGTTCATTTAAACATTCATAAGCATTAACTATGGGCAATGAGCTGTTTGCGCTTGGGTTTTAAGGACAAAAACAGAAGTCACTCTTAGGGAACTTAATATTGAAGGAAGAAATACCATATTTGTAAAAAATTAAATATTAAATGCATACAAAGTGATTTTTCTGGGGGCCATGCATACTTGAACCGGGCTTCCAGAGGACACAAAGAAAGAATAGAATAGGGACCTGAGAGAGATAGCACCATGGATGGCTATGAAGGATCTGGGAGGGGTAGCCTTTTGCCTGAAATAATTCATGTAAAGCACTTTACACATATTTAAAGCAACGAATGTATGTAGATAGGTAACAGACAATTGCTAGGTACTGGCTACATGCCATGCTAAGTTCATGGCATACAATGAGAAAAATAAAACAATCTCTATCCTCAAGTCATCAGAAAGGCCTTATGTAGGAGGAGGTGGTGTTTGAACTGAGCTCTGAAGGAGTTTAGGGATTCTGAAAGGCAGTAGTGAGGAGGAGGTGCATTTCAGGTATGAGGGACAGTCTGTGTAAAAGGTACAGAGTAAAGACCCAGAAGGCAATGTGTGAGGCATAATAAGTAGTTCATTTGACTGAACCCTAGAGTGCTTAAGTAGAATGAAGCACAGTGACCCTGGAAAGACAGGCTACAGTCACATTGAGAAGAAATGCAAACACCAAACAAAGGAGTTTGTATTTGGTTCTTGGGGCTATAAGGAACCCATGGAGCTATTTGAGTTGGGGAATGTCCTGGTCAGGCCCATCCTTTGGAAATAATGCTTTGGCAACTATCTGGAGGATAAATTGGAGAGGAGAGAGACTGTTGGCTTGTTAGGAGGCAATATGGAGAAAGGTGACTAGGGTGTGACCTAGGGTGATGGTCATATGAGTAGAGGAAAGGGGTAGATGCCTGTGAGAGGCATGCTATGGAAGCAGATTTGACAACTTGACAACTGAATGGAAAAGGAGGGGGTGTGAGAGAGAAGGAAGGGCTGAGAATGAATCTGAGGTTACAAATGTGCATGACTTGAAGGATGGTGTTGTCTTCAACAGATACAGGAAAGTGAGGAAGAGGAGCAAGTTTGGGGAAAATTTAATGAGTTCTCTTTAAATTGTGTTGAGTTGGGGTTGTTTATAGGGCCTCCAGTTGGAAATGTCTCATGGGGAGTTTGTAACATGGAACTAGAGTAGGAAAATAGGGCTGAACAGAAAGATCTGTGAGTCCTTCTGCCTGCAGATGATAACTGGACCCATGGGAACCAATGGGATGAAAGACATAGCTCAGGCCTGGGGGGAAGGGGAGAGAGAGACACAGAGAGAGAGAGAGAGAGAGACAGAGAGACAGAGAGACACAGAGAGAGACAGAGAGACAGATACAGAGAGACAAAGACAGAGAGAAACAGAGACAGAGAGAGACACACACACACAGAGAAACAGAGGCAGAGAGAAAGAAACAGAGAGAAAGACAGAGGGAGAGACAGAGACAGACACACACAGAGAAACAGAGACAGAGAAAGAAACATAGAGAGAAATGGAGAAAGAAAGGAGCAGAGAGAGACAGAGAGTGAGACAGAGAGAGAGCACAGAGACAGACAGACACAGATAGAGACATAGAAAGAGACAGAGGGACAGAGATAGACAGAGACAGAGACTGAAAAGGTGTCCAGGAAGAGAGTATGGTAAAGCACCGAAGGTTATCAAGGAGGCCAAGTGGAATGAGAACTGAGAAAAAAGACACCATCAGATTTGACAAGAAGAGATAGTTAGTGAATCCTTGGAAATCAGTTGCAGTTGAGTAATGAGGTTAAAAGGCAGATTCCACGGGACTGAGAAGGGAGTGAGAAGAGGGGAGGTGGAGGCACCGAGTGTGGGAAGCTTCTTTTTAGGAGTTTCCCTGTGAATGAGAGGAGAGAGAGAGGGACATAGTTTGATTGTTTTCCAAAGAGTTGTGGGTCTGTCATTTTGTGCCACTTGACTTTTGTCATTTCCTTTTTCTTCCCCAAACTTGAATCACTTTCGATAACGTTGCTGATGACAACCCGCCAGGATCAAAACAGACCATGTCTAGGATACACTTTGCAAGCTGTAAAGTGCTCTATAAATGTCAGTTATTTTTTACTTTTTTTGAAACGTTTTCTCATCTATTCTCATTTAATCCTCACAATGACCTCAATGAAAGAGGGATTGCAAGAATTATTCTTACTGTTTTATAAATGATGAAATCGAAGCTTTCATTAAGCAACTTGCCTATAGCCATACGGATGGTAGGTATCAGAGGCGGGGTTCATGCCTGGCTGTCTCTTCACTCTAAATCCTTTATTCTTTCCACAAAACCATACTACCCTAACAGAGGAAATTATTTGACCAAGGAGGGAACTGAAGAATGGATCAGTTAGGTGATTTTCCTTCAGTCACAGAGACGGATACCATCGTTGTTCAGTTGTGTCCAACTCTTCAGGACCCCATCAGGATTTTCTTGGCAAAGATACTGGAATGCTTTGCCATTTTCTTCTCCAGCTCATTTTACAGTTGAGGAAACTGAGGCAAACAGGGTTAAGTGACTTGCCCAGTGTCACACAGCTACTAAATACCTGAGTCCAAATTTGAACTCGGGAGGTGGAGTCTTCCTGGCTTCAGGCCATTATCCAGGCCCCTCAGCTGCCCTGAGGCAGTCTAAAGTCTAGGTATTCTAACTCCCTAGAGATACTTCTCCTCTCCTCCTCCCAATTTTAAATTGACTACATATTCAACTCACCTTCCACTTAATTCTACCATGTGTTTGATATGCATCTGAAATTCAGTGAAGGATGTGCATTTAAAATGATTACAAAGTCAATGTTGAATGAAATAAAATTAGCACATTATGCAACAGAAAATACCATTTCCAATGCTAAACATGATGGCAATCTTTTTATTAGTGTTTTGAAAGTGTTTATTCATTTCCCTTCATAAAAGAGAGTACATAGACCTATACTTGATCTGGAATTTGAAAAATAATGTCTAGACAAGACTTGTAAATCCCTTTCCTATCATTTTGGTTCTCTTTCTGACTCCTTAGCTCCTTGGGAATCAGTAAAGTTTTACCTTCTGAAGTCTGTGTCCTTAAACCTGGATTCAGCAAGGCTTCTTTGTTGTATAACTGGTGTCTTAATATCTGGTAGTGCAGGCGATTAGTTGGCTTTGCTTCTTAATCATGGTTTACACACACACACACACACACACACACACACACACACACACACGCACACACACACATACACACAAAACACATGGAAACAAAGATTTCAACAAATTTACTTAAAGATTGTAATGAAAGAAAAAACTATATCTTGTGTCTTGTATTTAAGATGCCTTTCATGTCAACATGAGTAGTTTCTTTTTTTTAAATTGGTCTCTGCTTAGAAAATGCTTACTCACAAAAAGGAAAGAAAAAAACCAAGCAAACATTTTAGCATTCTAGTATTCCCATATGTAAACTCTATAAGTCATCATCATGAGGCACTTAGGCTCTAAGTATGGAACTGTTAAGGTCATTGAACATTGCTCTTTCCTGAGTGGAGATTTCCCAATGTCATTGGTTCCTCAATAACAAGAAACCCTGACTGGTACCTTCCATTACTCCTCAGTTGGCTAACAGGACAGTTGTTTTAAGAGTATGAATAGTAACTAGGTCACACCCATTGTCAGATGAACCAAATAGGACTAGATCTAATTTTCTTTCTACTGTAACATTGTCACTATAATTTTCCACTACTTTATGGTATAATATCCATCCTGCTTAGGCTGGAATTTGCTCTGCCTATGTAACTTCATTTTGCTCTCCTCTTCCATGTGAGATGCTACTTCCTTACCTTTCTATCAGCCTACTTCCTACTCATAGTCATTCTTCAGGTCCCAGTCCACATCCTACCCATGAAGCTTCAGGTAGCTACTCAAGCCCTCATTGCCTTTCTCTGAACTCCTGCTATCCTTACAGTCTGTTTAATTCAACTTAGGAAAGAGAGCTAAAAAATTTAGGAGAGCAAAATTTGGAGTCACAGTCCCTGGGTTCAAATCCTAGTTTTGCCACTTTCTGCCTTGTGAGAGGTCGGGCAATTCACATCAGTTCTGTGGGCTTCAATTTCCTCATCTGTAAAAGGAAAATTTGGTTTCTAAGGTCCCTTCCATTTCTAAATCTGCAATTCTCTGTTGTCATAGATTTGTTATTATTTTATGAATGTTAGATATTCAATGGATAGGACACATGTTCCATAGGTATCTATGCTATGTCAAAAAAGAAGCCCTCAAGCCACTGAGTAGATCAGCTTCACAGGTAGACATGAAGAGAATTATGAAGGATGGGCAGGCAGGATGGGTAACAGTCTGTATTGCTAGAGAGAGCATTCCCATCAATGAGAAAGCATATCCCCTGAAAGATTGGTGTTCTCTTTTCTCTACTTAAAAAATTCTTAGGGCAGGGACTGCATGTTACCCTTCCTTTATGTCTCTTACATATTATAGTACAGTGTAGAATACATAGGAAACGCTCTATAAATATGTTTAATTTTTAATTGATTGGGTGATATTAATTGGGTGCCTGCTTTGAATGACCCCATTTGGGGTTTTCTTGGCAAAGATACTGGATTGGTTTTATGTTTGCTTCTCTAGTTCATTTTACATATGAGGAAACTGAGGCAATGAGGGTTAAGTGACTTGTCCAGGGCCACATAGCTACTAAGTGTCTAAAGTCAAATTTGAACCCAGCTCTTCCTGACTCCAGGTGCTTTGCTTTATCCTTGGTGCCACCTAAATGCCTCCCATACAGAGAAGATGGAAGAGGATAGTATTGTTAGGGGAATATTACCGTGTTCCTAGTCCCAGCAATTAGAGATTTGGATTGAGTCAGACAACCTGGGTTTGCATCGTGACTCCATGACACACTAGCTGTGTGTCATGGGAAAAGGTTTTTTTTTTAGTTTGTTTTTTTAACTGCTCAGGGTTCAGTTCTTCATCGTATCGTATTGTTGTTATTGAGTTTCAGTAATGTCCAACTCTTTGTGATCCCATTTGGGGCTTTTTTTGGCAAAGATCCTGGAGTGGTTTTGGCATTTCCTGTTTCAGCTCATTTTACAGATGAGGAAACTGAGGCAAACAGGGTTAAGTGACTTGCCCAATATCACACAGCTATCTGAGGCCAGATTTGAACTCATGAAGATGAGTCTTCCTGACTCCAGGGCTGGCACTCTCTCCACTGCACCAGCTAACTACCCCATCTATATTGTGAGGGAGTGGCATTATATAGCTTTCATAGTCTCCTGCAGTTCTGAATCTCTAACCCTGTA
Organism: Pseudochirops corinnae; assembly: GCA_028646515.1. NCBI lineage: Eukaryota > Metazoa > Chordata > Mammalia > Diprotodontia > Pseudocheiridae > Pseudochirops > Pseudochirops corinnae. Next base: position 50,293,082 of record CM053586.1, read on the forward strand.
AATAATCTTTAAGCAAACTTTCAAGAACAGGATCCCTTTTTGTCTTCAGTTTCAAGAATATCTAAGATAGTTTTATATTCCTTGAATGCCACTGTCTGATCCATACACTTAACTATTATGTGCATGCACACCAAGTTCTTTATGTATGAATTAGTACCAAGGAGTATATAGGCAAGAATGTTACTCAGAGTCTTTCCTCTGACTCCTACAAAGCATTCATGATCACCTCCTTCCCAACTAGGTGTCAGTGTGAAACTTAATGGATGCAATCTTCAATCCGTGATCCAGGTCACTGATGAAACAATTAAAGGGCAATGTGCTCAGGACCAATTCTATTTGTTTTATATTCCCAGTATGACCCCAAGAGAGGTCATTTAATATGTTTCTCAGACAGCCTTTTCAAAACAGGAGAAATGCTTACTCATCTGGGATAGACTTTTCAGGTTGGGCCCGCTTAAAGGCTCCCTTTTTTTTGTCAAAGACCTGAGCTGATGAATCCTTCAATCTCCCAGGACTCAAGTCTTTCTTTGACATTTTATACCATTCTATACACCTAATACTCCAAGAAATGAATAGCAGCCTTTTTTTCAGCAGAGAAAATAGGTTTTGATGACCTTTCTAATATAGTGGCCCATGGTAATTGAGGTAGGAACTGAGTGTTCTCTGAATGAACTCAAGGGATTCCCACTTGGAAGCCTGGATCTTTGCTCCAACTTTTCCTTTCCAAGGAGAAACTCTGTAATTTGTAATTAACACCATAATGAGGAGCCTTTGCAAATGGCCCCATGTTCTGCTGTGCAGAGGAATGCATGAACAAGAGCAGGAAAAGAAGGAAAACCCCAGTTGGCTTTAAAAGTCAGTAACATTTTTAGCACACTCATATTCCACAGGCAGATTAGAAGGCTGACCTGTCTGACACTCCCGCATCACTCCCTGCTATTCCAATTGCCTCTTTGAATGCTTTTTCTCAAGCCTTTTCTTAGCACCTCTGAGATTGATGCCTGGCCCAATATCTATGTTCTGGTTCCTTACATCAGGGTACTGGGCTCTGTGTTGTTCAGAGAATTGCTATATTACATGAAGGGAATGGGAGAGAGGGAGGGAATTCAACATTGTCAGTGTCTCAGACTTTCCTCTTGAGATCTGAAGCTATATTAGTCTTGGATAACTTTACCTTAGCTTTCTGTGTGTGACTTTTTTTTAAAAAAGACATTTCTGTTATTTCTGCACCCATCTTCTGTGGCAAAATATTCATTTCTTCATCTGTCAGTTAGCTAATTTATTTCGGCAGATCCTCATATTTTGTTGATAGAGGGAACTCCCATTGAGGAAAATCCCTCTACTAATACAGATTGGCATCTCCTTTGAAATTTATAGTCTAAGAGAATTACCTGGGGCATTGAGAGATTAAGTGATTTGTCCAGAGTCCCACAGCCAATATTTAGGACTTGAAATCACCTTTTTCCTGACTGTGATCCCAGCTTTCTCTGATCACCATGCCTTGCTGTGGAAATCAAGTTAAAGAAAATGTAATCAAGGAGTAAAACCCCATATATCTATCTCAGCATCTCTGGTAGTTTATGTACTTTGGCTCCTTATACAGGTAAAAGTTCTTTTCCCATCCTTCTAAGACTCTGTTTAAGGTGCTTCATCTGTGTAAACCCTATGTCTCATGATCCTGGGTGATCTCATGAAGCCTGGGTGACTGTGGGCAAACCACTAGTTCTTCTTGGGTCTAGTTTTCTCAACTTTAAAATAAGAGAATTGGACTGGATGGCTTCTGAGGAGCCTTCCAGCCTTCCAGGGATGATCCTAGGTTTCTAAAATGAATGATGGACTTTTAGATATTTTAATTCATATGTATACTAGGAGATGAGCTCCATGGAAACAGAACCCCCCACTCAGATGGTTTATATTTAAGTAATGTGGTTATGAAGAAATAATTAACTAACAGCATGAATACCCACTGGTTTTCCCTTGTCCCCTTCAGGTGGGCTGCATTGACCTACATAGTCCTCAGTTAAAGTTTCTTGCAGACACCGAGCTCTGGGAAATGATTAGTTCATCCCTGGGAAGTGGAATGTTTGATATATTATGTTGTCTGATCTTGTCTGTGGCCTCTAACATTTCTGTGTTTTTTTAATTGAAAAAAATTAGCAACTATAGTTTCCAAAATTGGGCTTTTAATGCAAGGTTTTTTTCTTTTTTAAAGTATGTAGTTATATAAGAGGCCTTCTTGAACTAAAAGGCACTAATATAGTGCCTTTGGGATTTAAGCTTTTGGTGATATGTTGATGCTTTAAGTCACAAAACTTCCTCATCAAATTATTTTCTTGCTTTTTATAGATCTAACATAAGGCCAGACTATGCAGACTCCAACTTTCATGACTTCAAAATGCACACCTTCACAAGGGTTACATCCTGTAAAGTCTGCCAGATGCTCCTGAGGTAAGTGTTGTTCCACACCTGGCTGGAGGGAAACAGAACGTTTTTGAAAACAAGCTCTCTGGGGGTTTGCAAGGATGATGTATCTGCTGATTATGATGTGCTTTGCCACATTTGTCCACACTCTTTCCATCTTCCTGTGCTACTAGAAATCTTTTTTCTCACCAGAAGATGTTGCCCCCCTTTGCAGTGCTAGAGGCTCTTTTCTCAGACCCTCTAAGGCACCACTTAAAGAGGAAGAGGAGGAGGTAGCATTCTCTTTATCCCTATCTCCTGACTACTCTGTGCTACCATCATTCAGCAACCTGTTGTCCTTTGACGATCAATCATTCTGACTTTATCACTCAGCCAAATTTGTTACAGTCATCTACCAACCTTAGAGTCATTCTCTTCTTTCTCAAGGGGTTTAGTATCTGACTTTTGATTGTTTTTTTCCACCCTGACCCCAGTTTTTACAAGTGAGGATATTAATATTTTGATGTTCCTTCTGAAGCCTGGTTTCCCACTTATCAGCTTCTTAATGTCCCATAACTTCCTTCTTCCTTCTGCCTCAGCCATTTGCAGAGATGGCCATACCCTTGATGTGTCTGGATCAGGGATGGTCACCACTCACACTTGTTTTATTGAGAACTGTGAATTCCTTTCTCTAACTACAAGCTCCTGTCTTTTGGTTTTTTTTTTTTTCTGGCTCATACCTTCTACATCTATTCCTCATTCTCACTGACACCTCTAGTTCCTCCAACCCACCCTATTCTCCCAGTTCATCATCCTTTCTTTGGACTGTCTTCTTAGTCTTGAATTCATACTTAGGCAACTCGGCCATTCACTACCTTTGATTTCCTTGTTCCTTTTTTCTGTTGCCAGACATGCCTTGTGAAACAGTAATGTTGTGAAACCCAGAAGCACCTTCTGGGTTTTTATTTACATGTTATTCAATGCTCCTGGAGAAAGTCACACAATAGTGCCTATTTCATTCCCTTTGAATGTAGGATATTTAATCCCACCTGGGCACTTTCTGCTGCCCAGCAATCTTTTTCTTTAATCTGGATTTACTTGCTCACACTTTACATTGTTCCAAAAGGAGATCTTGCTTCTTACTTTATTGATCCTCTTCCAGGATGAAGGACAAACACCACCACCACCAACAATTTAGAAAATAGAGGTCAATTGTCATTGGATCTCTCTTCTCTATTCCATACTCAATATGAAGAGGTAGTCCTTTCCTTTGCCAAGACTCACCCCTCCACTTGTCCTCTTGATCCATCACCTCCCAATACCTCCATAAGCAGACCTATTCAGCCATTCCCCCTCTCCCTCTAATTTTAGTATCTCATCTACCTGCATCTTTCCTGCCATGTACAAACATGCCCAGGTCTCTCCCATCCTTAAGAACCCTTCCCTTATGTCATCACCATATCTTCCTTCTTTCACAAACTCCTAGGAAAAAAGTATACTTTATATATTTGTTTCCTTGATTTCTGAACTTTCAGTGGTACACAATTGCGTATCAGGCAAAATATAAACTCTTGTTTCTGATATTCTAGTCCCTCCACAATCTGACTCCAAAGTGCCTTTACAACTTTATTTGATACTAATCTTGTGTACTCCATATTCCAGTTAAAATGCTCCCATTCTTGTGTTGAAATCTGTTGTCTCCATGCCTTTGCTTAGACTATTTCTAGTGGCTTAAATGAGCTCTTTCTTTCCTATTATCTCCATACTAAAGCCATTCACTTCCTTCAGGTCTTACATCAGATGTCACCTTCTCCCTAAAGCTTTTTCTGACTCCTCTATCTTAAGGAAAATGCTCTCCACCATAGAATTTTGCCTGATTTGCTCATGCATGTATTATGCTTTCCTTCCCCGTCCCCATCAAATTACACAGTATCTGTGTAGTGTCCACCTTTGAATTTTCAGTGTGCAACAAGAAGTTAAATTTGATAGGAATAGTGACTTAACAGTCTGGTTCTTGTTCCTGAACAATCTTGACTCACTGTCTCCTCTCTATTTTCTCTTTCTTTGTCTTTTCTTGGAATATTTCATTGATGCTATGTTTTTTAATTGCTATCATTTCTTCATGATCCCCTTCTGTAAAAGAACTCCCCCTAGCCCCTCCCACCTCCCACCTTGTAACAAGTACAATTAAACAAAATAAGTCAATACATTGGTCATGTCTGAAAATGTATGCCTCATTCCACATCTATACTCTACTACTGTTTTGTCAAGTGAAATCATGATTGGTTATTATGTTGATCAGAATTCTGAAGCTTTGCATTGTTGTTTTCTTTTTCATTATTTTCATCATCATGTAAATTGTTCTGCTAAGTTTACTCAGAAGCAGTTGGTATATGTTTTCCTAATTTTCTCTGAATTTCTCATAATTCTCAGAGAATTGTGAATTTACTCATATTTAATCATCTAAATTAATATTCCATTACATTTATGCACCATTTGATTATCCATTTCCCAATAGGAGAGCACCCACTTTCTTTCTGGACCCTTCCTATTACAAAAAAAAAAAATAGTGTTTTTCTATCTAAGGGACGTTTCCCTCTGTTTTTAGTGTCATTGGATTATGTGCCTAGTAATGATAACTCTTGGTCAAAGAGTATACTGAGTTTACTGACTTTTCTTCTAATTCCAAAATGACATTAGTTCCTTAAAACTTCCAATTAGGTTTTCTTCTCATTCTGGAAATGACTTTGAATAAGACCCACATTAATTTCTTTCATTTGTTCTAATGATTTCATATATAGAGAGAATTTATCACCTTTAATGTATCACTCTCTAATTTTACTTTTCAGAGGAACATTTTATCAAGGCTATTTATGTTTCAAGTGTGGCGCCAGAGCACACAAAGAATGTTTAGGAAGATTAGACAATTGTGGCAGAGTTAATTCAGGTGGTAAGTCATTTTTATTGTTGTGATACTGTTTTTAATTAGGACATAAACCTTGCTAAGCATAATTAAGGCTTAATTTACCCCTAATTTGTGTTTATTGTAACATATATGCTTTTGAAACTACCATTTATAAGCACAATTAGAAGAAAGCTTAAAATTCATGTGACTGATCCTTGTTAAATTAAATGTTAGAGAGAAAAAGAAAAAAAAAGCTGCTAGAAGATATATAAGTAGTACCTCCTACCTTGTAGGCTTATTCTATCACATATCATTTTCTTCTAAGTAGAAAAAAAGATTATTCTTTCTTTAGCATCTATCTATCCATCCATTTTGATGACTTAATCATTGGTGTATTCGAGTGTTAGATCTCTTTAACACGCTCCTAGATGTTTGGGGCAGTCCTTATTTGGTTGCCAAGGGCAAAATTATATGCAGACTAATTCATGAATTAATGAATTCAACACACACACACACACACACACATGTTAAAGGCTTAATCACTGGTGTATTGGATTATTAGATTTCTCCTAAATCCTTCTAGATGATTGGGGGCAGTCCTTCTATTTGGTTGTCAGGGGCAAAAATCATATGTAGACTAATTCATGAATTAATGAATTGAATTAATTATCTTTTTCCAGCATCAAAGACGTAGATTGCATTTTTTAAAATCTTATTTTAAAACTTTGCCCTGGTTAAAAAAAAGGAATGTCACATTTCTGTTACATGAGACAGACAAGGGGCACATTGACTCTCAGGATCTTTTGGTTTGCTTGCAATTATGCATTCAGCAGGCTTTTATCTCTCATTGCCCCTCCTGGATTCCCTTAGCTCTCTTCCTTCTCTTTCTTTTCTTGCCTCTTTCTTCTTTCTCTTTCTTCTTCTCTCTTGTTGTCTTTTTCCCCTGAGTTTCTCTGTTTTATCAGTAAGTCCTTTCAAAATCAGTCAAAGTTTTTGAACACAAGAAAGTGAACTTTAACCACTTGAGTTCAAAAGGCAACCATGTCAAACTTTGATTTTCCCCAAGGAACCAATGGACATTGAATTATTTTGGATAATGTGAAATGTAGAATAGAGAACATGAGCTCATTTTAGATTCGTTTAGGTTCAGATAAGGGGATGCTTGTTATGGGAAGAGGAGTGAATCATGTTGGATCTTGGAAATGACATTTTAAAGTTCACATCATAAGAAACTACTTAATTTCCAACAACTCACGAGGAAGATAGTATTAAATGATAGACATTTGTGGTGTAGTGGAAAGAGTACTCAGATTAGGAATCAAGAGATGTGAGCTCCATTTTGACTCTGTTACTAACTGTGTGATCTTATGCAAGTGATGTAATGTATTTCAACTTTAGTTTTCTTATGTGCAAAAACGAGGGCATTGGGGCAGCTAGGTGGTGCAGTGAATAGAGCACTGGCCCTGGAATCAGGAGGACCTGAGTTCAAATCTGGCCTCAGACACTTAAGATACATACATACACACACACACACACACACACACACACACACACACACACCTAGCTGTGTGACCTTGGGCAAGTCATTTAATCCCAATTCCCCTCCAAAAAAAATGAAGGCATTGGGCCAGTAGTAGAATGTAAGTGACATAAGTGTGAAGTATTTGGACTATTTTAGTTTTTTGTCTTTGTATCTCTAAAGTCTGGCACATAGTAACCACTTCCCAAATGCTTGTTGATTGATTAATATTTTAATTGTATTTTCTAAGGATTTGATTTTTTTGAGGGAGAGGGAGAGAATCTGGATCTGTAATTTCATTAGTGTGGGAACTTATCTCAGGAACACAGACTGAACAATTTTATTGTAATTTACAGTCTTAGTGAGTCGACTGGGGGCACTGAGGGGATAAGTGTCATGCCTATGGATGCAAAACTATTCAATGTCAGAGGAAGGACTTGAATTCTCCATATCTTGCTACCTTGTAGCTTACCCTTTGTCTACTACACAATGCTACTGTTCCATAAGTAAATGATCAGGAGCTTTTGTTTTTAAAATTGGTGTTTTATGTAGTTGATTTTTTTTCTTTTTGGAGGGAGGAAGGCAGGGCAGTTGGGGTTAAGTGACTTGCCCAAGGTCACACGGCTAGTAAGTGTTAAGTTTCTGAGGCTGGATTTGAACTCAGGTTCTCCTGACTCCAGGGCAGGTGCTTTTGTTCATTGTGCCACCTTGCCGCCCTTGTAGTTTTATTTTTTAAGTGAACTTTTCATAGATTAGAAAAATATGAATCTTAACTTTCTCGATACAAAATTCTATTCAATTAAATTTAGCAAACATTTATTTAATTCTTGATATTTACAAGACATTGGGCTAGGTACTGAAGTGAAAGGCCAGTTGTTAATTCTGTGTAAGAAGTGGAAGCAGATGAAATGTAAATTAAATTCTCAGATTAAAAATAAAATTAAAAACCCTCAAAATCAAAGCTAATAAGTAGTCAAACATACTTTTGTATTTTGCCTTCTCTACACTTCTCTACACAAGCTTTTGTCAGTTTGTGTCCATTCTTGGACACTGTGTGTATTGGAGGGAGAATGACTTAGTGAGTGAATATTATATTTTGATTATTCTTGCTTTCATATTCTATTGATTAGATGTTATGACATGGTTATTTTATTTGTGCTTTTGATCTCTCACTGAATGTTTTATGTTTAAGAATTAATGACATCATTGTGGCTGCTTTATGCAACTGGGAAGCACACCAGTAGGGTCTCAGAAGCTGCAGTATAACCACAGTGGAATAACATGAAACTGAGAGTGAGTTTAGCAATAGGGTCACCACCTTATAGAACTACCTATATTCATCTGAATTGTAGCAATAGCCTTCTGGTGGATCTTCCTGACTCAAGTTTCTCCCCAGTCCTCTACTCAGCAGTCAAGTTTACCTTCCAAAGTACAGATCTTACCATGTTATCCCTCTACATCATAAACTTCAGTGGCTGTCTATAACCTCCAGTATCAAAAATAAAATCCTTTGTTTTTAGCATTCTGAACACCATATTATTGTCTCCTCCACCCAAATGGCAAAGGACTTTGTAATGAGATATGATGAGACTACTTCAATACTTCAAGGACATGTGCTTTCCTTGATATGGACGGTCCCTCTAGTGATACAGATTGCAACCCCACTAACTACAGTAAGGGCGTAGATAGTCTTGTGGAGTTTCTGTAGACAAAAAATTTATCACTCTATGCCATCCTGGAGATGGATCTCTCTGAACTAAGCTAGGTTAATCCTTGGACAATAGATATACTGTTAACCATTGCATTTGTCCTTTGACACTTTTCAGAGCTTATATTCTGCTTCTATAACCTTCAGGGACCTGGTGTCATCTCCACTTCACCATAAGGGTTCAGAGTAGAATTTCAGTGGAAGGTGGCACAGTGGAGAGGGCACTGGACCTGGAAATATGGAAGGATCTGAGTTAAAATCTGGTCTCAGACTCTTACTAGCTGGGTGACCACGGGCAAGTCACTTAACCTCTGTTTGTCACAGTTTCCTCATCTGTAAAATGGGCAAAATAATACCACCTACCATTCAGGGTTATTATAAAATGAGTTAATATTTATAAAGTACATGAAGGTACTATGTAAATGCTAATCATTATTATTATTATTTTAGCTATTACAGAAGGTGACAGATCTAATACTGTGAAAATTAATTTTGAATAACAAAATATGAGGTTTAACTTTGAAACTTTCTCAATGTTTTTCATGTGAGAAAGGGAAAGTAAAACAATTAAAAAAAAAAAGCACTGATCTTTTTCCTGGAAATGTTTTTCCTGATTAGCTCCTGTATGTAAAAACTAATGCCTCATACTTCATATCAGTCTTTTTAAAAGGTACAAGGTGTGGTAGTACACAGCCTGTAATCTCTGGGACACTGAGGCTAATGGAGTTGTTACAGTTCTAGCCTGGGCAAGATAGGGAAACTTAATCTTTAAGGAAAAAAAAACCCACCCCTACAAATTTATAAATTTGGAACACTTCAAACTTAAGAAGTTTTAAAAAACTTGAAAGATTCATTCCCTTTTTATTGGAGTAACCAAGTGCAGATAGTTCAGAAACTGGGTTATGAGGAGCTGTCATTTTTCCTAGGGAAAATAAACATTTTTAAAGTTAAGAAACATTTATTAAGCCAGGTACCGTCTAAGCATTATGTTTACATGAGGTTTTCTAACTTGATCCTGGAAGGTTTGAGCAATAAGTTATTGAAATGACAGCAAATACATCTACATACACAAATGACTTTGGACCCTTGAGTCCCATTCTGATCTACATGACGATTTTTCAAGTCTGGAGTGTTAAAGATAGAGGGTTTGGTCAAATAGCAAGGACGGTGTATTTCAGTAGCTATCTTAGCAGAAAAACAAAAGAAAATAGGGATGTTATTCTCCTCCTCTCCCTCCCCCCACATTCTTCCTTCCCCTTGATCCTTTTTTTAATTTTCATTATTCACTCATTTCCCCTGGGGAATGGGCTTGAGATGGCAAAGGGCATCTTGCTCTGTACCCCCCATCTGGATGTCCTTTAGTATAGCATTGGCAATACATGGGTAGCTCAAGGCATTGCCAGTTTTTTCCTCCTCAGAGTTGCTTAGGAGTAACAGTTAAACCTTCTGGGAAGGTTGAGTCTTTTTGACAAAGGAAAAATGAAGGAGAAGACTGGCTATTTACAGTTATAAACTTCACACTATAGAAGGCATCTGGGAGTGATCTTTGAGAGGCAGTGTTGCCCAGTGGACTTGAACTAAAAGGATCTGGATGCAAATTCTACCCTGATAGTGCCCAAGGGACCTTCAGGAAGTCATTTAATTTTATTGGGCACTGGTTCCTCATCTGTAAAAGGATGGAGTTGGACTGGATAGAATCTAAGCTATCTTCCAGGTCTAAAACTATGATTGTATAGTGCAGTATTAGACAGGTCATGCATCTACCTAGGTATGGGGCTCTCTCAGAAGAAGATGTTTCTATATTAACAGAAGACAGCCTCCTGTATCTGAGGACTTTCAGTCATTGGCAGACTCTTCTTGGAAAGCTACTCCTATCAGACAGGAGACCATCTACCCCACTATATATTAGAACTGGAAGTAGGTCAGGATCATTAGAAATTTTCTGCAGAGGCCTAAATTGAAAGAGTACTCTCTTGTTATCTTCAACTCCATGGAAAAAATAGAGCTTAGCATCTGATTAACAAGAATAATTAATGAAAATAGAAAGCTACCAGATGGTGGGCTGGGGTGAGCTTCTTTCCCCTAAGGATGATTTTAGAACCCAGGCTAACATGGGGAGGGGTGGGGGTCAGATATAGTTTCCTTATGCTATAGCTAGTAGAGAAGAAAAGAGACATCTTATCTACTGTCTCCCTCACTCTTCCAAGTTTCACCTGAATTTTACCTGACTGTGGTCCAGGCTGATACTCTAGGAATGGAAGAGAGATAAATAATATGACCAGAGGAAATGTGGTAAGTCCTACCCAACCTGTCATGTAACTGATAGGCGCCAAAGTTGGGTATATGGGTATTCAGGGAAGACTAGTACCTCTGGTGTTAGGAAGACTGGTACTTTTCAGGGCTGCTTTTGACTTTTGGCATCCACCTGCTACCAAATGCTCACCTATGGCATGTACTGTGGCCACACCCTGATAAACCATTTCAGCAAGTGGACTAAACCTGGTTAAGGTTAACTGAGGGGCTTCAAACCCATTGTTGGGTTGGGGAGAGGGTGTCTACCCCAAGCATGTGAAGACTTCCCTGGCAGGAATGGGTGGATGTGAGCAACTTGTTCCAAAGGACCGTGAAGATCGTGAAAACAGGCACTGTGGAGCATTTAGAGCTTGGTTAGATATTGACAATCTAAGGTCACTCGCTGCATCCCAAGCCATTGCCAGTCATCATGACTTTCGTCTTGTTGCTGGACTTCAGTGACTGTGAGAGAGGGAACCTTATGACTTCCAGCAACTGTGCCTCACTTAGATCCAATTTATGCTTGAGTTAAAAGATACATTTTTACCTTCAAAGTCCTGTGACAATGGACAAGTGATGAAACAGGAGATGTGAATATACCTGTAGTCACAATCCTGTACATGGGCATCCAGGTCATCAGGGTTGTCTTCTTACTGAATTGAAGAAGCAGTGGGTTTCTGCAGCCCTCTGGTTGGTTGAGCAGCCTTTTTTAAAAGAATGCCCTTTTTACCTCCTGGTTTGAGGAAGGAATTAAAAAAGGTGCCCTGAAAATTATCTGCTTCACTTAACCTAACCCTGGCTTGCTTATTGTGGAAGGTAGAGATCTTACCATGAGGCTGAAACACAAAAAAATGCACAAAGTTTTTTCCAAAGATGATTCTCATCATCAAAGCAGTGCCTTGAGCTACCCATGTATTGCCAATGCTATATTAAAGGACATCCAGATGAGGAGGACACAGCAAGATGCCCCTTGCCTTTTCAAGCCCATTCCCTGGGGGAAATGGGTGAATAATGAAAATGGAAATAATGATCAAGGGTAAAGCAATGTGGGCACACATATGGGCAATATGAAATCCAGTACACCAGAAAGACAAACAACTCTTGTAAGAGAACTCAGCAGGCATCAAATCTAAATAGCGCTCCTGAATGAAACAAGGCTTTTAAATAATGACCAACTTACCAAAGCTGCAGCTGGATATACATTTTCTGGAGTGGCTACAGTGATGAGGAGCACTGTAAAGCTGGCATAGGTTTTGCAATCAAAACTGATCTAGTCAAACTTATATGCCTCTCAAAAGGAGTGGATAACAGGCTTTTGACAAGACAATTACCATTTGTAGGAAAATGCTGTACCACCATTCAGTGCATATGCTCCTACCAAGATAAACCCTGATGAGGTAAAAAAACAAAACAAGACAAAACAAACTTTTATGAAGACCTGGAGACCCTTGTCATCAATGTGCCAAAAGAGGACGAGCTTTTAACCCTAAGTGACTTTAATCCCAGAGTGGGCACAGATGATCAGACATGGCAGGGAGTCCTTGGGAGGAATAGAGTTGGAAACGGCCACAGCAACACTTACTACTGACGACCTATGTGTCTCATGACCTTCTGATCACCAACACTGTCTTCCATCTACCTAAATGCAATAAAACTTTGTGGGTGCATCCTTGCAGCAAAAATTGGCATTTAATAGACGATGTCTTTGTAAAAAGAAGAGCAGACAGGATTTGAGAGTAACAAAGGTGGTATGTGGCACAGAATGTTGGATAGATCATAGACTATTCTCTGTAAGCTAAACATTTGCATTTAACAAGGGTGGTGGCCCCAAGGCAATAAGACTACTAGAAGACTTCACATCAAGAGATTAGAGTGCTTTTCTGAGTGTGAACAGTGCATTGCTAACTTGGAGGGAAAGCTGAGCCGACACAGGGTTGGTTGGCAACAGTAGAGCAGAAAATGAGTGGGCAGCTTTTGGAGATTTGGTGTACAGCACCATATTGACTCATCTGGGCCAGAATAATCTCAAATATCAAGATTTATTTGAAAAATAAAATGATGGGGAAATTCAGAAACTGCTAAATGAAAAATGTGAACTCCACAGGCTTTAACAGCAGGATAGTTCATCCATCCCTAAGAAGGCAGTGTTTAGCTCCATCAAAAGTAAAGTGCAAGCAAAGTTTGGAAAGATGCAGAATTCTTGGCTCAGTAAGAAGGCAGATAAATTCAGTTTTATGTTAATAGTAACAATCCAAAGCACTTTGATGATGTCCCAAAAGCTGTTTATGGGCCAAAGACCTATGGTGCTTCTAAGCTGCTCAGAGCTGATGGAACCTCATTGATTAGTGATAAGGGCATGATCCTGGAGAGATGAGCTGCACACTTCCATAATGTTCTTAGCAGACCATCATCAACCAATGCTGAAGCCATTGACTACATACCACAAGTCAATGGCTCTCTAGCTGAATGTCCAGCTGAAGAAGAGCTTCCTTCAAGAACATGCATTAAGGCTTCTCTTGTGTGGTAAAGTACCTGGTGCTGATTCTATTTCAGCTGAAAGGCAAAGAGTCTACTGCTCATACAAAAGCTGACTGAAATCTTCCAGGTTATAGAGCAAGAGGAGGTTATTCCCCCAGGACTTCAAGAATGTCTCCATTGTCCATCTCTATAAAAGAAAAGGAAATAGGTTGTCCTGTGACAATCACTGGTGGGGTGTGGTGGGGATCTCTCTAAGTTACTGTTGGCTAGATTCTTGCCAGAGTCATCCTTAATAGACTGATGATTCACATAGAAGATGGTCAAGAGCCAATGTGGTTTCAGAAAGGGCCAAGGAATAGTTGATATGATGTTTGCTGCTGGACAACTCCAGGAGAAACGCTAGGAGCAGAACAGAGGCCTGTACACAGTGTTTGTTGATCTGACCAAGGCCTTTGATACTGTCAGTGATGAGTGCTTGTGGAAGATCACAGAAAAATTTGGTTGCCCAGAGAAGTTATCAGTATTGTATGCCAGTTTCATGATGGCATGCTTACACAAGTTCTAGATAATGAAAGATGCTCTCACACTTCCCTAGTCACCAGTAGAGTAAAGCAAATCTGTGTGCTTGCTCCAAGGCTTTTTAGCATGATGTTTTCAGATGCCTTTAATGGGGATGAAAATGGCATTGTGACCAGCTACCACACTAATGGTAAATTATTTAACTTGAAAAAGCTACAAGCCAAGACTAAAGTGGAGGGAGATTGTTGTTTGACTTTTTATTCTCAGATGGTTGTGCACTCAGTGCAGCATCTGAGGCTGAGATATAACAGAAAATGGATAAGGTACCATACACTGAGGTTCTTTCTTGAGCCAAGCATTCAAACTCTACTATGGACAGTGCAGCTCCAATGGGCTGGCCATGTTGTTCATATGCCAAGTGTACATTTACCTAAAATACCATTTTACAGAAAACTCACACGAGGAGAGCACTGGCATAGAGTCAGAAGAAGCAATACAAGGATACTTTCAAGGTCTGTCTGAAGAATTTTGGAATCGATTATGAGGCATAGTTGACATTGACACAAGATCACCCAGCATGGTGTGCCTGCATCAAAGAAGGCATTGTGCTCTATGAGTTAAGCAAAATTTCAGTAGCTCAAAAGAAATATGAACTGTGTAAATTTAGAGACATCTCTACTCCAAATCTTCATATGGACTAATCATACCTGACCTGTAGTAGAACTTTCTAAGCTCATTTTGGTCTGATGAGCCACAGTCAGACACACTGTACCTTGACCCCGACATAGTGATGTTGTTTTGATCCTCTGAGCACAAGGGACAGCAACCAACCAACAACCAATCAGGCCCAAGGGTGTGGCCAAAAGTCTTATAAAAAATCCTTTATCATATGAGGCACTTAATATCATGTCATGATAAAGATAACCCTTCTTTCTTGGGAGAAAAAAAATCTTGAGTTCCATTTAGATCTATCTGCATTATCCTTCTTCATATTGACTTTACAGTCATCTGTCTTCCTGGCCTGCCCTTTCCTCTTCTGTAACCACTGAAATCTCACTGGTCCCTCTCAAGTTCTCCAGAAACTCTCTCACAAAGCTCTCCCTGAACATTTCAACCCAGGGGTATGCTGGAGCGAGCTTGCACTAATACCTGTTCAGTTTTTAATGTGAACAGCTCAGAAATCAGCAAATGCTACAAATCATGGTTTGATTGATTGTTTTGTTGATTGTCCAGACCTAAAAAAGTATTAATAATGCAGAATAAACTTCAAAGGAAGGCATACATTTCATCCACCCTCGCCCCCATCCTCACCCCAGCTTCTTGTTAAACATTTACCCAGGACACCTCTGCTTCAGTTTCTTACGAATCTCCATTTTCCTTAATTTTCCATGGAATTATATTTAGACATTTCTGACTTTATCGGGATTGCATTGTTCATTGCTAATTATTTCACATATGCAATCTTCTTTGCCCCAGTTCCGAGGACCTGGGTTTGTGTCTTGGCTCTCCTGCTGCCCAGCTGTATCCTGGGCGAGCACCTTTCTCCCATTGAACCTCCCCTATAAAATGAAAGAACTGAATTAAATCTCTAAGGTGCCTTCCAACTCTCAATCCTTTGATTCTGTAGACTCCTTGATGGCTGTGGCTGTGTTATAGACATCTTTTATGTGCCACCCAGTCCCTAGCCCAGTGTAAATAAAGAACCCTTAGTTCTAAACACTTAGCACTTAAATCCAACAGATCAGCCCTTACACCCCCTTCCCCCAACTAATATTATTTTTTTCCTCAATTTATCAGAATTTTCTCTCAGAGAAAATGCTTAGTGAAGTCTTTGCAGGACATATTACCGTGGAGCCAATGGAAGAAGACTAGGTTTGCTAATGCCAGATTCCTGTTGCTTGCCACCTTTTGGCATTTCCATGCCTGATTTTCCTCACTGGTAATAGAAAAGTAACAGTCCTTTAAGGTCTGTAACGCACTTTACCTATGCTGTCTCATTTGATCCTCACAACAACCCTGGGAGGTAGGTCCTATTATTAATTTTACAAGTGAGGAAACAAGCCAAGAGAGGTTTTGAGACTTTCCTAGGTTCCCATAGCTAGTAAGTGTCGGAGGCAGGATTTGAACTCAGCCCTTCCATCTCCAGCTTTCTATCCCATATGTCACCCAGGTGCTTCTTTGGATGCATTATCTCATTTGATCCTCACATTAATTCTGTGATGTTATCCCCATTATAGCTGAGGAAACTGAGGGTCAGATAGCTTATGACTTGCACAGGGTCACCTAGTTACTATCTGAGGTGGGATTCAAGCCTGTGTCTTTGTGATTCCTGTGTCCAGAGTTTTGACACCTCACTATGCCTTAAATGACGAAGAGGTGCTCAGTGTCCCTTCCTGTTCGGAATCTATCCTGTAAATAAACCCTTTGCCCTTTAGCATTTCACAAAGCATGTGAGAGGCTCCTTTATGAAAGTTTAGTCCTCTATGCAAGTTTTCTTCCCCAGCCCCTAAATGCATGCAGTCCCACTATCTATGTGAATCCTTGTTTTGATCTGGTCTAATTTGTTATGGAGACAAGAAGTACTTGTAACAGAAGGGTGGGGCTTTTACAAGGGGAGAAAAGTCATCCATTCATTCCAGTCATGTCTGTACACATCTGTGTCCGAGTAACAGTTGGAGCATAACAGACCTGGGTGAGGAGTCCTTTTATTAAGGTCTTTCCTGTTCATGAGAAGGCTTGAAAGTGAAGTGGAGAGTTCTTGTACCCAGCTGAGGAGTGAGTGGGCACTTCAGCCCATGCTAATGCCTATGGGGTGGGAAGCTGGCCAGTGTCATCATTTCCATCTCACTCTACTGGAATGAGCCTGCTCTGCCTTCAAGTGAACAATAGCATAAAAACATTCTCCCATAGCCTCTGTGCTCTGCCAGTGGCTTAATCTGAACAATGGGCACAGGCACCTTTACACTAGTCTTTCTCAACAAGTCACCACAGGGCCAGGATTAGTCTGGGCCACCCTCCCCTTGGTACAATGCTGCAGTTTTGGTACAATTGCAGTTCACATGCTCGGACAGAATGTCTCTGCCTCGCATTCTGTCCAATAGGTGAGGAAAGCCTCTCCTGCCCTCTTTCACCCCAGCCTTACCCAATAGAGCTTGCTTTGCATTTTCTCTCTATAAAAGGAGCAATCAAATTCCCAGCAAAGCCTCTTGGAGCAGACTGCTCCAGTCTGGTCCATCTTTACTTTAGTGGGAATGCAAGTCTCAGCTTCTGGAATGTATAACTAACAGATTCCCATTTCTTATCTGCTTAATTGCTTGATTATCTAGGACAGCTGCCTCCTCTGCTGCTGCTGCTGCATTGGAAAGAGTGTGGCTTGGTCTGCTGATGGCTGACAACTACTTAGTGGGACTTGGTGCATGCAAAGGGAGCATCTTGGTGAATTTTATTTAAAACATTCTTGAATCAGTAATGGACTTTTCCAAACCCTAAAAGGACTATGTTTTACTCCATAAAAGATGGTGAAATGTTTGATAGGTTAGAAAACACTTGTATAAAATTGTTACACTTTGATGGAAATATCTTAGCCTGCTTTGGGGCATTTTGTAGTGTTTTTTCTTAAATTTGGTTGTAAGCCTGGGTAAGCCCATTCTGCTTGATCTGAATATCAATGCCATAGTCATAAGAGAACTTTCCTCTTCAATTTATTACTTTAGCACTTGGTTTATTACATAAATCAGAAACTCCCCTTTTCTTATCAAATGAGATAACACGTGCAAAGTGCTTTTTAAATCTTAAGACCCTATACATTCTACCTGTAAATATCATTAATTTTAAGACTTTTAAAAGAAAAGGGGAAATGAATTCCCACATTTGGGTCACAATAATTAGGTATAAATCATCATTAACATGAACTAGAAATGAGATATCAGCTAGTTGATTTCCTGATCTGATTCCTGAACAAGGTTTAAAATACAAAATAGTTTCTAAATATTATGTACAGTTTATGCAGAATGCTGTAATACATTTTACAGAATGCTATGGCATCTACTCAGTGTGCACAACATTTTTGCAGCTTTTCCCCAAAGCTCTATCCATCCTTTCGTCTGACTGTTTAAATATTTCACAGAAAATAGCCCAAATGAAAACTGTAGAAAAAGCCACATTAATAATTTTTGTTTTCTGTAGTGCTTTCATTAGCGTGAAGGAATTTCTATTGTGCAAATTCTCTCCCCTGATGCTGCTGGCCCGTACTTTATATTGTGGTGGGGCAGGTGACTTGCCCAGGGTTACATAGCCAGTATCATGGGGACAAGGATTTGAACCCAGGTTTGTTAGACTTCAAAGCCCATATTCTACTTGGGCTTTGAATGAAAGTTTGGGGTACTATTTACATACATGACTTTATTCTGGAATTCCACTGAATAGGACACTCCTTTTTCTAATAAAGATTATTTCTTGTTTGGCAATTTATCATTTTAGAGAGTTGCTTAGGGCACTAAGAGGTTAAGTGACTTGCCTAGGGTTACACAGCCCAACCAGCATGTATAGGGATTTGAACCTGGGTCTTCCTTCCAAAGCTAGCTCTGTAACCATTACTCTTTGCTGGCTTTCATTTACCCTTAAGAAGCAGAGATGCTTTTTGATAGCTTGTAACCAAGCTAATACAGCAGATTATTCCATGGATTCAAATTAATTTTGAAAAGTTCTCCTGAAGCCTCCTTGAAAAATCACATCCCTTGGAAAAATGTATTCATACAACTATGTTCTCACTTTGACTCTGGAGGTTTTGTTTGATACGGGCTCCAGAACAACTCAGGAACCTCTCATTTCTAAACTTCACAGAACCAGTAGGGACATGATAAAAGATTGGTAGTTGGGTTATGAGTCACTGCCCTGGAAGATTCTTGAAAGAGTAAAAATATTTTACTGTTGGATCCATTGCAACCTCAGGAGCAAAGCTTCAGGGTAGACATGAATTAAGGATTACAAACTTTTGGATACTTGAAGAATGGAATGGCTTTCCTGGGAATGTCCCCAGGAGAAGTGAGGGGTGAGATAGAGTGTGAGAGATATCTCAAGACAGCACCTTCTTTCCCTGGGTAGTACTCAGGTGAGGTAAGTGTCCCAATATTTAGATTTCCACCACACACTGTTAGGTCTTGCCTAGCAGCCCTGTTGGGTAACTGTACCCTTGGGAGACAAGAGTCTTGAATCTGAGTGTTATAAATTATGATGTCAGTTTCATGCAAATAAGATATCAGATGCCGATAAATGATGGGTTTTGTAAGCTTTGTAATCAGGAGCAGGTTTTGCAAAGAACACATCAGTAGAGAGGTACTTAGATCACATTTTGGACTAGAATATTCTTTTCATCAGGAACCAGAAGAGGCTTCAGACAAGCAGAGAGTTTGTTTATTCATTATGAAGTTTATAGGTCTTTCTGGGCAAACAAGAGAAGTGTGCCCCATTCTGAATTCAGGAAAGGCTTAGCTAACATGAGGCTAACATGGCACCCACCTGATCTGCACTTCCTTTGTAAATTCAGCCCTCTGAGGGAAGCTTGATTTCCGTTGCTTGACTTTGCCCCGAGGAAGCTAAGCTGGGTGAAGTGACTTGTCTTCCTTTGCCTTCCTAGAATCAGGAATCTCATGTTAGTAAGATAGAATGTTCTCTGGTGGTAAGGGTAAAAAGAAAGAAAATCGACTTTGATTTAAGTATTCTGTCTCTGTTCTCACTATGAAAGTGTCACATTTATTCACTGCTGAACATCCTTCTCTAGGAATGAAATTCAGCTGGTATAATTCAGCAGGCAGTTCCAGACTGGATCCGGCCCCACCTTTTATCATTGCCTACTTCTTCCTCACATTTGTGAAATGTTCTGTGTTACCTCTAGAATGGTATATTATATAACCCTGACCAGCCATGGAGCTTGAAAAGGTCTAGGCAAGGGAAGACTTGCCTTGGTCGGCTTGCCTCCAGAGGACAGAACTGTGAGGACCCTCACCCCCGCCCCCATCTTACATCCAACTCACAGAAACCAGTGCTTGGCACATAGTAGATATCTGATAAATGCTTGTTGATTAGGAAAGATTCAGGACCCATCATTATTGGTCATTGTGGCTTCTCACTATAGTTGATATATCCCCTATATTCAAACAAGTTCTCTCACTAATTCACTCATTATTTATTTATTTTTTAAAGGTATCAAGCACGTCCAGTGTACAGGGCCTCGTTCTAGGTGCTGGGGGTACAAAGACACCCCTCCCCCCCCATAAACCAAAGCAGCCCTGGAGGAACCTATATTCTATTAGGAAGATACAACACGTAGTTGACTAGCATTTATTAAGGGCTTACTATTAGCCAGACCTTGTGTTAGATCCCGAAGGTACAAAGATAAAAAAAAAAAATTGAAATGGGCTTGGAGGAGCCTATGTTTTACCAGAAAAATACAAAATGTAGTCAAACCCCATCAGCAAGCATTTATTAGGTGCTTAATATTTGGCAGCCATTGTATTAAACACAAATACAAGCAAAAAAGCAAAACAGCCCCTGCCTTCAAGGAATTTATATTCTCATGGAGATTAGGTAATAGGGAGAAAACAGTAAAAACTAGAGGGGTGGGGAAAGACTGGACAAAAAAGTGGCATTTAAGCTGAGCATTTGAAGGAAATTAAGAATTCTGATCCCCTCAAGATGAGGGGAGAGTGCATCTCCAGTGTGTGTGAATGCACAGGGAACTTAGTGATGGTAGGCAGCTAAGTATAGATTGGTTTAATCCAAGACCCATCAGTCCCCTTGCTGTTATTTGGCTCCCTTAAATGTAATCAGAAGCTGCTTCCTTCTTCTGCTGGGACAAAAGAAGACTCCTGGATGTGGTGCTGTAAGGCCAGGTGCTCCTTCCACTTCCACATCTGCAGGGAGCTGTTCTCCCTGGGATGTGGGCAGAGGGAAGGTTCAGGGTCAGGCAGAACTGCTTTCCTGGACAATGCTAGTCTGGGAAAGCCAAGGTGACTTGCATTTGAAATTGATGAAAAGCACTCAGGCACATGGTTTTCTCTAGAAGGAAGGTGACTTTCAGTCTATGCCTTTCCCCTATTCCCACTAATAAAGAATATTCTCTTAGAAAAAAAAAAATGAAAGGAGAGAGGGGGGAAAAGGTAAAAGGCGAAAGAAAACTCGTTCTGTTAGCCTCAGGCAGGTTCATTGTGTGAACCCGTTACAGCTGGCTAGGTATACGCTGCAGTGGGAGTCCCTCCCTGGAATTCTGATTATAGGGCTCCTTAGAATTCATAAGTCATGTGAATTTTAGGGTTTGTAGGGATCATATCCATCAGCTAATCCAATCTAGGGTATTTGAGGGACTTACTCAAGGTCACCCAGCTGATGGGTGGCAGAGGCTCATCTAGAAGTCTTAGTATTTTGGACTTTTGCTTTCATTTCTGCCCCATTACCAGCTACTTACCACAAGGTCTAACATCTTGTTAGGTCTCTGCTTTCTTCCCTGATTACTTGGCTCTGCTTTCAATTTATGGTATTATTTTGGGATGGAAAAGACCTTAGGTAGTGTGATGGTAAAATAATGCTTCCCTGATGCCCTGGGTGGCTAAAGAAGATCACTGAGTTTGTCCACGATGTGGGATGCTCAAGAGCCGAACTATTGGCCAACCTGGGCAATGTCTTTCTGCACCTAATCCTGTTTGTTAGCTTTTGAAGAGGCAGTGTGTGGCCCTGCTCTAGTAATAAATGTTTGTTTACCTTTCTCTGGCATTAATTCATCTAAAGATCTCAAAGTACTTTATAATCATTATTCATCTTCACAGTATAACTATTGTTATTATTGTTTCACAAATGGGTACACTGAGGTCAAGAGCAAATCTCTAATTTTACCCAAGTTACAAAAGAGGAGAGAATATTGACATCACAATTCAATGCTGATTTTCAGTTATTCTCTTTAGATCAGAGTTGGGTCAAGCAGACATGAAAATTGTACAAATGTAATCAAAAGTGTTAATGTGCCTTAGTCTTCACTGTTTAACTTGTAGTGGGAACCTAAATGTATGGCACGTAGGTGCAATTTAAAATCCTAATACCAGGTTTAAGGTAATAAAGTTGAGAAGAGACAGCTCTCTCATGCATAGAAAGTTAATGCAAGCCCTCTACTTGAGCAGCTTTTGTGGTTTAATTATTTGACACTGCTTAATAAGCAATTCAGAGAGTTAAGTATAGCCTATAACCAAGCCATTTAGAGCTCTGAGTCATTTTCCTGGCAAGCCAATCAGGTCAGAGAACCAGAGTTGCAAAACAATAACTAGCCCAGCCCCAGGGACCCTGAAAATATATTACAGGTATCAGTTAGGAAAACAAAGCCTTAGTGTTTTAGCAGGCTGCAGAGCCCAGGCTGAGATTTCTAATCCAACACAATTGCTTACACTGACAATGCCCATTTTTACATTTGTTTCAGAACAAGGGACGCTCAAACCAGAGGTAAGATTAAAGTTTTTACATGCTTGCTTTCTGCATTGTTTGCTAACTTGAGCAGAAATGGTTCTTTTAAATGCAAAATGTACATTTTTTTGCTTTTTAAAAAAATGTGGACGTAACCAGAGGTAAAAGGAGCAGTCAATTACATTGGAATGAGTTGCACTGGTCAGTTCATGGGGAAGGGGAGAGTCACACTAATTGCCATTGTGTCTCTACTGAAATTTCTTTTCTAAATTTTTTTTTAACAGATTAATAGAGAGATGGGAAAACCTAAGCTAATGGTTATAACATTAGCATGCCTACATCAAAGTTGAAGTGCTATTCTTAAAAATGGTTCAAAAAAGAAAGCTTAAGCAATGATGTGGTACTAACGTGTAACTGTCTACCCAATAGAAACCAGGTGGTGTAAAGGACAGAGTAGTGGATTGGATGGCACTTCAATGCCATTTAATTAAATTCAACAAACATTTATTAAGTGCCTACCCTGAGCCAGGTGAGAGAGGCACCTTGGCATAGAGAATCAGCTTTGGAGAAAAGAAGATTGGAATTCAAGGTTCACCTATGACACATTGTCCCGGTGACCCTTGATATGTCCCTTTTGCCATTCAGTGCCGCATGGCAATTCTCTAAGATGACATATTTGTAGAAGTGGCTGATGTCAATCAAGAGAGTTTCTTCACCAGCAATTCTG
Source organism: Pseudochirops corinnae (assembly GCA_028646515.1). Lineage (NCBI taxonomy): Eukaryota > Metazoa > Chordata > Mammalia > Diprotodontia > Pseudocheiridae > Pseudochirops > Pseudochirops corinnae. The sequence continues at coordinate 50,316,075 of CM053586.1, forward strand.
AACCTGTGGTCAGAGGATCCTCAGAGACACTTTCAGGGAGTAGTTGAGGTCAAAACTATTTTCACAATAATAAGACATTTTAATTTTGAATATGGTAACTTTTGATAGATATAATTCAAATGAACAGAAGCTCTTTGGGGTCTTCAATAACTTTTAAGAATGTGAAAGGGTCTGGAGACTAAAACGATTGAGAAGCACTACTCTACACCAATGAAATCACAGGTATGACCCACCCTCATTGCTTCCCCCCCCCCCAAAAAAAAAATGAAAGAAAATACAAAGTCCTGAGCTAGTTACTGTTGACACGGAGGAAAAAAAAAATAAATCCATTCTTTCTTTGGTTCTCTGGCTCTCCTCAAGGGGCATCTAAATAATTTCCACCAACTCTTGGGCAAGCTGCTTTACCTTTCTGGACCTCATCTGTACAATGAAAGAATTGAACTAAATGATTGCTAAGCCATTGCATTCCAAGTCTATTAATTGATTCCCTGTCTCAGAATGAATCTACTGCAAACAAAATTTGACAGGGTACTAAGTTTTACAAAAATTAACTTGCACATGGGGAAAGTCATTCTCCTATTAAAATCCACTAACCCTCCCCACAAAATTCAAACAAACAAATTCCAGTCCTAGAAAAGTTATTATTAACCCTATTATTCAGTAGGTAGATAGTACACATACTAGGAAGTTTACGGTCATGGATGAGGCTACTGTCTAGAAAAATGTAGGTGGTTGTTATTTCATGACAAACCACTTGTGGATATTGAAAGGCCTGTCCCTTTGTGTGTCTAGGGATCTAGTTTCAGGCTGCTGGTGATTTTCCACTTAAACACACAAAGAGATTAATTACTGTGTCTCAGTGACACAGTTATGATCTATTAAAACCATACAAACTTTACACATGGTTAAACTTTCTCTTTAAGAAGGTTCTTTTTCATGAGTTACTTGATTTAAGGCAGAGAGTCTTCTAATTTCTGATGCTAGTTTGAAATATAATGTTCTGATCATGTTCAAGTTTATGTAAACAAAACAAAGTCATTGGGAAATGGTGCAAGTGTTCAGAGCACCTTGAGTGAGCCATGGTCTTTGGCCAAAAGCCATAAAGCCCTGACTTCACTCCAGGTATAAAGAGTATAATGATAACAGAAAACAAAACAAAATAAAATGACAGCAATTAAAACACAGACAAAACTAATTGTTATACTAACCGTGAAAGTGAAATTTATAATGGGAATAGATAGGAGAACCAAATCCCAACCTGGAAATCTGAAAGTAAATGTTCTTAGCCAAGCTGATAATGAATAAGAATAAGATAATGATAATATTGGCTAGCATTTATGAAGTGTTTTAAAGCTTGCAAAGTGCTTTGTATAGGTGTCATTTGATGTTCAAAACAATCCTGGAAGGTAGGTGCTATTATTTTAGAGATGAAGAAAAGAAGTCTGTAAGTGGTTAAGTGACTTGTCCACAGTCACACAAGCTAGCACATATCTGCCACAGGTTTCAAACCCAGATTTTCTTACTCCAAGTCTAGTGTTCAATCCATTGTGCCATATGAATACATATCATAAATATACAAGTAACCTGTTGGCGAAGACCTGTTGTCTTCGTTGGCATCTGAGACACTAAATGGTAGCAGAGGATCAGAATTAAACACATGTATCATCCAGTTCAACTCCTTTATTTATAAAGAGACCGAGGTCAAGAAAAGTTTAAGTGCCTTTCCTATGGTCACAAGGACATGCAGATCTGAAGACATTTCATAATTGATGTTATAGCAATGTGTTCTCAGTGAGGTAGCATTTGGACAGATGGTCAAATTACGTGTTTATCTGAATTTTGAAAAGTCTAGCAAGAAGACTGAAGGAGGTATTGGTGGAAAGAGCCATACGCTTCATCTGGCGTAGGTTCCTTTTGTTGATAGCATTCCCACTCTCTTGCCAAACGTGAAGCCGTTCTTCTCTCTCAAGAGTCTGAGTGGACCGGATATTCGCTAGATCTAAAACTCAGATCCAATGCCACATTCTATAGGACTACTCTATTGGTTCTCCTAATTGCTAAGCCTTCTCTTCTAGAATTACTTTCCTACTTTATGTCCATACGGAATAAATATAGAGTAGACTAGTGTTGTACAGGGCAGCTGGGTGGCCAAGTGAATAGAGCATTGGACTTGGAATCAGGAAATCCCATCTTCATGAGTATCAAATCTGGCCTCTCACGCTTACTATCTGTGTGACCTTGGGCAAGTCATTTGACTCTGTTTACCTCTGTTCCTCATCTGTAAAATGTGCAGGAGAAGGAAATGGCAAACCACTTCAGTCTCTGCCAAGAAAGCCCCCAAATGACTCAGTAACAACAGCCAAGATGTGTTGTTTCCATTAGAATGTAAAGTTCTGGAGGGCAGAAACTTTTTTGTTTTGTTTTTATAACTTTAACACTTGGCACTATGTCTGACAAAAAGTAAGCACTTAATAAATGCTCTTCTGAAGCTTGAATTATTAGTGCTTAGTTGGCAGATGCTGAAAGCTCCAGCCCTTTGTCCCGCCAAGAGAGAACTCAAACACAATCTCCTAGAAAATGTTGATGCTATCCTTCCCCCAAAATGAGGACATTGAACTTTCTGTCTAAAATAATGCTTGTTACCTTACAACAGTTAATCTGTAAATTTATTTCTCCAGTGAAGATTTTTAGACTGTATCATCTCTAAAGGATATATGTAATGATTTTGGTCAAGGCCGACAATGAGCCATCGAGAAATGAAGATAATATAGTAGGATTTTGATACACTCTATTAGTAACCTCTATTGAGTTGTTGAAATTTTCCTGGACAGATTTCTTTTGGTAGGACTATCTACCTTGTCTCTACCTCACATATTAAGTATTTGACCTGTGAAATGTTTTTTTTTTTTTTTTTTGGTTTTGCAGGGGGGATTACGGGGCAGTTGGGGTTAAATGACTTGCCCGAGGTCACATGGCTAGTAAGTGTTAAGTGTCTGAGGTCAAATTTGAACTCAGGTCCTCCTGACTCTAGGGCCTGTGCTCTATTCACTGTGCCACCTAGCCACCCCGAATTTTTTTCTTAAAAGAAAATTGTTTTTATTCTAAGTGATGAAAAGTAAGTGGATCTGTCAAAAAATGTGAAAATAAGAGTTAATAATTTTCACAAGGTTTTTAAAAAAATTTTTAAATTTTCTACTACATTTCTATGCTTCTTCCCCTTCCTAAGTGCCCATCCTCTCATCACAGGAATGAGGGTGGGCCAAAGGAAGGCACAACTGGTTCTATAGCAGTCATATTGGTTCATCTCAGGAACCTCCTAATATTCCTGTGATTCTGCTGTGAGGATAATTGGGAATTAGATGACATTTCCATACTACTGTCATTAATACTTTCTAGACTCCATAAACTGAAATAACATATTCATAGTTATAATAATATTCATAGTTATAATAACAACAATAATATCAGGAGCTGACATTTGCATAATGCTTTATAGTTTCCAAAGCATTTTGCATATATTAATTACCTCATTTGAACCTCACAGTATTCCTTTGAGGCAAGTACCACTCCCATATGAAATGCACCCATTTTATAGTTGTGGATACAAGAGGTTAAGCAACTTTGCAGTGGCTGCACCACAAGTAAATAGCAGAAGTGGGATTTGATTCCCAGCCTTCCTGACTCCAAGTCCACCTTTTCTAGTTATCACTTATTTCTAGGCTCATAGATTTATAGATGAAGAAAAAGAATCCCAGAGAGCTTCAGTGACTTTCCTAATGTCATAAAGTTAGTAGAAGTGGCATTTTCAAATCCAAGTCCTCTGCTTACATATATAGTATACTTTTTACTGTACTTTATAAGGCAACTTAATTCAGTTCAAATAATTTGTCAAGTGCCTACCACTTGAATAAGTTAACACTAAATAAGTTAACCCCTTTTGCTGTTTCCAAAGTCCTTTCTTCCATTAAAATGTTACGGCCACTGTCTGTTGCTTTTGCTAATGAAACAGAAAAAACCAACAACAACAAAAAAGTCTGAAATTGTTAACTTTCCTCTTCCCTATTTCTCTTCTTTAGTGAAGGCCAAAAATTATAGTCAGAAAGCTAAATGTGCTAGTCTTGGGGTTTGTTCGTGAGCATAAACACGTCCTGAATTTAATAACCTACAATGTATTTAATAGCTGGTAAATCTGACAGTCATAAACTAACTAGTCTTGGAGGCAATTTGCTTTCTGGAAAGGCAGAGTTTTGAAGGAACACTCCATGTTCCTATGAAAATTGGATCCAAGAGTCTGGGGGTGGATGGATGAAATCTGACTTAATCATTACTGAAAATTAATCTACTTTTGGGATGAGGAGTATTGAAAGTTGAAATTTAAAGTTTAAACATATACACAAGCACACACACATATACACACAAAGAAAAAGATAAGTGAAATCCTGGCCTTTAAGAAAAAAAAAGGAGAAGAAATATACATAAGTGAATGGGAATCAGAGTTGCCATTAAAAAAAGTTTGGAGTTAAAGCAGAATTGAATCTCTTTCCCTCAGGGAAAACTCCCACACATAATACACGGGTCTGCCTCGAGAAAGTGAAAGCCTCTTCAAATACTATCTTGGCAGGGAATTTAAAGGCAACAGAAGCTTTTCCAGGATGGCACAGTGTTTTACCTTTGGCCCCATGGTAGACTAAATCCCAGAGTTACAGGAATGTCAACCAGTGCTCTGGGCTTCGGTGGGTAAACGGGGAACAGATTATATCAGAAAATGACAGAAAAATCAGGAAATAGCAAAGTTTCAGAACAACTTTTCCAATGACCTTAAATAGGTTTAACAGAAGTCCTCCTGGTGCTTGGGAACCCAAGTTCTTTTAAAATGTGAGTGATCCTTTATTAAGGGGGAAAAAAAGTAACTCACCTTGACCTTTTTAGGAACCCTGGTCTGAAGGTTGTTCCTACTTTCTGTTAGCACTGGTGAATGAAGTTAGGCTTGGCTGCTCAAGATTGCTGGAGGGCAACCTCTGCTACCGGGGTCACTCATGTTTTGGTAGGCAAAACCAATAGTTGTTGCCCCAATAACATAATTGCAGTAGGCTTGCAGCTTTGGATTTCAACCTCCCATATCCCAGTGAAACAATCCATGTTGAAATCCTTACTTGAGGATCCACAGTGTATTGGATTTATGACCAAAGCCTGACATAGTCCATGGATCTTATACTACACACTCCTTTAGGGGCAAGGAATCAGAGCTGATTTTAGACTCAAGAAGCCTATTCCACAGTTTGACTGAAGGTGAAGGGTGTTTGGTTTTTTTTTTAAATTTTTGGAGGCAATTGGGATTAAGTGACTAGTCCAGGGTCATACAGCTATTAAGTGTCTGAGGCCGTATTTGAACTCAGGTCCTCCAAACCCCAGGGCCAGTGCTCTATCCATTGTACCGCCCAGCTGCCCTGAAGGATTTTGAGTGCTCTTCCTGTAAGGACCCTAGGAGCAAGATGGGTTGGACCAGATTATGTCGCCCTTTCTTGAACATTTCCACATAGTAGTTATAGATCTGACTATTGCTATAAGTTAGTAGAGACTGGATGAGGGAAGGAGCAGAGAGAAGCAGGGGACCAGGGTTCCATTGTTCTTTCCCTTTTCTAATTACCCTTTCACTTAAAAGTTTGAACTGGCACCAAGCTGACTTAGCAGCAGAGGGAGTCTCAGGCAAATCTAGTGGCTGTTTCTCAGTCTTCACAGGTCTTCATCTTCCTGTAGACATTGGCACTATTGCTTGACAGTTTGCCTAGATACCCTCTCCTCTCTTGGTTCTCTTCCCAACTACTTCTTCTCCATTTCCTTCCTGGATTCTTCATCTGTGCCACAGCCATCAAGTGTAGGTGTCTTTCAATGTTCTGTCCTGATCCCTCCTTTCTTTTCACTTTATGCTGTCCTATGTGTTGATCTCATCATCTCACTTGGGTTCAGTTACCATCTCTGTGCATGGATCTCTATTTCCAGTCCTAGCTTCTCTCAGGAATTATAGTCATATATCACCAACTATCTCTTAAATGCAGATGATGTCCCGTAGTCCTCTCACTGGCCCAGCTAAACAGTCCAGTGGATGTAGTGGCAGGCCTTGAGTCAGGAAGACCTGAGTTCAAATGTGACCTCCAACATCTGCTAGTTGTACGACCTAGGACAAATCACTTAATCCTGTTTGCCTCAGTTTTCTCATCTGTACAACGAGCTGGAGAAGGAAATGGCAAACCACCCCAGTATCTTTGCCAAGAAAACCCCAAATGGGGTCATGAAGAGTTGGACATGATTGAACGACAACGTAAAAGTTGTCTCAAACTCCCCATATCCAGAACAGAACTTACTATCCTCCTTCCCCCTACCACCTTCTCCTCTTCCCAACTTCCCTTTTATCGTTGAGGCACTATGAACCTAGATGCCCGGGCTCACAATCTTAGTGGCATCTTCTTCCTTGTACTCTCATCCCATATATCCAATCTATTGCCAAATCTTGTAATTTCTAGCTCCACATCCCTCATATGTATTCTCTCCTCCACTCACAAAGTTACCACCATAGTTCAGCCCTTTGTTAACTCTTGCCTGCATTATTGCAGTATCTTCTGCTTGGTCTCCGGGCCTCAAAGTCTTTCCCCACTGTGATTCATTATCCAGTTGGCTGCTAAGGTGGTTTTTCTAAAGTATAGGCATCACCGTGTCACCCGTTCTGCTTGCTGAGTTCCAGTGGCTTCCTCTTACCTCCAGAATCAGATAGAAACTCCTCAGTTTGACTCTTTACAACGTGGCCCTTTCTTAAATTGTCCTTCTAAACCACAACATAGTGTTAATAGTAATTGTTTCTGTTTGGGCCAGAAACCTGAGGGGCTTCCCCTCTCAGATTGATTTTTTTCTTTTTTTGATTAGGTAAAAGAGGCCATTCTTTGGCTCATTTCTTACCTAGTCTTAATCACAGAATGGTCATTGCTTCAGTCAAAGTGAGAACTCAGAAAGCCCTTAGCTTACAAAGGCCAAAGTCTCCCACTTCTTCTGGGTCCATTTCCAGTCATCCTGATCTATATCTTGCCACTGGACCCCACGTGGCTCTGGAGGAGAAAGTGAGGCTGGTGACTTGGCACAGCCCTTCCTCACTTAAATCCAATTCACCTGCATGTCATGGCTTCACCCCGCTAATGTCATGGTCCTCTTCAAGAACAAAGGAGAAACAACAACAACAGTTCATCTGTCCTCCTTTACTCTCTTGAAACATGTCACCTCATTTTCATGTTCATACCTTTGCACTAGCTGTCCTTTAGCTCTGAATTTTTCTGTTCTCTTACCTCCATGTCTTAGTTTCCCTGGCTACCTTCAGGACTCAGTCCAAATCCCAGCCCCTTTAGGAAGCCTTTCCCAGACCTCTCTGCTACCAATGCCTTCTCCTCTCTGATTACCTTCCATCTACTCCCTGTGTCTCGTATATGTGTTTAATTATTTTTATTTTGTCTCCACCATTAGAATGTCAGCTCCTTGATGGTAGGAATTGGTTTCACCTTTCTTTGTAACTCCAACACTGAGCCCAATGCCCAAAATATAGGAATTAGTTAATAAATGCTTATTGGCTGGCTGGCTGAACTGGCAATTAAACCAATATTTCTCTATTTGACTTGGGCAGCCACAACCAACGGAAATTCATGTTTTCATATCATCTCTCTCTCTCTCTGTCTCTGTCTCTCTCTCTGTCTCTCTGTCTGTCTCTCTCTGTCTCTGTCTGTCTGTCTCTTCCTCCCCCTCTCCCCCTCCCCCTCCCTCCTTCTTCCTCTCTCTCCCCTCTCTCCCTCTCTCCCCCCTCTTCCTTGCC
>CM053586.1:50324423-50350033 GCA_028646515.1 Pseudochirops corinnae
GGGGTGGGGTGGGGTGGGGCGGGAGGGGACGGGAAGAGGGAGAGGAGAAAATTTGAAACTCAAGGGACTCTGGAACCGAATCATGTAAACTAAAAGTAAATAAACAAATCAATTTTTAAAATAAAAAAATAAAAAGGGACATTCTAGAATCATTCAGCAATTTTTTTTTTCAGTCTTGGCAAATAGCATAGATCGAATGCAATGAAATTTTGAGGTTGTATGATTTGGTGATGAATCCAATGGTCAAGCCAAAATGCATTTTAAAATCCATTAACTTTCCAGGACCCCTAAATATCTTCAGAGGGATTGGGTCAGGAAATACACGATTAAAAAGACACCATCATTTGTATATGATATAATGAGTTTGTTGCCTTAATTATAAGAGTTATTACCATTCAAGGTCTTAGAATCACTGATATTTAAATCTGGAAAAAGAAAGGCATGTTCTATGTGACATCAGGGTATTGCTTAATATAAGTGTCATTCATTCATTTATTCTTCTGGAATCCTTATTGCTCTAACATATGTGGGAGATATTTGTAGTACTTAGGTACGCTGAGTAAACAGAAACAAATGAAAACTGGAGAGGGTTAATCCAACCTCAAGCTATTTTTCATACTATATTATTGATAGCACTGTTCAGATCAATTCCAGTTGAACCTCCCCATGATGTAAAGTTATTATTCCTAGAGAGGCATGCAATTGTATTCATTATTAAAATATATATAGATATATGTGTGTATGTATATATGCATATGTATATATGCATGTATATATGTATATATGTGTATGTGTGGATATAGAGATATGTATACCTATGAAATCAAAAGTCACGTGATTATCAGACATCGTAAGAAAAAATAAGTTCCTTCCTTCCTTTCTTTCTTACAGTCCACCATGCCTACACTTCTGCTTCTGTTTCTGTCTATGTCACAGAAAGGAAGGTGGTGCAGTGTGGACAGAGTGCTGGGCCTGGAGTCAGGAAGACTCATCTTCCTGAGTTCAGATCCAGTCTTAGATACTTACTAGCTGGGTGAGCCTGGGCAAGTCACTTGACCTTGCTTGCCTCAGTTTTCTCATCTATAAAATGAGCCAGAGAAGGAAATAGCAAATCATTCCAGTATCTTTGCCAAGAAAACCCCAAACGGGGTCATGAAGTGTTGGACAAAACTGAAAAATGACTCAAAAGACAAAAATATCACAGAAGTGATTAGCAATGAATGGGTAACTAGAGGAAGGTAATTCAAAGCAAGGCCAATTTGCACTGAGAAATACACTGAATTTGTTTGGGATTTTAAAAAATGTTTTTGTCATTAATAGTACTACCTAGAAAGTTATCACTGTCATCATCATCCACATTAGCAATTGTATACAGCCCTTTAAAATTTGCAAAGTGCCTTACAAATGTTATTTCATTTTTATCCTCACAACAACCCTCAGGGGTAGGAGCTATTACTATTCTTATTATATAAATAAGTAAACTGAGGTAGACCAAAGCTAAGTTTCTTGCCCAGAGTCAAACAGCTAGTAAGTGATCGAAGCCAGTTTTGAACTTGGGTCTTCCTGACTTCAGGTCCAATACTCTGTCCACTGAGTCATCTAGCCTAAAATATACCCAAACCATAAAAATCTGAACTAGAATACAGGATTATATTATTTATTTTTCTTTGAAAAAAAAAACAAGAAGCCTTAGCCTTCTTGGGGTACTAGAGAAACCCAGCATACTAGAGAGTATATTATCCCAAAAGACCTATAGGCAAGAAGTGGGCCCATTAGACAGTGCACACACGACTATAAAAGGAGGTGGTTTGTTCGCGTAGTAAAAGTCAAGAATAACTGTGGTCAAGTATTTTATGCTGGGTATCCACGAAATAGAAAAAGAGCAAGAGGAGGGCTTCCAGCACATTGGGAGGGTCCTCTGAAAATTTATGAGATGAGATAGACATAAAATCACACAGTATGTCAGTCATAGAATGTTGGAGCTGGAAGAAGATTCAGCGACCCTCTAGGCCAGGCCATTCCCAAAAGGAATTCATATTATAAAATACATTAAAAGTGGTCATCTGATCTCTACTTGAAGACCTCCAGAAAGGGGAAATCCAACCCTACTACATCTCAAGGCATTAGATTCCACTTTTGAACAGATCTATTTATTAAAAAGTTGTTTCCAACACCCAGCTTCAATTCATCACTTTTCAACTTTCATCCACCGTTTCTGGTTTAATGTGAAACAAAACAAAATAAATTCAATCCTGTTTGATAGTCTTTCAAAAACTTCAAGGATTCCCCTTAAGTGTTTGGGTCAAATATCCCCAGTTCCTTCAAATACTCCCCATGTAACATGGACTCAAGGCCTTGCACCTTTTTTGGTCAGCCCCCAAGGTTTGCTGTGCAGCTTCTCAGTGGATTGTGTCCAGATGTGTACACAAAATTCTAGATGATGTGCTATGACCAGGAAATAGTGCAGAGGGACTATACTCCTTCTCCTGGAACCTAAGTATCTCATAATGCAGTCAAAAATTACATTTCATCATGCTACTGGCTCATATTGAGTATGTAATCTGCAAACACTCCCAGATTGCTTTCCAATTGCCTTCTAATCATGCCACCACCATGCATGAATTGACTTCCATGTGCATGGAAAGGGGAGTTTACTCAACTGAATGGGATCACAGATTCACTGAAGGACTGATGCCAGTTTACAAGAGTAGTGTTCATCTTTTGCTATCACTATGAGTTTTCTTAAAGTATTTTTGCTTCTCAACTCATTTTACAATGTAATACAATAAACATTTTTTTAAGTGCCTACTCTATGTCAGACACAGTGCTAAGTGCTGATGATTAAAAAAAAAATAGTGCCTGCCCTCAAGGAGCTTATAATCCAAGGAGGGAAGATAACACACAAATGGAAGCTGAACAGGGGTAAAGAAAAGGTAGCCAGAGTGAGGTAATAATGACAGTGGAGTCCAATTCAAGGTGTGTAAGTGGTAGGAAATGAAGAGCTGGCTGGGCTTCTGACCTCTAACTGGAGGCTAGGGAGCAGTTTTTTGCTCCAGCCATCCCTCCAAGTAGAGGGTCAGCCCTCTTTCCACCACACAAGAACACCATTGTACTCTTTACCAAAGTTCTTCAGTTCTCTCTGCATTTCTGATCCTTTCCTTGTCACTCTAGTGACTGCTTTTGCATAAGATAAAGGATATTTACCTCTCTGAGGAAGGAAGAGGATACTCTTAACTTTATTGAAGAGCAAAAAGGAAAGTCTCATTTCTGTCCCTGCATTCCCACAATATATCTTACTTTATGTCCAACTTGTTTGTTGGTAACCTTGGTAACTTGTAGATGAGATGACTTGAATTCTAGGGGAGAGTCAGAAATGACCTAAATTGTTCCCACATAGAAAGACAAAGAAAGGGAGGGGGAGGGGTGAAGAGGAGGGAACATACATGTATATATATGTGTGCTAAACTTTGCTCACGTGGGTTATCTGTGTCTACATGGTCTTTCTAGATGTACCTTGCTGGGAGAAAGAAACCACTATATCTCTAGACTCTCCTTCACTAAACTTTCTAAATCAAGAGGCTTTGATTCTTGCCAGGAGTCAAGCAGGAGGTTGAGGTCAGTAGCTAACCACACTAAAATTATATCTATCCACCCCACCTAAATATTATTAGTCTAGGGGAAATAAGTTTTAGGTTCAAATTATCACTGTATGATAGCTATCACTTAATGAGGCATTCCCCAAGCTATATATCCAAAGATAGAATACCTTCCCACAAAGTGCTACTCCTCTAATGAGTGTGTAGTAAATAGTAAATAAACCCATTTATCTGAGCTGCTGACAAATGTAAATCAAAGAGTATACAAATTAGAATATATTCCATACAATACACAGAATAAATGATCTCTATCAGTGAAAACAAGATAAGATAGAGACAGAGACAGAGAGACAGAAAGATGAGAGATAGAAAGAGATAGAGAGACAGAGACAGAAGAGAGACACAGGGAGACACAGAGAAAGAGACAAAGCAAGAGTCTGAGATCTTACCCAAGGGGAAATTCCTTGAAATATATAGTATAACATACGGGGAACAGCAACCTGATAAGAATTGCTGGATGACCTCTTACCAGAGTCTGTCTCTGGAATCATGCATGTTCTCTTTCAAAGTTGGAAGTCAGATGGCAAGAATCTATTTTCTAGCAAGCTCTCACCAACTCTGCTTCTTTTGTAGAGGAGACTATTGAGTAATCAGTCTCAACTCATGAGGAAAGTCATGCAAATGGGCTTTGAGCCACAAGTTACATTCAGTCTTGTTGATAGTCACAATCTTAGTACTCTTAGGGCTGTGAGGAGGCTCAGAATTTAACTTGTCCAAACCTCTCATTTTACAAATAAGGGAACTAAAGCCTAGAGAAGGAAAGTGGCCCAACCAAGGTTGTATCAGTTTTAAGTGGCATAGCTAGGATTTGAACCCAGGTCCTCTCACTGCAAATATAATGTTCTTCCTAACTGCACCACAATATCTGGCTGCAAAGAACATGAATTCTAAGCACTTGGGTTACAAACTAACGGCACCATTTGAAAGTATTCAGTTTTATTTTGTTTTGTTTTGTTTTGTTTTTCTATGCCGTGTCTTACAGGAATTACAACAGGCTGTTGTCCTCCACAATCAAGGTTGCCAGTAGGGAAATTGCGATGTAGGCAAAGTTGAGTTTTACATGCTTAGTCTCACTTTCTTGTTTTTCCATCCCCCTTGACTACTTGCTTTAACTTCTATCAAAATATCTTTTCAGATGTCTAAATATTTAAGTAATATATTATGAAGAGAACAATTCTGTTTCCTTTATAACAGAATGATTAGTATCATAATCCAGTCAGGCACAGATCCTTTAAAATGGTGAAATCTCCATTTATAGTAGGATAACATGAGGGAAAACAAAGCACCAATTTATAAAAGCATGAGAAAGAAAGAAAAATTCAACTGGAATTTCAAGTCAGAATATTAAAGCTCCTTCCTTTTAAGATAGATCATTTTGGGTTTTTTTTTAAAGAAACAAACTTTCTTATAAGAATTCTGTGCTGTGGTAAATAAAGACCCTTGGCAAGAGAAGCTAATTCAATAACAGGTAGTCATTCAACCATGAATATCTTCCTTTGGGTTTAGATTTTCACTAATGTTGAATTCAATACCATGCTGCCTTTGAGAAAGCGCAACAGATACATGTCTTGTAGGCTCCAATGCTATGTATTCTCTGAGCATAAAAGATGCTTTTATTTTTTCTGTAAAGTCTTCCAGGTTCTCACAAAACCTCTCAATATCTGTTTTTAATCTTTTATTTCCAATTCCATATCACTGGGGCAATGAGACAAAAAACTTGCATCACAGAAGATCTAACTAAATATTTCAAGAGTATAATTTCTAGAAAGAACAAGGGCATTCCAAAAAGACCAAATTACCTTTCTAAAAATTTTAAAAAATGATAATAATAATCAAATATTTTCTAAAACTCCAAAGATATTTTATAACATAATCTCCTAAAGGTTGTCTCATCTAACAAGTAGAGTTGGATAGGTCAATAGACATAGAGTCCATTTTTTATTCTATCACTGCTATCTTATATGACTTGGCAAAGTAGATGAAGGTCCATGAGCCTTAGTATTCTACTTATAAGAAGAGAATAAGATGATTTTCCAGCAGTTCATTGAGCTGGCACAACAAATAGATCTCTGAGCTTGAAGTCAGGAAGACCTGAGTTCAAATCTGACCTCAGATACCTCCTAGCTATATGATCCTGGCCAAATTACTTAACCTCTTTTTGCCTTATTTTCTTCGACTGTAAAACTGAGATAATAATAGCGCCTGCTTCCCACAGTTGTTCTGGGGATCAAAATAGACAACATCTGTAAAGCACTTAGTACAGTGCCTTGTACATAATAGGTTAAATAAATGTGTCCACCCTTCCTGTTCAATCTATGGATACGCTCCATAAATGAATGAGAATAGTTCATTGAAGAGACGACTGTTGGAAATAATGAGAGCAAGAACAGTTAGTTACAAAGACAGCTCCTTCGGGAAAAGATCAGCTTTGTAAAAATCTGTCTTTTTAGCATAAAGGATTATACCTATTTTTCTAGTCCATTTATTACTTTTATCAATGTTTGCTCCAATGGATTCATGATTTCATTGTCATAGGAATTCCCTCCACTGGCACAAAGGGAGACCCATTTACACCATTCTATATGTTTAATATCTTTCATGGGTCACCATGAAGAATATATCACATGGCTGGCCTCCTAGTGATGAGTTTCCCCAAAGTTTATAGAAATAGTTTGGTGCCAGGATATAATGGTAATGGAATTTGAAGATGCCTCTGTATTGGCTTGATTTGGGGGTTGAGTGTTAAAACCCAGAGCTTGTGAATCCCACTTGTAGGATATACTTGGTGACGTGAAGAGAGAGGGCTGAAATGGGAAAAGCCAAGAACTGGGAGAGAGGCCCAAGCTGAGAGAAGGCCAGAAGGACAGTATCCAGTATCATGAGCCTGAGTTGCTGAGAGAAAGACTGTTGAGAGCCCATTGGAGCTGCCCAGGACTTTTGAGAACTGCCACCCAGAGCTGCCAAGAACTGAGGAGGCATGGCTGTGATGGTAGTATTTTGTCTGTCTGTTTTGATGTTGTTTTGCCAGATTCACCTGATGGTGAAGGACAGTACTGCTGTTGTAGAGGTCCTGGAACCTGGCTGTTGGTTCAGAAGCCCTGAAAGAAGGTTTCTTTTGGTATATTTCTTTCCTTTCTTGTGGTATATTTACAGAAATCCTGGAAAAGGACCTTGCTGATGTTTTCAGCGGTTCTGGGACTGTTTTACAGGCAGAGAGTGACTTGATGAGGGCACTGGCAATGGCTTTGTTGAGCCTTGTCTCCCCCAGGAACTGAGATTGCTGAGAACTTGCCTCAAGTCAAAATGAAAGAAGGGCCTTTCCTTGGGTTTTCAATGCTGAGATGATATCTTAACCTTGTTATAGATTAAGGGTGGATGGTCTTTTATGCTCTCCTGCCCCTTTTGAGAAAGTGCTTGGTGTTAATGGGTGGTATTGTAATTCAGTAGTGTCCAGCGGTGGGAAACCTTTGGCCTTTTTGGTGCTCTGTGATTGACTAAATGAATGTACTTTGTTTATGATTGGAAACTATTCTCCATTTGAGAAGAGACTAAATGATTGTACTGTCCAGGAGTGGGCTACTTTGACTACTGATCCAGGGGTGGGATACCTGGACCTTGGCACTTTGCAACTGAATTGAGAACTTACTTGCTAAATGAATGTTACACTGCCCTTTGACTTTCTCTGTTCTGTGAATGTTTTGCTGAATAAATGGGGTCTGCTATGCTGGTAATCTGAACCTTGGAAGTTGCCTTTGCCTGATACTACACAAGACTGCTCTCAAAGTCTTAGGAGGATATGTCAGAAGTTATATTCCACGGGCACGGCCTTTGACAAACCAGGATCATATCCACACTAGGATGTGGCATCACAGTAGGATATTTAAAACTTGCATCACAGAAGATCTAACTATCCATCTATCTATTATCTAGACAGATACATATCTCATTATACAGATATATCTATAGATATAGAAATTTCTCTGAAATATAAATAGCAATACTATTGTTATATAGGTAAATATGTATATATGTTGCATATATCTGTGTGTATATGTATATATGTAGACATATACATATACATATTATGAATGTGTATGTACGAGTATTTTATGTGTATGTGTATTTTCAATCATTTTTCCATCATGTCCAACTCTTTGTGAACCCTTTTGGGGTTTTCTTGGCAAAGATACTGGAGTGGTTTGCCATTTCCTTCTCCAGCTCATTTTATAGATAAGGAAACTGAAGCAAACAAGATTCAGTAACTTACCCAGGGTCACGTAATTCCTATATATCTGAGGTCACATTTGAACTCAGGTCTTCCTGATTCCAGACCCAATGCCCTATCCACTGAGCCATCTAGCTGTCTACAAGAGAATAGTAGTTGATTGTAAGAAAAATACTTTGAAGTGCTTCTAAAATGTGAGTTGTCAAGAGGTGAAGTAGTATAGTGGGAAAAGCATTAGATATATAATCAGTGGTATGGAGTTCAAATCCTGGCCATCCTATTTAGTAGCTATATAGTTATGAAAGTCCCCAAACCTCTCTCAGCCTCAGTTCTCTCATTTACCAAAGAGAATAATATCCTTTATACACTATAGTTTTCCATTCCATATCGTGACTTTCCCCATCACAGTTTCAATATACTGTCTGTCAGCATAAGAAATTAAATGGGTGATTTTTGGAAGCTTTGTGGAAGCCAAAGATAACACACAAGAATGCCAGCAGATGACAGAAAAAGTCTGGAAACTCAGAAATGTGTAAACTATATGTATAGTATTGTATCAAAGCAACATATTTTATCTTTTAATATCATAATAATTCAGACTTCTTTGATACGAAATGAGTCAAACAATTTCACAAGGGTTTTTCCAGGTTGTGGGGGTGCCATGCCCCAACCCACTCGATGCAGAAGGGATAACTATGGGTACTTTACCAGACTGTTGTGAGGAAAATGCTTGTAAATATTAAAGTACTATTGAAATGTGAGCTGCTATCAGCAGCAGCAGCAGCATCACTACTTTACAATCCTCTTAAACCAAAGGTAGGAAAGAAAGTCTGATCATGCAGCAAAAATCATCTTGTTTCTTTTGCATTGTATCTGGAGTAAATAAAATGTACAAGGAGACACTGAGCTACCAACAGGAACCTAGGAGACTGTCTAAGACAGTATCAGTGGTTCTCAACCTTCCTAATGCCGTGACCATTTAATACAGTTCCTCATGTTGTGGTGACCCCCAACCATACAATTATTTTTATTGCTTCTTCATAACTGTAATTTTGCTACTGTTATGAATCTATCTGATATGCAGGATGTATATTCATTGTTACAAGTTGAACATAACCCATAGGTTGAGAACCACTGGAAGTGGTGGTTTGTTTATATGTTTGGTTGGGCTGGGGGGGTGGGGAGGGGGGAGAATGACTTCAGGTGCAATTTTTACATTATCTCCCTGACTCCCTGATTTCTATTATATTTTTAAAAAATGTTTTCCCATCAGGTGACAAACAAACAGGCACCAAAACTCTATTCTGTGATTTTGGGTAAAAAAAAAAAGAATTTAAAGTCAACAGATTTCTGGTGATTCAGGAAATCACATGTAGAGAATGCTTCTGTGTGATAGTGATCCACAGTAAAAGCTGTGCCTTCCACCTGCTGTTGGCAAAGTGCTCAAACCAGTAACTTCCTATTTTACATTCATTTCCCTTCAAAATTATTTTGTTTAGCTTTTTCAGAGAGAGAAAGAGAGAAGAGAGAAGCGAGAGAGAGGCAGAAAAGAAAAGATAAGGTTCTCCAAACTCATTTCTTCAATACAAAGTTTGAACAGAGTACACTTTCTCAGTTCAAGTGACAACACAGTTGTTTGAAAGAAATGATCATGAAAATGCAGAGACCATTCACTCCCATGGCACTGGAAATACTGTTGTTGTAATAATGATACAGATTACACTAATAGCTATTCAAAGACAGTTGCTGAAAGGAGCATAATTTGTATTCTTTGGCTAGACAGCATGTGGGAAACGGGCTGGGTTATAGGACAATATAACTACTGCTACACAGACTGCTTTGTTTTCTGGTTTGGGGGTTTTTCTGGGGTGGGGAGGAGAGGTAGAGAAGACTGCCTAGAAAGCCTAGAACTCAGAAGCTTCATTAGAATATTCTACCCCGACTTAATCACTTCACTAGCAAAGAAAAATTTTGTTTCTGTTTTTCAGTCTTCCCCTTACAAGGCTAGGATTACTTCTCAATTTATGCTAACTCATCTGACTTATCTTGAAAGGTTTAACTCCAAGACATATCTGTATCAATTTGTTTTGGCCAAAGTCTTAAGAAAAGACTCCCTGAATCTTTCTATCTCAATTGAGCAGTCAGGACAAACCGATTTCAGCATTAGGGACTACCCTGTGTCATTCTCTTTTGGGAATGACAATAATCAGGCAATACCCTCAGTATTTTGCAATGTAATCACAGATGCCTGGACATCTGAGATGCTTCAGTGTGAGAAGACAGAGAGATAGACTCATAGGACAGACTGATGCATAGACAGGTAATTAGATAGACAGACGAAAAACAGATTGATAGAAAGATAGACAGAAGATGGACAGATAGTGAAATGTTTATTAAATGTTTACTATGTGCTGCCATAGACCATGCTTAACTCTAGTGATACAGATGTTGTTGTTCAGCCATTTCAGTCACACTTGACTCTTCATGACTCCATTTGGGGTTTTCTGGGCAAAGATACTGGAGTGGTTTGCCATCTCCGTCTCCAGCTCATTTTACAGATGAGGAAACTGGAGCAAACAGGGTTAAGTGACTTGCCCAGGGTCACACAGCTAGAAAGTGTCTGAGGCCATATTTGAACTCAAGTCTTCCTGACTCCAGGCCTGGCACTGTACCCACTATACTACCAAGCTGCCCAGTGATACAAATAAAGGAAATCAAAACAATCTCTTGTCCTCGAGAGTTTTACATTTTAAAAGGGGAAGACAGTATAGGAAGGGTAAGTGAAAAAGATTTGGCCTTACCAAGTGTTTTCTTGTCTAGCTCATTAACAACACAACTGCAATAAATCTACCAGAATTAGAAATAATAAGCTAGTTGTACAAATAAATAAATGGTAGAAAGGTGGGAAGAAGCTTTCTTCTCCCTCCCCTATCCAACTCACACTAGCCTTCTCCCTGTTCTCACATGAAACTCCACCTTCAATCTCCTAGTCTTTGTGCTGAATTTACCACATGCCTGGAATGCAAACCTTCTTTACTTTAACCCCAGTGCCTCTCTTCTCCTTTTAGACAAAGCTCAAGCACTACCTTCTATATGAAGCCATCCCTAATTCTCCAAAATGCTAGTATCTTGCTTACCAAAATACCTTGTATTTAGTTATTACAGACACACACACACACACACACACACACACTATTATAAACTACATAATACTACATATTTACATATGGGTATGTATACGGGAGATATTTACATACGTACTTGTCTCCCCCATTAAAATGTAAGTCTCCTGAGACAATAGATTTTTACATTCCCTGTATTTGTTTCTCCTAGCAAAGGGCCCGGCACACAGTAGGCATTTTTAAAATGCTTGTTGATTGCTTAATTAATTTTATAAAGCAGCTAAAACTGTATAGTGAATGGAAATCAATATTTACTCCAAAGAACAAGAGGGAACAATTTCAGAAATACTACTTCAAACCAATATCCTCCTATATCATTACCACGCATTCTGTGATTTCCTATAAATACAAAATTGCTCCTACTCTGGCTTTTAGAGAAGCAGCTCCAAAGATAGATGTGTCCTGGGTGCAGAGTGGGAGGTCATATGTCCATGTTTTCCGAATCAGAACATTTGTCTTTAAAACAATGCAAAAGCTACCCTCACTGAAATCTGCAATCTGATATGAGTGTTCAATCAAAGAGCTATCCTCTGTGACAAAGTGGCAGATACTGTCATGTGGTACAGGGTTGCTATGGCAACCACTCCATTTTAGCAGTCACCTTATACCTTACAAATATTCACAAATGGACAACATCCATCCCTTTCCTTCTCTGCCCTTATCGGACTTTAACTCATGCATAAGTCTAGCAACTTGCTTTGTCTTCCCCTTCTCCCCCTACAAGCTCATTCTAGTTCATGGTTTAAAGTCAAAAGTAGCCTTAGTAATCAAGAGAGGATTCAGCAGTAGAAAGTCTCATAACTTGTCATACTTTTCATACTCCATTTATTTCAGGAGGGATGACTATAGGTCCTTCTGAAAATTAGAGATAATAGGCATGGGGAACACTGACCCAAATATCACCATGACATCATCACCACCATCATCATCAAGTGTTTAATTAAGTTTCTACTATATATCAGGAACTGTGCTAAGTACTATGGATACAAAGCAGGGGAGGGGGAAATGTCCTAGTCCTCAAGAAGGTCACATTCAAATTCTTAATATTGAGACATGGGACAATGACAAGAAAATGAGAACATCTCTCCAAACTAAACTTACTCTTTTGCAAATTGGATCATCATTATTCTTAGCTTTCTCTCTTTCCTGAATTTTGTATTATTTTATATCTCCTATATATTTTATACTTTCTTATTTGCTTACATTTTGTATCCCACAAGTAGAATGTGAACTCCTTGAAAGTCTGGGATATAATTTGTCATCATATGCCCAGTGCCTAGTACAGTGACCCCTACTCAGAGTACAAATAAACATAATAATTATTTGTCATTTAGAACTAAAGCATATCCATAGTCCTTGCATTAAAAAAAATGAAGGTTTTGTTTTCAGGTAACATGATGCATAATTTAATTTAATTTTTTATCTGGTTCTGTGATTTCACTGGCTTAAAATTTCTCAACCAATGCAGATCTGTAATTGTTCTTAAACTTATGGTCTTAAAGTTGCCTTGGGGCACTAAGAAGCTAAAAGGGCTTGCTGTATACTGGTTATATAGTCAGTATATTTAAGAAGCAAGATCTGATGTGGGGTCTTTCTGACTCATAGCCTAGCTCTCCAGCTTGTACTCCTGACTGGCACTACTGAACTTGTGTATGTGACCCAAGGCAGTGATATTGTTCAGGTTTCTGACAATCTGAGCTATCAGATGCTCTGTCACTTGGACAGGGATAAGAAGAACCTTTTGTGAATTATGCACAATTCTGAGGTCTAAAAGCTCACACACAAGCTGTTTCTGAAACTGAGAGTCTTGCTTTTTCAAGTGGGTGTGATTCACCCACTAGATCAGGAATTCATAATTCAGAGAGTACCTGCCAAAATAAACTATGGGCATCTCCTCTCAAAAGCTCGACCGTATCCCCCATCTGGATGTGCAAAGGAGGTCCCTCTTGCTGTGGAGGCTGTGGATTTCCAGTGTAATTCTTAATGACCTGCATCTTCGGTAGGCCTAGAATAAGAAAAACAAAGTCTTTCAAGAAATGAACTGAGAATGTGTAAAGTCTTAAACATGCTTTAAG
This sequence comes from Pseudochirops corinnae, assembly GCA_028646515.1. Classification (NCBI taxonomy): domain Eukaryota; kingdom Metazoa; phylum Chordata; class Mammalia; order Diprotodontia; family Pseudocheiridae; genus Pseudochirops; species Pseudochirops corinnae. The sequence goes on from CM053586.1 coordinate 50,337,562, forward strand.
AAAACAGCTATTATTCACATTAGAAGTTTAGACACATCTAATCCTAGGAAATCTCTGGAGTGACCACACTGTAATGCTTTACAACTTTCTCATTATTTAAGCTACTAATGAAATGCTATGCATCTCTGCTCACAGCCTACATACAGAGTCCTACCCTCCCTTGCCATCAATCTGTTTTTAGTTGAAGAAAATATTTCTGCTTTGGCTGATGCCTCCTTCACACAAACACATCACGTACAGTTTAATGGAAAAGAATCAATTTTTTCATCAACTCTATCCTTTCTGCCTATTACTTTCCTCCTGGGCACTGGCTGATTTCATCACTAAAGAGGTTCACCCCTTTCTGTGTATGTAGCACATTGCCCAGGCTAAGGTCCATATCTTAAGCTTATCTTTGCAATTTGAACCAAAAAATATGATGGATGTGTTGCTGTAATATTTAAGACATTTATATGCAGAAAGTCTTTGGGCCTCAATTTGAACTCGTAAAATAATTCCAATAAAGGATCATGTCCAAGACAATAGAATCCACAAGTTTTCCATTATTCAAAATACTTAGAAAAAATATTTTTCTTTTTCTTTATATTATCAGTTGCTAAATGCACACAATCCAGGAACTCAGTTCAATCTGTCATTTGCAGGAACGATGGTTTCCATCACATGTGCTCCCCTCATATCGGTATTTGCTGCTGGTGCTGGATCAGCACGGTGCTTCAAGTCTCACTTAAAGGTGAGACTTCTTCCTCCTAAGACATCATCTAATTTATTACATATTTGTGGACTTCAATCACTGTAACAAGTTGTTTCTCTCTTTTTTTTTTAATCTTGTGCCACTCAAATAAGGGATCACAATGACAACATAACAGGCTGAAATGTTACACTTTTATTTAGGGAAGACAAATAGGCCCCAGTTTTTGGAATCCAAATATATAAGGACAGCTTCCAAATCAGGTGAATTACCGCACCTTGCAGATTAAGAAACCACTCAGAATTACAGTGTGGTAGTTGTCTTCTCCATTTCAGCTAGGTGGGACAATGGATAGAGTTCCAGGCCTAGAGTCAGGAAGACTCATCCTTGTGAGTTCAAATCCTGCCTCAGACCCTTACTGTGTGACCTTGGGCAAGGCATCTGACCCAGTCTGCCTCAGTTTCCGCATTTATAAAATGAACTAGACCAGTAAATGGCAAACCACTGCAGTATCTTTGCCAAGAAAACCCCAAATGAGGTCATGAAGAGTCAGATACAACCAAATAACAGCTTTTAATAAGTGCTTAGAATTTTTTTTTTAGGTTCTGCAAAACAAGTACTATCATGCTTGTATCGAATGGAGGCTAAAAGTTTGTGACTAGAACAGTCTTTTATCCTTCTAGTTAATCAGCAGGAAAAAAAGGTATGGGGAGGGGAGCTTCAAAGTAATGCCAACTAATATTTAACTTTCACCCTAATTTTCTTATTTGAAGGTTAAAGGACAGTTACAGGCTGCTACAATTCCCCTACTTTTCTTGATCTGGTCCCAAATGCAAAGGCCTAGCGGGGATGGCTTTAATCCTACCTCTTTCTTAACTAAACGGAGTAAGGTGCGGCCCAGACCCTAGTCTTACACAAACATTAAACTTCAGCATTTTTACCAAGAAAAACACCCACAAGAAAACTAACAGTGCAGAGATATTTATCAGTCACATTTGCATTAAACTGTAAGCTGGGCTAGGAACCAAAACTAAAAGTTTTCTGCAGTTGAGTCAGTTTTAAAGATGAATTGAAATTTGAAATACAGGGAGTCCTAGAATTCTTAATGCAGAAGATCTGAGCCTCCATCAGCTCATCGGGCTGGATTATACATCTTTTGAGGCATATACCCCTGGAAGATATATAATTATAGGCAGAAATAGGGGTGTGGAATAGGTAGGTATGGAATGATTGAGAGCTATGTTTTTAGAGAGAACTCCCAAATCTTTGAAATCACAGAACTATTTGAGCACTTGAGTTTGAAAAAGAGGGAATTCAATTAGAGAACCTCCGAGGTCCCTTCTATGAGCAGTGAACTAAGATAACTCCAGAGTTTCAAATGGGAAACATTTGCCTTTGGCAGAGATGGGGAGAAGGAGAAGGAGGAGAAGGAAGAGAAGGAGGAGGGAGGAGGAGAAAGAGGAGACGATTTTTATATTGTCTCCTATTATGCTGGCCACTATGTTAACTACTTTACAAATACCTCATTTGGTCCTTAAAACAACCCTGAGAGGTAGGCCCCACTATTATCCACATTTCACAGCTAAGAAAACTGAGTCTGAGGTTGAGTGACTTGCCCAGGGTCAGACAGCTAGTGTCTGAGGTTGCATTTGAACTCATCTCTTTCTGATTTGCAAGCCCCTTATGGCACTTTGGTGTCACTTCACTGCCTCTGGAAATAGTGAAGTCAGAAGGAAGGACTATCGGGGATCGAAAGATTATGTGATATATTGTAGCTGTGTTAGGTGTGGGGTTCTAGTGAGACATCCAGATGGAGACATGCTATAAGCAACTGTAGATGTGGGTCTAGAGTTCCAAAGTCAGGTTAAGCCTAGAGGTGGAAATTCAGAAATCGTTTGAAGGCAGCAAAAATCATTTACTACACTGAAGGCAGTGTAGTAAATCAAGACTGGGAATCAGGAATATTTGAGTTCAAATCCTGCCTCAGGTATTTAGTAGCTATGACTATGGGCAAGTAACAATCTTTTCAAACACCAGTTTACTAATCTGTAAAAGAGGAATGATAACAGCAAAAACCTCAGAAGGTTCCTGAGGGAATTAAGTAAGATAATATTAAAAACACTCCTCGCCATTCTTAAAATATAAATGTGAACTATGATGACAACGACGATGACGACGATGATGATGATGATGATTTGCTCAAAGGTAAAAGCTGACATTCTGTTAAAAACAGCAATTGTTGAAAATTTAAATTAATGTTTCCCCTAAAATGCATGCCCACACACATACAAAGGCTCCTTATTAAAAGAATAATGTAGCATTTAGGCTGCTTGTACAGTAAACAAAATTAACACTAAGAAATGGAAAATATTTTTTTTCCAAAAGAAGAAATTTGAAAGGATTGGTTAAATTAAATGTCAAGTGTCCAAGCCTCAATATGATTGACAGCCTTATCTCCTGTTACTGTTATGGTTGAGAATAACCTCTGGGTTTTCAGGGCTAGACCTTTCTCTACCAAATAGCTGTCCCTTGCCTCTGCTCTATTCTTTCTCTGAGCACCCCCACTACCCACCACCCCATTCTAGAATGCTCTGTTCATAGAATTTTCCAAGCTAGAATTTATCAGCTTCCTAGAGAATTAACATCTCGCTGCCTATAGTATTAGAGACTAAGGAACAAGTCAAACTCACAGAGGATGAGGGCAAGGACTTAGGGCAAAAAAGGATCCTTTCCCAAAATAGCCTATTCCATTCAGTCCTCCACCCAAGTTACTAAATTGAAGGGTTTTTGTTTTGTTTTGTTATTTTTTTTTTTAAGAGAAAGTTAGGGAGTGGGAAGGTGGGATAGAAGAGAGGATAGAATTATCACAAATGCTTCACTGGGCATGCCCAGAGAAGCCCACGTCAAACTAGTATTTTCCTGCTGGCAATATTCTAGACAACCCAGCTTTAACTGTTATTCTCAGATAGTGATCACCAATGATGGGTGTTTGTATAACACACAACTACTTTATGTCTATAAACACCTTCCTAGAATAAATCGAAATCAGCTCCTACAACATCTCTACGACTAATGATTTTTTAATGTAGTTTTGTTTAGACTTTAAATTAGGTCTCTGAGGTGAAAGGCCAGCACATTACTGATAGCCCATTTATCTAGCCAGCACCATTTTCATCTAAGTGATTGCCACAGGGAAGCTTAACACATTAGGGGCAGAAATCATCTGCAACGTCTATAGATACCCATTTCTAGCATGGTGATTACTTACACATATTTAACGTCTGCTTAGGAAGTAGAATGGTTGGATTTAGGACTGTCAATTGACTGCTAGTGTGTCTGGGCAGAAATCTTCAGTGAAAAAAAAAGAGCTGCCCCCAAAAGTAGGAATGCATGCCCTAGACTAGGGGGTCAGCAAACTACAGCTAGTTAGCTAAGAACATGATTGGCTTTGGTTTTGGATGGCCTGAAGCTAAGAATGAGTTCTCCCACATACACACACACATTTGTAATTAAATAAAAATAAATTTAATTAATTAAAATATTTTGTTTTGTTTTATATTTACACATCCCATCATCTCAACTTTCTCTGTATTTCTCTCCAACTGACTTGGGAAGGGAAGGTGTATCTGATCTTTTTATAAACCCTTCAGACTCAAATCTACAATAATCTGACCCAATCTGTTCATTCCTGATATGTCATAACTTAAATCAATCTTCCTCAATGCGCTGAGATTACATCAAAAGGACAAAGGTACTTCTATCAAGGTGATTGGCTCAAAGCCTCCAATAGGAATGTTTCATGATTAAGGAGAAAAAATCATAGGTTCAAATTTAGGCCTCATACTTAAAACTCATCAAGATGGACAGGCTTTCCCATACTCTCTCCCAAGCTGAAAATTTATAATATCTTCAAATCACGCCAGAGTTCTTGTCTTCGCACTGGCCTTCATCCCCCATTCTAGATTTCTCCCTGAGGACCTCAGAGGATAGGGACAGATATTTAAATCTGAATCATCAGCAGTAGACTTGCCAGGAGAGAGAATATAGAGAGAAAAGAGAAAACACTGGACAACATCAACCTTTAGGAATTGGGAAATCGGACCTATGAAAGAGAAGGAAGAAGATAAACAGGAGGGTGTGACTGACATCTTTAAGGTAGAAAAGAGCCAAGATGGTCAACAGATAATAAGGAAGTTATTGGTGATGTTTGAGAGAACAGCCATCAGTAGAGTGGTGGGGACTAAAGCCAGATTGCAAGGGATCAAGGAGGAATTAGATGGTGAAGAAGTGTAGCTGTGATGTGTGGAAAACTTTTTAAAATAGTTCGGAAATAAAACAGAAGAGAGAGATAGCACTTCAGCTTAATGGGGCAGACAGGTCAAAAGAAAGTTTTGTTTAGAACAAGGAATATCTATGCATTCCTGTAGGCAGATGGGAAGAAACCACTGTATTAATTTCAATTAGTATATCTATAAAAGGAGCAGGCAATAAACAAAGGACATGTTATTCTTTAGAATAAAAATGTAGCCCCTTTTCTGTAAACTTTTTCAGCAATATGTTTTCTAATTGATTTTTCCCCCCCTTTTTAGGTGCTAAATCAAAATTTTTGTTTCCAAATGACATGTCAGATTTTTTTTTTAAATGCGTGGGTAGAATTGCTAACCTTGGTAATTAAAGGTTTATTTTTTTCTTAATAGTATTTGGCACCGCAGAAAGAAGTTTTTAAAAATAATAATTACAATCCCCATGATTAAAAAGACTAAATTTTAAGATAAATATCTTTTTTTCCCCTTACCCATGACTATCAATATGCTATATATGTAGGAAAAACATTGTTTTTAGTGTGTAAAGTCACAAATGTGTTCTATTATAAATGACCACTAGTGACTAGGATAGTCATTTCAGCTCACAAAGAATATCCCAAAATCGGGTGCCTAGAGATACTGAATACATCTTCCATATAATAAAATGTTTTGTTTTGCTTTTCAAGTTTTTACAGGCTCATCTTCATACAAGAATTAGTTGAAGGAAGTGGGGAATGTTTAGCCTAGAGAAGAGAATACTTGTCTATGGGACATACAACTGTCCATGCAGCTAAAGGGTTGCCATGGGGAATAAAGATTCATCCGGTCCTGCTTGGCCAGCACTAAGAGGAAGCAGGCAGAGGTTATAAGGAGGTAGTTTTCAGTTCAAGTTAAGGAAAAGCTTTGGAACAATTAGAGCTGTCCAAAAATAGAAACAGGCAGGAATCAGTTCTCTTGTTCTTTGTGACCCTGAAAAGGCTGGCTAGGTATGTGGTGGAGAAGTTGGCTATTTTGGGATGAGGTATATATGTCATTGCTTGGACCTTTTGACTCAGCCAATTTATGACATTCAGTCATTTTTCAGTCACATCCAACTCTCTGTGATCCCATTTAGGGTTTTCTTGGCAAGAATATTGTAACTATTTGCCATTTCCTTTTCCAGCTCATTTGACAGATGAGGAAACTGAGGCAAATGGGGTTAAGTGACTTAAGTGCCCAGGGTCACACAGTCAGTAAGTGTCTGAGGCCAGACTTGAACTCATGAAGAGGAGTCTTCCTGATTCCAAATCCAGTGCTCTACCCACTGCACTATCTAGCTGCCCTTCAGCCAATCTCTGGCTCTGCTGTTTTACTACTATTCCAAGTAAGTATTCCAGAAGCAAGTTCTTCAAAAACAATCCCTACAGATTTTATTGTATCATCACCATCTCATATCCCATCTTCCTGTCTTCCTCATTTTTCTTTCTTTTCCCTGAATGCTCTCATGAAGCAGAACTACTTAAATCATGAAGAGTATCTTCAGCAGCTATCCCCACATATCTCAATGTGTGTAGCCATCATACAAGGATTACAAGGTTAAAATCAAGTGACTTGATTGTTGGTGTTCTGAACTGACAAAATTTCTCTTGAATTTTGTTTCAGAAGATGCAGATTACCAACAGCCAACAATAATTATTGTTAATAATATGACTAATTAATTGAATATTTAATAATCAAATAGATAACAGGATCAAAGATTTAGAATTGGGAGGGAACCCAAAGGTCATCTTGTTCTTTGCTTTTATTTTACAGATGACGAAATTGAAGTTCAGAAGGGTAAAGTGAAGCTTTGTACTAGGTGGCATAATGGCTTGAATGTTGGGCTTAGCAAACTCAGACACTTACTAGCTGTATGAACTTGGGCAAGTCACTTAACTGCCCTCAGTTTCCTGCTCTGTAAAATGGCGAAAATAATAGTACCAATCTCACAACGTTTTTATAAAAGATCAGATAAGATAACCTTTGGAAAGTACCTTGCAAAATTTAAAGCATTCAAGTATATGCATACAAATGTTACTTACTGTGATTATTCGAAATCGTACTAAATGACAAAGGCCTTATTTGAAGGAGATCCTCTGAACCCAAAGTCAGAGTACTCCTCTGCTATACCAAACAAGTCCTCCTTCAAATATACATTCTATCTTAATATTCTCTGCACTGCAGAAGGGAAGGAAAAAAAGGGAAGGATACTTACTTCTCTGGAAGGTAATGCTGATTTGGTGAGAAAAATTTCAAATGCTTTCACTCTAACTCTGAAACTCATACACGTGAATTTTATATGCATGAAACAGGAGAACATTCAAGTTGAGAAGAGACTGTATTACAGTGAACTAGTTGAATAATTCCAGGTAATAAATGTGATAACAGACACAGTCACCAAACTAGCAGCAAAGTCAGGACAAATATTTGGGAAAGTTACGGTGTTACTTCAAGGTCAGTCGTTTTCAGCCATGTTTGACTCTTCATGACTCCATTTAGGATTTTCTTGGCAAAGATCCTGGAGTGGTTTGCCATTTCCTTCTCCAGCTCATTTTACAGATGAGGAAACTGAGGCAAACAGAGTTAAGTGATTGCCCAGGGTCACACAGCTAGTAAGTTTCCGAGGCCAGATTTGAACTTGGAAAGATGAGTCTTCCTGACTCCAGGACCAGCTCTCTATCCACCACAGCTAGCTGTGTGATTTTCATAGCATCATGGATTTAGAGCTAGAAGGCACTTAGAGGCTATCAAGTCTATCTCCTACATTTTTACAGAAGAAGAAACTGAGGCCAAGAAAGATTAAGTAATTTGACCAGGGTCAGACAGCAAATGAATGCTTGAGGAAGGATTTGATCTCAGGTCTTCCCAACTCTAAGCCCTGGACTCTATCCACTATGCTTCTCAGTTACCTAGATGCTGAGACATTCCAATAATATTTTCTTCCTCACTCCTTTCTTTCTTTTTTTTTTCCTTACTGCCTCTCTTTCTATTTTGATTTCTTTCTGGCCTCATTTCCCTAATTTTGTCTTTCCTGCTTCTATATTAGACTCCATTACAGAACTCAATTTCTACCAACCTTTAGTTCAGGAAGCATCCTATGGTTCAACCAGTATGCCTATTCACCTGGAGCAGAATAATCTAAAACGATGGATTATTAATTTGTTTCAAATTTCTTGGAAAATAAGAATAACGAAGCAGAACTGGAATCCTCAGGAGGCAAGTTTGATTTATATCAAAAATAAAGATCTTGGGCCACATGTATTAGTGATCTCTTCCTTTGAGTGTTTTCTTTTGTTTATGGATTTAACACTGAATTGCAAGGGCATTTGAATATACTGTAAAATAGATACATAATGTCTACTTGTGACTGTCCTTCCCGAAACAGCATCTCCTCTCTGAGTCTGAAAATTCTCTCAGGGAATCTGTTGTCATATACAGGAGCTCTTAAACTACTTCTCCAGTGTACCAGATATAATCGAGCTTGTCATTGACTTTCAGATTGCCTTTCTAATTTTCCATGTCCAGGATGGGAAGAAGTCTTATGGCATCATCCATTTTTCTCTTCCAACTTCACCAAGACTAAGAATTCTACCTTTCTCGCAGGAGCCAGGAAGGCTGTACTTAGCAGAAGGCCATCAATTATTTCTACACAGCAGGAACTCAGGCATAGTCTTCTATTACTGAAGTTCACACATGACATTGGATTCCATAGAGTCATGCCCAAATGTAAATGATAGAGTTTAAAATACAAGTCAAGGCAGTTCTCAAGCTCTCTTAGAACTCCAAATCCTAGGATGGTATCTTGGTCTTCACAGGAAATAATGTTCTAATTCTTTATTTAATCATGTTCAGCATATATACACTTGTGATAAACATAGACATGAACATTCTTTAAACTAATCATTCCTACACATCTGAATTATATGATGAACTTGAAAACATTTCAGAAACTTACAAACCTAATACAAATATTAAGATATTTTTATTATTAAGGAAAAATCATTTCTTCATGAAAAAACTATATTTATATAGATTTAGGCACAATAGAAAAGAGCTAAGAATCTGTGCAAGCACATGTTGATAAAAGATTGTTCTCATTAATCAATTCTCCTTAAATAATTAAAATCCTATGATCATATGACTCTAAGCCATCCCAAAACAAACATTTAAGTATCTATTGTGTGCAAAGCACTGTGCTAAGTGCTAGGGAAGAAAAATCCTCCACCTAAAAATATCCTTGCCTTCAAGGAATTTATATTCTGCTCTATTTGTTGGAAGGCAGCTAAGTGTTGCAATGGATAGAGTGCAGGGCCTGGATTCAGGAAGACTCATCTTACTGAGTTCAAATCTGGCCTCAGACACTTACTGTCTGACCTTAAGCAAACTCTATTTGCCTCAGTTTCCTCATCTATAAAATGATCTGGAGAAGGAAATGGCAAACCACTCTAGTATCTTTGCAAAGGAAGCCTCCAGACAGTATTGTTGTGCTACGGTCTACAGCAGTGGTTCTCAAACTTCCTAATGCCACGACCCTTTAATACAGTTCCTCATGTTGTGGTGACCCCCAACCGTAAAATTATTTTCGTTGCTACTTCATAACTGTAATTTTGCTACTGTTATGAATCATAATGTAAATATCTGATATGCAGGATGTATTTAAATTGAACATAACCCACAGGTTGAGAACTGCTGGCACAGGGTCACAAAGAGTCAGACATGACTGAACAAGAAAATTATATCATATCATTATATATAACAATAATAGCTACTATTGATATAACTCTTTAAGGCTTGCAAAGCTCTTTACAAATATGACCTCATATTGTCCTCAAAGTCTGCCTATGGAGGTAGCTTGGCATCCCAGTAGATAAGAGTGCCAGACCTGAAGTCAGGAAGACTCATCTTCCTGAGGTCAAATCTGGCCTCAAACTCTTGCTAGCTGTGTGACCCTGGGCAAGTCACAACATAACTTGCCTTAGTTTTTTCATCCGTAAAAGGAGCTGGAGAATGAAACAGCAAAGCACTCCAGAATCTTTGTCAAGAAAACCCTAAACAGGGTCATGAAGAGTCAGACAAGACTGAAATGCCTAAACAACAAAATATTTGTTGGAGGGATATACAGTAATTTTTTTTTTTAATTTCTGAATCAACTTGACCGGGGCAAGATAAAACAAAATCTGGTGACCCAAGTGGATGTGGCTCACTGAATTACGCTTGAAGAATAATTCAAATATAAGGGAATGATTAGTTTTAAAAATGTTCATGTCTGTGTTTATCATAAATGCATACTTTCTGAACGTGATTAAGGAATTAAAATGCTATTTCCCATGAAAACCAAAGAATCATTTTAGGATTTGGGGTTCTAAGAGAGCTTAAGAACTGTCCTGACTTGTATTTTATATTGTATCGTTTAGGTTTGGACATGACTCTAGTCATGTGTGAACCTGAATAATAGAACACCATGCATGACTTCCTGTTGTGTAGAAATAATTGATAGCTTTCTGCTAAGTACAGCCCTCCTGCCTTCCTTCTTCTCTGTGCCAGGCACAGTTACTTCCACAAAGCTCACAGCAGTGGTCCCTAGCGTGCAGATGATCCACAAACTTTCCTCCTGCTCACAAGTCTCATCTCTGGCCTCGCAATAACCTGGACCATATTTGTCAGAGACAGCGGTTCTGTCAATTGCTCAAAAAAAAACCCAAATCAAGACAACAACAACAACAACAAACCCAACAGTTTTGTGCTTCCAGGATCTCATAACCCAAAATAAATGTAGGCCAAGAAAATAAGAGAGAACGGGGAATCTGGGAGAGGAACATATTCTCTGTGCCGTGCTACAACCGTTACTTGTTTTCTTAAAGTTGAAGATTCAGATTTCACAGATTCTGTCTTCTTTGCTTTCATTTTCCAGTTATCTAAGGCAATAAAGGAGATGAATGTTATAAAACAGAGCAGCCCAGAGCGAATGGTTCCACAGAGGGGTTTCATCCTTCCTGACGTTTAGTCAGGAGACTTGCCTCTGGCGAAAAACTCTCGCAGCCACTATTGCTGCTCATATAACCTTGGACATATTACTTTTGATCTCACTATGAAACTGCCTCAGAGGTCAACCAAAGGTCCACATACTTGAACTGAATAAACCCGGACACCTAAAACACAGGCTCCAAAGTGCTTATTGGGTCCACATCCATTCTAGGGTATCCTGGTGGTTTATGGGAAAATTCAGTCCATATTAAGTGGGAAACATCAGAGAATTTGAACAACTTTTATATGCTAAAATACAGTTTCTCCTCCTCACCCCTATCTCTAAAAATCTCGAATTTCCTTCAAAGTTCAGCTCAAGCATCCATTAAAAACTTTTCTGATATCTCCCTCCCCAAAATGCATCAATGATGCCTCCCCTCCAAAAAGACTTTTACTTTGGGGGCACCTAGGTGGCACAGGGGGTAGAGCACCCACCCTGGAGTAAGGAAGACCTGAGTTCAAATCCAGCCTCAGACTACTTGTTTGCTAGTTTACTAGTTGTGTAACCAACCCACAGCAAGTCACTTAACCCCAATTGCCTCTAAAAAAAGAAAAAGAGAAATTACTTTGTATTTACTTTATAATAAGTGCTAATAATACTACATAGCATTTTAAAGTTTGCAAGGGACTTTATACATTATCTCGTTTGATCTTCATAACAACTCTGGGAACTGGCTGCTATTATTATTCTCATTTTAATGATTAAAATCATAATAGTAGCTAGCATTTATATAACACCATTTGCCAGGTAATGTGTAAAATGCTTTACAATTATCATTATTGTTATTATTATCTGCTTTTTGGAGGGGGAAGACAGGGCAATTGGGGTTAAGTGACTTGCCCAAGGTCACATGGCTAGTAAGTGTTACGTGTGTGAGACTGGATTTGAACTCAGGTGCTCCTGACTCCAGGGATGCTACTCTATTCACTGCACCACCTAGCCACCCCTGCTTTACGATTACTATCTCTTAATTCTCAACACAAATCTGGGAGGTAGGTGCTATTATTATTCTTATTTTACAGATGAGGAAACTGAGGGAAAAGATTTTTTTTAAATGACTTGCCCAGGATCATACAACCAGTAAGTGTCTGAGGTACGGTTAGAACTCAGGTCTTCATGCCTTGAACTGTAGTGCACTCTATGAACTGAGCATTTTGAATAGGCTTTTATGTATACGTATTATCTCCCTCTATGAAAATATAAGCTTCTTCAAGGCTCATTTACTGACTTATTGATTACTTGAATTTTGAAGCTGTTTTCATGCATTTTACCATCATCGGTGTTCATTTATTGTTCAACAATAATATTCTTTTCTTGGAACACTAATGCATTGTTGGTGGAGTTGTGAATTGATACAACCATTCTGGAGAGCAATCTGGAACTATGCCCAAAGGGCTATAAATAATTGCATACCCTTTGACCCAGCAATACCACTGT
>CM053586.1:50350533-50384284 GCA_028646515.1 Pseudochirops corinnae
AGTATTTGCAGATCCTATACATGATTGCACGCCATCATGGGGAGGGGGGGGAAGGGAGGGGAGAAAATCTGAAACTCAAGTGATTGTGGAACTGAATCTTGTAAATTAAAAGTAAATAAGTAAATAAAATAAAATAAAATAAAATAATATTCTTTTCTTGGGGAAGAAAAGGATCCTCTGACTTCTTGCCAGATTATGTCGGCAGCTATTTGGGTAGGTATGCTAGGTTTAGAAACAGAAGATCTGGGTCTGATTCTTGGCTCTGCTAATTAGTCCCCAGTAGTGGTGGGCCATACCAGGAAATAAAAAACTCTCCAGGCCACAGGTTCCTCTTCTGCAGAATGAGAGGGATTGAACCAAACAATGTCAAAAAGCCCTTTCAGCTCCAAAGCTATGATTCTGACTCTATGATCCTGTGAAATCCAAATGCATAGGAGCATAGAACCTTATATCTAAACCTGGAAGAGAACAAATCCTTGGTTTGAGCTTTGCTTCTCCATTAACTTGTCACGTGACCTAGAAAGGGCCAAGTATTTCTGTGACTAGGTTTCCATATTGGAGACAAAATACTTATTTCTATACCTTTAATGGGAAAATAAGTACAGTGAAAGAAAGAAATGGAACAAAACGAATATTCTTTAAAAATAAGTTACCTCTGACATCAAGCAGTAAAGGAAAAAAATAAGCTCTGGTTTTATTGATTATAATAATGATAAAAATAACGGTAGTAGTAGGGCAGCTAGGTGGCTTAATGGATACGGAGTGCTAGGGCTGGAGTCAGAAAAATCTAAGCTGAAGTTTGGCCTCAGACACTCACTAGCTGTGTGACCCTGGGCAACTCACTAAACCCCTGTTGGCCTCAGCTTCCTCATCTGTAAAATGGGGATAATAATAGAATCTAGCTCCCAGGATTGTTGTGAGGATCAAATGAGAGAATATTTATAAGAATTGTGGTTCATATAGTAAACACTATATGAATGTTAGCTAGTGGTAGTAGTAGAATTTTATATATACACATGTGCATACATAAATGTGGAATTTTACAATGTATAAATCATTTTAATGAAAAAAAGAATAAATTAACCTAACAATGTTAAATTTGAAAATGTGAAAGACTGTGGTTGAATCCCGTGTAAAACAAATCTTTTTTATTTTGTTTTGTATTTTGATTTCTTTTCCCTATCTGTCAGACTGGAAGTATACTACTGAGATTTGACCTGCTCCATTCTTGATCTGGGCTATTTCTTCCCTCCTTAGGCAGCTTAGTGTCTGACCCCGTCCCCTTGGGCTTCGTAATATTGGGGTTGAATCTAATGCAGATACCTAATGTGTAGCTCAGAAATCCCAAACTCAAGATCTACACATCTGGGACTCCTCGGCATCAGTTTACCAGTCTTTGACACCATACTCTGCAAAGGAATCCACTTCTGAGAAATGAACTAATGAAACTTCAAACCTCTGTTAAAGAAAAAATACTTTCTGGTATAGGGGCATCTGATCCTTTTCTGGGGTTAATATTCTATAAATTAAATTCTAAAGGATTTTTTATCAAATGGAATGCTCATCAGTAAATATTCTAAAAGATTATTTTTTAAAGTAACCCCTCCCCCCAGGTCAATGTATCAAATCAAGTTTCTAACTTATTAACAGCAACAACAACCATAGAAACAACAACCTGAGCATATCTCTGTTCTGGCATAGTGTGACCACCCTCAGTATATCATCATTATTGCCATGTTAACTTATTTTTTTCCTCTTCCACTTCTAAGTTCCCATTCATATTAGATTTTTATAAACAGTAAAAATCTTCTTTTGAAATATTGTGCAGTTCTTTCACTTAAGTATTCCGCTTTCCAGTAGGGAATGGAAAATGGGACAATGAGAGCTGAATCCACCCCTGTCCCATTTCTAAACTCTTAATACCTTAGCTCACATAACTGCTCAAGTCCAACTCAAATCCCAAGGAACAAACATTGACAATTCTCTTCCCTCCATTTGGACCTAGATAAAAGCTTCTAAAGTACCACTCACCAGGGACAGATACATCTCCAAACGCAAAAAATACATAGTTTCTGCAATCCAAAATTTATTCCCTGTGATGAGCTGATTCATCTTTAATTTACTTGCTTCAGTTGCCTTTCAACTTTCCCAGATGTTATATCTTTTTTAGTTTCTTTCTTTGACTAAGTTTCTAGCTTTTTCTTTCACAGCATGCTAGACCCCTGCAATGCTTGGAAAGCTCTCTTCTTTCTGCTTGAAAACTTTTGGCCATATACCTATCCCTTAGTAGTAGCTGCTTCAAAGAGCCAAAGATTGGGGGTGGTAACTTTCATGTTATGTTAAAGGAGGAGCTGAACTTCCAGAAACATTTCTGCTATATCCAAGTTTGTGGGTTTTTTGTTTTTTCATATTTCCTACTGATTAGACAGGCATCTGTTTGATTTTTGCTCATTTGGTTTTTGATCAGAGAACCACCAAAAGAAAAAGTTAACATATTGGATTCATTATGTATCTATCTTCATTTTCCTAGAGTGAGAAAGAAACACTCAGTAGGAGGATTTGACAGTAAATGACTCCAGTCTCCTGGACCCCAATCTCTTCCACTGAATCAAAACAATACTCTTGATTTGCTTTCATTTCGTCTTAGACAGATTGTTTTTAGCCAAGGAGAGGAGCCACTAGAAGCTAAATGATGTGTTGGGACCTCTGTTTTCTTCTTTTCTTACTATGATACAATCACTAAGTTGCCCCAGTGAAACACCAACAGAGAGAGATATCCAGTAATCTTGATGGCTCCTGTCTCGGGGAAAGTGATTTAATAAACCTATTCTTGGTGGAGACTGGGACGAAGGCAGAGCTATTTATTAAAACAATGAAACTTTTTACAAAGTATCATTTTTTAAATTCTTGACCACATTTGCTATTAAAGAGATTTACTGAAAACCTAATACTGAGTTTATATAACAAAATAGTATATACCTACTATGTAGCCTATTTTCTACCACCCCCGCCCAGTCCTGGACCCTATGAGGTTTTGGGGGTGGGGGAACTCACCCTCAATACAGAAATTCCTTTCACCAATGCAGAACAGATACTTGTCTAACTCTATAATTTAAGAATCTTAGGAATTGTCTTTAATAAATTAGCCATCTATTTATCTATTGCTGTTTAACTGTTTCAGTTGTTTCCGACTCTTCATATCCACATTTGGGGGTTTTCTTGTCAAGGATACTTGATTAGATCGCCATTTCCTTCTCCAACCATTTTGCAGATGAGGAAACTGGGTTAAATGACTTGCCCAAGGTCACACAACTAATAAGTGTCTGAGGTCAAATCTGAACTCAGATCTTACTGACTCCTGGCCCAGAGCTCTATCCACTGTGCCACCTAGCTGCTCCGAATAACTATGTAAAAGCAAGCTATATGTAAGATAAATTAGGAGTAATCTCAAAGAGAGCTCACTAAGATCTCTATATCCAACCCAAATTCTCTCATAAACTCTAGTCTCAGATCAACTGTTCATAGTCAGTTAAAACTTGAACATGTCTAAAACAGACCTACCTCTTTTATTTCCCACTAAACTAAAGCCTCCCCTCTTCCTAACTTCCAAATAAGTGTCTGAGGCCAAATTTGAGCTCAGGTCTTCCTGACTCCAAGCCCAGTGCTCTATCCACTGTGGCACCTAGCTACCCTACAAATATCTATATATATAAAATATAACAAAATATATGTTTCAGTATATTCTACCATAGAAATAATATATGTATGCATCTGTGTTTATATAGTAGACATTAAATGTATACATACACATATACATATATGGCAGGTATAATGCATACTACATATATGGACATATATAGTAGATACTATATAGTGGTGATATATTATAGATAGAAAAATATGGAAACATACATATATAATTTATATGGGAGAATGTATGGAAAGTAAATGTTTTAGATAGGGAGATAACACATATATAAATGCATGTATATGTATTGATACATACTACCCTTGGAGTCAGGAAGATTAAGCTGCCCCATAAATAATGTTCTGTATATAAACACACATACACAAAATCTTTTTGGACATAACTTATGTGTAGTTCCATATATATTTCTCTATATGTGTAGATGGATGGATGGATGGATGGATGGGTGGACGGACTCTTCTCTATGTATATCTCTATATTACATATTTATCATATCTGTATTGATATTCCTCCCATATCCATTCAGAGTGCTATTTTAAGCTTAACTTAACACCATGACACTGATAGGAAGATAGCAAGTCTAAATCCTCCCAACTCTTCTTAGGTCACAAGGTCTTCCTGTGGCAAGCAGGGGGATTCGGCAGAGGAGACCAAGGACCGCCTGATGTTCTGCCCTCACCGTTCAGCACCTCCTCCTCAGGGAGTGCAGCTGGAATCTCTATCATTTGCTTCTTCTGTCTAGGTTATGAATTTCCTTCAGGTACTCCAGTTACCTGAGTTTGGAACCATTCTTTTACTACATAGAGGACCAGTTTCCTCAGACAATCTGAAGAATCTTCCTTCCAGTCTCACTCCAGTTCATCCAAAGACATTTTACACTTAATCTAAACCATGTGACTGACTGGTTGATTTAATTCTTCCTAAGACATCAGGACATCTTCTCCCTTTAAGTAGGGTGGGAGTGATCAGTCAACTCCACTCTTACATTGGCAGATGATCTGAGCTCCCATCCAGCCTCTACCACATACTGACTGACTGACCCTAGGCAACATATATATATATACTCTCAAGGCTGTTGTTGCAGAGTACTTGATCTGACTTAGTGTACAGAGAGCTCCCTAAAACAGTGGTCCATACTAAATTTAAGAGTCACAATAATAATAGCTCTTAGAATATAGCATTTTTCAGTTTGCGAAGTTTTACATAAATCTTCTCATTTAATCTTCACAACAAACTTGTGAAGTAGATGCTATTGTTATACTCATTTTAGGGATGAGGAAATGGGCTCAGAGATGTTAAAAGACCTTTGTGGGTTACACACTTAATAACTGTCAAGTCAGCACTTATCCACTGGGTTACAATGCTCCTCAAATCAATACACAGAAATCGCCTAGATTTCTAAGAATCCAATGACCAAAAATAAAAATTCCTTATAAAAATTTTTCCGTATAAATAAAAACTTCCCAGTGGATAATCAGATGCATTTCTTGCACTGAATAGGCTACAAATGCCCAAACCAGAGCACGGCGTCATTTAAAAATGAGTTACCAATAGTATCTGAATATAGAATGAAACATGTTTTCTCTTTCTTTCATTCTTCCTTTCTTCCTACCTTTCTTTTTAAAATTTGAGTCTTCTTATACAAAATGACGAATACAGAAATGTTTTACATGACTGCACGTGCGTACACTGTATCAAACTGCTTACCATCTTAGGGAAGAAGAGGAGGGGGAGGAGGAGAGGGATAGGATTTGGAATTCGACCTTTTTAAGTTTAAAAAATTGTTTTAACATGTCATTGGGGAAAAATAAATACCTGAAAATGGTCTGAATTCCTAATTAATCAAACGTTTACAGTTTGGGGTCATGTGTGACTCTGTTCTGTAAAATTATATGGTCATCAAGTAAGATAATATTTGTAAAGCACTTATCACAATGCCTGGCCCATAGTAGGTGCTCTACAAATGAGTATCCTTTTCCCTTTGCCCCTTTCCTTCAACAACAAATAATTTCCATGCATCATAGCAGAGATATGACACATTTTTTCATCCTACGAAAATTCTATTTTTTAAATAGAAGCCAAAAAACAATGTTCATAGTGAATAACAAAATATTGTCGCTTTCTCTTCCCCAAAAAAATTTCCTTGGGGAAAAAAAAATAAATTTATTTCAAACAGACCTAAGGTTTAGCATAGAATGCTAAACAATAAGTACTGGGATAGTGTCAAAGAGCTCAAATGCTTCTTTTCCAAAATGACTTCCTTTTTCAGGGTGTAGAAGACTTAGTATTCTCAGTTGAATGAAGTGGTGAAGGGCCTCAAGTGCTTGCCATAAGAAGGTAGGCTGAAGGATGGCTATCCAGGAGAACTGAAAATTGATCTTGTCTTCAAGAACTGGAAGGTCTTTGTGGAAGAGAGATTAGCCATGATCAGTTTGGCCCCAGAGGGCAGGGTCAGGGGTGTGTATATGTCACAAAGACAAACTTAGGCTTAAAACAAGGAACAAGTTTCCAAGTATTAGAGCTACCCCAAGAAGAATGAGCTGGCTTAAAAGGAAATGTGTTCTCCTTGATTAAAGGCCTCTAAGTGAAGGTTGGCTAACTCCATTTTGGATATGTTCTAGAGGGGACTGCTGTTCATGAATAGTAGAAGTTCTTAATGTAGCATCTGTGACCTTATTTTTTAAAAGTTTTTGATAATATATTTAATTCACTAAAGGCAGGTAAGTGGTACAGGGATGGCGTGCCAAGCCTAGAGTCAAGAAGATCTAAATTCAAATCTGACCTCAGATGTTTCCTAGTTATGTGAACCTGGGTAAGTCACTTAGCGTCTATTTGGTTCAGTTTCCTCATCTGTAAAATGGGGTAATGATAGAATTTACCTTCTAAAGTTGTTATGAAGATCAAATGAGATAATATATGTAAACCGTTTAGTACAGTGTCTATATAGCAAGGGTTATATAAATATCAGCTATTATTATTACTTCAATACAACCAGTTCCTTTGTAATTCTATGTATTTTACGCATTTAAAAATATTATTCTGAGATAGGATCCATAGGGTTCATCGGGTTGCCAAAGGGGTATATAACACAAAAAAGACTAAGAACCCTTCATGTGAAGATTGGATTAGATGGACAAGAAGATCTCTTTTTGACCTGAAATTCCCTGACTTCATGATTTATTTAAAGATGTTTACAATTCACTGGTTGCTACTCAAAACCATTGGTCTTAGGGCTCTCTATTTTCCAAACCAAACTAGACTAACAGGTTCTATGAAAGAATCTGAGCAAGAACATTTACCAACCAAATGAAAGAACTGGGGTTCAACATGTTTTTTAAAATGCCAATGAAAGCACATTCTCTTATTGCCTAATGGGTAGAGAAAGACATATTATATTAGTCATATGACTAATGGGCAAGGAAATGAAGCCAGAAGTTTGTATCTCTAACTGAACATTATTTTTAATACTGGCATATGAAAACACAGGCCAAATTAGGGACAGATGCCCGTCTGAAGGTATCTTTACTCCTCTGTCCTTTCATTTAATTGGTGTACATGTGGACATATGTTTCAAGTGCTCCAAGTGCACCCTTCCTCAAAAGGTTTGGCAGCTGACATTTTCGTAATTCAAATCGTATTTTAAATGTCCCAGAAGGCTCATTATCGAAACGAACGCTTAGGTAAATTCCTTCCTAAACTTTAAGGAATACTTTTGTAATCTGTATAACAACCTCTTTCTTTTTGAAATTCATCAGCATACCAATGAGAAAGATTGTTATTAACTGTATTAAACCTTATTCGATCATGAACATTCTTTCCCTTAGCAAGTATTCAAGTAGATTTTAAGATCAAGTTTGCATGTTATGAACTGCCTATATAAATGTGGGGCATATAAAAGATTTTCATGATGAAAGAAGATTGAAAAATGATCTGTCCTGGCCAGAGACCATTCACGAAGATACCGTGATAGAAAAAAGGGTTGAGGTAATACGGGGGGCGGAGAGAAATACTCTGAAATCAAATACTTGCTGGTAAAGAGTCTAAAAAGTGCTGTGGCTTTGTGTGCCAACTGTGGGTTTGGGTTTGGGTTTTTGTTTGTTTGGTTTTTTGCTGTTTTGTGCCCATAGGGATCCTTATATACAGTTTCATGACTGATTTCTATTTGAGTTTGAGACTATTTTGCTACATGACTAATAAAGTAATTAGGAGATCCTACTTTCTAACGTGCCAATATATGCACAATGGAACGTAGTTGGTCAGTGTTCTATGGAGAATTGTAATTCCTAAGCTTTTCTGTTTATAAAACTACATGAAACAATTCTGCTCTAAAACACAAGGGGATTTGATTTCACTGACATCTAAAAGATTTTTCAAAATTTACTCACAGGGGCAGCGAGGTGGTGCAGTGAATAGAGCACCAGCCCTGGAGTCAGGAGGACCTGAGTTCAAATTTGATCTCAGACATCTAACATTTACTAGCCCTGTGACCTTGGGCAGGTCATTTAATGCCAATTGCCCTGCCTTCCCCCCTCCATAAAGCAAAAAAATAAAATAAAATGAAACTTACTCTCAGAAAGCTATTATCAATCTATTTCATTGATAAGGTCTTTTTTTAACAATGTTCCTCAAAATGTCTATTCACATGACCTGCCAAAATTAAATCATAAAAGTTGTGGAAAATACACCAGCAATACAAACAGAGAGCTCTCATTTGTTCACAGCCATCAGCCTAAAAAATTAGCTGACAAGTGGATTGAAGTCAATAGCTGAAAAGTTGGTCATCAATAAAACAGGATTGCACGCCCTAGTATGAGCAGGTCTTGTTTTTGGAGGGGCATGGAAAAAGCAAGTACATTATTGTACTTTTACAAAGAGGTTCATTTATTTTTTCATGCCAAAAAGGTTTTCATTCAAACAAAACATTTTCACACACACACACACACACACACACACACACACACACACACACACACACACACACATACAGAAACACACCTGACAAACACCATCATGTAACAAAACCTAAATACAGTGGAAAGAGCAATGAAGGGGTGATCATATGGCCTGAGTTCAAATGCCAATTCTGCCACCTGTGTGACCTTGGGCAGGTCACTTAAACTCTCTAGACCTCAGTTTCCCCATCTATAAAATGAGGGATTCAGGTTAGATAACCACACAATGCTGCCAGCACTCTGCCCTTTTTCCTTCTCCCACCAGAGTTCAAAATCTTGCCTCTGGGCTCTGATAGGTAAAGGAGTCACCTTACCTTAGAACAGAGCACCCGACATCTGCCAACTCCAGACTTTATCTACATTCTGGCCAAATTCTCCATCCTACTGGAACTCAAATACCTGCCCTTGGGATAATGTTTTCATTTTGCCTCTTCTAGAGCCAGGCCACCGAGATATCTTTAAATAACAAAGCCAGAGCACAAGTATCCTGACTTCCAGGTAGACAGTTAGGTGGCATTGTGCATAGAGCACTGGGCTTAGGGGCCAGAAGACCTGAGTTCAAATTCAACCTCAGATACTTACTAACTGTATGACCCTGAGCAAGTCACTTAACCTTGACTTATCTTAACTTCTTCATCTATAAAATGTGGATAACAGCATCTATTTCCCAGGTTGGTTGTGAGAATCAGATGAGATAATATTTGTGAAATGCTTAGAACAGTGCCTCACACAAATAGGTATATGATATTGATAATAATAATTAGTAAATCTTGTTCTCTTTCTATCATGATCCCTTCACCCCACTCCACCTTTCCACCTCTAATCTCTTATTCATGTTGTCTTCTCCTATTAAATTTGTGCCCAACCCATGGCAGAATCTTCTGAGTTTATACTGGTCTGATCAGCCTAATTAGACACACCGTACCTTGATGCCAACATAGTGATGTCATCTTGGTCTTCTTCAAGAATGAAGGACAACAACCAATCAACCAAGAACCAAGCTTCTTACAAAGCATCTACCTGGCTTGGTTTTGCACTCCCAGTGCTTTGTACGATGCCTAGTATACAGTAAGCACTTAATAAATATTTTTTAAAATTATTCTAACATTACTTCCAGGTGTAGATCTAAGATCCTAAAATGTAGGACTCTGAAGAAAAACGTGTGTCCTGAACTCAACCCAGAATCCAATGAACAGCCTAACAAAACGGTCATATGGGGAGTGGCAACACTGATTAAGTTGATTTTATTTGTGTGGGAACTTCTCTATGGTTTCTTTCAGCACCTGGCATAATTGGCAGGAGTTTATTACAGACCATTATAAAAATCAAAGTAAATATAATAATATGTTAGTTGCAGCCTCTGTTCTCTGATTGAAGGGCTGCAGGGTGGAGCAAAAGACTCTTCCCAATGCCTCCATTTAAAGAGGATCAGAAGGCTTGCAGTCCAAACATTTCCTACCAGCTTCACTCCTTGGATTTGAATCCACCATCATCCTCATGCCCCACACAAGGTGCCTAAGCTCCTGCCCCCTTTTCAGTTTCTTCTTGTGTGTTGTTTTAGACTGTAAACTCCTTGAGAGCAGGGACTGTCTTTATTTTTCTTATTGGTATCAGCATTGTTTAGCATTGTGTCTGGGACGTGGTAGGTACCCACTAAATATTTAACAATAATATTGGTGAATTTCTCCAGGCAATGAAATTTTGCCATAATCTTCTACAAACCCTCACAACTGACAGTATCAGAGGCCTTGCTTGGGTTGATGGAGTTGTGCTGACTTCATTGTTGTTTGTATGCCTGTGAAACCTGGACAGTTTTACCAACTTCATGCCAAAAAATTGAATTGCTTTCACTTGAATTGTCTTAGGAAGATTCTGAAGATTATACTGAACACTGAGGTCCTCTCTTGAGGTGAACTGCCAAGCATTCAAACTCTACTGCAGAGAGAAAAACCTCCAAGGGGCTGGCCATGTAGCCCAAATGCCAAATATAAGTTTGCCTAAAAGACTATTTTTTGGAGAACTCACACAAGGCAAGTGCTCACACAAAGATCAGAAGAAGTGATACAAGGACAATCTCAAAGTCTCTCTTCTGGAATTGACTGTGAAACATCGGAAACACTGGCACAGGACCGCCCAGCATGGGGTGCCCTCATCAAAGAAGGTGCCACGCTCTATAAGCAAAGCAGAATTCACAGTTGCACAAAGGAAATATGAAATGCACAAATCTAGAAAAATCTCTATCCCAAATGTTCAAACAGACTATTTGTGCTCAAGGTGGAGCCTTCCAATTTCGTACTGAACTGATCAGACACTGTCAGACACATTTTACCTTGACCCAAATATCTTGATGTCACTGGTCTTCCTCAAGTACAAAAAACCATCACTAACAACAGCAATAAATAATAATAAAAGCCTCTATTATGACCTTCATTACTGACTTCTAAGTGGGATCCTTCAGAAAATTGGGTGAATAGAAGAAAGAAGGCTACATTTAGTAAATGACTTCTCATCAGAGTCTAATATTAAGTTAAAAGTATGATGCTAAGTGGCACAAAGATAAAGCATTGGCCTTGCAATCAGGAAAACCTGAGTTCAAATCTGAACTCAGACACTGACTTGCTCTATGTGACCCTGAGCAAGTCACTTAATGCCTGTCTCTCTCCTCGCAGGGTTGTTGCGAGGAACAAATAAGGTAATTCTTGTAAAGTTCTTAGCATGGTGCCTTGAACTAGCATGTATAAATGCTAGGTGTTATTATAATTATTATTATAAAATGTTTGCAAAGATCATATGTATCTACCAGCTACTGAAAATAGTGAAATAGGAAGGTAGTATATGCTCACACCACCTAAAATGGCATTCTCCCCATAACAGGCACTGTAGACCTACCACCAACTGCCTCTTTCCTTTGGCTATATAGCCAGAACTGACTGAATCTTTAGGATTAACTGGTTGGGAAAGCTATCTTTTCCTGTAGTTCAAAAGACAAGGACTCATTCACCCAGAGGAGGTGATATACTAAAGGGAGAAAAAGCTTTAAGGCCATATGACCCTGAGAAATGGGCTCTAGTGTTTGGTCTCTTGTTTGGTACAGCAGGGCAGCTAGGTAGCACAGTGGATAGAGTGGCAAGTCAGGAAGCCTCCTCTTTCAGAGTTCAAATATGATGTTCTACTTTCTAGCCATGTGACCCTGGGCAAGTCACTTAACCCTCTCTCCCTTAGTTTCCTCAGAAATGGCAAACCATCTCTGACAAGAAAGCCCCAAATGGGGCTATGAAGAGTCGGACATGACTGAGTAGAGTCCAATGCAGGGAGCTGAAGCCATGGGGATTTTGGAGCGTAGGATTCTAAGCTGGATGTCATAGCCAGCCCAGTAGGGAAGCCCAGAGAACCTAGGATGGCCCCCTTTCAAACAATTTGGATTTGAACTTGGTGGGATAAACGTATGTAGGAACCAGTTAAAGACTAATCCAACTCCCTTCCCTAAAGACCATGGCCATAGGAAAAATGATTATGTCCCCCTCCTCATATTGGGAAAGGAATTTGCATATTTGTTTTTTACTCTATCTTTGAAGTATTCACTTGTAAAAAGCTAATCTTATGTTAGAAAGATTAAATGGAACCAGAGTACTTGGACCCCAGAAATTCAAGAAGCCAAATCAGTGGGGCTTTAGCCAGAGAACCATGGTGGAGGAGTTCAAGAATATCTGTGATTGATATCTTCCAGACAATAGCCAGTTAGGAGTGATCTGGTTCAACATGCCTGGCAAATCTGGAAATTTGGAAAGCAAGAACTGACATACTAGCTCTACTCCTGACATCATCACCATCATCATCCTCATGAGTCATAATAACTAACATCTACAGAATGCCTACTTATGTACCAGGCACTGTTGCCAAGTGCTTTACAATGATTATCTCATTTGACTTTCATGACAACCCTGGGAGGTAGGCACTATTATGATCCCTTTTTATAGGTAAGGAAACTGAGGAAAATAGAGGTTAACTGACTTGTGCAAGGTAACACAGTCAAAAAGCATCTGAGGGCATATTTGAACTTACGTCTGCCTGACACCAGCCCCAGCACTTTATTCATTATACTACCTAGCTGCTGATCAAAGAAAAGAGAAGTGCATTCTTTTTCATCTATGAAATGAGGCTGACTATAACAATAAGGCCTCAGATTCCTTTTAATATATACCCCAAGGAGACTCAATAAACTTTGGATGACTAATGGATAAGCACACAGATGAGATTTATGTAAAGGAGTAAGCTAGTCTTGTCAAAGACAGACAGGCATCAAATTATACTCCATTGTTAGTGAGAGTGATTAAAAATAATAATAATGGCTAAGAGAGTTATAAGAAACATATGTAGGAATTTCCATTTCAGGTTGGTATGTGTCAACAGAGTGCCATGGAAGTCAAGCAAGGTTGAATGAAGAGTCATAGTGTCTATGACTCAGTCATTGTCTATGAACTAGTTTGTTTTACTTCTTAAGTTCAGAATAAAATAAATAAAATTTTTAAAGAGGAAAAAATACTTAATTTTTTAAAAGATGCATAGTGTCTAGGACTAGAGAGGTCAGAATCATGCCATACTGTGCCATGGTCATACCACAACTGAATATGGTGGTTGGTTCTTGATGCCTCATTTTAGAAAGGTCATTGACAATCTGGTGTATGTTCAAAGGAGCATGCCTAAGAGGGTGAGCTGTCCATGCCACATGAAAGAACTTGAGGGATTTATTCTGGAGAAGAGTAAACTTGGGAGGGCAAAGGAAGACTTGATAACTTTCTTCAGATATTCAGAGCCATTATTAAATGGGAAAGAAATTAGACCTGTCCTTTCTGGCCGCAGAGACAAGAACTAGGAACAACAAGTAGAGGCTAATATGAATCATATTTAGGCTTCATTTAAAGGGGGCAGGGGGATTTCAAAGCATTCCAATGTTAAAAGGCATAGTAAGTGATTATGTTGTACAATTTCTATTCCAAAGGAATTGTACCAATAAATTATGCGGTCATCTTGACTCTACCTGAAGACCTCCAATGAGGAGGAATCCATGGTCTCCCCAACTTCCAAGGAAGAAAAATTCCATTTCAGACAGTACTGATTATTAGGAAGTCTTCCTCTGCTATCACATCTAAATTCCTCTCTTTCTAATTCCAATCCATTACCTCTATTCCTTCCCACTATGATCAAAAAAGAAGTTAAATTTCCCTTCCCTATAACAGGGAATACTTGAAAATACTTGAAAATCCTTATTATGTCCTCCCAAAATCTTCTCTAGGATGAGCATCTCCAATTAGCTAAACTAATCTTTCTGTAACATAAACTCAAGGACCATGAGTACCCTGGTTCCTTGCCTTTATCTACATTGCCTCCACTAACCAATTCTATGACCCTGGGCAAATTACCTAGCGCAGGGATGGTGAACCTGGGGCCTCAAGTCCAGCATGTGGCCCTCTAGGTCCTCAAGTGACCTCGAAGCTTTGGGTTCCCCATCCCTGACCTAGACTTTCTGGACCTCAGTTTTCTCATTAGTGATATTAAGCAGTGAGGATTAAACAGGATGGTTTCTAAGATCCCTCCCAATAAAAAATTCTATTCTACTTCTAGATATTAGATAAAATTTCACATTTTTCCACCTTTTCAGCTGGGAGTGTCATGTTTTCCCACCAGCTTGTAACAGGTAGTTCCCAGACTACGTGTTTTTTTGCATTCTCTCTCAATTTCACAATGAGGGCATTTCACAAGGTTTCCAAGAAAGCTAGGGCTGACAATGCTGGGGAAAAATACAGTTCTCTGAGAAGAAAACTAAGTACTGATAAGGAATATAAAGAGGTAGCAGGTTTATCAGAAGGATAAGCAAGTTAAGGCCAGGGCCCCTCCATAAGTGAAGGAAGAGGAAGTCTTACCTACATTTCTATTTCACCTTAGGAGACAGGTCTGCACAGGAAAAGGACAGAAATGTCACATTCCATACATATTCTAGATATTCATGAAATGGCTAAGATATGGACCATTTATTACTGATTATCATTAGTATAAACCTACTTACTCTCTTTTAATTCCATCATTAAGGATGTCTTTTCATGGACAGATTAAGTTGTTGCTTGATAGTTACTAACATTCACCTTTTTTCAGTATTAATAAAGTCTGGGTTTTTTTTCTTCATCTTTGCTATTGTCCCTGTTTTCAGATACCTTGTGATTCAGTTCCTCAATAATCTCCCAACTAGGATGTTTTCAGCATGGGTCTACTCTAAGTATGGGGTATTTAGAGTATTTAGGGAAGATTAGCACCTCTAGGGTGCAAGTTTGCAGAGACTTGCATCCACCTTTGGCGTCCACCCATCACCCAACTCTCACCTGTGGCCCCAAGCAGCTATAACATATTCAGTGGACACATCTTGGCAAACCATTTCAGCAGATGGACTAAGCCAGGCTGAAGGTAACCAACAGGCCTCAAACCCCTCAGTGAGTTAGGCGGATTTCTACCCCAAGCACGTGAGGCTTCCCTGGACCAAATGAGTGCATAAGAACAATTTGTTACTATAACCATGGAGGTAGCTGAAGCATGCACTGGGCAGCACTTAGCGTTTCATCAGACATCAAATATTCCAAGGTCATCTACTACAATCCAGGCTGTCACCAGTCATCTAGAATTTTATCTTGCCACTAGACCCGATGACTCTGGAAGAAAGAATGGGACTGACAACTCTGCCTCACTGAAATCCAATTCA
This sequence comes from Pseudochirops corinnae, assembly GCA_028646515.1. NCBI lineage: Eukaryota > Metazoa > Chordata > Mammalia > Diprotodontia > Pseudocheiridae > Pseudochirops > Pseudochirops corinnae. Next base: position 50,365,943 of record CM053586.1, read on the forward strand.
CGTGGAAGTCAAGACATCACCCCACGATGTCATGGGTCCTCTTCAAAAACGAAGGATGGACAACAACTCTAAGTATCTGTGATTCAGTACAGCTGCTTTTCCATCTTGGTTTTCTTTGCTACCATTTCCACCTCCATAATCACACTGGGGACAGTGATGTTAAAGTCCAAGTAGGGTGTTTTCACTGTTCTTGATGGAAAAAAATAATTTGCGGTAATGATTTTTGCGAATCTTTTCCATTTTTCTTGTCTTTTTAGTCCTCCATGCATTTTCTTCCTTGAATGTCCCGGGGATGATTTTGCTTAGTTGGATATGTTACCCAGTTTTCTTTAAATTGGTTTTACCCTTCACTGCTTCGCACTGCTTTATGAAGAGTGATACTGCTTATAATTTTTCATCATCTTTTTTTGATAAGATTTGACAAAAGAATTTGTGTTTAGAACCTTCCCTTTGGCAGCCATCTTCCACTGTTTGGCAAATAAGTGATTGCTGATTACAGCAGTTTCTGGATCTTTTTAGGTCTCCTTTCTGTATTGTTTAATTTCACACAGTAAATTTCTGAATAATATTATTATAGTTAGTATCAACATAATTTTTATTGTCTATTTCCCATTTTTTATTTCCAATTACTTATTTAAATAATTCTGGGTTAAGGGTTAGGCATCATAACTTATACCTATAATCTTTATTGCCAAGGGAAGCTGGGGCTGGTGGATCACTTGAGTTCACGAGTTCTGAATTATAGTTGGATTTAAGCTGGTCAGGTGCTAAGTGCCTAGAAGTGGGTCCATGAATGACTGCTATTCTTCTAACCTGGACAAGGTGAGAAGACCCAGTCAAGAAGGAAGAAAGAAAGAGAAAGAAGTGACTAAATAATGAATGGATAGATCAAATTCAGGGTTTATTTGTTTGAACCTTTTATTAGTCTTTCTTATTGGCTTTTTATCTGATTCTAATCTTTGCTCTGCTACCTTATATTTATTTTGGTAAATATTTTATATGTACTTATTTCTGTGGATACTACTCTTATTCTTTTGCTGCTCATATCTTGCCAAACATCAGCTTTATATTACCCACCATCTACCTCCTCTGCTCCTACCCATGGACTGTTGAATGGCACTACAGGAAGTCATATAACCATGAGGACTGGTTTTATCATAAATATTTTATCCAACTTCAACCGGGTCTTCACTAAAGTGAAGGCAGTCTTTTTACTCTGCTCTAGTTAATTCCCATCTCAGTCCCAAAAGAGGCTATTTCAAACTTTCTCTTATCCCTTCAAACCTCCCAAACCTCTCTTTCAATCCTCTGTCTCATCTGGAGACCTCATCTCTTCCTTTAGTGTGAAAATTGAGGTCATTTCCATGAGCTGCCTTTTCCTATTATCTTTGTTCCTAAACTCCTTGATAACAAGGCAAAGGCCAACACCTCTAGTTGTGTAACTGATCCCAAATCCTCCTGTTTTCTACTATATTACAGCCTCAATCATCCCTTCCCTTTCTCAAAAATTCAAACTCAACCTATCAACTGGTTCTTTCCCTACTGCTTTCAGTCATAAAGAAAACAAACCCCAAAACCATCCCTCAGTAGGCCCTACTATACTCCCAAACCATTATCCCACTTTTCTCTTACCTTTTTCTGTACAAAATCACTGACAAAGCTCTCTATTCTCATGACCTTCACTTTCCCTCTCACTTCTCAACTGTTTCCAAATTCACCCTTCTACTGAAGTTACTCTCTCCAAGGTAATGAACAATCTCTTAATTGCTAGATCTAATGGTCTTTTCTTAGCCTCAATCTCATTTTCAAACCTATCTGTTGCATTTTATACTTTTTGTACTGCTGCTTCTGCTTCTACTACTGCTTCTACAATTACTGCTGCTGCTGGTACTACTGTTGTTACTGGTGCTGTTACTGCTACTACTGCTGCTGGTAGTGCTGTTACTGCTACTACTGCTGTTGCTGCTACTATTCCTACCACCGCTACTACTATGACTGTTATTATTATTACAAAGTGAAATGGACTGCTTCTGGTTCTGTATCACTTTAAGTTTCCATGCAAAGACTGGCTACCACTCATCAAGAACATTGTAAAGGGAAGCCATGTCTCACTACACTCAATGATTACCAAGATCCCTTTGAACTCAGAGATGCCATGACACTATAATAATATATACAATAACTACTGACATTTAGATAGTACCATCAGATTTTTTTTAAAGTACTTTCTTGGCCCCTCTTAAAGCTAGTGCTTCCTCTCTAATATTGTCTCCAATTTATTCAGTCCATATCAAAGAATTTAATAATAATGATATCAATCAATAAGTATCTATTAGATGCCTATTATGTGCCAGACTCAAAGTGGTTAAGTATCAAATGTTGCATAGGAAATAAAGGAGCCAGGATTCATATCTAGGTCCTCAAAGCCCAAATACAGTAAAAAGTCTTCACCAAACCACTGAAGACCATGCCTTTTGTCTCTTCCATAGTAATAATTAATTAGAACCCACTTTTTGCCATTTCATTTTTAATAAGGGTTAGAAATTGTGAAGTTTCTCAAGAAGTTGAGTATAACATCTCTTTTGGGTTTTGGGTTTGTGTCAGAGACAAAACATTAAATCAAGGTCAAAAGGTCCTTTTCTAGGTTAATTTGGTAGTATCAAGCTTTTGACAACCCTTGCTTAGCTCACCATAAATGTCATATTGTATTTTTGAGTCTTTGAAATGATGTCATCAAACTTGTCAAAGTGGTATTATGATTCATTTTTTAAATAAAATATTAAGTTCCCTCAATGTACAAGACATTGACTGTCCAAAGAAAAATGATAACACAGTGTCTGTCAGCAATATGGTTACATTTTCATGAGAAGATGAGGCTTGGGAAGTAGAGACACATATGAACTGAATGAGTCTCAAAGTCCATTAACGTGGGACTCTTTTCTTACTCATAGAAATCAATGCAGGAAGTTTACTTAAGGAGAAGTGTGAAGTTGAAGAGAGACCAGGTTAGATCTTCTTGCTCTGGGCTCTCAAAAACTCCATCCCTCCCTTTATTCAGGAACCTAGCACTAACCTCCTTCACTGAGGAGAGATCCCCATACCAATGGGCTCTGGTACTCAAGGTACTTATAAATAAATTGGTAGGTTGGTTAGTTGTCTGGAACAGGACCAAAATGGCATCACTATGTTGGAGTCAGGATACAGTGAGTCCAACTGTGGCCAATTAGACCAATATGGCCGGCCACAGAAAACTCTACCCACGGGTCGGGCAAAAAGAATCCACATGAACATTTGTTGTAAGATGCCTCTAACTTTGCTGCACCTCACTTGTAAATAAGTATAAAACTAGAAAGAGTGATGCAGACCTTCTAAACGCTCTAGAAAACACCTGAAAAGAGAATATACTTTCAGTTAGGTGAATCAAGGAAGAGTTTATAGAAGAGGTGGCAGGTGAGCCCAACCTTGAAGGAAGATACTGTCTGGCATGACAGCCTTCTCCTTCTGTCCTCTTTTCTTCTCTGTCATTCTATTCTTCTTCCCCATCTCTAGGTCCCTACTAAAACTAGCCTTCTGGGAATGATCTACCAGTCATTTGCATCTTAATTTGAATTTGTTAATGTGTTCATTAGCCTCCAGAAATGTGCATTGTTAAAGGCATTTCAAGCACCAGAAAGTGGTTGGAAACTGTCCATGGACTCCATAAATGGATAATAGCTAAGTTCTATCTAAGTGTTAGATCTCATTAGAAACATGTAGTTTAAAAACATGTAGTTTTTATTTTAATGAAATGTGTAGTTTTGTGTGAATAATGAAATGTGTCTGAGCCAGAAAGGTTCTTTGAAAATGTTTTTATTCTATTTCTGTGAACTATACCCTAATGGCTTCCTTAGGGAGACATCAGATTAAATTTATACTTGCTTTATAAAATGCATAAGTACAAATTTGTCCTATTTGTACAAAGGGAGATTGATCTGTCAAAAGACAGTGGTAGTTCAGTGACTCTAAAAACTGAGTCACAACCCCTATTCCTTTCAACCCTAGTACATGTGGACCTTTGTCCTTGAGATTCTAATAAACACGTCTCTTTTTAGAACACGTTATTGTTTGTAACCCTTTCAGGCTACATGACATCCTCGCTCAAAAACAGCCACCCCATTTCTGGCTGGTACACGCCAAGTTTGTCTACCTCCTGTTGTTTTCCCAAATCCCAAAGCTGCATCTTCAAAGCACCTGCCCTCACAATTCACTGTTCCATTTTTAGCTTTGAAGAGTGTTTCTATAACAGTATGACCTAGAGAAACACAGAAATGGACATGAAAACAAATGATGAAGAGAAAGTTTTCTAATGAGGACAAGTAAGAGATATGCAACCTCCCAGAATTCCCTGCAGATTCCTTTGAGAATCCTGGCTACTTTTTAGCAGATAGCGTCATAAACAAGGGTAGATTTGGGGGTACATTTTACTTACATACAACAATTAAGGGAAAAACCGCTTTTTTTCAGAATTTCAATTTGTGCTTATACACAGCCATTCTGCATTAAGTTTCTTTCTCCTTCTCTGTTTATCTAGTCCCATCACCGAAGTATCATTTTAATAACCTAAATATTGCCTATTAGTAAATAGTATTTGATTAGCAAATTCATAGAAATATAGATGTGTGTATATATGCATATAAATGTGCACATACACACATATTTTGTTGTTGTTATTCTTTTGTGTTCAACATTTTGTGACCTCATTTGGGGTTTTCTTGGCAAAGATACTAGAGCAGTTTGCCATTTCCAACTCTGGCTTATTTACAGGTGAGGAAACTGAGGCAAAAAGGTTAAGTGACCTGTGCAGGGTCACACAGTTAGTCAGTATCTAAGGACAGAATTGAACTAAGGAAGATGAGACTTTATATGGGAAAAAAAGACTCAGGATTGATAACAAATAAAAATAGAAATGGATAGTATAAAGAAGATCGTACACAGTCCATGAAAATGAGATGTCCATGTCTCAAATGACTGACTTCCTGCTTAATTCCCTCACTAAATGACTGAAGCATTTGGAAAAATAGTATGTCTTTCAGAGTTCAGCATCCAAATTGTCCTATTGTTCATGTAGCCAGGTGGTACAATGAATAGAGCACTAAGATTGGAAGTTAAAAAACCCTGAGTTCAAAATCTGCCACATGACCTTATGGACATCACTTATATTCTCTCAGCCTCAGGATTCTGTGACTTCTTAAGTCCCTTCCAGCCCTAAATCAATTATCCCAATTAGATAACTTCCTACCAGCTCCACTCCTTTGACTAGGCTCCATCATGCTCATGCCCCCCAGAAGGAGATTCCTCATCAGCAAGAAAGTCATCATTCCGTAGGACTGCATCCACTCTGATTGGAGGGCTGGATGATGGAGCAACGAACTCCTCCCAAAAGAGGCTTCTCAAGAGGGTTCATTTTCTCCCAACTGCTCTCCTTGGATTGGACTCCACCAAGCCCCCATAGTGGGTGCTTTCCCTCTTCCTAGACCCTTTTTAGCTCCTTTTGCATGCTGTCTTCCCCAGTTAGCCTGTAAGCTCCTCAAGGGCAGGGAATGTCTTTTTTTTTTTTATCCCCAGTGTTTAGCCCAATGGCTGGCACAGAATAAAAGTTTATAAATCTTTATTAACTGACAATTGACCAAGATGGGTGTGAATTGGATATCACAAAAAGTAAAATAGGTTTCCAATGTGAATTCCATGGGGCATTTGCAATACACATTTTACTTACATACAATTAACACAATACACAGATGCTAAACGAGAACATTTTCAAATTAAGATTAAAAAAAATACGTCTTTGCCTTTCAGAAATGTTATTGGGAAAACTTGGCACAAGACGTGATTCCTGTTTGTTCTTGTACTTCAACGATGATTAATGAATTCCTTTTGGGAGATGTGAGCTCTACACTTGGCATTAGTATTATAAACTTTTCTCATCAAGTAGTTTCATTCTGGGTAGGAAAAGCAGTTGCATAAGGCAGTGATTAATGAGATGCCGCAATTCTTGCCCCCACTACTGAATTTCTCTCTTTCAAACTTAAATGCTCCACCAAAATTAATTTTGAGACATGCTGCAGATAGGATGAAAGTGTCCATTCAAATTGGAAATATGTCATGTGCCCAAATGGAATACATATGCTTTATTATTTCCTCTTGTTTTTGCTGGAAAAAAATCCATGAATAACTTGAATTTTGGAGGAAATATTTTCTTATCATTTGCATTTCCACAAAACCTTTGGTTGGATTCTGCTCTTAGACACTACTTGAATACGAGTTGCCCTTGAGTATACAAATATGGGCCTACCCAAAACATGGCCACTTCATTTCCTAAATGGATAGATTCTTTCAAATCCATTGAAAAGGAACAAAAAATAAGAAAAAATATATATTCTAATACAATGGACCTGACATAGATCATCCATCTAGTGACACAGATGCCGATTCTTCCTATAAGACTCTTGACCATGTCTTATAAATCTATCACATGGGGTCTGCCCAAGGTTTGGGGGCCTTTCCTCACATTTACTTAATGGTATAGACACCAAAGGACCATGTGAGTTGTCCCCTGCTTCTCCAATCCTACCATATATAAGAATAAAAATATGGACTTTTCTTCTGGTTGAAACTGTATATTCCTTACACCAATCTATAATGATGATTCTGGCCCACACTGCTGAAAGTTCTTAGATGATTTGCAGGAGGGAAGCGTAGAGTTGCTAAGGGCAATTTTATTATAAAATGGTACCTTCACGACCTATGTTGCAGCTAACCTGTCCTATGCAATAGCACCTATTCCACAATGACATCTCCTGCCTCAATATTTTATATAGTCTCTTCCCCAACCCTGGAATGCCTTTCTTTCTCCCCTCAGCTTCCCTGCTCTATTCAAGGCAAGATTCAAGTATCACTTCTTATGAGAAGTCTTTCCTCCATTTTCCATCTCTTAGTGATCCTATTTGAAGTGGGCTCATGCTTATCTTTTACATTGTTGTTTTTGTTGTTCAGATGACCGTTCAAGACCCCATTTGGGTTTTTCTTGGCAAAAATACTGTTGTAGTTTGCCATTTCCTTCTCCAGTTCATTTAGCGGATGAGGAAACTGAGGCAAACAGGGTTAAATGACTCGGTCAGATTTGAACTCAGAAAGATGAGTCTTCTTGTCATCAGGCCTAGCACTCTATCCATTGTGTTACCAAGTTCCCCTTTTATATACTATGTTTTCATTTATCCCAGTCTGTGTTCTTTCCCATAAAAGAATATGATTCCCAAAGGTAGGGCAGAAATAGTTTCATTTTTGTCTCTGAATCAGAAGCTGAATTCAGTAGGCCTCCATGCTTGTCGATCTGAATTGAGTGAGCAAAGGCTGCTGGCATAAAGATTCCTTAGGAGCAGAGAGGACTGGGGAACATCCTGGGGTTAAAGCCTAAGAAACTATTTGCTGCTGCACAGCTTAGAACTTGTTCATAGGTTACCCAAATTTTGACCTTTCCATAAATTACAATTGATTAATAATAACAGCTACGATTTACATGCTACTTGATGGTTTACAAATTGATTTACATATTATTATCTCATTTGGTCTTCATATAACAATGGTAATTATAAGCTATAATTGCCCACCCACACGCACCCCTCATTGTGCAGATGATGAAACTGATACAGAAAGAGGTTAAGTGACTTGCCCAGGAGCACACAGCTAGTAAGGATCTAAGGTCTAGACTCAGAACTCTATCCACTGTGACTCCTAGCTGCGCAAAATGGATTGTACTATCTTAATAGTAGAACAATCTGATGAGGCTTTTGAAATTAGAATAAATCTGCTTCATGCCTCCCATTGCAAATGCAGGAAATCTGTCATTTCATTAAGAAGTAATGAAGGCCAAACATATCTGTGGATCCTAGTCTAATAAAGACCTACCCCCAACCCCCTTCGGTGTTAACAGACTGAGACTCTATTGCCAGGAACAGCCCGGTGGATGAATGAAAATAATGAGGAAAACTTTGACAAAACCAAGGTGGATGCACATAAAATGAACAGAGCATGCTAGGAAGTAACAAGAGCATGTAGAGAATATTGTGTGATGTTATTTTTCAGCTTCCAAAATGCTTTGAAAAGAATGCTTGCCAACTGTGCTGAAAACAAGAAAACTGGCTGATTATATAGGAAGTACAGTATACAGATACAATATAGGGCTTTGGGTCAAGATTATATTGCCTCTGCTACTTATTGACCTGTGTGGTCTTTCTGAACCTCAGTTTCCCCATTTAACAAATGGGAATAATACCTATAATAGCTACTCATAGGGTTGTTAATAGCCAATACAGTTGGTCAGTTGTTCTTCAGTCATGTCTGATTCTTCGTTACCCTATTTGGGGTTTTCTTGGCAAATATGCTGAAGTGGTTTGCCATTTCCTTCTCCAGCTCATTTCACAGATGAGGAAACTGAGGCAAACAAGGTAAAGTGACTTGCCCACAGTCACACAACTAGTGTCTGAGGCCAGACTTGAACTCAGTGACTCCAGGTCCAGGATTTTATGTTCTGTACCACCTAGCTGCCCCAGTCAATAGTCAATGGACGCTAATTAAGTACCTATGTGCCAGGCACTGTGTTAATCACAGTGTTAATCACAATCTAGAATACTAGACTTGAAGTAAGAGAACCTGAATCCTATCTCTGCTACTTGTCACTTACATGACTCTGAAATAAGTATTTGTGGGGCCCCCACTTTCTCATATGCAAAATTAGGGTATTGGGACAGATGATCTCTAATGGCCCCTTCTGGTTCTAAATCTATGATCCTATGATATGAGATAATTTCTATGAAGTAGATTGCAAACTCTAAAGGATTATTTAAATATAAGCTGTTGTTTTCCTGTGAGTTTACTCCTATAGGGAACTCCCAGTGTGGAAATTCTTTTCATCAATGCAGATCAACAATTATCTATAATTTATACTTAGTTCACTGGGACACTGAAAGGGTAAATTACTAAATTGCATGGTCAGACAGCTACTACAGGTCAGAGAGAGGTCTTTAAACAAAGTCTTCCTGGCTCCAAGGCTGAGTATTTATTCATTACATCAGGCTGCTTCTAATAACTTGTGATAACTTATAAATATGGTTATTCCTTTTTTCCAGCTGACACTTGAGTACCATTGCCATTACTCACAATGTCACTAGACACAGACAAAATAGTCTCAGGACCACAGTGAAGTGTGTAGAGAATAAAACATGCAATTAAATAGAAAGCAAGTCAAATTATACTCATGTTGCATAATGTGCCTGAGAGACCATAATACATATACTTTAAAAATTCAGTGAAGCCAATAAAATGCAAAAAAAAAATACAGAAAGATGATATAAAGTTCCATCAAATTTCCAAAGTGTGAATTATCCAAATACTTTCTGAATAAACAGATTATACCATTTTCCAATGTGTTTGTCAAAGCATCATAAGTTACTTAAGAAGTATAAAGTATCACAATAAGTATTAAAAATATATTTAGGGAAAGAATACAAGTGTTCATCCATCCTGTTTCTATCACTGCTGCTACTTTCCAAGAAAATTTTTTCTATAGACTAAAATCTAAAAACTATGACTGCTCCTAGAAAGAGTGGACCAATCAACTGTTCTATGTCAGTCAACAGACAAAAAACATTAAGCACCTACTATGTGTGCCAGGCACTATGCTAAGCCCTGAGGATACAAATAGGTAAAAATAGTCCCTGCTCTTAAGGAGCTCAAATGGTGGGGACAATCTGCAAACTGTGCAAACAAGATAGAGTTTTGATAAATTGGACATAACCACCAGAGAGAAGAGACTGGCATTAAGGGGCAGAAGGAAAGGCTTCTTTCAGAAAGTAGGATTTTAGCTGAGACTTGGAAGCCAGGCAAGTCCAGAGGCAGAGACAAGAAGGGAGAGAATTCTATGCATGGGGAAATAGCCTAGAGCTCAAATCACTAAGCCTCACTCTCCAGACCAAAACTCACTTGTTGGGTCTAAATATGTTGTCTTCTATTACAAAGCAAACTTCTTTGGAACAGACTATTCCACTTTTGGATTTGCAATGCTCAGCACAGTGCCTGGAACAGAGTAAATGCTTAACGTATACATTCTCATTCATTTCCCATTTAAACCTCAGAAACGTTCATTAGTAACAGATGCAACACTTCCTATTTTAAAAATTGTACTTTGCTATTTGGGGTCCTCTTTAGATTGTCAAGAGTTCCCATTCACTTTAAAACTACATTCTTAATGAGAGTGTAGTCTGATGTTAACCTCTCTATAGGTGGTAGTACCAGATGACCCCATTAGTTTTCATTCATTTTAATTAACAGCCATATTTTCAGCTACTTTTCTTTTGGTATGAAGTTATAATAATTTAAATTAATTGAAATATCCCATAGCAATAACACATCAATGCTTTCAGATGCTGTCTCCACACATAAAATTAACAACAGTCCATATACTTGCAATATCACCAAGGAACTTTTTGTATGTTAGGGAAGGGGAAGAGAAGGGAATAATAATTTATATAGCACCTACTATGTGCAAGGAACGGTATTAAGTGCTTTATGTCAGGGCACATTTTGCCAATAACCCCTTGAGTTCCCAGAATCCCAGTTTTTACTTGGGACTGGTTTCTAACTGTAAATCAATCAACAATTAACACACATCATAAAACCCTTACTATATGCCAGGCATTATGCTGAGCTCCAGGGTGAGGATCCTTTGAGATTATTTTGAGCTCCCCAAGACCTGAGAAAGGCCTAAAACCTGGATTGGCCAATCAGTAGAAAACTATTTTGGCACATGCTCTGGCATATCAGACATACTTTGCTTTGACCTCTGAGTGAACCCGAAATATCCCTTCCTGTGTCAGCAACTACAAGGCCAGAAGAAGTTGACCAGTAGCCTTTTTCTGTTTACGACTGCCAAGGACAAGATGCCTTGAACTGGACGCTACCTTAAATAATGGCATTTATCTTATCTAGGTATTTTATGGACACTGGTTGTGTTATGTTATTTAATGTTAAATTAATGACAGAAGAAATACAGACATCTTGGAATTATAATTTCAATTGACACTTTGACATGTCTCTTATTATATTTACAACCTACCCTATTAAGAAAATTCCTTTGTCATATTATGGCTGACACATGTGGAGAATATAATTTTGACTGATAAAGGTATCCTGAGCTGGGAAGGAAGGAAGAATTGCTCTAAAAATATAAGGTCCCCTTTGTCTATCCTTCCTTGGGCTCATTTTCATAATGAACTCCCATGCACATCTCTATGGGCATGATCCTCCAGCTTTGAGAGAAATAAACATGCACATGCAGCCTAATTTCATTTGTCTCTCTTAGAACGAACTCTGTAATGACTGACAGGTGATACAATCAAAGCAACAATAGTCATTGTCCTCAATGACGTTACATTCTAATGGAGGAGACAGTATGTGAACAACTGTTATTGTTGTTTGCTGTTCTTAAGAGGACTACGACATCAGGGAGGTGACGCCATGACATTCAAGTAAATTGGATTTAACTGAGGGAGGACTATGTAAAGTCACCAGCCTCACTTTCTCCTCTGGAGCCATCTGAGTCCAGTGGCAAGGTAGAGATCAGAACCACTGGAGATGGCCCTGGATGCAGTGGGAGACCTTGGCCTTCTTCAGCTAAGGTCTTTAACAGGTCTCAGTTTGACTGAGGCGATGCCCATTCAGTGAAAAAAGCTAGGTAAGAAATGAGGCCTCTTTAACTAAAAAAAAAAAAAAATCAATCTGGGAGCAAAAGACTCATGGTTTTTGGCCAATCTTAGCCAATCACGACCTGAACAATGACCAAGTGGAGCTTGGTCTGGGACTTGTTGGCCAATCAACGAGAGCCAATGATTTGGTTTTAAGAAAAGGGTATATAGAAGATATGTACAGATGAAAAGTCATTTGCAATGGGAAGGAATTAGTAGCTGGGGTTGGGAGAATAGAAAAAGTCTACAGAAGGTGGGATTGCAGTTGAGTCATAAGAAAGCCAAGCAAACTAACCAGCAGAAATGGGGGCAGAGGCAGGCATGGGGAAAGTTAATGTAAAAACATAAACATGGAAGACCTCCCATGAAGGGGAAGCTACTACTTCTGAAGTTGCCTATTCCACTCATGGAAGGCACAAGACCTGCCTAGCATTGAATGATACGAGGACCTTTCAATGAGTTTTTGATTCAGCTCAGAGGAAAAGAAACTAAGGTTATTCTGAATGGCATGGGCACTCAGAACTATGCCATATCAGAATCAATCGTAGAAATTGGGATGATTTAGACTGTAGAGGAGGATATAGGCAGAACCTGATGACTCTTACTTTCAAGAATTTTCAGTGCTGTTATGAAGAAGAAACACATATCCTTATTTTATAAGGCTTCATAGGGGTAACGAGTAAAACAACAAAGATAGACAGACAGATACATACATACATACATACATACACACACATATATAGGTCTTCCTTAGTATAAGGGAAAAAATTCCAAATAATTTAAATTATCCAAAAATGGAATAAATTGCCTTGGGCAAGAATAAATTCCTTAGCAAAGAAAAGTTCACACACTACCCAGATGACTCCTTTTTAGAAATGTAAAGAGAATTTAGAGTTGTAGAGAGAATTCCTGCCTAGCCACAGTTTGGACAAGATGACTTCTGAGGTCCTGTCCAAAGCTGAACCTTTAAGATTCACTTAAATAACGGCAGCTCATGGGATCCAAGATTTCCCGCTCAGGATCTCCTTTTAAATATTTAATAATAACGAAAAACACATCCATTTTAATCCTCATTCATTTTTTTAAATGTATAATTACAACATGCCCCTGATTGCCAGCTGTTGAAAAAGAACAGCATTTGCAAGACTCAGAGGAGCTCCTGAGTGTAATAAACTGCATCCTATTGTGCTTTGTAATCCTATGGCTGAGGCTGCATTCTCTACTTCAAAGCATGCTGTGTGGATGTTGTTCTAATATTAACCTCACCCTCTGTCAGCTCTATTTCTTTTTTGACAGTACATCAGCAGTATATAAAAGGCGAACCTTGCAAAGCATGCATGGACCAGCACAGTGATGATTCTTGGCAAACTTTGAATGAGCCTTTAAAGTGAAAAATCAGCCCTCCGCCAATCCAAAGGATGATTAGGAAGGGACTGAAAGGACTGTTTTTTTAAAATCTGTCATAAAGGCCAAGTGAACAGGATAAAGGCTTCTTGCAAGCATTGACCATGAGGGGCACAATCTATGCAGATTAAAAGCAAGGCTCATTTTCCCCAGGTCTAATCCAGTCTTGTAAAGAAATCAGCAATGTTAAGAATCAGAACACGTTCCCCAGCATTCTTTCACAGCTCAGATTTCTCATTTGTCTGCAATGAATCTTAAACATTAAGCCTCCATTGTCCTATTTCCCCCAGTTTATCCTTTCAGGGAGAAATAATTCCTTCACTTCTATAATTATGTTCCCAATATTTAGATGATGGTGTAGTCAATGAAAAATTAGTTTTGGAGGTGGCAGATATAGGTTTGTTTGATTTACAAATAACATTTTCTTGGGTTATAGTATTTCTGAATTAAAAAGAAAAGACAATTCTTTAAAAAAAAAAACATCCAGAAAAAAAAAACAACACCTTTCTGCTTTTGCTCTAAAATGTATATTTGGATTGCTACTTTCGAACATTCTAAGGTACGATTGTCCTCATCAATGTTTATTCTTAAGGCAAAAGGGAAAACATCAGTTGAGCAAACCAACCCTATATATCTATTAAAAAAAAAAAACAACATGAAAGAAGTTGACAATTACATTTTTTGTAACAGACATCATATTTTGATGAAATTCTTAAATTAGACAGAAAATCTAAATACTCAATTTAGTTCATTAGATAAGAGAAAATTAGATATCCATACTGTCAGTCAACAAGTATTTCTTGAACAGCTACTATATGTCAACATTATGGGCAGATAAGCTTCCTTGGCTATACCAGCTATAACAGGGTCACTGTGAAGTGTTCAAGAGGTCTCCTGGTCCAAAATCTGCCTCTGCTACTTAGAACCTATATGACTTTGGGTTAGTCATTTGATTTTCCTGATTCTTCATCTGTAAAATTGTGGCTTTCAGACAAGATAACCTCTGTGGCTGCTTCTCGCTCTAAATATATATTCCTATGAACATGGCTCCCTCTCTTCTTTGACTCATTGATCTATGAATTAGCCAAGGAGACCAGTGAATACAGCACTGGTCCTGGAGTCAGAAAGAACTGAATTTAAATCTATCCTCTTTAAATCCAGATACTTCCCACCTATCTGATCTTGGACAACTCACATAACCTCTATTTTCTGTTTCTTCAACTGTAAAATTGGGATAATAATAGTACTTATTTCCTAAACTTGTAAGGATCAAATGAGGTATTTGTAAAGTGCCTGACACATAGTGCCTAACATATAAATCTCCTACTACTGTAATGATGGTGAAACACAACGAGAGCACACGCAGGTCCACACCTACATTATATAGAGTCTACCCTTTGCCCTGATCTCAAGTTGTCTATACTATACAATTTGTCCCCTCATTTTGATCCATGTGATATTTTATTGCATCATTACATTAAGCTAGCATATATGTTACTATAACATGCCCTATGTCAGGTCTCTCTTTACCCAGAGAAGAAAGAGTGGATGAATTCTTGGGTCCCTGAAGCTTTTGCTGAGCTGCCTAGTCAAGATCAGGAGCCTATGTGACAAACTGACTCAGCCCAGAAAGAAGTTCTGAAAGAGTCCTGGAAGCTAAAATGGAGTAGAAGAGCTGGGGGAGTGATGTGGTGCTGAAAACCCAGTGAGACACCAGGGACTGGAACTGGGATCTGACGGTAGAAGGTGGCCTTGCTGGCCTTGGGCTCCTACTGGATTAAACAGAGAACCTGGATGATGTTTGTTAAGAACTCAGAGAAGGCCCATGAAGCTAATTTCTTCAATTCTCCTTTCCTCTTCACTTCCCATTTGCTGTGTTAAGTAAATCATCATGATTTATTCCCTGGTTATGTTTTTTTTTTAATTCTGGTTTTCTCTTCATATAAAAATATATGGTTGGTCTCAGACAAGTGCATTTCATCATGTTCAATATAAAACAAATGTAGAGTCTGCCACTACTGTGGCTCATGGGTATAATCCTCCCCAGCACAAATGATGGAATCTTTCTTTCTCTGCCATTCATGATTTAGAAGAATCATGTGGAGACAATCTTCAGCTAACCTTGATAGTATTTACTAACTGCCAGATAGATCTCATTTTTAAAGGCAGAGAATCTTAAAATTGAGATGGGACCTCTTTTCTTTCAGAGTCAAAGTGGGGGAGGGGCAGGAGAGAAAGGAAAGAGAGGGAAAAGAAGAGAGGGAAAAGGGGAGGGAGGAAGGGGAGAGAGGGAGAGAGAGAGAATGAGAGAAAGGAGAGAGAGAGAGGGAAAGAAGGAAAAGGTGAGAGGGGGAAAGAGGAGGGAGGAAAGGAAACACACGCAGAGAGAGACAGAGACAGAGACAGACAGAGAGACAGAGAGAGACAAAGACATAGATAGGTAAGAGGGTTGGGGCAGGGTGGGAATAAGGAAAGCCAAGAGCACTATCACTACTACATCACCTTGGTTTCATTAGATAATGAGGCAGCATGACCTGGTGGAGAGGGACCAGGTCCCTGATTCAGGACAGCCTAGATTACAAGTGTGGCCTCTGAGCCATCCTGTCCAGGTTGTGTGATGCTGGGCAGGTCTCTAAACCCCTCCATGCTCTAGGCAAGTCTTTTAAGACTATAAAGAAAATGCTGACCTGCTTTGGTAGAGGGAGTTTCCTCACTGAGGAATTCATAACATTAATCACACACACACACACACACACACACCCCTAAATTTTATATAACATTCGTAAGGTACATTTCTGTTCACTAACTGATTCATACTTCTCTGTCCTCCCTCCCTGAGATTACGTTTTCCTAAGTGGTAGGAATTATTTTAAATTTACTTGGTTCCTCTACATATGCTTAGGCCAGCATATCCACTCAGTAAATATTTTGGATTGACTGAGATGACAATTTAGAAGCTTCTTCCTTCTTTAATTCAATCTAATGAAAGAAGCATTTATTAGTGCCTATTGTATACAAGGTATTCAGGAATCCTAGACAAAAAAAAATAACAGTTCTCAGACCTCAGAGTCTACAACATCATGCCCCTCCCTACAAAATATAGGACAACTGGAAGTTATTTCCCATGTTTTATGTTATCAAGCAATCAACAAGCATTTATCAAATGCCTACTGTATACTGTGGAACTGGGAGTATAAAGTCAAAAATGAAACACAGTCACTCCCCTCAAGGAACTAATATTCCTTTGGGAGGAACATTATCTAAAGTTTATATAAAATCTGTAAAAGGGTAAGCAACCACATTTATGCACTTGGAGAGCTCATCAGGAATATACCTAGACTCTTTGGGCATATTAAAAAGTATAAAAGTTTACTGACAGTGGGAAAACAGCACTTTTAAAGCCACCTGTAGATTCTCTCCTCCCTTGACAAATAAGAGTTAAGCCACGCACCTGAAAAGCCAGCTCAGAAAGGGTCCCCTGACCAATTTAACAGCATTTGATTCTTTACTGTTATTACCTCTAGTCCAAGTCACTCAAGGCAGGATGGGACTCATCTTCCCAAACCTTTCAGAGGGACTTTGTCTAATCCTTCAGCAGTGTGGTACATGGCAATCAGCTGGATTTAAACAATCCCCCGGCGGTGATATTAAATTCTCACCTACTGAAGCAATCTGCTCTATAAATACCAGACAGCGCTCCCATACATGGAAAATGGCGACTTGGTTCAAAATAAGCCAAGAGTTCCGGAGCCTCACAAAAGCACCATGTGAAAAATAAGATAGATCCTTTAGCTCCCATAAACATAAAGCAGACTTGGTACAAGGCAATCTTTAAAGCTTCAGCATTAAAGTTTAATTGGTAACTTTGACCTTGAGTGCCACTTTCAGTAAAAATATTACAGCAGGGCTGGGATTTTCTTGAGATTTATGATCCTGTGTTCTTGAAAAGTGCCTCATACTGCTGGGCTCCTGAGATAATTGATCTGTCGTCTCTTAAGAGCCTTGTTCTTTTTGCACCAGCATCTGTCTCAAAGCAAGGTACATACTGATCGAAACAGCTACCTCTATTTAAGAAAAGCAAAACAACAGTGACAAAGACTGAAGAAGTTGAGTCTTCCAAACATTACCATTTTGCCAAACATAATGCAGGCTAGGAACTACCATTTCTCTCATTGTAGTTGTCACATTTTTTTTTTAAATTACAGTATACTGTATGTGTCCTGTCCCCTCGTTAGAATGTAAGATCCAAGAAGCCAGAGATTCTGTCTTAACTACACTTTTTCCTCCAGTCTGAAGCACATGGTTCTAGAATGCACAGGCCCCTAATATACATTTTCTGAATTTATATTCTTGAGTGCTATGTATATTCAGGACAGTACAACATATTGCTGGTTTGTGAGTCAAAGGAAGTGAGGTTTGAATGTTGGCTCTACTCCTTAATACTTCTATGATCGGGAGCTAATCAAACTTTTCTGGACTCTAATTTATTTGTAAAATGAGGGGACTGAACCAGAAAACGTTATTTCCTCCTAGCTCTAAACCTATGAGCCTATGGGCCTATATATATATTCTCTACACAGATGGCTTTTAAACATCTTTTAAAAATCCAATTAAGATTTTACTGGCTTCACTGATATCAATCACTTAAACTGGTCATCTATTACTTGCAGTAGGCTGGTAGTGGTAGTGTTCATAAAGACTATACAGTTACCCCATCCACACTGCATTGGTTAGGGGGATAGTGCCCTGGCAATCTGGAAAATCCACACAAAATTTTTTGGCCCTCTTTTCATACCAAAGAAGAAGAAATTGTGCTATCTATGGTATTAAAAGATAACATAAATTGATATTATACAATATTATACATATATTTTATGTATTTCTGAGTTTCTAAATTTTTTCTGTGTCATCTACTGGCCTTTGCACATCATCTATGGCTTGTACAAAACTTCAAAAAAATTCCCATTTAATTTTTTATGCCAACCATAAACCACAATGTGGAAAGTCATGATGTGGAAGGGATAATTGTATTCTTTTTTTTTTTTTATTTTAAACAAGAAGTTTATTTAAACAACAAGATGTTTGACTTGAAGGGAAAACTATCTAGGATCAATTTCTTTATAGTAATTTATCCCTACTGAGAGACAGAGATTGCCCTACA
>CM053586.1:50384784-50452675 GCA_028646515.1 Pseudochirops corinnae
TCTAGTTTTTAGCAAATTATTCTCCTCAGTTAGTTTTTGAAGCTTCTTTTCCATATGCTCAGATTTCATTTTTAGTTCACACATTTTACTTTTTAAGGAGCTGTTCTCTTCATTGTAATGTTCTTCTAATTTCGCAATTTTGTTTTTATAAGAGGTGCTGATTTTATCTTCTGTCTCTCTAAGCCGGATTTCAAAGTTCTTTTTTGAGCTCATCTAGGAATGCTTTCTATACCTGGAACCTGGTTGGAGACCCTGTTAAGGCTTCAGCTGTGGGCATGGAGTCAATACTCTCTCCTTCAGAGTTTGATTCCTCCCTCTCACCATAATAGGATTCCAGAGTCTTTGTCTTTGTAGCCTGCTTTCTTCCCATTTTGAGGTAGGACCTTAGCTATGCCCTTCCTCCGGGGTTTCTAAGCCTTGACTGATTAAAATTTTCCTCTGGGGCAATAATTACTATGTTTCAGGTCAGAGGGGGGATTGGAACAGCCAGAGTTTAGTCTGTCATCTTGGTCCCTGGAAGTTCAGATAGGGAGTTTTTAAATTTCCAGGCTGTGGATGGATAGTCCTGGGAGTAGCTGCTGTCCCTACCATGAGCCCTGCCTTTGTCTCTTACCCAGCTCAGTTTGATCCCTGTCCTGTGGTGATAGGCCTGGGAATGGCCCTTATGGTTGGTAGATCAGCAGGTCTTGTCTGGTAGCCTCTTGTCGCTCGCCATGCTGCGTTGGCAGGGCCTGTCTCTGAATGTCTTTCTATAAAGGCTAAAAGAAATCAGCTTTTTTGATCATCCTGGTGTTCTTTTCTAGACAATTCAATGACTAGAATGTTTCACCTCTGAACAATTCTGGTTAATCAGGATTTTCCTATATATTCCTTTTATTGGATGTGGAAGTCAACTACTGGACATTATAAGCTCAGTTTATGAGCCATAATTATGGCTATTTGCAGCCCAGTTGGTTGCAGGTTGCAATACAGGTAATATTATGAATGGCAATATTTTTAACCATGAGTCTGAAAGTATTTTATGGTGGCAAATACTGATTAAATTTCTCTGCAGCCAGTCAGCCAACGACTCATAATTATTGGGCACCAACGGGATATAATCCTGCATGAGGCACTTTAAGTATCTTTCAGCTAAATTCTGAATTGTAGTTTGTGTAAAACCTTCAGCTCAATTCAACAAATATTTATTAAACACTCACTATATGCTGAGTTGTCAGCCCACAAAGTCAAAAATGAAACAGCCCTCACTAGTGAGGAGTATGCATCCTCTTGGGAGGATACTTCATATACGATATTAGGTCAGTTAACAAGCATTGTGCCAGGGACTTACAGACTAGATCTGTGATTTCATTGGAAGAGGAAAGTACCAAAGCAGGTCAACACCTTCTCTGCAATTTATTGTGTTAAGAGTTTTTAATTGTCTTAAGACAATAAAATATACTTAATATACTATTAGAGATGTGTATATATCTATAATATATAATTTAATCATATATTATAATAATATAATACACAACAAAATATACTTAAATAAAAATACTTAAGAGCCTTTATTGTCTTAAGAGTTGCCTAGAACACTGAGAGCCAAAGCAACTTATGTAGAGTGATATGTCCAACATGTGTCGGAGGTGGGACTTAAACTCAGGTCTTGTTGGCTTCAAGGGTAGAGCGCAGTCTATAGGAGAATGTATAGAGATAAGTAAACAGAACAGCCAGCACCATCAAGTGAGGTCAGGAAAAGCTTTGTTTTGGAGGTAGTCACCAAACTGAGCCTTGAAGGAATTTTAAGAAGCAAAGATGAGGAGAGAGAAAATTCCCGGTAGAGATCTGTAACTCTGTAGTTTTTTTTTTTCTTACCAAAGGCAAAACCAGGTGAATTGGTGGTCAACTGATTTAAAGAACAGTTGGATTGGGGGTGTAGTCTCACTAGAGGAGGTACTCTTTTCTCAATGGTTATGTGTACGTTAGTCCTGGGAACAGGTGATCAGTTTAGGAAGGAATTCTGGCCTCTGTAAATGCTGGTGCCCTGGGATAAATTCCTGTTCACCCTATACTACTTAGAGCACCGCATTCCAACTAAGGGTTACTATCTTTAACCTTCAGATAATAATCTTCATCACTGTTTCTGAGTGCCTCGAGCCCATTTTTAATTCTAAGAAAATGTAGCATTCTACTTTCTCAAATAACAAGCATTGTTTTATCACCAGCTTTTGCCCTTACAGGAATCCCTATGTTAAAATATAGTAAAGGACTTTTCTAGGACTTTAGCTGCATCATGATTTATATATGTTAATGAGTTTGGAGTCTTCAGAGATGCTTCAGCTTAGGGAAGCAAATCTGTGAGGTCATTTTCTTTTGAAAAATATTAATCTTTTTTGCTTTTATACCACCCCAATTTGCAGATATAAACCAGCTCCCTTTCTTCCCCTTTAGCAAGCCATCCCTTGCTTATTCTTTAGAATAATTTATTTTTAAAAGGAAAGAGGGGGGAAATGTTTGGCAAAGCTAACATGTCAACCTTTTTTTTTTTTTTAACAATGAATACAATATTCTGCACTCAAAGTACTATACATCAGCAAAGAAGACACAGGAGAGAGTGAGGGAACAAGGCTTTATTGAATACTTCCTATTCACCAGATACGGTGCTAAGAGCTTTATAAATATCATCTCATTTGATCCTCAGAATAACCTTCTGAGGCAGATTCCTCAGATCAGTTATTATTCCTGGAGATACATGCAATTTTATTAGTAAACCTGAGGCAGATAGAAGTTAAATGACTTGCTCAAGGTCATACAACTAGTGTATCTGAGGCTGGATTTGAACTCGGATCTTTCTGATTCCAAACTCAGAACTCTATCCAATGCACCACCCAGGTTTTCACCTAGCAATCATTTTAATATAAATAGATATACAGGATTTGAGGAGCAAAGGCATAAGCAGAGGCATCTTACTACTGTGTGACAATAGAAGTATAATCATTAAGTTCTGCAGAGCCTTACTTAAATGAACCTTTCAGAATTTATGAGCTAATTTAGAGTTTTTGGATTTATTTAAGTAGTGGGGAAGGAGATTTCAGAGGACCTCATTCTAAAGGGTAACATTGTTCTTCCTGTGAAACAAAGAAATAGAGATTTGTGTCTACCTCCAACTATGATTATCTTTAATATATTCCCTTTGTATTTTATCCCCAGTCCTCCTCCCCATCCCCCTCACCCCAGCATTCCGAATGTGTATTTCAGAATGTGGGAGTGTGACTGGGTGGCAGTTTCTCTGGCCATTACCCATATGTGATAAATTGCTTAGTAATCTCTGCCTCGACGTCGTGCATACGCTGTGAGTGTTTAGGGCACTGCAGCTTGGGATCGTTTCCAGTCTTTCATAAATAACCATTAATCTGACCCCTTTACATCCACCTCTGCCTGCTGGAAATTGCTCTGTGCTGATCCAGTAAAGTGCATTAAAACCCCAATCCAGGTGGTATTAAAGGGATAAATGAACCACAGAAAAGAGACTCTTGTTCTGGATTTTTACTAAGGCATTTTTGTCCTTTTTTTCTCTTTTTCCAAATTCAGGAAATAAATAGTTTAAAATGGATTTTGGAAAGTGTATTTCTGCCATTGTGAATGGCCCCTGTGCTATAAAGGACTTGGGTTTTAAAAATGAAGTTTTAGCCTCACAGCTTTGAAACACAGTGAATTCTTGTTACTTTTGTATGATGCAGAGATATTACAATTAACCATATTAAAATGATCTATTTTTCCATGACATTATTGCCTACCAGAAAAAAAAATTGATTTACTGTCATTTGCTGTGGTCTCATATTGAAAATAAAATATGGAAGAAGTGATGCAATTTAAACTGGGTAGTTATGAAACCCTAAGAGTATGTCTTGGTGTATGAGGGTTTGGGAAGGGTCATCTCTTGGTGGGTATTCATAGTTAATCCATGATCAATTTCATGAAAGGAGACTGAGTTTTTTAAGAAGAAAATTTATCTTTTGAGCAATGTGGACATTTTAAAATGGAAATTTTCATATTAGTTTTATTTTCTGCTCTTATCCAATTAAATTTTAAAAATGGTAAATATTTATGTTTTTCTCTCCAGCACAAGATAGAATAATTTTAATAGTTTTCCTAAGTGACCCAGGATTGTTCTGTTAAATTTGTTAAGGACTCATCATGTAATATGCTCTGTTGAATAAATGTATAGATAGTGTCTCAAAGTATATCAAATGACAAGTAACTTCAAAAAAGAGGAATATTTTCAGGTTGACCTTGAAGATATTACAAGAATCACTAGAACGCATGTCAGAAAGGAGAGTATGGTCAAAGAAAGACTTCCTATCTGACAGCTGGAAAAGATACAAATGGTAAAAACAAGTATATTATCTGACCCAGAATAAAATGCTTATGCTGAAATGTAAAGTAGAATTAAGTTTAGCTTCAGGAATCCTGTCAAGGCTAATACGAAAGGCACAGGTAAATCAGCCCACACCACACAAACGCAATCCTTTGCTTCCAAATGGCTTATTTTCAAAAGCTAAGATGTCAATTCCATCCCTACGTGTTGAATTGACAGCTTCTCCTCCCATTAGCATTAATGAGCTACACATTTAAATCCTCCCTCCAACATCAACAAGGGAGCTAGAGACATCCCCTCCTACTCTGTTTTGTTTTTGTATATACCAAATGTTGGCTATTCGCTAAATTAGTGTAAATTTATCAGCTACGGTGCATATTACCTTCCATAGCTAAAAATGACTTCTCATAGGAATTAGTGTTCAAATGTAATTTTAATCATCTGTCAAAATACGTTAAATAATCATTACTCACCAGCAGGCTGTTAGGAAATACACTAAATCTTGGTGAACATGTGACCTCTGCAACACAGGCATTTTCTACGAAATTAGAGTTGAAAAGGAGCTTGACAGCTTGCTTAATCTAATTCCTTTCTTCCAGAGGCCCTCACATAAACAGTTCTTGAAGAGTGGTTTAAAAAAACAATAGAGACAGCATCATTTCAGGTCACCTATTTTTCAATTGCTCTCCTCATCACAGTCCCGATTCTAGTTAGCCTGATTCTTTTCCTATTCATGGTTTGGTGGCTGAAACTAAGGATCAAGGTGGGGTGGAAAGAAGTGAGTGAGGTGCCTTGCAAAGTCCAGCCTAATACAGGCCACTCCTGTAGTTCAGGCTTGGAATTGGAATGAAACGAGACACAGACCATCGACCATTTAATAAAGAAAAAGTTCACTTCACAATAAAATGGAAAGGGTATTCGTCAAGGATAAGACATTGCTTCAGTTGGGTAGGGCTGCTCTGTTTCCTCATTGGCATGCCCAGTGATAAGCTTGCGAAAAACTGAGGACCCCTACCTCCTTGTGGGCTGAGCTTATGTACCTAGTAAACCAGCCAGTTTAATCAACAGAACCTTAGGTCCTTGGGACCAATTAAGTTTTGAGATAGTTTCATCACCTTTGGGGGTGGGAGTAAGGGAAAGAAAGGGGACAAATGAGAGGGAGACTCGTCTGGCTTGTATGCAGTAGATTTTGCTCCTACTACAAAATTTATATTTATGAAACACTTCCCCAACAAACGTCCAGGTATATACTCCTCAGAACTATCACTGGCTCTTTCTTGGTCTCCCCTCACCATAAATAAAGCTATCATATTCATAGGCCATGATGGTTTTTTGTTTGTTTGTTTGTTTTTCTATCCATCTTGTTAAACTTAGCTACCTTGTAGTTGGGATGATTTGAAGCCAAAACAAAAATGATGGGATACTAATCCATTCATTCATGCCATTTTGTCTTATGGACCTCACAGAGTCATTGTGAGGACAATGCATTTTGTAAATCTTTCAGTTCTGTGTTATATAAATGCAAATTATTATTATGGTATTTATAATCTGAGAAAAGGATAGTATCTACACATAGATTACTGTAATGCACAAATGAATTTGAGATGTGCTTAAGAAATTTTAATAATAGAAATTTAAAAAAGTTAATTAAAGAAATTTTAAGTAGAAGTTCTAGGAGAGAAGATAGTGGTGTTTGTTGTTCAGTTGAGTCTATCTCTTTGTGACCCCATTACAGGTTTTCTTGGCAAAAACAATGGAGTAGTTTGTCATTTCCTTCTCCACCTTGTTTGACAGATGAGGAAACTGAGGCAAACAGGGTTAAGTGACTTGCCCAGGGTCACACAGTAAGTGTCTGAAGCTGGATTTGAATGCAGGTCTTCCTAACTCCAGGCCTGGGATTCAATCCACTTTACGATCTAGCTAGAGGTGGGGGGGTGAGGTGGTGGTAGTGGAAGTAAATTATTGCTTTATAGTAAAGTAGGTAGCATTTAAGATGTACATGGGAATAGGAAGGATATTTCATATATACAGGAAACAAGAAGAAGAAGCTGTAGGCTCAACTAGAAGGGGGGAAAGGTGCTATCTGGTATTCCTCTAGGATAATTAAGTCTTTTTTCTACTCTTGTAATTGGACTTGCTTTATTCTGTTGACTTCTTGTTATTCCTTTCAACATCATTCTAAATTTTAATCCTATCACCTCTCCTCTCCTTTATTTTTCCTTCCCCTAAAATTGTCACTTAAAAATGAATCCTCTTTCTAGATCGTCTGGATTATTGACAAAAATGCCAAGTAAGTACAGGGTCAAAAATTGTGTCTGGCAGAATAATAATTTTTATCATGTTTGGGGGTCTCTAGATATGGACCATTGATGAAAGTCCCTTGGATTTGAGCTCCCAACTAATGATGATCATACTCAATAGTCAACTATATGTCTTCAGTTATTTATTAGTGAGAATTGTTGTCTTTTGTTTTTGAAGAGGACCAATGACATCACAGGGTGATATCTTAACTTGGGAATGAATAGGATTTAAGTGAGGCAGATTTGCACAGCAAAGGCAGTATGGAATAATGTATCAAGGAAGGATACTGGAGTTAGTAAGATCTACCACAGACAGACTTGCTGTGTGACCATGGCCATATCACTTAACCTCTCAGAAATCCAGGCAACTTTCAAGAATATAAATTCCAGACAAATTGCTGAAGTAATTTCAACATGGATGAAATCCAACCCAGATTTAAAAAAACAACAACCAAACAAACATCCAACAAAATATGGAAGTCTACCTGTGAAATTGAATGAGGGAATGTCTAAGAGGTATAGGGTTGGATTAAAAATAAGATGAGTTCTTGAATCATGACCCTGGTTGACTGTGTGAACAATTTAAATCAGTGGTTCTCAACCTTCCTAATGCCATGACTCTTTAATACAGTTCCTCATGGTGTGGTGACGCCCAACCACAAAATTATTTTTGTTGCTGCTTCATAACTGCAATTTTGCTACTGTTATGAATCGTAATGTAAATATGCGATATGCAGGATGTATTTTCATTGTTATAAATTGAACATAACCCACAGGTTGAGAACCGCTGATTGAAATAATCTTTTTTTGCTTCCACTTCCTCTTCCAAACCAGATAGCAAGGAGGTAGGTGGCTTGGTATAGTGGAGAGAGAGCCTTGGGCTTGGAGATAGGAAAACCTTGACTTCAATCCTATTTCGAATACTTACTAGCTTTGTGATCCTGGGCAGACCATCAAACTTCTCAGCCTCAGTTTTATCATCTGTAAAATGGACATAACAAAAAAAAAACACCTATTACTTCTCAGGGGGGAACAAGTGAAATAACATAGACATTGGCTTCAGGCATCTTAACATACCGTAGAAATAATAGTTGTTATCATTACTATTGTTGTTATTATTTGAATCCTTGCCACCAGATGTTACTCATAAGGAGTTTGATGGTCTCTGCTAACAGATGTTGATTAAATAGAATGTGCTCTGGTGTTATCCTCTGAGTAATTGTCATTCTTAACCTTGACACTTTTCCTTCTATTTATAGGGACGAAACTTAGCATCAGGGGAGATTGGCTTCTTTCCTAGTGAAGCGGTTAAACCTTGTCCGTGTGTAAGTACATATATTTAATTTTTTTTTTTTGGTCAATATAATTATTTGTTCAAGAACATTCAGAGGAAATTGGTCAGATTTACCAGAAATTTTATTAATCATGTCTTCTGGGAATCATATTATTTCTTTGTTCTTTGCATTTGAATGTTATGTCCAATGTTATTTAAAATTGCAACAATGATAAGCTTCCATTAACAGATTGAAATTTTAAAGTGTTAAAGAAATATTCACTGGAAGCAAATTTAACTTCAGGGAATTTATGAAATTAGATTGTACTGAGAGCTTTTATTTCTAAAGAAATAAGCCAAAGCTTACAGAAAAAAATGCATTGAGCAAATTTTGTTTTTCTCCAGTGAGGTGAGAATGGTTTGATTTTAATCGGTTTCCTCTATCTCCCTCCCTCCAACCCAGTCACTTTGGGTTGCAGAGATAGTACATTATAAATAGAAGGATTTTTTAAAAGTAGCATCATGTACACAAATCCTTTCACTGAATCTCTAAATATATATTTCTGTGTATGTTGATATCACATTATTGTTTTCTTCAGAATCACAGTAAAATGTTCTCAAAACATTAACCACAGTGTGATGGCTACCAGAAGAAATTAATGAACAGCAGTACTTATCCAAATGAAGTTATGAGAAATTCAACTTTATAGAGGAAACAGAGATGGATGCTATTGTTTCCAATTAAATTAAACTTCTTAAAAAATGCCACCATCTTTCCAGGCTTACAGGCTTTTATATTGGAATTGATTACTTTGACCTCCTGTTAATTGACTTAAAGTCTCCTGGACACTAACATAACAATCTTTTTTTTTTTAATTTAAGTTTTATTGAAGGTTGTGTTTTTTACATAACAGCCTTTCTAGATATAGCCTTTCCCCCACTACAGCCCTCCCTCCCTCATTCCCATAATTTCCCTTGATTTTTTTTTTTTTTTGCTTGTTCTGAGGCTGGGTCTCCCTTCTCTCACCCCAGGGCAGGACCATTTGCAGCCTCTCTTTAGGCATTTTTTTGGCTTTATGCTTTTTTTGCTGGCTTTATGTTCTTGATAGTCCCAGGAGCTTAGGGCCACCATATTGGAGCTTGGGAGGCTCACCATATTAATGCTGGACTTGGTGCAAACATTGAATCTATTTCAGCTTAGAAGTCCCAAATTAAAGAGATCCACCAGCCTTACCCTTGTGCAGTAGCAGAGACTGTAGCAATATGTTACTAGCCTTATGAAAAAGAAAAAAAAGTTAAAATTAATGAACATGTTGAGTCTTTGTGACGGGGTATGGGACATTCCATACCCATTGTCTCCCACCTTTACCATGAAAGGAGAGATATTCTCTGGTCAACGTAATTGGACAGTGTTCTGTTTTATTGTTCATTTTATTTATATTAGCATAGACACTCTGTATTGCTGTTTTCCTAGTTCTGTAAACTTTAATTTGCTTAAATTTCTTTCTTTCCTTTTTTCTCTAAATTCCTCATCCTTGTTTCTTATAACAGGATGAATTCCCGTTAATTCACATGCCACTATTTGTTTAGCCATTGCCTGATAGGCACCTGTTTTGTTTCTGATTCATTACAAACAAATGAAAACAAAATAAAACCACACATACACAGACAACACACACACACACACACACACACACACACACAGAGGCTGGCTGCATGATCCTGTATAAGTCACTTAACTCTTGATGCCTCAGACAAATATCTAAACCACAAATTGCAGAGAAGGCTTTTATGTGCATTGATACTACACAAGAAAGAGATTTTCTCCCTTACACGGATGAAATAACAGGTCCGATGAAAAATTAAACACTGTGACAGAAATCTAGGACATGTCAAAGGACAAATGTGTAGAGAGATTTGTTAGAGAACATTATCTTTTTCATACGTTCGAGTTCATATGTTGCCATTAATTTACACTGACTTCTTTGGGAAAATATAGACTGGGTAGATTCCAGGAATTGTGCAGTGTAGGAATATTTAATCCGATTAACTGACCCAGGGGCCAGAGAATAGTCTCAGGAAAGCCAGGTGAGTCACTGACAGAGAGAGTCTGGGAGCTATGCCACTGTTTTGTGACTTCACTGGCTATTCAGGTGGGAGGTCCTGGGAACTCTCCTCAGAATGCTGAGTAATGAGAGGAATCAGGGTGCAAGGGGAAGAGTTCTGGACTTTAAGACAGAAAATAGGGAGCTTTGAATCCCTTCCCTGCCTCTTGAGAACCAATGACATTAGGAGAGTGATGTCTTTACTTGCAAGTGAGTTGGATTTAAGTGAGGCACAGCAGTACAAAATCACCAGCCTTACTTTCTTCTCCAGGGTCATCTGAGTTCAGTGGCAAGACATAGATCAGGAAGACTGGAGATGACCCCAGATGTAATAGGAGATCTTGGCCTTTTTAAGCGAAGGTCTTTCCCAGGTTTCAGTTTATCTGAGGCAACACCCATTTGGTGATTGAAGGCTAGGAAAAAAAAAATCAAACTAGGAGGGGAAGACCCTCTGGGTTTCTTGTCAGAATAGAAACAATTGCTATTTACACTCATTCTGAGCCATCAAAACTGAAATGACCAAGTGAGCCTTGAACTGGGACCTATTGTTGGCCAGTCACTGAGAGTCAGAGTGATTTGGGTTTAAGGCATGGTTGAGTAGCTCTATTTGAATCCCAAGGGGCCTTATCAAAGCCTGGTTTTCCAGAGCTCTATTTTAAGAAATCATAAATGAGGGGCAGCTGGGTGGCACAGTAAATAGAGATGGTCCCTGGAGTCAGGAGGACCTGAATTCAAATCTGACCTCAGACCCTTAATACTTACTAGCCCGTGACTTGGGCAAGTCACTTAACCCCAATTGCCCTGCCATCTCTCCTCCAAAAAGCAAAAAGAAGAAGAAGAAGAAGAAGAAGAAGAAGAAGAAGAAGAAGAAGAAGAAGAAGAAGAAGAAGAAGAAGAAAAGAAATCATAAATGAAACTACATGGGGTGAAAGAGTTAATTGTTCCAGTTATTTTTTTAAATAATAGAATAAATAAGTTGGGAAGAGAAAAAAAATCTAGCCAGTAAACCTCAAGATATCTTGTGAGGTTTCAGTGATCAAAATTTATATTCCTTTGGGCAGAGCACCTACAAGCAAGGGTATGATTCTCCATGTGGACAATCCCTGCCTATACTACTAGCTGGCTGACCACACACAAAGTATGGAGCATCTTTATTTGTAGGGATAATATATGCAATACTTACCTTATGGGGTGAGAACTGAATGAGATAAGGCCTTGCAAAACTCTATTTAAGTGTTAATGAACACCATTGTCATTTTGATTTTCCTTAAAGAGTAGCTACTGTAATTTCCTAAAAGGTCTGAGTTGTCCTGAGACCACCATAGATCATTTTCTTTTATAAATGAGGCAGAAGATATTCTGGGGAAATGGAGGGATTACTTCCCTTAAAAATTTAGGGTTCAATTAAGGATGTGGGCACCAATTTAGGTCTTGGAAGAAACTGGATTTGAATCACAAGAACAGTAACTCTTCTAAAAATGAGAGACATCATTGTGTACTACAAATTCAATACAATTCATTCTAGGTGAATGATTACTGAGCCTTTCTATACCTTCTCCCCAGTCATTAGTGCTCTATTTTGTTATGTTTAATAGATAGCTTTAAAAAAATTTTTATTTTATTTTTGCCCATAAAGCATTTATTTTCTCACACTCTCCCACCCCAAAGAGTAACAATAACACTAAAATCCTCTCAACAAATATGCCTAGTTAAGTGAAGCAAATTCTCTCATTGGCCATGTCCAAAAACACACATTTCACTTAGCATTTCGAGTGCATCACCTTTCTGTCAGGAGATGAGTTAGCATGCTTCAACTTTGGTCCTCTGGAATCATAGTTTGTCATTTCATTGAATAGAGTAATAAAATGTAATGGTAATGTAATTTGAATTTGAAGATCCCTTTGTGTTGGCAAAGGCAGCAGGTACTTAGCACTTAGTAATTGATCAAGCCTCTGTTGGGGAAACAGAAGGTATGGACTCCTGTCTCCTGTTGCTGATGTAACAGGAAGGGGTTATCTGAAACAGGAAGCTAATGCTGTGTGTAAATAAGAAAAGCCCCAAAGAGAGAGACTGAAGAGGAGCTGATGAGGCTGAAGAGAAAAACCCCTACCTAGGCTGGAGAGAATGATTTTGATTTTGAAAACCTGGATGGAGTGATCTTGGATTTTGGGAACCAGCTGAAAGTTCTGATGAGTCTGAGGGCCAGCTGGAGTTGCTGAGGCTGCTAAGGATTTCCGAGGGCCAGCCAGAACTGCTGAGAAGTTGCAGAGGATTTCTGAGGGCCAGCCAGAGCAGCCAAAGACTGAGGAAGCGTGACTGTGATGCTAGTATTTTGTCTGGGTCTGTTTGTGGCTTTGTTAAGCCTTGTCTTCCCAGGAACAGAGACTGTGAAAGATTTGAGATGGATTGGACACTGTGAGCTCCAGTGTGGAGCAGAAACTGCACAGAGAGCTGGACAAGGACCTGGGATCTGTTTGCCTTAGAACCCAGCTGACAGTTTGGTGAATCCAGGTAGTATCTGGGACCATGGAAGGGGATTCGGGGAATCCGAGAAACCACCCAGAGTCAAGGTGAAAGAAGACTCTGCTTGGATACTGTGTACTGACTGAGAAATTGTAGATTTACTAATGACCCAGGGTAGAGGGTCTGTGTAGTCTTTAATGATTAAATAGTGAATAATGAAGGATGATTGATTGACTAAACAATTTTACTTAGTGATTGATGACTGAATAAGTAATTGATTTGTAACCTAGTATGCCCCATGAGTGGAAAACTTTGACTATTGTACTTTGTGATTGAATTAAGGATTGTGAATGCTTGAGTCACTAAATGATTGTTCTTTGTTCAAAACTTTGTGACCACTGTAGTGGAAACTATGTGGCCATTTTCTGTGATAAGTTGTTTCGAATGCTCTCTTTTGATTGTCTGATAAATTATAATATTGTGAATGCTGTATCTTGATTTCTATGAATGTTTTGCTTTGATTTGTTATGGAATAAATAGAGTGTTCACTATATTGTATAATCAGAACCTTAAAAGCTGTTCAAAGTAGCATTCTTCTGAAAAGCTGCTAGTGCTTGGCTTTACTGAAGTCTTTCGAAGATTTTTTTTTTATTATTGTATAAATTTTTCTTCTGCTCACTTTACTCTACATCACTTCAAACAAGTTTTCTTAGGTTTCTATGAAATTGTCCATTTCATCATTTCTTATGGTACAACAATATCCCATTCCATTTATTTGTTATAATCACTGTGTAACCATTCCCCACTAAGTAGGAACCCCCTTAATTAAAAGTTTTTTTCTACTACAAAAAAGTTACTATAAATATTTTGTACATATGGGTCTTTTTTTTTCTTTCTTTGATCTTCTTTTTGATACAGTCTTAGTAATTGTATCACTGAATCAAAGAGGAAGCACAGATTAGTGATTTAATGGGGCATAGTTTCAAATTGTTTTCCAGAATAACTCAACTAATTCACAGTTCCACCAATGGTGAATTAGTGCACATGTTTTCCAACGGTGCTTCCAACGTTTGCCATTTTCCTTTTTTTAAAAAAATCTTTTCCAGTTTGAAAGGTGTGAGGTGGAACCTCAAGAGCTTGCCATAAAAATGCTTTGGTTCACAGCTTTAGTTACTAGTGAGTTAAAACACTTTTTTATACAGTTTTTGATCGATTGGATTTCTTCCTTTGAAAACTGCTTAATTTTATCCTTCAACCATTGAATAGCTTTTATTCATATAAATTTGAATCAATTCCTTATACATCTTGAATATGTGACTTTTATCAGAAAAAAAACCCCTTCCTGTGAAGATTTTTTCTCTAGTTACTTGCTTCCCTTCTAATTTTAATTTCATTGGTTTTGTTTGTACAATTAAAAAAAACCCATGTAAACAAAATGGACCATTTTATTTCATGTGATTCTCTCTATCCCTCATTTGGTCATGAACTCTTCCTTTATTCATGGATCTGACAAGTAATTTATTTCTTAAACTTCTAATTTGCTTATTATATCATATTTTATATCTGTCATATATACTACATACATATACATGTATGTATACATAAAACACATACATACACATACATATACATACACACATTTTATATATGTGTATATATGTATATGTGTGTGTATATATATATATATATATATATATATATATATATATATATATATGTTTTCTTAGTGTATTGTGTGAGATATTTGTCTATACCTAGTTTCTGCCAGATTGCTTTCCAATTTTCTTAATGATTTTTGTCAGATAGTGGGTCTTTCCCCCAGTAAGTGGCATCTTTGAGTTTACCAACAGTAGTCTACTGTGTCCATTTGCTTTTGTATTCTATATGCCTAATCTATTCTGCTTGTTGACCTCTCTACTTTGTAACCAGTACCTAATAATTTTGAAGATTATTGCTCTGTAGTATAGCTTGAGACCTGGTAATGTCGAACTCTCTTCTTTCCCCCTCTTTCATTCTTCCATATGGATTTTGTTATTTTTTTTCTAGCTCTATAAAAGTAATGCTTTGGTTGTTTGAATGGTATGGCACTGAATAAATAAATTAGTTATTTTTATTATATTGGCATGGCTAAGCCATAAATAATTAAAGTTCTTCTAATTTTTATGTCTATCTTTATTTAAATAATATTTTATGGTTGTATTTATATAGTTTCTTGGTGAGTCTTGGTAGATAGACTGTAAAATATTTTATACATTCTATACTTATACTGAATGAATGAGATTTCCCTTTCTATTTCTTCTTTCTGGGTTTTGTTGGTAATGGCACAGAAATGTTGAAGATTAGGGTAGATATATTTTATATCTTCTAACTGCTGAATATTTTTAATTTTTAAAATTTATTTTAGTGAGGGTTCTCTGGATAAACTATCATTTTATCTGCAAAAATACCCCCAAAACACAATAGTTTTCTCTTTGCCTGTATTTATTCTTTGATTTCTTTTTCTTATCATATTGCTGTACCTAGTATTACTAGCCCCTATGTCTAAAAAGAAATGTTAATAATAGATGCTCTTTCCTTCTTGAAAATCTTTTTATTCATTCCCATGTTTTTCATTTACTTGTATATATATGGTATCCCTTTACTATGATGTCAAATCCTTGAGTAGAGGGAGGGTTTTGCTTTTGTAGTATTCCAACGCCTAATCATTTTAGGTGCATAAAAAGTGTTTGTTGAATTCAAGGACCCTATACTTGCACTTCAGTTCTGGTGCTGAGATTTTAAGTTATATGGCCTTGGACAAATCCCTTTATCTATTGAGTCATAGTTTCTTCATCTATAAAATAAAGACATCCTAAAAGGCAGTATAACATGGTATTTGGAAGTGCTAAGAAGGCCTAGTGTGTCTCTCATACATACTGACTATATGATCCTAAGCAGGTTACTTAACTTTTCTGTGCCTTGTGCAACTCTTTTGGTCCAAATTAGTATGAATAACAAATCTTGTGAAGTGGTCACATTATTTGAATTCACACTATTTTCAGTAGATTGGAACCAATGACCATATTTTATATAATGATAATTTAGAATAGTGGAAATTCATTTTAGGAAGATTCATCCTTAGCACTCATCGAGACCTAGCAGAGGTATTGTATGCTGTAAAAAAGGTACCAGCCTGCTTTGGTAGATGAAGTTGCAGCATCAGGAGTTTCTTATACTGATGAAATAAATTACAAGCCCAGTACCTACCTGTGTCACACTAACTACCTTATAGCTTCTTTTTGTGGACCACATGAGATAATGCATGTAAATTATAAAGCACTACATAAACATAGGCCATGATTATAATAGCCTATATTTATGAATAATAATATTGAAAATCTAATAGCCTATACTTGTATAGTACTTTATGGGTTATGAATATAGTTATCACCATTAATACTTGTGTGAGAAATAGTGGAATAGATTATTTCCTATCTCTGAAATAAATTTAGCATAAGATAGCTACTATTAGAATTAGAAGATAGAATATTTGGTTTTTTTTTTTATCTGCTTTGAATATATTAGCATATATGTAGATACTTGCTAAAACAAGATTGTCATAGTAGGCATGTAGTCAAATAAAAATGAATGATGTATATAGTGCAGACCATTTTTATTGTTAGTAACCAGAGGGATATTCTGCCTGGAGAGATAAATTGATTCTGCCCAACTCTTAACCTAGAAGGGCAAAATATAAACATCCTATTA
This sequence comes from Pseudochirops corinnae, assembly GCA_028646515.1. Lineage (NCBI taxonomy): Eukaryota > Metazoa > Chordata > Mammalia > Diprotodontia > Pseudocheiridae > Pseudochirops > Pseudochirops corinnae. The sequence goes on from CM053586.1 coordinate 50,401,033, forward strand.
TGACAAATGATTCAGCCAATGACAGGGTAACATCGATCAGATTTTCCAAGTGCTGTAACTTTCACTATTATTATCAAGTGTTGCAGTCTTCATAACCATCCAATATCGAAATGCCCAGGAATAGCATAGAATGCAGATATAAAACGTCTTTGGGAATAAATGAAAGATTGCTGAGTCATGGGAATAGCTTATCTGTCTCCCAGTCTTTTTTTTAGTTGTTTATAAACTCTTTCCTCCTCCTCTTTGCCATAGAGTCTAAATCAGCATATATTTTGATTACCATATGAATAATGTTAATTCCTGACTGCCTTTCTGTCCCTTAGTTGTTATGCTTGTTTGATAGCTTTAATTAGACACTCAGGATATTTGATCTATTTACAGAAAACAATGTTTTTGGCTTTTTCTCTCTGAGATTCACATGGTGAAGAATAGAAAACTGAATATTTCCTAGCACCCTGGCCCTGTCAGACTCTTAAACCTAAGTTTGGAATTTGCATTAGTAATGGTGGCGAACAATTATTATCTCTGCTCAATGAGCTGAAGAGAATGTCTAGTACTTTATTCATAATTTATCTTTGTTTTTTTTTTCTCAGTAGAGTCAAATAGCTTTACAAATAACTATGTAAATTTCACCAGCCTGCACATTTGACTGAACACCTCTGCTCTTGGAGACACACTCACAGCCAAACAAATTATGTCCTGTTTGCCCAGCCTATGTTATAATTCCCTTTGGGTGAGAATGGCATTGTATACTAATTTTTTCATGCGTTATTGATGGTTTTTTTTTTTTTTAAGCCATCACTATCATTAGACAGCCAAGTGGTGTAATGGATAGAAGTCAGGAAGACCTGAGCTGAAATATTGCCTCAGACACTCTTAGCTATTTTGACCCTGGGCAAGTCACTCAATTTCTCTCTTAGTTTCCTTCTCTGAAAAATGGAGATAATAGTAGCACCCACCTTTAGGCGTTGTTGTAAGGATGAAATGAGATAACAGGAAATTTTAAAGCATTATAAAAGATGCTAGCTGTTATCATTAATATTGTTGTTGTTACTCCACGATATAACTCCCCCTTGTGTAATATTGATTTTTGTCTATAGGATGGATTTATAAAGTATGGCCACATTCCCAATAAATCTTCATTTTTAACTGTAGACATGAAGTGGTTTCTATGATGCCCCCAGTTAGAGAACACAATTCTCTCTGGCAGTCAGCTAAGGGCTGAGTTCCTGGGCTCTGCACTAGGAAAGATTTTCCATGCAGCTCCCACTGTAGCACCTCTGTGCTGTGAAAGGACACCAGGGAACCATCCATCCTGCTACTGAAGCTGGCAATAGCAATAAAAACCCGCAGTCACACTTCTCCTGGCTCGATAGAATGCATCTCTCATACTTCTGAAGGGAACCACAGATGTGGCAGACATCAGCTCCTGCCATGCCCACTGCTGCCATGGTGGGATGACCACCTCCTCTTCCTTCTCTTCTTCTTCCCCTCAAGAATTCCAAAACTCCTGCCATGACCAAATCATGAGAACCCCTGACCTCCTGTCAGATGGCTGATATCCTGGTAGTTTTCTCTCTTCCCAAACTGGGAGCAACCTCATATCCCAAGGATTTTATAGCCAGCCAACAACCCCTTGCCAGTTGTAGCATTCATAAAAAAAACAAGCAAATGAACAAAAAAAAGCCAAGGACAGTTAAGTAAAATCAGTGGACTTATTGGTTCTATCTGGCAGCATGTGTCTCTTTCCACAGCTGTTGTGCACCACCCTAGCATACTTCATTTTCAGTTCTTTAGCATCAAGATTGGTCATTGCATTGATCAGAATTTTGATTTCTTTTAGCATTGTTTCCCTCAATATTCCAAAAAATATTTCTGAGATTGAACTCCCTAAGCTCTTACCCTCCCAAATCCCTTCCAGCTCTTTTATTCTATGAGTGCATATGTATAGAATAGAGGAGAAAGTGTAGCATAATGTGAGAGGTGACCTCAAAGTCATGAAGACCTGGGTTGGCTGGATTTAGGGTCTATAAAAGTGAATTCAGCATTTGTGACCAAATGCTTACCTTCAGTAACTTTATTTTATTTTGCCTTTCTCACATAATAGGTGCCCAAACCAGTAGACTACTCTTGCCAGCCATGGTAAGTATTAAAAGTATATGATTTATTTGTGATATATTTACTATTATATATAAATCTATTTACTATAAACTTAGAGTATAGAATTTTGGGAAAGGGGGAGTTTAGTGATATAGGTACTTCCATTTGTAACCTCCAAATATATTTTTACATACAGAGGACAGTACCATTATGAGTATAGATTTTTTTTTCCTGCTTTCCATTAATCAGTCACAGGGTATGTCTGTGTGTATGTATATATAGGCATCATATGTATGACTACGGGGTTCATAACTGCCAAGGAGGGGAACAATGAACACACTCAAATACCAGATGTATACCCTAGATTTAAAAAGACAGATTTCAAAGGGAAGATCCAATTCAAGAATTTAAAAAAAAAATCTGACAGTATAATTGTGAGTTATCTCAGTGAGTGAAAAGGAAGAACCTAAAAAGTCTGGTATAGATACTTAGGGAAGTGTCTGATCAACTTAAATTTCAAAAGACCTTGTACAAAAGACAGAATCAAGCCGTCAGCCAACAAGTATTTAGTAAGCTTCTACTGTCTACCAGATACTGTGCTAGACAGGTGCACATAAACTTTTCAGAATAGTGTCCAGAATGTTAATGTTGCAAATTAATTGAGGCTTAAAAAAAAGAAATGCTAATGAGACCGAAAAAGATATTTTTAAAGCAATATTTGCAGCACTATGTACACCTTTGAAAAAAGAAGTGGTGATAACTAGGTGTTTTCAAGTTGCTGCTAAGAAAAGGTTTTCCAGCATAATGTCATTTCCTATTTTTGTTAGATTTACTACACTGTGGAAGATCAAGTCAATGACATATATTTCATTTGACATCTGAATTTTTAGAATAGATGGCAAAGTGGATAGAGTGCCAGACTTAGAGTCTGGAAGACTCATCTTCCTGAGTTCAAATCTGACCTCAGACACTTACTAGCTGTGTGACCCTGGGCAAGTCACTTAACCCTGTTTGCCTCCTTTTCCTCATCTGTAATATGGCAAACTACTCCAGTATCTCTGCTAAGAAAACCCCAAATGGAATCACAAAGAGTCAGACGTGATTGAAAAATGACTGAACAACAAAAGCAAAAGTTTGTAATTCTGTTGAACTATTTTGTTGTCTTGTCAACTAATTTAGCTAGATGAACAGCTAACTACCTGTAATAAACAGAACAGTTTTGTTCATCAGGCAGGAGTTTGGACAGAAAGCTCCAAAACCCCTTTCAGCTCTAAGATTCTTTTATTCTTGTGTGTGCACATGTATAGAAGAGAGGAGAAAGTGTGATATAATGGGAGAGGTGACTTCAAAGTCATGAAGACCTGGGTTGAAGTTCTAACTCTTGACACCTACAGGCTAAGTGACCCACAAGTAGGCTGGAGGCCTATTTATTGAATGAGTGTTACCTTACTCAAAGTGAGAACCTGAAAAGACCTTAGCCTACAAGGGCCAGAATCTTCCACTGCATCCTGGGCCATCTCCAGTCATCCTGATGAATATCTGGTTACTGGATCCAGGTGGCTCTGGAGAATAAAGTGAGGCTAGTGACCTTGCACAGCCCTTCCTCACTCAAATCAAAGTCAACTGCAAGTCATGTCACCATTTCCTCAATGTCATGGTCCTCTTTAAGAACAAAGGACAAGCACAACTTCTTTGCACCCCCAGGAAACTCGCCTATGAGTTGATGGTTTTCATGAAGAGAGAGCATTTCTTCACTTTGAGCTCTCTATACTGATTAGATCATAGAATCAGAGCCCCCCCCCTCAAAAAAGCACCCCTTAAAACCCCCCATATCCAGTGTACACATGAATATCTCTATGTAAGTATAGCAACGATTTCAAAATATGCATTGATGAACATAAGCAATATAGAATTTGCAGTTTCTGAAGTACAGGTACCAGAACTATGTTTAGTTAAATTTTATTTGTGCCATAATCCTATGTTGCCCTTGAATTAAAAAAAAAATCACAAATCTATAAAGTGATGCTAAAAAGAATGGTATGTATTTTCATGCTTAACAAAAATGACTAAACCAGGTTCTGGAACACCTGTTATTTTTTTTAAAGACAGTTGATTAAAATATCAGAAAAGTCACTATTTTTAAAAAATCAGATGGGATAGAACACCCGGAGACTCTGGATGATTTTGGTACAGTAAGGGAGGTGGGACTCAATGTCATCTTTGCATTTATACCCATACTGGGAGATGCTATTGTGATTATGCATAAGGAGCTTGTGCCATGGACCTGGCCTGTACAAATATCCAGTACCACCCCCTCCATGGGTCATTCTTCCTCAGCCTCTGCTGACCTTCCCTAATGCACATACTACAACAAAGATAAAAAGGAAGGAAGTCTCTGTGAATGCCACCATCCCACCCCACCACAGCCTCTACCATTTCCTGCCCTGCAAACACTCCCTGACTCACACGACATGATTTGCTTGCACCCAATGTGTAGTCTTAACTGTCCCCAAACCTACTTCAAATCATAGTTGATTCCTTCAAGTATCCCAAGCCTTTGGAGCAGCAACAACCTTTCTACACTTGACATTCCTCAGTGCCCTGATAAAAATGCCATTTCAGGCACCTGTTCTTTCATCAGTGGCTCCCCTTGCAGAGCAAATATCTTCTCTTCCATTGGAAAAACAATATCTGGGTGCCTTCCTGTCTCTGAGCCTGACAAATCCTCAATCTTTTTTCACAGTCAATGTCCATTGGAAGTCTAGATCCCCTTCATTTAAAAGGACTAGATATTTTGTTAATGTTCTGAAAGCTAAAAGATAGAAAAGCAAATGGAATTTCTAGATTTGCCCAGGTCTGGCTCAGTTTACTAATATAGCTGCAACCTGGCTTTTTTGAGTGTTTATTCTGTTATCTTAGCTAGTTGTTTTTGCTTAATCAAGGCTAACAACAGCTCTGAGTGAACCTGCAATGTATTCCTGATCCACACCCTTCCTTTTCACTGGCCCCATTCTGGCCATTGGCTATCTTCTATCCCTGATCCCTCCAGGGGACTTTGGAAATTGAAGTTGCTCAAGGGTTTGACATGAGACAGTGGCAGAAATAGGATTCTTCTGTGCCATATTCCATCTGGATGAAGGTGAGATCCTCATTTCCCTGGAAATCTAAGTGGAAATCATAATAAAAAATGAGTAGACATTTGGAAAATAGTGTCAATAACATAGATGATCAAGTTGAAAATCTCTGGGGGAAAAAATCTAGCTATAATAATGGAAAGATAAAGCTTCTTTTTCTTCTTCTGCTCTAGGGAGTTCTTATGTTTTGTTTGTCTGTCATGGACCCCCTTCACTATTTAATAATGCCCATGGATCCTTGCTCAGAAAAATGTTTTTAAATAATAGGAGGAAATGCTAAATGTCGATGAGAGGTTTGTGAAAATAAAGATATAACTTTTTTTTTCCATCCAAGTTCATGGACTCTTTGAAATCTATCCATGGATCCCTTGGTGGTTTGTGGACCCCAGGCTAAGAATCCTAGCTTTGTCATTACTGACATGTCATTACTGGGTGTTGCAGTCACAAAGGTAATGATTTCAGAGGCAAAAACTAAATGAGGCTGAAAATGAGATGCACTTTACAAAATAAATAAATCCATTAAGAGTCTGGGAATTCAGGGCACAAGGGAGCAGCCTGTATAACTCTTGCATTGTATGCTTGCCAAAATGTAGGCCTTCATGGTAATTTTGATCTCTTGTATTACTGCTTATGACTAACAAGACAAATGAAATGAAACATTTGGAAGACCCTTATTATTTCAGCCACAGAGATATAAGGACAAAGAAAGAATCTTTCAGGGATGAAGATAGATAAAAATTCCATATGAGATGCTTGGTATTACTTTCTTCCTGATCATCCCAGTTAGAGTAAAAAAAAGAACTCTGAACCAAACATGCATTTTCTTTTCTATTTTGCATCTTTTAAAAAACTTTTTTTATCAGTCTTTTTGTACTGACCGATGTACACATACACACACATACATCTTACCATAGTTTTCCCCCAGTATTCTTCCCTCTGCTTTCCAAAGAGCCATCCCATATAACAAATAGTATTTTTAAGGCAAAAAAAAAAGAAAAAGAGAAAAAAATCAACACAATTAATTAATACATTGAAAAAGTATGAAAATATATACATTCTGCAACACTTATGGACCTATAACCTCTGCAAAAGAGTGAGTTGAGTTAGGGCAGCAGTTCTCAACCTGTGGGTCGTGACCCCTTTGGGGGTTGCTTGAGACCATTGGAAAACACGTATATCTGATGGTCTTAGGAACTGAGACACCGCTCCTCTATCTGTCTCCAGGTGGGTTCGCCCACGTGCAGATACACCCACATACAAGTATTAAAGGATCATGGCATTAGGAAGGTTGAGAACCACTGAGTTAGGGTCTCAGCTCTTCTTTTGAGTCCTACTTGTTCTTTATAATTTTGCAACATTCACTTTTGATTTTTGTGTGTGATTGGTGGGGGGTGGGGTTGTCCTTCTAGTGGGGGGTGGGGTTGTCCTTCTATACCGTGGTCATTGTATGTATTATTTTCTTGACTCTGCTTGCTTCACTCTGCATCAGTTCATATAGATCTTTCTGTGCTTTTCTGTATTCATCACATGCATCATTTTTTACAGCAAAGTAATGTTCCATTACATTCATGTGCCACAATTTGTTTATCCATTCTCCAACTGAAGGATATCTACTTTTGTCAAACATACTTTCATAAGGAATAGCCTTCTAAAAGCGGGAGTAGGGACTCATAACATGTACTTGTTAACTCCTTGTTGGATGTTATAAATGTTCAACTGACCTGGATTTATTTCCTCCTTAAAAAGTCACCTTGATTTGAAACATGATCATTTTCAAGTTGGGGGAAAATTAATATCTCAGAACTTATTAACATAATTATTCCTTCAATCAAAACAAGTTTTTTTTCTGTGGGCTAGACCATGTCAATTATAATAGCCAGGTTTGAACTTGCAAAATGAAATGGGAGATTAAGGCAATTATGAAGATAATTCAGATAAATTATTTTCAAAATTAGCTTTATCTGAATTATCCAGGTATTTGAAGTAATTGTTTTTTGGGGTGGTGATGGTGGTGGTAGATTTTTCTGGAGAATTGGTGTAGTATTGCATGTTGCTTTAGGAGAAAAAAATGTGGACATAGAATAATGATTTTCTGGTTAGTCTTTTATTTTTATTTTTATTTTTCTATACTTGTTTTGCATGGGGAAGCAACCTAGATTTCCTGTTAGGAACACAGGTGGAGAGAGATTACCAATGGCAGCCACAACAGTAGTGGTGGCAGGAGCAACAGCAACAGCACCTTTAGGAACTCTTAGCCTAGAGATGGTATGAGGATGGAACAACTGGTCAGAAAGAGAATACAGGGAACCTTTTGCTGACATTGGGTCTAGCTGGCACTGATTGGAAACTATATTGTCCATAAGCAATTCTGGGTCACAGTTCGAGGGTGAAGAAGGATATTTGTCATCAGTTACAAACTAGCAGAGGACCTGGTTACAATTCTGGAGTGGTGTGGAGCACTAGCGCTTACAGTCTCAGGAAAGCAGGGGACCTGGTCACAATTTCCGAGTTAAGAGAAGTGCTAGAACTTGCAGCTACAGAGGAACAGGGACCCCTTCTGGGTAAAGACCAAAACACACCAGGAAAGCAGTAAGAAAACCTCTCCCCAGATTGTACCACTTTGGAAGCACCAAAAACTTGTAGACACTAAGAACTAGTTCTGAAAACAGCAGCATGGAAAAGACTGAAATTTGGAACAGTTCCTCATGCTTAGAAGAACAGAGTCCAACTTTACCATGAGATTCAAAGTCAAGGAATAGGCTGGAAAATGAGTAAACAGCATAAAACAAACAAACAAACAAACAAATAAATAGCTTTGCCATAAAAACCTACTATCATGTCAGGAAAGATGAATATATAAACTAAGAAGAAGACAGCAAAGTGAAAATAGCTACAGACACATCCTCAGAGAAAAATGCTAGTTGGACCTATATCCAACAAGAATCCCTAGAAGAGTTAAAGAAAGAGGTAAGAGTGATAGAGGAAAAATTGGGAAAAGAAATGAGAGTAATACAGGAAAATAATGAAAAGAGAATCAACAGCTTGGTAAAAGAGGCATAAAAATACCCCCAAAATAACACCTTAAAAAAATTGGCCTAATGACAAAAGAGGCACAAAAATTCACTGATGAAAACAACTCCTTAAAAAGCAGAAATAGATCAAATGGAAAATTTGTAGAAAAAAATCACTGAAGAAAAGAACTCTATAAGAAGCAGATTTGGTCAAATAGAAAAAGATATAAAAACTTAATTAAGAAAATATTTCTTTAAAAATTAGAATTGGCCAAGCAGAAGCTAATGACTCCATTAATGCACACACACATACACACACAACCCAAAGTCAAAAGAATGAAAAATAGGAGAAAATGTGAAATATTTTATTGGACAAACAACTGACCTGGAAAACAGATTGACCTCATATTTCAAGAAATTATAAAGAAAATCTGTCCCAATATCTTAGATCCAGAGGATAAAATAGAAATGGAAAGAATCCACCAATCACATCCTGAAAGAGATCCCAAAATGAGAACTCTCAGGAATATTATAGCCAAATTCCAGAACTCCAGGTCAAGGAGAAAATATTGCAAACTGACAGAAAGAAACAATTCAAATAACATGGAGCCATAGTCAGGATCACACAAGATTTGTCAGCTTCCACATTAAAGGAGCTGAGAACTTGGAATATGATATGTTTTGCATGATTTCACGTATTTAATTTATATCATTTTTGCTTGCTTCTTCAATGGGTGAAGGAGATATGACAAGGAGGGAGAGAATTTGAAACTCAATTTAAAGAAAAAGAATGTTAAAAATAAATAATAATTTAAAAAAATAAGGAAGAATGAGAAAGGATTCTTGTAGAAGGTGGAATTTTAGCTGAGACTTGGAGGAAGACAGAAAAGACAAGAGGAAGAGACAAGGAGGGAGAAAATTTCAGGCATATGCAACAACTGATAAAAATGCAAACATAACGAAAGATGGTGTGTCTTGTGCAAATAACAGCAAGGAAGTCAAGGTTACTGCCTCATAAAGCATAATGTGGGGAGTAGAAGACTAAAAAGATAGGATGGGATCAAATTATGAAGGGCTTCCAAAACCAAAAATGAAATCTTCAGCTGATTAGTTGAAGGACTGCTTTACGTGATTGAGGACTTTTAATAGATGAACCTTAGAGAAACCTTACTTCCATTGAAGGGAACATAGAAGAGTTGTATAATAGATCTCCCTGATTTGGACAGATTTTCACCCAGACTATTCCAGACCTATATAAATATCCATTCTGTTTCAGTTTCAAGGGAAGGATTTTTCCAAAACCCATCACTTTTTATTCCCCTACCATTATGACATAAAGTTGGAGGATGATGTGTCATATTTGAAGAATTGTATGGAGGCCAGTGTTGCTAGATTGAGGAGTGGATGGAAAGGAGTAAAGGATATAAAATGAATCAGACAACGCAATCACAGTTAGGAGAGGAATAACAAACCTCAGATCTGCTTTAGGACAAAAGTATTGTTTTAATCACTGCTTTGTCTAAGTACATTAACATTATCTCTCTGCTATTGTTTCTTACAGGTATGCAGGAGCAATGGAAAGACTCCAGGCAGAGACTGAACTTATTAATCGGGTAAATAGTACTTATCTTGTGCGACACAGGACCAAAGAGTCAGGAGAATACGCAATTAGCATTAAGTAAGTGAGACAAGAACTTTTACAGAAATTATAAATTTCCTGTGGTCATAATTGCTTAAGCAGTCTGATATGTATAACACTGATGCTGAAAATGGGGGGATCTAATTATACCAGTGGTAATGCATAGCCAGATAGTTCATTAATACATAAAAATATCTGTTAGAAAAAAAAAAAACAACCTGTAATAAATGTTATGGGCTGCTAATTGGTATATTACACTTCCTTCATGTTCAGACATTTTAATGGAAAATTTGTGTTAGCAGATTCTAGCTATGAAAATTATTAGATGGTTCTTCTGGTGTATCTACATCCATTCTTAATGGAGACTTGGGAAATGAATGTGGTTCAGCGACTGACTTAAAGATTGATTCCTTCTGTCATTTCCTTGTGGTCTTTTCCCTATCTCTAGATGCTGGCCGCATCTTCAGCCATATTCTAGTAAACGTATTTTGTTAATTAGCTGTCAACAATGTATTGGCATAGGTATACATTTTGTCTTTGGAATTAATTCCTGTAATGTTATTGGGGCATACCCTCTGGTTATTATTGATCTGGGCTGATTAAAAACACATTTATATTCATAAGTTATGCATTGCCCACAGGTACAATAATGAAGCAAAACACATCAAGATTTTAACAAGAGATGGCTTTTTCCACATTGCAGAAAATAGGAGATTTAAAAGTTTAATGGTAAGCATTGATTAGGTTCTTTTTCTTCAATGTGCAACACAGTCTCAATTTTAATTCTATGCCTTCCCAGAAGTTTGGCATCCTGAAAAGTTATTAAAGGAGAAACATCTATTATTTTGCAATGGGCTCAGTCATATTTCAAGGTTTGGCTTCACAGAAAGTTTATGGGAAGAGCTAAATTAAAAAAAAACAAACAACTTTCTTGCTTAAATATTTGGGGCATACCATTAATTTGCACCACATTTCCAATCTGTTTTTCTGTCTTAAACATCCTGAGCATTCTATTCTATCCTCATTGATCACAAAGTCAGAGAAGTCAGAGGTGGATGGAACTTTAAAGGATAATGTGGTTTCTATAGAATGAATGCTAGATTTGGAGGACCAGGGTTCAAATCCCACCTCTGTTCTTTATTATCTCTATGACCTTGGGCAAGTGAAGTTAGATTTTTTGGACATCAATTTACTAATCTGTAAAATGAGGGATTTGGATTAGTTAGTCAGAAAACTTTTATTAAATACTTTGTACCATTATGTATGCTTTCTGTGTTCACTATGCCAAGTTCTAAGGATACAGAGAAAGGCAAAAACAAGGACCTTAGGTTCTAATGGGAGTGATAACATGTAAATAACTAGGTGTATACAAAATATATACAGGGTAGATGAAAACTAGGGCAGCTAGTTTGTTGCAGTGGATCAAGTGTCAGGCCTGGAGTCAGGAAGACTCATCTCCCTGAGTTCAAATCTCAGAAAATTACTAGCTGTATGACCCTGGGTAAATCACTTTACCCTGTTTGCCTCAGTTTCCTCATCTGTGAAATGAGCTGGAGAAGGAAATGGCAAAGCACTCCAATATCTTTGTCAAGAAAATCTTAAATGGGTTTGTGAATAGTCAGACATGACTGAAATGATTGAACAACAACAATAAAGTCCAAAAGTATTTCTAGAGGGGAAGGAACTAACACATTGAAGGGAGAGGGGGGAAGAAAGGCCTGAAGAAGCTGAGTCTTGAAGACAGCCAGGAAAACCAAGGAGTGGAGGTAAGAGGGCAACTTTCTGGGCATGAAGGGCATCCACTGCAAGCATATGAAACTGGGAGATGAAGTGTCATATTTGAAGAACTGTGAAGAGGCCAATATTTTTTATTTTAGCTTGGAGGCATAGGGAAGTAGTAGATTTTATTGAAGAGGGGTGCGATGTGGTCAGAAGTAGGCCTTATGAAGATCAGTTTGGTAGATGAGTGGAGGGTGGATTGGAGTAAGGAAAGATGCGAGATGGAAAAACTAACCAAAAGGCTATAGCAGTAATTCAAGTATGAACCAAGATGGTAACAATGTCAAAAAAGAGAAGTCAGTGAGTTAATAGAGGTTAATAGTTAATGCTTCCATATTTTGGGTTTAGTGCCTTTCCTTGCACTGGGCTACTTTTTGTAGGTGTATATTGTTGTAGGGAATGTATATTGTTTTTATTAACAGCTTTAGCAAAACATGATTAGAAAACTGCTAAAGTTCTTCTTTCTATATTTACTCTTCTCTTGCTGATCCCATGTACTTCCATAGCTTTAACTTATGTCTATACCTTTGATTTCTGCCCTGAATTCAGGACCCATTTTTGCTGCCTATAGGGCATCTCCACTTCGATGTTTTATTGACCCCCTAACTTCTGAGTCAGAGGATGTCAGGTGGGTCTTTAGAAGCCACCTAACCCACCTAGACCTAAAATAGAATACCCTTTACAGTATCCCCAACAAGTGGTCATCCAAGCTCTTTAGAATCTCTCAAACTGAGCTTGATCAGGAGTAATAAGAGTTTTATTCCTTCTGCCATAATACTATTCTTATCTGTCATCTCTTTCTAGCCCTGTTTCTATCAGTCTAATTTGTAATATCAAAACCTTAGAACTGAAAGCAATATTAAGGAACATCTGATTCAACCCTCTCACTTTACAGATGAGGAAATGGAGGATCAGAATTGTGAACTGACTTTCCCTATGTCACAGAGCTGGGTCCTGAAGCCAGTTCTTTCGACTCTTCGAATCTATTACTTTTTCCTGTGCCATGCTGACTCCCATTCTTTTAGGCCACAGCAATGGTCTCTTGACCAGTTTTTCCATCTCCAGTCTGTCCTCTGATCTGTTCTCTACAGACTTCATAATCTAACATTCCAGGGTTTTTCATACTCTTGACTCCTACCCACCTTTGCTTTCACACTGTGTCCTTTCATGTTTGTGATAGATTAGACAATTTGGACTATTCAATGTCACATGAACACACTCCAAACTTTCCTGCCTCTGTGTCATTTATGTGTCCTCTGACATGTTTTCCCCCTATTTTTTCATCTTTTGAAATCCTACTTGTCCTTGAAAACCTAGCTTAAGGGATGTCTCTTCATATTTCAGGGTTGCCTTCAGTGAAGGTTTATGAGGCCATTTGGATTTTTTGAAATTAATTGATTGAGTATCTGGAACATATCATTAATTTGCAGCCAGGTTAATCTGTTTTTCTGCCTTCGTTCCATGTGTTCTTCTTCACCTTAATCAGTTCATAAAATCAGAAAATGTTAAGAGATGGATGGAAGCTGAAGTGGGGTACTGTGATTCAATAAAAAGAATGCTGCTAGGTGGTGCAGTGGATAGAGCACTGGCCCTGGAGACAAGAGGACCTGAGTTCAAATCTGGACTCAGAGACAATAGTTGTGTGTCCCTGGGCAAGTCACCTAACCCAATTGCCTCCAGAAAAAGAAAGAACGAATGAACGAATGAATGCTGAATGTAGAAATGAGTAAATTGAGGTCACTAGAAGTTGAATTATCTTCATGACCACATGGGTAAGCCAAAAACTCAGCCCAGATCCAGAACCATTTCCATAGCACCAGGCTACTTTTCAGTACTACTGAACCAAGTGGTTAAATTACCATAATTGTTTCAACACCGACCTAGCAGGATTGTTGGGAGGAAAAAAAATCCGTTGTAAGCCTTAAAGTACTATTGAAAGCTGTGTTGTTACATCACTTTATAGTATTGCTAACAGTTGTGTGTATGTGTATTTGAGTGAGAAAAGCAGAGATTAGATTCCAAATTTTCCTTTAGAAATGAATTCCTAATACCACTTTCAAATTGAGACAGGTTTATTCTGAAGTGATAAGACATTTGGGGAGAGTACCTCAGATGCATTTTTCATATTGTGCTAAGTAAGTATTTTGCGTTGCATAATTATAGGTTGCTCACTCAATATATCATTCATTGAAGCATCGATCAAATGATACTTACACAACACCCTTCCAGAAAACATCTAAAGCACTTTGCAAATAAGATTAAGGTCTAAACCAACTGTGGAAAGTTTCACAAATCACCCTGAAAATAAATGTTCATCTTTCTCCCTCCCTCTCTCCTTCCCTTCCTTCCTTCTTTCTTCCTTTCCTCTTTCTCTCCTTCATTCCATTCCATTCCTTCCTTCCTTCCTTGCTTCCTTCCTTCCTTCCTTCCTTTCTTCTTTCCTTCCCTTCCCTCCCTGCTCCTCCCCTCTCTCTTTATTTCCTTTTTTCTTCTATCCATCTTTCTTTCCTTCTTGCCTTCCTTTCTATCTGTCTGTCTGTCTATCTATCTATCTGTCTGTCTGTCTATCTGTCTTTGTGTCTTCTATTTGTCTGCCTACCTGACTGTCTTGTCAGTCTGTCTGTCACTCTTTCATGATTTTTTAAAAAAGGAAAGATCACTGTTTATTTTGTTTGTAAACAAAAGTAAAAAGAAAATATGGAAAGGTTAAAGGGTAAATATGTCATGCTCTTAAGTCAAGCAGGGAAGGGTAGGAAACAAATGATATGTTTTGAAATATTACAGCAGTTTTAAATCAGTAGCCAGACTCTAGCATCTTCAACTGCTGGAATTGACTTAAGTTTCCTCTGAGAATCTGGACCCTGATAAGAATTCTAGCAGTAGAAGTTCTGCAAGGAATGAAAATACTTGAGGATGGTGGCAAGTGGAAACACAAATAATGCATGACAGTCCCCCAGCTGGAAGGTGAGAAAAGCACATGTGGGGGGTCTCTACATCTCTGCCAGATGTATCAGCTTGATCTGTAGCCTGGAGAACTTCCTTGGATAGTAATGAGGCATCTCTGCCTTGTAGCTAATATAGGCCTTGAAAGAAAGCTGCAGGGCTAAAGATGACTGCTAGGGAAGCAGGCTTTGAAAGTTAAAAAAAATAAGAATTTTTTAAAAAAAAACCACCTCCCATCAGAGGAGACAAACCAAGAGGATGAAAGGCAGCACCACTGGAAAGGACCAATCAATATCTGCTCTCTGTCGCTTAAGTTCAACTCAAGAAAGATAGTCACCATCCAAGGTTGCCTATTATAAAGTCGGTCATGCAGGATTGATGTGGATTAATGGGCATGGGATAAGGCTCCATCTGCATAAAACTCATCCACTGTATAGGAAGCAGCAGAAACTCAGAACTTAAATATTGCTACAGAAAAAGTAGTAAAAAGCTAAAATCGCAGGTCAAAAATGAGTTGTACTGCTATTATGTATAATATATACATATATGGCATAGATGTGCATAAGTGTATATATTTTTACCTCTATCTTTAATCTTAGATATATGTGTATATGTATGTATGTGTATATATACATATATATACATATATATGTATGTCCATATAATATGCATATATTTCCTCCTTGAGTTACTATACATACTGAAAGGATTGTAAATTCAAAGTGGCTCAAACAGTTCAGGACACAAGAAGGGACTTTTCTCTCTCACACATGTCTCTGTGTCGACAGTACCATCTTCTCTAAGGCTAATCTCTCCTTTGGGATTTTAGAATAGCTGAAGCACTGCAGTTAATAACAAATGCAGAAAGAAGCATAAGTTTATTTTTCACCATTTATGCTTGCAATCCTTCATAGGGAGGGCCCTACATATACCAGAATAGACTAAGAACTGACTTCAATCACAGTCTGGATAGCTAATGTTGTTTATGATCTTGGACAAGACTCTGCACCTCAGAATCTTCAGCTATAAAATGAGAGTGGCCATAATTGATTTGTCTTCTAGCCTTGCAGATAAGTTAATAAGAAAATGCCCCCTTAAAGCCTGAAAAATCTCAGCCAACACTTCCTATTTATTCAACTATGTTGGAGAGGCAGTGCATGATATGATAGGATCTTAGATCTAGGGCTAGAAGGTGCCTTGGAGGTAATTTAATCCAACCCCCTCATTGTCCAGTTGATAAAACTGAGGTACAAGGAGTTTAAGGGGCATGGCCCAAGTCATACAGGTGATAAATGTCAAAGGTCACACATGGCCATGGGCATCACAAAGCCATTATGAATCATTCTATTATCATTTTCAGTTATGTCCAGCTCTTCATGACCCCATTCAGGATTTTCTTGCCAAAGATACTAGAGTGGTTTGCCATTTCCTTCTCATTTTACAGATGAGGAAACTGAGGCAAATGGGGTTAAGTGACTTGCCCAGAGTCATATAGCTAGTAAGTGTCTGAGTCCAAATTTGAACTCCGGAAGATGAGTCTCCCTCACTCTGGACCTGGCAACCTATCCACTGTACCACCTAGCTGTCCACCTGTATTATCTACCTTACAAGGTTTTTATCTACCTTGTGAGGTTCAAAAGGGATGAGGTATTTAAAAAGCATTTCACAAATGTTAAAACAACATATAGATGAAAATTATCATGCCTCAGTTTCCTTATCTGTAAAATGAGAATATTAATAGCACCTACCTCCAAGAGCAACATGTTCTGAGGATCAAGTGAGTTAATGTTAAAAAAAAAAAGTGCTTTGCAAATCTCAACATATGTATATGGATATATATGTATATGTATTCATATACATATATATGTATATGAATATATATATGTATATGTATTTTTTTTTGTACCACTGCCATCACCATTATTATCGTCAGTCAACATTCTTCAGTTTGGAGGCTATGTAATGATCATGAATTTGAATTGTAATTTGGGGAGAGTGGTAGAAGTCAAGTAAATAATATTTCTAAACTCCTTTCCCATATTTGGCTGATTTCTCATAGAGAAATCTCTGTGAGACTCTCACAGAGATATTCTCCCACAGAGAACAGGTATAGAATAGAAAGGAAATTGGTCTTATATTGGAAAGAAAAATAGTTTTTTTGTTCAAGGTATAGGATCATTTCTTTGATTTTTAAATATAGTTTGATGTCAAGTTTGTTCAATCAAAATCTTTGTCTTGTTATTGTTGTTGTTTTTCTTAGTTGACTACAGAAAAGTTTCTGATTCCATTACACACAATCATATTAATCCAGCTGTTATAGACGTGAAAAATCCAGGTCCAAGTGGTGCTTGTAAGCCGTCCCCATTGCCTGTTGCCTTGGCGATGAGAATGACTGCTTCTCACTGAAATTTTTTCAGAATGAGAAAAAGGGTCACATGTGATAAGAAAAGGCCAGATTTTTGTTTTTGTTTGTTTGTTTGTTTGTTTGTAGTATCTGTAAGTCAGTGTCTGTTAAGTATGAGTTACACTGAGACACAGACCCAAATAAAGATGTGAATCCAAGGTCATCCACCAGCTTATTTTTACCCAACTAATTACATATGAAAAGATTTATTGTATGAGTAAGTCAGATACATTTATAGATTAACTTGAAATATCTTGGGCTCATGGATTCAGACTAAGAAGTCAGGTAGTCCAACCCTTCATTCTATAGATGAGGAAATTGTGGCTTGGTGAAATGAAATAATTTGTCCAAGGTCACACAGGTAGTAACTAAGCAACACAGCATTATGGAAGGAACATAGGACTGGGGGGTAGACAGACCTTAGATCTGTCAATCAATTAATCCAAAAGATGTTATTTTAGTAAGTGCTTGCCACTGTGCTAGATACAGGGGATAAAAATACAGTAAATGAAACAATTCCTTTTCTACTAAACTGGTTGTACTGTCAAGGGTGAGTTGCTTAAATGGGCTTTATGTCAGTTTCCTAATCTGTACTATGGGGGTAATGATGTTAGAATTACCTGCTGCACCAGGTTCTTGTAGGGATTAAATGAGTCAATGAGTGTGAGTTTATGTCACAACCATCTAACTATATTTGGATGTCAGTTATCTTAAGGATTCAGATTCAGAGTTCCATAATTCCAGGGAGAAGTTGATGTTAGGCTCAGTTCTTCAAACAAATATCTAATGCACAATAGCTTGCAATTAATACATTTATAAAATTATGTTTAAGATATGTTAATTTGGAGGCTTGTGCAATAACGGGTTTCAGGCTACATATATTTTCAGCCTACATATTTTTTTCTTTTGAAGAAGCCTGCAAGAATGCAAGTCCCTGAATATATTGCATTTTCAAATTATAAGTATGTAATAACGATGCTTTGGAGTCATCATATGAATCAGCATCAGGATGCTCTGCAAGTGCTATAGAAAAGTATGGTTGGTGTCCTATTTGGATTCAAGTAAAAAAACCATTAAAATCAAATTAGAATTTATTTCATAATCTCCCTTTTGTAATGTATTAAGAAAAATAAATTTAGTGAAACTTCATATTTTATATTATTGATAATTGAAAGTACTTTGAAGAGGATGATTCCAGAGGACCAAGGATGAAGCATATTCCCTACCCTCTGATACAGAGGTGATGAACACAGGACAGAATAAGAATTTTTGGGGGGACAACACTGATGCAGACATTTGTTTTCCTTGGTTATGAATATTTTGTTACAAAAGTTTTGTTTATTTTGAGTAGAAACAAGGAAAGTGGATTTTTGTTCATTGAAAAAGTTAAGTGAAAAAGATATATACTTTATATATGTATACATATATATTTATATAGAGAGTATAGTGTGTATATGTGTATATACACACATACATCTTTTTAGATATACAAGTGTATTTATACTAAACTAAATAATAAACTCATAAACTAATACCTTGAGCTGTTTTTGCATATACATATTCTGGATCAAATATATTTGTGTATGTATGTATGTATATATGAATGTATCCACATGTATACACACATAAATACTTGCACATGCCTGTGTGTATGTACACACATTTGTGTATATATGTGTATATATATATAAACACACACACATACATTTATACCTAATCCAGAATGTGTATATGTCAAAACTAAGCTCAAAATGTATAGGTATATGTGTACATATACACACATATACATATTCCTCATCTAGAGTAGTGTCTAGTAGGGGACTTATTTTGTGTTAGTTCAAAAAAACAAAAGCAGAATCAAATGGATAGAATTAGGTGTAAATTCAGTAAAAAAATCAATAACTAAAGTTGTTCCATAGTGGAATGGACTGCTTAATTATGTTGAGAGCTACCCATCCTTCAGATGCTTCAAGCAGAGGAGAGATATCATGGACAAAATTTCTTTATTATGTAGCAGATTTTATTAAATGACCTCCAAAGTTTCTTCCAGACCAGTTAGATGGTGATGGTGGTGGTGATGATAATGGACATGTATGAAGGTAATTTTGAATTTTGAGGGGCTGGCTCAGATAAGTTTAATTTTAAGTTTGGTTTTAAAATTATTAAAAATACTAGATTATTGTTTTTCTTCTTTGAGATGATTCTTTGCCTCGATTGTCTGTTGAACTCAGAGGAGATGATTAGTTCAAGTTTTCAGTAAATAAGTCGCCCCCCCCCCCCTTATAGAATTTGTTGTATTTACATTCATTATCGTAATTAGGGGATGGAATAATGAAATCAAAAGTGTTTTTTCTTTTGATTTTATTTCCAGCTGTTTGTATGTTTCTTGGATTATATGTAGAGCATCTAATAAGATGAGTTGCACTGAAAATACAAATTTATGCATAACTACAATGCTATTTCATTTAGGGCAGCTCTGATATCTAAGATCTCTAGTGATACTTTTGCCAATTTCCTTAGAAGTTTATTATGAAAGCTATTGTTAGGAGTGTCAGAATTTTAGACATCAGACATATTTAAGACTTCATCTGTAAAAGAATATTGGAAGCAGTTGTATCCTTGACACCAAGAAAACCATAGGTGCCCAGGTGTTATGACTTGTGTTCTAAGACTTTCTCTTCAGGAGTCCAAGAATGCTTTCAGGAGAGGCTTTCTTGAGCTTTGGTTTGGTGCATTTTGGGAATGAGGTCTCTTTTTTCCTCTGTCTTTTAGGAGAAAATGTAGGAAACTTAGACATAGTTAGCAAGCAGCTGTATCCTTTTATGTTTATTTAGTGGAAAAAGTTTTTAATAAAGAAGAGCAGTAATTGCTATGTTGAAATAGAAAATCGGTGTAACTTCTGCTCATGCCCATTATTTGGCAGTGGGATCTGCTGTATTCATTAGCAATGGGCTTGGGGTTGGGTTGCCCATTATAAATGGTTGGAAGAATCAGAACTGATACTGGATAGGTATCAGGCACATCCTCACAGCTGGGGAAAGATTATCCTTCACTTAGTCTTCTGTGTATTTATGAAGAGTTTGCATTGTAGAGATTATCTTTATAAATCATGTAATTGTGTGTCTGAGAATCTGAATTGACTGAGAACAAAATTGCCCACGTTTAAATCGTCTTTGGTTGCCTTTTTTTTCTGAAAGGAACTCGTCGAGTACTATAAGCATCATTCTCTTAAAGAAGGCTTCCGAACGTTAGATACTACTCTTCAGTTCCCATACAAGGAGCCTGAAAATTCAGCTGGACAGAGGGGTAATAGAGCAAGCAGCCACCGTGAGTATTGTAATTATACTTTAGAATACCATTAGTTGTCTCTTAAGGATTAAAGGCGCAATAACAGAGAACATCTTCATTCTGTAGTTTTGACACATAACCAATTAATATGGTAATGCCTTGAGCTAGGACTTTTTTTCTGAAGCTAAGCAGAATCAGGTCTGCTAACAGGTTTATGAATGTGTCTGGCTACATCTTTTTTTCTGCCAAATTTAAAATCATGTTTGTGCTCGGAAATCTATCAGAAATGTGTGTGGTATGTTAATTCACAATCTATCCACTTTTCACTGACTTTTGTATTGGCCAAACTATTTCTAACTTAGACGTAATGTTTAAGGACATTGTGGTGATTTTACAATGGCATTTGAATAAAGCTGACATGTAGTTAGTTCTTCTTGCATTCCAACCAAGGTTATTCCAACTATTGAGCAATGGAAACTTTAGGTTATGTTAAATGACTAAAAGACAGGATCTTTGAAAAAAGGAGATTTTAAACCAGATATAAAGTGGCCTTCATTTCTAAAAAAATCATTTAAAAAATACCTCCCAAAGTAGCATCGTATAATAACAATGCAGAACATCTTAAAAGCATGCTCAATTTTATGCTTTTAAATCAATGACATTTTCCCCTCTTGTTTGAGACAACAGTCATTCCAAAATGTGATAAAAGGTAGAGGTAAAATGAAGCTGGGAAGGATAGGTAATAGAGTGTTGGCAGAACTGAGATCTGAAAGTTTTCAGCTTCCTGGTACAAGAGTCTGAAAGTCAGAAAGATGGAATTTAATAGGGAAAAATGCAAAGTTCTTTATTCATATTAAAAAAAAATTAAATTCACAAGCACAAAATGGGGGGTGGAGATAGAATTCTGTCTTAATTCACATAAAATGACCCAGAGTTTTTAGAAGAATATATATTTAATACAAATCAACAGTGTGAATGGGCAGCCAACCCCAGTGCCCCTCCACATCAAAAAGTATTGAATTAATAAAAGCATAGTGTCCACACATCAGGAAAGTGTTTGATATGGATATCCTTAAGATGTTCAGAGAAAATGGAGCAAAACTTTAGAGCATTGGCTACAGTAAAATTATGGAGAAAAATGGAGACGAGTTACACCGATAGCCATGGATTAGGATATAATATAATCATCATTATATTATGGGATGCCCACACCAATGAGGTCATAGAACAGTTGGAGTATTTGTGTAGAGCAAGGCTGGGGAACCTGTGGCCCAAGGCCACATATGGCCTTCTAAGTCCTTGGATATGGCCTTTTGACTGAGTTCAAGTTTTACAGAACAAATTCTTTTATTAAGAGGATTTGTTCTGTGAAGTTTGGATTCAGTCAAAGGGCCATACTTGAGGGCCTAGAGGGCCACATGTGATCTCAAGGCCACAGGTTGCCCACCCCTGGTGTAGAGTATCCAATAAGTAAGATGATAGTGCCTCTCTGCTCTGACTTCTGCAGACTGAAATATTTTCTATAGTTCTAGATGTCACAGTTTAGAAGGGATATTGATGAAATGGTGTATAACCAAAGTAGAGTAGCCATAAAGGCGAGGGGACTTGGAACCATCCCTGGTGAGGGCCCGTTGAGGGAACTAGGGCTGTTTAGCCTAGAGAAAAGGCATATGGGAGAACATGGTAGCTATCTTCACATATTCTAGAGTCTGTCATGAGGAAAAGGAAATAATCTTATTTTTATCTTCAGAGGAGCTACTGGGAGGCAGATTTGGGGTCCATCTAAGGAAAAAACACACACCTTCCTAATGTTAGAAACTATACAAAAATGGAACGAATTATCTTAGGAAGTAATGACTTCTTGATTACAAAAAGTCTTCAAGTGATGGTTGGATAACAACTTGCCACAGATTTTATAGAAAAAATTCATGCTTTAGGCTAATCAGATTTCTAGTCACCTCTAACTCTCACCTTCTGTGGAAATTAATGCTATCTATCTATCTCATGTATCTTTCTATCATCTACTCATCCACCTATGCATCTTCCTTCCTTCCTTCCTTCCTTCCTTCCTTCCTTCCTTCATTCCTTCCCTCGTCCTTCCTTCCCTCTGTCTCTCTCCCTTCCTCCCTACCTCTATGCCTCCCTCTCTCTCTCTCATCTATTTTTCCAGAATTTTTTTATTTTTCAGTTTTCAGCATTCATTTCCAAAAGATTTTGAGTTCGAAATTTTCTCCCCAGATCTCCCATACTCCCCACCCCAGGATGAGAAGCATGCTGATTACTCCTTCCTCCCAGTCTGCCCTCTCATATATCACACCCCATCCCTCCCTTTCCCCCCTTCCCCCTAACTTTCTTGTAGGGCAAGTCTCATCTATTTTTCTATCTATCCATTCATCCATCCATTTAACATCTTGCATTTCTAATCCTTTGCCAGATCTTATTGTTTCATCTACCAAAACATCTTTCACATACAACCCCTTCTCTTTCCTCATATAGCCACCACCTTAGTTTACCCTTTCAGGTCTCACCTGGTCAATTTATAACCTGCAAATAAGTCTCCCTGCCTCGGATCTCTCTTTTCTCCAGTCTGTCCTCCTCATACCTACCAAAAGTGATCGTCCTAAAAAATGTGACTCTCTCACTCCGCTTCCCAATAGGCTTCAGTGACTCCCTGTTACCTCCAGTAGCAAACACAAACAGTACATTTGGCATTTAAACTCTTTATAGTCTTTTCCAACTAATTTTTCTATGCTTAATAAACATTGCCTCCCTTCATGTAATCTGTGGACTAACCGAGTTGACCTTCTTATTTCTTTTCACACAACATTATATCTTTTGTGTTTATACTTTCTGCATAGGCTGCCCTCCAGCCTGAAATGTTCTCTCTCCTCATCTCTGCCACTTAGAGTACTAAGTACCTAGAAGGCTCAGTTCATTGTCCCCTGCTGCATAAGCTTTCCTTTCTGGAATGTGCCCCTCTCCCCTCCCCACACCCATAGTAGCTAGTGCCTCTCTTATCCTCCAGAAAAGAACTTGTATATGTGTGTGTACACACACACACACACACGCACGCACGCACGCACGCACGCATGCTCACACGTATTTATATGGATACATTTTATTTCTGCTAATAAAATGTGAATTCATTGAGAGCAAGGCCTGTTTCATTTTTGACTTTGTGTGCCAAAACCTTTTAAAATGTCTAGCCCATAGCAAACACTTAATAAATATATGCTCTCCTCTAACCTGTATCCTAAATACATCCATCTATCCTCTGTCTCTCTTTGTGTCTCTCTGTCTCTCTCTTTCTATCTCTCTATTTATCTACCTACCTACCTACCTTCTATCTACCTGTCATTTATATATCTGTGTAAAACCATGTACATGTAGAGCTTAGGAGATATATAGGATATATATGAGAATCATAGACTTTCAGGATTGGAAGGATCTAGAAAGATTTGTACAGAACCAAAACTTGTGGGTTGGGTTGAGGTATGCACCATTGGAGGGAGATCTCCCCTCCCCCCCAAGATGAATTGAAATGCAGTTCTAAGCTTAGTAAGAGCAACATGTAAAAAGAACTACACAGTCTAGTGAAAGCTTTTCCCTGCTGCTTCTCATGAAATTTGCTGGACAATTTAGAATTCAGCATTATTTTGTGCTATCTTTTTTTTTTTTTAAACCTCTTTAATTTTTACCTACTCAGGGGAATAAATGTATGCCATTTAAGACTCCATTAGGATCTTTGGCTTATAAAAAATGGGAACCTTTAGAAATGCTCGAGGCTGTTTGCAGGATATTAATCTTGTCATATTACAGGAGATTGAAAAAACCCCAACAGATTATCTGGACATTCTGATAGCATGAACAGAATCATTCCAGTATGTAGTCTATAGCAGAAGCACATATGAACATAATTTGTTACCTGATTGAAAGACCCTTATTTGATACTTATTAGCAGTTCTCATCACAGTTGTCAAGAATGAATGATGAACATGTGGGACCCTGAATGCTTTGTCAGACAGCCTAAGTTACAACTATAGTAAAAGTGCCAATTAAAATGAAAAAAGAAAAAGCATCCTTTTATTTGGGGGCAGTCTATTATCATTTCCCCTCAATTATAGGGCAGTTTATCCACATTCAGGGATTGTGTCCCTGAAAGGCTGTTTTTCTACTAATGTGTTTAGGAAATATCTGATAGTGTTGAGAATAGGCTCATCTACAATTTATGAAATTGTCTTCTGCCTCTTCCTTGCCCCCTTACCAGCCAGGGGAGGAAAGGCTGATGAAGGAGACACAGAAAGGCACTTACTTTTATTGAGAACCAGGTATAAGCCCTAAAAACAGATCCACAGGGCGGTCAAACAGCTTTCCTCTGTCTTTGCAGTAATTTTACTCAGTAATCCTTCTGGTGAAATTTTCTAGCTATATTCACTGCTTTATATAAGGCTAAGGAGGGAGGAGACTAATTGAAATGATCAGACATTTCATACTAGGTGAGCAGGTTTTGTTTCGTACTTATAGTCAGTCCCTACTTTACCCTGATTCCAGTTAACATTTCTAAACCTACATTTTTTCATCGGAAAAAGAACGATTTGGAATACAAGTTTCAAGTCCCTTCTATGATTTTAGGAAATTTTGCTGCTCACTTTTCCAGCTTATGCTCTGTTGGATATTGTGATGGGACCAATATTTATCAGTTTCCCTTCTGCCCCATAACATGGGTTAGACTAGTTTTTCCCTGAAAGGTGACAAAACAGTCCTTCAGACTTAATGAGGAGGAGGTTTCCATAGGGAAGGAGGTTCCCAAGCCTCAAAGTGTTTGACTTCTTCCTGGTAACCTCTGATCATATTGATCTGGCTTCCTAGTCACAGGCCCACCCGCATGGGGCCTTAGCCTTTCAGGTTTGGTTGCTGTCCTGAGTGTTCTGAGTCATAGCCCTGCCTGAGTCATTGTCCCTGATAACCAGATCTATTTTTCTAAGGACAGGAGGGACACTAGCTAACAGTATCCTTTCTATTCTGTGGCTAAGTAATCCTTTTTCTCTAAACTGTTGAATGACATATGAGTGATTCATCTAGCCTGAACTAACTAAAGTCAGGCTTGCCTCTAACAGTGGGTTTACCAGTCATTAAGTATTACCAATAACCAATCTCGGGCTTGGAGGAAGATTCACTCAATTTTTTGTTCCTTTTTTGACAAATGAATCCTTAATTTCTGTGGTTTCTCTTTGCTTGTTTTACTGAGACCAAAAAAAAAAAAAATCACTTTCAGCATTCCTGTATAGCTTTAGAGACTTTGGCTAACTGACCAATGAAAATGAAAAAACTATATATCTTTTTATGTGGGGTAGTAGCATTTTCCTTCAGTTTCTTTTTTAATTATGAAGAAGTTTTTAAAAAGCACTTCAAAATTCAATTGTAGAAGGCAAAAATATTATGAATTAGATGTTTAATGTCTATTATAGCTAACAGTTCATAATCATGATTAAAGCACAAGGAAGTAGTCCACTGTATATAATGACCTTGGACCAGACCATGCTTCACCTCCCACCCAGCTAATCCACACTGTCCAGCTACCATAATGAAATCAATACTACTAGAAGGGTCTTGGACTTGTCAGTATATTCCTATTGGGTTACACTCACCACCCACTGTGGTTTCCTTTCCTTGCCTGCCTACTTTCCCTTTTAGTGCCTTGCTCACTGAATTAGGATGTGAGCTCCCTGAGGGAAGAAACTGTCTTTGCTTTTGTTCTGTAGCTGTTGTATTAGGGGCAGTGCTTGGTATATAATAGCACTTAATAAATGCTATCCATTCATTCATTCATTCAGCTTGGTTCCTTCCATTGCAATCCTAATTTGTTACATCTTTGTATTCTGATTGTGATTCTTGGTTCCTGGAAGATCTCAGGGGAGGCCAAATTATTCTGGGTCTATTAAACTAGAAAGGATTCAGGCATGTATGTGTGGTGGAATGTGGGATCTGATAGGATATTAATTAAGCACCTATTAAGTGCCGGCCACTGAGCTAAGCACTTTACAAAAATGATCCTATTTGATCCTCACAACAACCTCATTTTACAGCAGAGGAAATTAAGAGAGACACAGAGTTAAGTAGAGTATACTGCTTAGTAAGTATTGGAGTACAGAATTTTGAGCTTGGGGCTTCCTGTCTTCAGACCCATTTCTCAATCCACTGAGCCACCTCACTGCCTCCTAGACACTAGAGGAACCTAGTGATAGGCTTATACATCTATTGACTAAGAACAAATTCTGAGTTTGAAGAGAAACTCATAATCAAGTTGGCTATAGGTTTACAAACCTTTTTTTTAACAGCAGCAACTATGAAAAAACATATTGAAAGTCATAGAGGGGCAGTAGTGCAAAGAATACACCATAATGAGGACATGAGCCATTTTAAAATACTGAAAAAGTATAGTTAACATATTAATCTTCCACCCAAATTATGTACATAGTTATAGTTATTTTTTTTTATGTTTTGCATATACATTTTTAAGAGAGGCTGGGCCTCTGATTTTATTGCCCTTGGAAGCTGCCACTAGAAGGAATTCTGTCCACCAGTACAAGTAAAAACCTTTTCCACAATCTATAGCTTGACATTGCCTAGGGCTCTGACAGATTAAATCTCTGGCCTAGAATCACACAGCATTGTGTATCAAAGGTAGACTTGATCCCAGATCTTCCTGGTTCTGAGGTCAGTACTTTATTATACTATCAAGATAAAATATATTGTAAAGTCATTACACATATTTTTTGCATATATTATTAGTTGGAGAATATTTTTTTCTAATTAAATTATTAGAGGGGATTATGAGCCATCTTTCTATTCAACTACAATTTCCTTCTTCTGATTTTATTTATAGCACAAATGTCAAGATTGAGAAGATACAGTTCCTCTAGCAATGTGCCCCCCCACTGGTTATTGGACAAGGACCCCACATTTAGTCAAATTGTTGCCAGTCTAAAAACTATCATTCCTAGGTCCCTATGTCACTTTTCTGTTACTCTGTCATCATCATCGTCGTCATCATCATCATTGAAACAGGGGGGCTTCACAGGAATGAAGGCCATTTAAAATTTTCCTTCATTGTAGGTGTGGCTATGACCAAAAAAAAAAATTTTTTTCCCACAACTAGGCAGGTGGCCTGCTGATCATGTGCTTTTCCACAAACCAAATTGGTTCTTGAAAAATAGACTTGGTCTCCAAGGTACTCCTTGTTGAGACAAAGAAAGGGGCCAGCAGAGTTGTTTTTATTGATCCCAGAAGATCTAAGAAATGTTATTTCATGGTATCTTTCATCATTATGAGTTGCAGGACTAATGATGATTGTTTTCAAAAAAAGACTATGTTAAAGTAGCTGTTGCTTATTTGGTATTATAAGTTGCTAAGGATACAAAGATAGAATATATATATATGGATTGAGACAGGCTCAAAGATTTATAGATTTGCATGGAAGCCTCATGCCTCTGAATAATGAACGCTTTCTTTGAAAAAAAATTAGTAGGCAATGGACATGGTGAGCTCCAAATCATCCAATAAAGAGTAAAATACATGATTCTTTTTAACAAACAGGAAAATGTTATTTACTGGTAAGTTATCCCCGAGTCTGCTGTTTGTGCACAAGCAAATTATTCATTAGAGCTAAACTCAAGATTTGTTTAAAAAGAAGAAAAAATAATAATAATGAAAACTATAACTCATAATTATAACAAATCTTTAATTCAGCAAGTAGTTGAAAATTTAAAAAATGGGAAATGGACCATAGAAATAACCCTGACATTGAATTAATCCAGAAGTTTGACAATTGTAAATTAATTGTTTCAATGAGGAGTTCAAAACTTCCCAGAAATTGTTTTAGCCAATCATCATTTAACTTACTTGTGAGATAGGATGACTGCTAGAGGCAACACTGGATTAGAATGTAATTTCATTTATAAAATCTTGTGAAAAAAGGGGGATGGACAATAGTAGACTATTATCATCTCAGAAAGCAAAAAGAAGTGGTAGAGGGTAAAACCAATCAGCAACATCATCTCAAAAATATTCTTTGATGAAGCTGGATCGAGAGATTCAAACAGAAGCAAAATGGAAAAAAAGATTTTTGTGAAAATAAGTTTTTTTTAAAAAAATATTTTCCCCATCAAGGATAGTAAGACAATTACACTTGAATTCTAACATCAGTCTCTGAGATGCTTAGAGAGGAGATAGTAATAACACTAAAGAGAACAAGGATGAGAAAAGTAGTAAGATTCAACTAGGAAGATATGTAGGAGACCACTGCTGGTGGTAGATAAATTGAACGCCATCTTAGAAGGCCTCCAGCTTTTGACTGGGTTCCTTATAGCCCACTACTGAGAGAATATTGAGTTTGACCCATCGATGGTTTGTGATATAAACCACTGGAGGGAACTCCTAAACTGATGAGATAATAGATCCATTTACTTATTTGTGTGGTTTATAGTTGTTCTGTGGTATATCACTAGTCCAACCTAAGATAGGAGCGTGTGCTCTTATTCAGGAATATAACTTTTAATTACTAATATTACTCTTATGTGAAAACATGATCCATTGGATATATATTTTACAACATGAATTCCACTTGGAAAATGAGGATTACTTTACTATATTACAATAACTGGTGACT
The DNA here is from genome assembly GCA_028646515.1 of Pseudochirops corinnae. NCBI lineage: Eukaryota > Metazoa > Chordata > Mammalia > Diprotodontia > Pseudocheiridae > Pseudochirops > Pseudochirops corinnae. The sequence goes on from CM053586.1 coordinate 50,429,999, forward strand.
CAGATTATTTCACTGTAGAAGAATACAGTGACTTTAACATACTTTCTGAGATTTCCGCTGCTTTGCCGAATGTCCATCTGAACTCCATGAGCAACCTTCTGTACTGACTCCTAGGTCCAATGGAATGTTAGTACTACTGTTGCTATTAAAGGTCCCTAAGGGAGAAGAGAGGAGGTAGGCAAGCTAAAAACTGCTTTCAGCAGAGTAGGGGAGGGGTTCTCCAACCTTAGGAAAAATTTAGAGCCCTAGGAGCCTCCATACCCACAATCCTAATGGCCTACATTTTTAAAAAAGTATCAGACCTTTTTTGATAGATTGGCCCTGATAGGTATTTGATTGACTTCTTCCTAAGTATATTCCACTCAGAATATTCCTTGAAGATTAATGATTATTTTCAAGGATCGTCATAATGGAAGAACTGTGTCAGATATATGGACGATGATAATACATGAGAGGATATTGATTAATATTTAATGAGAGCCTAAAATATGCTGGTCGGTGAACACAGCATTTCAAAGGACATGATTCCAGGCACAGTTGTGTTATGTTAGGAGGTCCAGGGGATTTTCTTGGTATCCTGTGGAGTGACCTGTATCTTGGGAGGTCATGAAGATGGAGAAGGGTCTTAGGAGAATGTGGGACCTATGAGAATTCACCAAGCTTTTATTAAGTGCCCGGTATATACAAGGCTCTGAGTTAGATATTAGAGACAGAAAAAGAAAAACAAAAGTCTTTGTCTTCAAGAAACATACTCACATTGGTGGTGGGGATAGACAGGGAGACCTGTGCATATATTTGCAAACATAAGTATATAGAAAAGTTTCAAGAGGGAAAAGACTGTAACAACTGGGGACCATTGTGGGAAGAAGATTCATGGATCAAGAGAGGCCTAGGAGATGGCACTTGAGTGCATACCAGGCACGAGGGCCTACCTTTGCAAAACACATCCCATACTATTTCATAATGATGATGTCATGAAGGATGTGATCTCCTCCTTCCCATTCCCCATCCTCATTAAAACAGACCTGTTTTTCTGGGTTATTCCATGGGACTTGGAAGAATAGTTTCTCAATTTCAGTTGCTTTTTGTTCTGCCATTAATTAATTGTTTATGACCTTGGTCAAGCAATTCAACCTTTCTGGACCTCAGTATCCTCATATAAAAAATGAGAAGTTTGGATTAGATTATTCACCAAATCCTTTAATCATATACTTCTGTTGGGAAGTAGGAGAAGTGACAAAGTAGAGCATGCTTTTGGTGTGAAGAATTGCAGATGACAGGAATGAGAGAAGTTGTTTGATAGTCTTAAGAACTTAATTCTACGTTTATGTGCCCTCATTTATGGCTTGCTTATTGGGAATGGACTATCCACAGACTCTTAGCTATGATCTCCATAGCTAAGGGCAGCCCTGATGCCAGGATGATCAACCCTAGTGGAAACACATTAAAACACCAGATTCCTACTTGGGAACCAGGCATTAATTAGAGAAAGTGTCAACTATATACCCTAAGAGATTAGTATCCAAGCTTAGTTGCTGATTGGGCTAAGGGCAAAAAAAATCTGGTTTCCATTTAAGACTGTATTGTCAGACTAGCACATATCTGCTTCCTGAAAAATAAGTAGAAAAGGCGTTTAGGAGGACCTAGACAAAGTTCAGAAAGTTCATATTCCTGTGAAAAATGTATAGAGAAGAAATATAACAGTAGCAGGGGAAGGGAAGAGAAGAAACATGAGCCCTGGCATATTAATTTTGGCATTTGTAACTAATCTAGAATTTTTTTTCAAATTGTCCATAAGGCTTATGAGGTTACTAGAATAGCATGTCCAGATGGGTAGCTCAAGAGGGAAAAGAAGAAGCAAGTGCCCTGAACAGATTGTCTGTTGTTTCTCCATTCTGAATTTTCCACTAACACCCATGTATTTCCTTCTATCCTGTCATCAGTATTATTATATAGCTAAACTACTTTTAGTATTGAGACAGAAAGTTTGAGTTTAAAATTTCAAAATATTGCATAGTGATTTATCTTGATATGACATAGTAGCAAAAATTCCCTTGTAGAGATTCAGTAGCCAATGGTTAATGAAAACCAGCAATAAGAGCCATTGCCTCAAATATCAGTAAAGAAAGGGAGGGAGAAGAAGTAGGAAGGGATCTCTAAGGCCTTTTATTGCATCCCACAGGAGAAACTGGAGCCTTAGAGACTAGATATGACTTTCCCCCAGCCACACAGCTAGTCTTGAACCAAAGATTCAAGCTCAGGTTCTCTGACTCCAAAATTAACATACTTTCTACTCTACTACCATACTTTCATGTTGTTTCTTCCTAGAAGGGAAACCATAAAAATGGGATTAATGACTTTCTTCCTCCAGCAATGGAGATGAGAATACCATCAACTTACCAAGGGCATTGAATTTTAAAAAAGAAATTTGGCTTTTATCTTGTAGGTGACAGTTATCAAATAATGAAGAGTCAGATAAGAGGATGTAGGAAAGACTGGAAGAGAAAACAGATTGGAGTTGGGGAGACAGTTAAGAGGTAGTTTCGATAGCCTAAGCCTAAAGTGGTTAGCTTGTGGACGATTGTATTAGTGGAAAGATTGGAGAAAGCAGAGGGGAAAATTTGGGAAACATTTTTTTAAAGGAAGCATTGTAAAGTCTTGATGAATTCATTGGATGTAGTGAAATGAAGTAGAGGAAAGATTCAAAATGAAAGACTAAGTGAAGAAGTAGGAGGTAGCATCACTAACAAAAACAGTGAAGTTTCCACGGAGGATGGAAGATGACCACTTAGGCGTTTGGGAATGCTAACTCTGAAGTGACAGCAGGATGCTGAAGGGGCAATGTCCTGGAGGCTGTTAGAGAACTTGAGATCAGAGTTGAAATTTTTATGCAATTGTAGTTTGAACTAACTGCTGTTTAAATTCTGGTTGTGCTTGAGTTTTATTTTCTTCATTCTTCATTTGGTTGTGTCTCCATCCAGAAAGAATAATCAGCATAGATTTCAATCACTACTCTTGATGCAGTTTGAAAATCAAACAAATAATTGTATTAATTTATTTTTAAATCTTGATTAGAATGCAGAACAAGAAATATACATATATGTGTATATATAAGCACACATATGTATACATACACACATATATGTGTATGTGTGTATGTATATATATATTTATAGCCATTGAAAGAATGTATTTTGCTTGTCTATGCACATTTGTTACAAGAAATTTGTTTTCCTTTCCTTTTTTCCAATGGAGTGGGGAATGGAAGTGAGAGAAAATGGATTTTTGTCATTTGAAAAATAGAGAGTTGGAGGTGAGGATGTGCTGCAGAGGTGGAATACCATAGGCACTTTCAGATGAGGTCACTATATTATTAGTTTTACTTTTTTACAAGAGACCTCTAAGAAAATGGGAGTATTCTGTGAATATTTGTGATATAAAAACAATATGCATCAATAAGACTTTTAATAAAAGGATCAAGCAGAGATAATTTATTGAAATTGTGAGGCAGGATCAGTTCACTGTGGGAAATGAAATAGAGAAAGGAGAGTAAAGGGTCAAAGACTAGAAAAAGTTATCTGTAGAACCCCAGCTGCAATTCTGAGTACCAGGAGGTAGGATATTAGAATTATTTATCTGGAGTTATCAGTGCAAATCTTCCATCAAATTATTAAACAAATTAGTTTAGGATGTAAAAGATTTTCAGAACCAAGAAAGGTCATCTGATTGAATATATCTGCCTGTTTTTAAGATCATCTAAATCACTTTTAATTGTGTTTTTACTGACTCCTTATTCCTCTTCCCCTGAGACAATTTTAGTTATCTCTTGTTTCACTTTAGGCTCTTGACTTAAATAGTTATCATTAGTAACTTGGTGGAAATATAGTCCTTTTATTACTCTGTGGATGAAAAATTCCCAGGGATATACTAAAAGATAGAAGTTTGGAAAGCCACTCAAGGAGAAAATTCAAAATAGCAGCCAAAAGTCATGTGTGGCATGAGGGCTCCACAATTCTGCCTCTCACAGATGTCTGGTGTCAACCTAAGTGCCAACTTTTCTGTCAGTTAAAAAGTTAGATGTGTGCCATTTTCTCATTAAAAAAGAGACAGCATCTGTCTGGAAGTAGATATATCTTGGTATCAATGTAATTAAAATTTCTTATGCTCCATGATAATAGAGAGTTTAAAAAAGGTAGTAATAGCATGTGCCGCTGTCCAAAAAATGATCTCTAATAATTCAATTCAGTGCATATTTATTAAGCTCTTACTATGTGCAAAGGTGCTTCCAAGTAGTAAGAGATGTCAAGATTTAATAAGACATTAGTATGAGTCTTATGAGTTTACACTCTAGCAATAAGATTACTGCTAATTTAATGTAAATGAAAATATTTTAATGGATGTTGATTTATTCCAACTGTGAGTACTTCTTTCCAAGGGCAGTTAGATGGTGCAGTGGATAGAGTCCCGGGCCTGGAGTCAGGAAGACTCCTCCTCCTGAGTTCAAATCTGACCTTGGACACTTACTGACTTTGTGATCCTGGGCAAGTCATTTAATCCCATTTGCCTTAGTTTCCTCATCGGTAAGATGAGCTGGGGAAAGAAATGATCAACCACTCTGATATCTTTGTCAAGGAAACCCCAAATAGAGGTCACAAAGAGTCAGACATGTCTGAAATGACTGAACAACAACACTCCCCTTTTCCACTGACAAAGTTAATAACTCCAATAAGACTTCATCACTGAAAAACCTATAACCCTTTGGCTCAAACTGCTGATGGGCCTTTCAGAAATTAGCTAAACTGATCATCAGATGCTCAGGATATAATCACTGGACCCATACTAATCATCTCCACATTAAGGCTACTGTGTTTGGAAGTCTTGGCAGGACTGGTATCCTGGCCTGGACTTCCTTGAACTTTGGTACCACAACTTTTCATTCCAGGGTGGGAAGACTTAGCTGTTTAAGGGCCTCCAGTGGGGCATGGCCAATTTTCAGTCAGCCAATCAATTCCTAGCTTCTCTTCCAATTTGATCTAAGAGCTTGTTCGTGTTTGGTCACAGGATAACACAAAATGGAGTATCATTACTATTAGTTTAACACCTTGTTGCAATTTCATTATTTTCTGTGACTACATCAATTGAGTTGGGAGCAGAAATCAGTTGTTCAAAGACCAACTGCTCTCCCTACACTTGCATTCTTTTAGAATAGTCTTTGAGACTCCATTGTCATGGATACAACCATGATGAGGCATCAGAAAAAGAATTGAATGCAGAATTAATAATAATGATGATGATAAAAATAGTAATGATAGTAACTAGCATTTATATGAGGACTTAATGATACTAAAGAGGTTCACTAATATGAGCTCATTTTATCCTTATAACAGTCCTGGGAAAGGAGGAAGGTGCTATTTATTATCCCCATTTTACAAATGAAGAATTATAGACAGAGAGATTTAGTGAGTGACTTGCTAAAAGTTATACAACCAGCAAGTGTCTGAGATTGGATTTGAATTCAAGACTTACTGATTTCAAGTTTAGTGCTCTACTCACCTTGCCGCCTAGCTCTAAATTTTTTTTAAAAGTAGATAAACATAATATAGCATACTGGAAGAAAACATAGTGTGAAATATTTTTCATGGGTGTTGGAAGGTCTGCATTAAAATTCTACCCCTGATGGTAGCTGTGTGATCCCAGACAAATTGCTTAACTTCTCTGAGCTTCATCTGTAAAATGAGGAAATTGGACTAGATGACATCTTCCAACTTTAAATCTATCTTGTGATTGAAATCTCTTGTGATCATATTGAATAGAAAAAGAAGTCTGGGGCCCATGATGACAATAACTACCATTTCTCTAGCCCTCTGTGAAGTAGTTATAATTGAGGAGTTATAATTGAGGAAATTGAATTTCAGAGAGGTTATTTCCTCTAGATCACTTTATTAGCAAGTGTCTAGGTAAGATTTAAACCCAGATCTTACCGGACTCCAAACTCAATGCTTTTTCCATTGTATCTTACTATTTCTTGGGAATTAATTAATAAGGATGTATTTCAAATTAAGCAAAATGTGAAGAGAGGAAATTTAAAGAATGAACAAAATCTGCAGACCTTATGAGAAACACTTCTCAGCATCTGAGGCCTCTAGGGTTCCAAGGTCAAGAAGGTTTCAGGAGCAGTTAAATACTCTTTGATTCCTCTCCCAACCAGTGAACTTTCAAGACATTTCCAGTAAATTGTTCCCAGGGACTTATTATTTTAGCCCTGTGAGTGGCAACTCTGAGCGCTGTCTGGAGGTCCCCCAAGCACAACAGCAACCTGAAAGATGACCTCTTTATGGTCGTTGAGCTGTCTTGTCAACATTTTCAGCCCCAGGTGAACACTGGAAAGGTGTTCCTTCTGTCTATTCTTTCTCCCTAACATGGAACCTCAGGGCAAAGGAGCCCTTGAGCATCTACGTTTTCTGCTACCTCCTCCTTTCAGTTGGGATGTTGTCATGTCGTTATTAGTGAATGTTATTATATTATTAACCATAATATGTTTTCAGCTGAAAATGAAAAAAAAGGATATATAAGATGATTGGATGGTGAAAAGTGTATTGGTAATTTTCTTCTTTCCATTGAATAAGTCAGGAGGAAAACTTGATATGGTCCAACCTCATTGGGGGCTTCAGGACAGTTTCCAGGGGGTGATCAGAATGGATGATGGGATACACATACATATATACATGCATGTGTGTATATACATATGTTTATATCCACATATACATATACACATATATACATATATACACATATACATATGCACATCTATCTGTCTATCTATCTATCTATCTATCTATCTATCTATCTATCTATCTATCATCTATCTCCATTCTTGCTTTTCCCCATAAGTGTGAAATGGAGTTCTTTTATGCCAGCATCAGAAAGCTCAAAGATTATTAACACTATGTATTAGGGGAATCATGTACAAGTGTCATGCTTATTGATATTAATCAGAATTGTATGATCAACCCACATCAAGGGTAAAGTTCCCTCAGAGATGTGGGCTTTGAAAAAATGGCTTAATGAAGGGTGTATGTATATGTATTTATGTGGATGTGGATGTGAGTATATATACTGACGGGGGTCATTGAATCCCTATGTTAATTTCCCACAAAATATAAGTATAAATATTTGATCTAGTTGGTATTTTGAAAGTAGTAGTTTTCAATGGTCAACGGAGAAAGAGATGATGTGATCATAGGAGTCTATAGGAATTTGCAATGGTTCATCTTGCTTTCAGGTGACCTGAAATGACAATGTGTGTTTCCTTGTTTTGAAGATAATTTAAATAGCATTATTAAGATATTCTGATAATACTTAAATGTTATTTGCTTCTCTCTTTTTCTTTCTTTTTTTCCTCTAAGCCCCTTCTTTGTTCTGTGGGTTTTCTTTTGTAACTCCTCCTCCAGACTACAGCTTTGTCCCCCCTTCTTCCACTCCTTTCTGGTCAGGTACTGCTTTACCACTTTTATATTTCTTCTCAATTTGCTTTTGTTTCACACCGAAAATATTTTGGTTTCCATGCACAGCAACTCATAAGGATACATCTTTGTATGTCCAGTCTGTAGAGTTTTGTTATAACCATACATGTTCTTCTTTTTGGCATAAGGAATTTGTCATAACATTTTGCTCTTCTATTTTTTTTAAATATTATTTTCTCCAGTATGACATTTATAATCTATGTGATCATTGGGTTGGGGCGGGGTGGTTTTAGGGTGGGAGGTAGTCTGAAGGTATAAAGGTTGGGAATTTGAGACACAGTCGATTTGTTTGGGGCCACTGTGAAAATGTAATATCCTTAGGATAATGATTTTGTTTTCTTAAATTTAATATTTCTGTTCAAACATGAAAAAAAGGCACTCATAGCCTAAATCATTTTTAATATCTTTGTTTCCTGTCATTTGAGTCGTTATTCCATGTTCCATGGAAAGAATGGATGTTGTCCATCATTTCTGTAGATAATAAACGGACACAAGGCAAGTTATAGCTTTGATTTATGGTATAACCAGAGTATTGAATGGTAGCTTAGGTGACATCTAAGCAAGTACACTTATATAGAGATAAAATATTTTCCGCCCCCACACCCTTGTTAAGTTTAGCATGATACCTCAGAGAATCACAATAATTTAGAATGAGAAGGGGCCTCAGATCATCTGGGCCAACTCATTCATTTTACAGGTGACAAAACTGAATCTCAGAGATGTTCAGTGACCTGTCAAAGGTCACACATCGAGCTAATGGGTGACTATTTTTCTTCAGAATTTTACTGTGGCCCAGCAGTGCACCAATAATGTATGACAGATTACAACATGAATGGCATTATGGCTTTGTAGAAATGGTGCGGTAAAAGAAAATGACATATATATGTATATGTATATATATTTATATACACATATGTATGCATGCATTCTCTTTCAGAGTAATGATGTGGGATAATTTCTCCATTGTTACATGAAGCATAATTGTTACTGTCTGGCCAGGGGGAGCCTTAGAAATATAGACCTGTAACTTTTCCCATTTGTCTCTTTGCCTTAAACTGGAATTGTTAATTTTTTAAACCCAATTTAGGGTTACAAAATGCCACCAACTTAAAGGGAACAATTCTGAGAATTGCTCTGAATGTACTTGGGGGCCCTTTATAATGCTAGGAAGTAGTAGGTAAAGAAATTATTAGAAATGTATTATGAAACTCTGTATATAGACAGACTTGGGTAGCTAGAAAGTAGATTTCTTTTTTATGAACAAGGAAAAATGGGGAAAAGGAATTATTTTAGGTCCATTCTTTCCCCTCCTCCAAATACAACTTTAGATGTACTAGAATCTCAGAATTGATGTCTTGTTTCCACGTATCCATGAGTATGTCTCATTAGTATGAGAAGACCTCATTGTCTAAGGCATCAATTTGGGATAAAGCAACGCTTTAGGAATCTCCTGTGTATTTTTTTTTCTATATGAGATATGTTTCAAGTAGACATGATATTACTTGTAGAACAGAGGCTGAACATATTCCCAAATGCTTTCAAAGAGGAAGCAGCAAAAATAATGCTCAAATAGTGGCAGTTTATGACATTAACTCTATCGTCAAAGGGGACACTTAGGTCTAGAGTTAGTTGAAAGGGGTTATTTGGCCATTTTCATTGGATGCTTCTTGATTGGAAATGGATTCATTTACCCCCAGAAGAAATCCAAGCTTAAATGACTTCAGATTCTAATGATTTCCTAGTAAATCAGCTCATTAAAAATCATACACATATATGCATGTATGTATATTTACATATGTCTGTTTATATGCATGCACATATATTATACATACACACAACCCACCTAAAACTGGTATTTATTTAAAAACATCCATTGCTATAACACATTAGAATGCATTGCACTGGAATACTTTGGGTCTTTCAGACAAAGGCAATTCCATGTTAGTATCTTAATTTTCTGGGACTCAGACCTGAACTGGTTGAAACCCTAATCTTGATTCCAAGTTTATGTATTCTTATCACTAGTTTGTATTTTTTTTTTTGAAAGGCCCACACTGTGTAGTGTTTGGTTTGCATTTTAATTGTAATTATAATATTTATCTTCACTGGGACCACTGGTTTGTGAGGGTCTGGCTAATATTGAATTTCTTTATTTCCTGCAGTGTTGAGCCCCAAAGTTCTGGGCATAGCTATTGCACGATATGACTTTTGTGCGAGAGACATGAGAGAGCTATCTTTGTCCAAAGGCGATGTGGTGAAAATTTACACAAAAATGAGTGTAAATGGCTGGTGGAGGGGAGAAGCAAATGGGAGGGTGAGTGCACTGACTTTATCTCGTTTAGAGACTTCACTCTTCTGGCAACAGGAATTTGATTTTTATGTTATGGTACCATTATAAACATCATAAGTTTATTTATCCAAGATCACTAGGAAATGAAGCAGTCTGATTGATTCTATGTGATAGCAATGGGGATAAGAATTTATGTTTTTATTTTGCCGGGATTAGTACTTCCCAAGTGAGAGAATTCTTTGCACCAAAGCAGGTAAACACTTTCTCTGAAGCTTATAGTCTTAGAGATGCTCATAGCACTGAGATGTTAAATGACTTGCCTAAGGTCGCACAGCCAGTATGTGTCAGAGGTCTTTCTCGAACCCAAGTTTTCCTCATATTTGTTTATCAGTTTTAAAAACACATATACTTAATACCAAATCTTTACTCATCATAATTTACTATTTCTAAGATGAATCAGAAAGCACTTCTGGGTCTTGCAGTGATCAAGGCTGTTGTTATGAAAATCGTTCATTGTTCATCCACTTAAAAATCATTTTTTAAGCACTCACTAGGTACAGAGCAATCTACTTGTCACTTGGAGAGATGTAAAGATAAGGAAAAGAGTAACTGTCTTTGAGGAGCTTCCAAATTTATTATCAGAGATCACAGAAAGCCGTAGATTAAAGAGGAATTAGAGTTTGAGATGAATCTATGGTGGCCCAATAATAAACCCAGACGATATTTTGATGAGTAAATTGTTGACCAAGCCATGTTTCTTGTCATTTGCCTCTTTCTAATCAAAGTAAAGTGCAAAATTTCCAAGCTTTCAAATTGTTTCAATTTGGGGAAGATGTTCATGACTTAACTAGTCATTGAAATAGATGGTGCACCATCCAGGACACTTTAAGTCCAGTGGACAAGTCCAATCATTTAGTAGTTTTATGGTTAGACTTTCCCAACAGAATTCCTGTCAACACGGACCTGAACTATGGTAGCCTTGGGCCCTTCAATTCCACCTCTACCAAAGGGCCAGGTATAATTAATTGTGCACTCATTGGTGACTCAGCCATTTTTGCTGATAAAGATAACTGAGATTTTATTGCTACTTAACTCTGAGTGACTTCAGAAAATACTTGTTACTACCTGAAGTGCTCCCTTTTTGTCAACTGCCAGACTCAGGAAGCTAGAATAAGAAAGGAAATATAAAGCTGAAATTCACCATAGTAGCTGAGCGTGATGAAGCACTGAAGGCTGACCTCTTGAGCAAAGGATTTCTGAGCTTCAGTGAGGCAAAAGCCAATTGGGTGGGTGCATTAAATCTGGAACCAATATGGTGACCCCTGGCAGTGGAGGGCTGCTAGGTTACTAAAAGAACAGTAGATTGACCTTAGTCAGAAACACAGCAAGTTAAATATTCCATGGAGTTCAGCAGTGGGATTATATGTCATGAATGGTTGCTGTACTTCCAGCCTGAATGAGATAGAGAAAGAAAGAAAAAAAAGAGGGAAAAAAAGAAAGGAAGGAAGGAAGGAAGAAAGGAAGGAAGGAAGATAGAAAGGGAAGGATGGAAAGAAAGAAGGAAGGAAGGAAGGCAGGAAGGAAAGAAGGATAAAAAAAGAAAGATAGGGAGGGAGAGAAAGGGAAAAAAAGAGAAGAATGAAGAAAAGGATGAAGGAAGAAAAAAAAAAACTTTTACCATAACAAGGTATAATGTAAGGAACCTTGTATTTAGAGCCGGAGGAAATGGATTCTAATCCCTACTCAGCTTTTTATTAGACAAGTCACTTATTCTCTCTGTGCCTTGATTTTTTCCAATCGCATCTTGAATTCAGGGCTTCTTAAACTTTTTCCTCTAGCGACCCCTTTCTGGGTTTCAGCAGTGGTTCCTCAGTGTTACGTGGTCTGAGGGCATGTGCAGTGCAAAGTGGGCCTGCTTTGTGTTCAAAACCAAGGCTGCAGAGAAGTCGTTGCCAGAAACACCTCAGATTCACTACACAACTACACATTTGACTTTTAATTGATCTTTGGTCATTGCATGTTCAGAAACCTTTTGCTGTTGCCACCAACTGTTGGGTTTTTGTGTGTGTGTGTGCTGTTTTCACCAACCCATATGGGGTCATGACCCACAGTTTAAGAAGTGCTGATCTAGATGATCTCTGAGGTCCCCCCTAGTGCTAAATCTATGATGTTATGCTTCTACACTATTTGGGGGTAAGACAGACAATAATTCCGGGCTACGTTATTGGGAAGCCTATTGTTTTCTTTCTTAATGGGATTCATTGTCCCTTCTCAACATCTTTCTCCCCTCAGACCTTCAATTGGATTATTTTATTTTCATATGAATATTTATCTGGCCCTATGGTCTCATCAGTATGGGAACTTTGATGTGGAAACTCCCTTATTGTTTTAGAGTGCCCTGGGGCTCTGAGATGTTTAGTAACTCACTTATGGTCATACTATATGTCAGAGGCAGGAATGGAACCCAGGTCTGTATAACTGAGGTTGCTCTCCTATCTGTAATACCATATTGACTCACAGGTCCAGAGCAGATATAAACTTTATGCCAACTGCCCTTTGTGAAGGTTTTGGCATTGGCCTTGCCAATCTTCAGGTCAGTTCCCCAAGGGGAAGAATATGTCAAGACCGATTTCCTAGTTACTTTGCTCAGACCTATTCTGTAATGGAAATAGAAGTGATATTCTGTACTGCTACCATGTCATTGTTTGTTCCTTTATACAATGATTTCCATGTTTATGGGAAAGAAAACTCTTTAACTTCTTTTTCCTTTGTTTCTACCATTGCATGTATTTAGTAGTCAGCTTTAGCCATCTCAAACTTCTCAACTACCAAACGGGGATAGAAATACTGCTTAATTAAGGTGTCATGGCCATGCAATACCAGAATTAATGCAGAGAACTTTGGAATGCCAAGTAACAAGAGCCAAATGTAAAGTCCCTTTGTTACTCTGGGCTGCTTTTCTTTGCAGGTGGGCTGGTTTCCATCAACATATGTGGAAGAGGATGAATGACTTCAATCCCAATTTTGCAGTCTGGACCAGAAATTTCAGGGACAAGCAATGAACAAAAATCCACAAAGCATTATGAACCGATTGAAGTATTTGAAAAGCTGCATTTCTGGCTAATCAACATCCTTCCTCCTCCTGTCTTCTCCAGTCTTAATGTTGGGATTTCTAAAGATGCTCGTACTGACAGATTAATGGCTTGCTGAGAGCTGGGCAAGAAACAACCTGCCAGTCTGTCATCATCAGGGACCAGTGAAAAGCCAAAACCTTCTCTTCCCAGAAGAACTCAGCAAATACATTTCTTTATGTTTCCTTTCACTTCCTTTCATAGGCCACTGTCAATGCTAGTCATTAGTAAATGTTTAATGCACCTTTACTTCTCCCCCTTCCTGTCTCATCACACCCCTCTTCCCTTCCCTAGTCATTGAAATCTTTGATGGTACAAAGAACTAGAGGCTTTTACCTATCACAGCACAAAGAGAAATGAGAGTACTGTCATATAGACCACTTAGGGGAAAAGTTTAGTGTCACTTGTCTCAAAATACCAAGTGACACTACTTACTCTATCACACATACTTTTGTCCTACAAATCTTGCTGGCAGAAATACAAGTGAAAACTTCTCAGTTTTCTATCCACTCTGTGTAAAGTTTGAGATGTTTGAACTGATGTCTTTTTACTCCTTGCCTTGGCAAATGATTGTTTTTGAAAACTGAATTTTAAAAAAAGAGAACCTTATTACTAAATCCAGAAAACTATTTGTGGTTTTGTAAGATGGTCGTGGCAACTTTGTACTGAAGTTTCTGAGGAAAACTTGGCTCAGCATCCCTCAGGTGGCTGCTTGCCAGATGATCACAGTGTCTGTGTTTACATGAGCCAGATCAAGGGCTCTATTGATAAATATGTCACTTCTTGACAAACACCACCTACAGGACGTTTTTTTCCTCTCTCCCTCTCTCTCTTCCCCTCCCCCAAACATGGGGCATATACTACATTGTTCTTCTTGCTACTTCCAGTTAAAAAGACTGAAGGACTGCCAATAGCACAAACCCTTCTGTTGTTTTTTCTAGAGGAAGGGCAATGTAACTGTGGTTTTCATTCCCATTTATGTCTCTGAATTTCAAGGTTAGACAAAAACCCACCCAAGGTTTTCCAGGGATAACTCACCGTGGGGCTCAAGGCTTCTCTCAATTGTCTTCCAGTTTATGGGTCATTTCTGCTCACACAATGACACCTAAATTATATTAAATGACTGTCAGAACAGTCTTCTTAATGGTTTGCTTGCACCTCTTCTGTAATGGAAATAGAAATGATTATTCTCTGGTGCTGTGATACCATTGTTAGTTCATACATACATATGTGTATATATATGTGTGTGTGTGTACCTATGTATATATACACAAATATATATAAACATACATGTATGTTAATATGCAAATATGTATATATACACACGTATACATACACGTGTGTATATGTGTGTATACGTAAACACACACATATCCCTCTTCTTACCAGATTCTACCTATCTCTTGATATTTGGATACTTAAGAGGACCACATCATACACATTTTGAAAGCATTTGCTTCTTGCAAAGAATGTAGATATTTTAGCTTTAGCTAAATCTAATTGAGAGCATTCAGAAAAGAAAATTGAGATCACCTCTGAAATGAAGAAATCATGATGTACTTGCCCATAGTTACATGTAGGAAAACCCTGTGCACACTGAAGGAGATGCATTGATCTGGGTGGAGATTCTTGTGGATTAGAAGTTTCTCGTATAGGATAGATTCAGGAAGTTTACCTCAGAATTATGTAAACTGTGATTGTGTTAAAAAAAATAGTGTGATGGCACCAGTTTGTGTATTTGTCAATGTGGACATGAGCACTAGAGTGTATTTTGTAAAATGATTTGTACAATAAAGTTCCCTGGCAGGATGTTTTCTTAGATTATGTTCTATGATGTCTAATGTAGCATCAGCCACCACCATAGGGCAATGGTATCTTTTGTTTCACTATCAGTAGAGCATTGTGGTAGAGGGAGCAACATAACATATGGGTCCCATGTCTTAGCATGGGCTTTTTTTGCCAAGTTGACCAACTTCCTTAAACCAGTCTCTGCTCTTCTTTTTTCATTTCATTGGTGTGGAAACTTGCCCAGCAGATGGAGGGTATTAAAGCCATGCTGGGACCCCCTTTATCTTAAGATACCAGTTGCACCCATTTTTGTCTGTGTTGAATGCCCTGTATTGGAAAAGTTAAATGCTGCATATTCACATGCATTTCTAATACCAAAGACATAACTCAAGGCTATTGAGTCGCCAGTCCCTGCTTCGCCTGTGCTTTGTTTTGCCTGGATTCAGCTCTTGCTGTCACACCTTGAATCTCATCAGTAGTGCTTAAAAGTTTGTAATATTTTGTAAATATGTCAATACAATAAAGTAGTTACAACTTGTATTAAGTTAATTGTCCTCAGTTTTAACTGCCTTTCCATTGCATGGGTGGTGGGCTGAAAGGTCCTTTCTAACCTTCTAAAAGTTGGCAATAACAAATGAAGAAATATGAAGGAACTATGATTTCATCAGTGTGGGAATACTCTCAATACATAGACTTTCCATCAATTCAGGAGGTGTGCTGGAGAGAAAATTGGATTTGGAGTCAAGAACACCTGGGTCCATATCCTACCTTAGACACTTACTAGCTATGTGACTCTGGTCAAGTCACTTAACCTGTCTGCCTCAGTTTACCCATCTGTAAAATAGAGAAAATAATATAGCCTATTTCCCATGTTAGTTATCAAGATAAAATAATATTTCTTTAATGCTTTGCAAACCTTTAAAGTACTATATAAATGCTATTATTATTACTTCTACTACTAGTACTACTACTACCAATACTACTGTTACTAGTACTACAATTTTTATTATTCCAACTCACCTATGACATTAAATAAGGCCTAGAGAATTATTGAGTTTAAGTAACTTGTCCACTGTCACACAGTTGATAAATATCACGATAGGACTTGAACCCGAGTGTTCCTGGTTGTACATTCAACACTACACACCTCACGATGCATTATACTAATTTAAATAATGGAAATTTGTGTAGGACTTTAACTGGGAAGGTTTGCCTCATTTGAGACCCTGAACAGTCTTGTTTGGCAGATATCACAGGTATTAACTCTATTTTACAGATGAGAAAATTCAGGCCCAACATGATTCAGTCCCATTGTCAGTGGGTCACATGACTAGTAAGTGTTTAAGCAGTTTTCAAACCCAAATTTTTCTTACTCCACATCAAGTCCTCTATCCAATCCAACATGCTATATCTTAGAGAAGTAATTTGACCTAAGGACCTTATTTTAAGCACATTTTTTCTCAGTTCTTTAACATGTTTATCAGCTGGGAACAACATATCACATATTGAAATAAAATGGTAAGTATGTGTGTGTCTGATATAAGATGAAGTAAGATGTAAAGTAGAAAGTTTCTCTGCTAACAGTAATCAGGGTAGTTGGGGCGGGGTCAGTGGGGGAGAACATCCCCAAGTGTTGTCCAATTTTCTGGGTTTCAATACTTGATAAACGACCAAAATCCAAGAGGTAGAATTCCCAACCTGTATTCCCCGTCACATATTTTCGACCTCCCCTGCCCAAAGGTCAACCCCTTTTTAATATAGCAGATAATATTTTCAGGGGGCTATATGCTTTAAAAAGTAATTTTACAAATTGCCCGGGAAGTATGAACCAAACAACTGAAATAAACAAATTGAACTGATAAAGAAGAGATCCTGTTTTTAGGGGGTCTGAGTAATAGATCTTGTGTTAGATTATGTTAGGTTATGTTAGATTATTAGATTTATGTTCTACTCAATATGTGTACTTTCTATGACAATATAGATCTCATCCCATTGTCATTTCATCCTCTGGGATTCTTGTGTTTTACCATAGATCTGCCACAGGGGAGCCACCCAACATGCTAGTCTTGACATTGCCTGGGTATTGATGGAGAATGGTGGCTCTCACTCCCTTTCATTCATTATGTGAACAACCTAGAAGTTTCTTTTGTGTCTGTCTATGGTCATACATTGTTCTAATGATATCTTTCAAGTCACTTCTTTTCCACGTTTCCTTGATTCAGCTGTGTTGCAGCCCGTTCCCGACCCATTGTGAACTTCCCCGTTTCCTTTTGGACAATCTCAAATTTACATCTTAAGAGATTATGTTATTTCATTGACTCACAGTCATAAGATATCCCTAGTAGAATGTTAATGTTAAAAAAAGAAATGGTCCATTGTTTCAGGGAGAAGCTTAGGGTCATTGAAAGAATCACACAGTTCCCCAAAGACATTCCAGATATGTATGTATGTATATGCATATATGCACTGGGTATATACACACATATGGAATATGTATGTATATATACCCACATATATAATTTCTATTTTTATATACGTACACCAATATCTAGATACACTGATGGGAAAATTCTATAATCTTAACCAATATAGACAATAGATGTTCTTCATCTACTTGTTCCTATGCAAATAATTAGGCTGAACTTTTTGAGTAGCTAATAGTAGTCTTAAAAATGTAAGATAAAAAATTTTCTCAGAATTAAAACACCTAGCAGTAAACTAAAACAGACTCTATTTCCTTTCATGGATACTAAAAGCCTTTAAGTATTTTTCATCATATGAATAGCTTTAGCATCAGAAAACAAGAAATTATTAGACCATATGATATAAAATATGGTTGAAGTCATAGAATTTTTAAAAGAGGGATAATGTCCCACTTTGTTCATTCTAAAGGAAGTACATGTATTTAATATTCCTCGTTATACTGGACTCATCTAATGTGATAGTCTCCATAAGCCCATTCTTTCCAATAAAGTCTTCCCAATAGTCTCCATTTACTTATGTAGGAGATTAGGATAATAACATTCCATAGGGAGGCTCTGAGGATCAAATGAGAAAACATACAACAAAGAGTTTTGTAAACCTTAAAGTATTATATGAAAACCAACCACTGTTAACATCACATTTCGTAACGTGTCATAAAATTCAAACTCATAAACTCACCAAACCAAATGTCAGTATTCCATATTTTTTCTTGAAAAATATTCTGGATTTTGTGTCCCAAATGTCTTAGTGCAATTTCAAGCTTCAAACAGCATTAAGACTTTTGGGATCTATTTATGAAATTCTCAAGGTTTTTTTTTTTTAAGCAATTGAAAGCTTATTTGCACATAGACTTTATGCAGTTACGGGACAGTAGTGTGAACACTGGATTTGGAGTTAGAAGTCTTTTAATATTTCATGTGTACCAGGGCTATGCTTAAACTAGTCCTCTGTGGTCTCCTGCTTTCATTACATTTGCATTTCACCTTGTTTTCCAGTCATGCATGTTCCTGATGCCCTTTAGTTTTCGACAAATTAGATGCTCTTTTGTTCTCTGAATTTTGACTCTGCCAGTTTTCAGGACACTCAAAGGAAAAAAAAATCAGTTAGTCCCTCCCAGTAAATGAAGATTAACACTTGTTCATGTGTGGGTGTTATTGGAACTAGCCTGAGTGGGAAGGCAAGGTATGGAGGATTGATTGGTTAGGCACTCACTGGCTGTTGTCATGATGCAAACCCCATCATGAAATTAATTGCCTGAGAATTTATCTGTTCTGCTGCAATCCCAAGACCTTTGCTTCCAGAGCACTATATTTCACAGGCATCATACACCACCCACTGACTACAGATATGGGAATGAGCTACTATTGGCAGATGCTCTCCTCCTACCAAGAGCACCTTGCACATGTAATTTATAATCTAGCTCTATTGCTGGCATTTTGGAGTGCCTGTAGTAGTCTGCCCCTATGAGTAGGATGTATTCTAAGCAAGACTGCAGAAAGTTGGTCCCAGGACAGGTAGGAATTTGACTGGTAGTGTAACTTATACATTATTTGTTTTTAATATGTATCAATGACCTCCAAATATGGCAATAACTAAATAATGCCCCAAGATTCTGATTAGGAGGATCCTGTAAGTCTTCCTTGATGATCTGAATATTCTTCTTTCTGAAAAACAGAAAACTATTTTCCTCCAGTGTGAACTGGACTATATATCTCTTCACCTGTATTTTTAGATTTTTCCTATCATTTTCTAGTTATAAGGAACCTCGATGACTTTTTAGTCCAGACCACACACCTCAAAAAAGATTTCCTTTGATAATATAAAAGGGCATATCCATTGAACATGGTGTGGAGATAAGTCTGTGCCTTTGCCATGCCTTCTTTTGGTGCATCAGCTCTGCTCAAAGAAAGACACAAAGTAAAAAGCAAGTCAGGGTCTTAAGTTCTTGAGGTTCTGTCTATAAGTAGTCTAAGCAAATACATGTTGTCACTGAATTGCACATATAGTCATTATAGGTACTGATGGTGGTGGGACAGAGAGAGAGAATCAATAACCTCCTCCCCTTGGGGAAAATTCAAGGATGATATGGCCTGAGATCCAAGCAATATGCTCCAAAAACAGAGGAATAGAGAAGTTGTTTATCCTCAGTTCCAACTGGTTATCCAGCTTTAGGCTGAAGACTTCTAGGGAGGGAAAACGTACCACTTCTTGGGTTTAACTCTTCATTTTGGGGCAGCTCAAATTGTTAAGAATATTTTTCTTGACATCAGACCTAATTTTTCTCTCTGTGAATTCCACCTACAGATTCTTATTTTGTCCAGTAGGACAAGGCTCTTCAAATACTTGAAGAAAATTAGGTTTTCCTTCTTTAGGCTAAGCCAGGAGTAGGGAACCTGAGTTCTCAAGGTCACATGTAGCCTTCACAGGAAGTTTGGATTCCATCAAATAAGGTTGCATTTGAGGACCTGGAGGGTCACTTGGGCCTCAAGGTCCAGGTTCCCCACCCCTCAGCTAAACACTGAATATCCCCAGTTCCTTAAATCAATCCTTATATGACATGGATTCAACATCTTTCTGGTGGCCCACTTCTGAGCACTTTCCAACTCATTGTCATCTTTAAATTGTGGCCCCCAGAAATAAACATAATATTCCAGATGCGTTAGAACCAGGACAGAGCACAAAGGAACTAACACCTTATTCCTGGAGACAATACCTCTTTTAAGGCAGGCCAAGAACCCATTAGTTTTTCTGCCTGCTGTACCACACTGCTGGCTCATAATGAATGTATAGTACATGTGAGTGCTCCAGAGAGTGAGAGAGGAGAGGGAAAAGGAAGGAGAAGGGAAGAGGAAGGAGAGAGAGGAGAAAGGAGGACAAAGACTTTATGACCCTGGAAAAAACCCATGATGAGTGGGCATGGATCATAGATATTGACCAGACAAAGAAGAGAAAGGAATAACCATAGACAGAAGAAGTACAGAAAACTGCTGTCTAACCACGTTTCTTCTATCCTTTATTTGTGAAATTGATTTTTTGAACCCAAGTGTAAGACTTTATATTTATCTCTATTGAATATTATTTTAGATTCAGGCCAATTTTCTAGTCTGTCAAGATCTTTTGGTGCTTCCTCAGAGAAAGAATATAAGGATTTTGGGTCAACTTTATATATTCATACACACATATACCTATATAAACATGTGTACGTATAGTATAGTACATTTTTCCCTATGGAAATTTAGTTCATGTGCATAAAAATATATTGTCCTTTCTGTGTTGATGCATTCATTCCATATTCAGCAGTTATTAAGTATTTATGTAGTACAAGGCAATGTGTTAGGCACTGATGATATGGGGAATAATTGATGAAGTCTCTACCCTAAAGTCTCTACCCTACAGTCTACTAAACATAGGTAAGTATAATACAAGTAGAGATAAAAGAGGTCCTAACAAAATGTTCTGGGAACGTTACTGATTTAGTCACCTCGGATATTAGCAGAGAGCAAGACAGAGAGACAGAAAAAAGGAGAAAGAGAGGGATGTAGAGAGGAAAGAGAGACAGAGAGAGAAAGTGCTTTGACATCACTTTACCTCCATGAACCTGTTTTTTTTCACCTGTAAAATGACAGAATTGGAGTAGATATAGATGACTGTGAAGGTTGTTTTTGCTTTAAAACAATGATCTCATTATTAGCAGGAATAAGACACAGGGTGGAATCAAGCCATTGAGAGATACCCTTTGACTTACTTTGGGATTTTGTCTATCCTACCATCCTATATGAATAGAGTGTTGTAGAGATGGGCACCAGCCTATGGCCTTGAAAACAGGAGGAAGAAACTGGGGTAGAGTGAGTAGGTAGTGAACCTGCAGACTGATAGCCTGTCTTGGTAGACTCCTGGGGGAAGCCAAATGTGAAGTAGGACCCTGAAAGTTTTGGATCAAAATATCATAGATTTGGAGCTGGAAGGAACTGTCAAGGTCTAGGGGCTCTGTGAAAAGAGCATTAGATTTAAAGTGAGAATGAGGTCAAAAAGTATGTATAAGTGCCTGCTATGTGCCTGGTATTCTGTTAAGCACCGGAGGCACAAAGAAAGACAAAACACCCCAAAACAAAACTACCCTATAATCCCTGCTCAAATTCTGCCTCTGTACATTATGAAATAGGTGACTCTGGCTAAGTCATTTCACTTCTTTAGGCCTTAATTTCTTCACCTGTAAAAAGGAGCTATGCTACTAGACAATATCTAAGAATTCTTCCAGTTCTAAATCTATAATCTCATAATTTACTTGAACCCCACTTATTTCACTGATAAGGAAAGAAAAATAAATAGAAGAATGGGTAGGGGTGATAAGCCAACCTATTTATGGCTCTTTAGCTATTTTCTGCTAATGGACTTTGTCATGGTGAAGTCATGTGCCTTTGGGAATGAGGCCAGGCCTGGTGTGGGGAGGTAGGGGAATTCTGAAAACCTGCTGGCTGACCTAGGGAGAAGCAAGAGGCTTCTCCAGCTGGGTAGTGATCTATGGTTAGGGGCAGTGGTAACAGGATACAGTCAGGCCTTCCAACATTTAGCCTCAGGTAGGAACATCATCTCTCTGCTGAAGCAGGAGGAGGCAGGGGTTGAGTTTGAGCAACTGAACAGTGTTTATATAAATCTCTGAGTTTTGTCTTATCTGCCAAAAGGGAATGGTTGCCTGGTCTAGGGAAGATGCTCAGGCTTTAGGAAATGTTCCTTCTGGGTGTTTTGTTATATTTATCCTTATACATTTACAATCTTATGATTAAAGATCTCTATGGATTTAGGTTTTGGTAAATGACTTCAACTGAAATTGAACAAAGCTGGAATAGGAAGGTTTTTTTTTTCCTTGAGTATATCAGAACATCATCAACTGAGGAGATGACTGGATAAATCCAAACCGTCTCTAGACTCTTCCTAAAAACGAGGTCTGGCGATTTCGTTCCCTGGCTCAATAAACTCTGGTGATTCCCCATTGATACCAGGTATTTTTGATACTAGATATATTTGGTACCTGCATTTAAAACCCTTCCTCACCTGACCTCAGTATACCTTTCTAGGCTCATTACACATGATTCCTCTCTGTGCCCTCTGCTATTCAGTCAAATTCACTTTCTTAACTTCATCAGACAAGACATTTCATCTTTCCATCTCTGTGTTTTTGCACTGGCTTTATGGATTCCATGCCTGCAACATGCCTCTTCTAGACTGCCTCTCATAACCACTAGTTCCCTTAAAAGCTCAGACCAAGTGCCCCTTTCTACACGATGCCTTTCCTGATGCTCTCCCCCTGCCCCCAGCTTTTAGTGTACTTCCTATTACCTTCATGTGTGTGTGTGTGTGTGTGTGTGTGTGTGTGTGTATATATATATATATAATATTATTATATATTATTATATTATACATTATATATTATATTATATATTATCTATATAACTATATATAT
>CM053586.1:50453175-50501480 GCA_028646515.1 Pseudochirops corinnae
TATACACACATGCATATATGTACATGTGAGGAATATAATTACATATATATGTATGCATGTGTATGGTCTCCAAATACATATACACACATATAATTTATATGTATATATGTATATAGTATATCTAAAATATCTTTAATATACATCTATATGCATATATAAATATAATCCCATATATATGTGTGGGTGCATGTATATATGTATGTGTGTATATATATATGTACATGTATATGTGAATATAGTTCCCCAATAGAATAATAGAATATTATATCCTTGAGAATAAAGACTAGTTCACTTTTTTCTTTGTAGGCTCAGAACCTAGCATAGTGGTAGCTTATAGCAGGCGTGTGATAAATGCATATCAATTGATTGATTACATCTGGGCCACCATCCATGAGAAGAGGAGCAAAGGGGTGAATCTCAGAAGCTTCCAGAGAACCTGAGAGAGTGCTGGGAAGCTACGACTGACACTCCAGAGCACCATCTGGTGGTGCACATGATAGCTGGGCTAAATATTTGCTTGATAGTACATACCCTGCTCTACTATTGAATAGAATCAGATACTATCCATGATAACCCCTGGTGTCACATATAAGTCATAGCTGTTACTGCTATACTGATGGCTGTTATTGGTCCTTTGATCATTCTGTCCAGGTGCTCTCTACAGTATGCTTCTGAGAGTGATCTCATTAAAAGCAGGATACCTATTTCAATAAATGACTGTAAATGAGATATGGCCATTGCATAGCCCCCAAATTAGGTGGGAAATACAGCTACGTAGTCTTTATAGGTGGCAAGAAAAGTGTCCCTTAAATCTGTAGTGATGTGGAAAATGCCTTCAACATCTATTAAACTTAATAGCCACTTATTGTAGCTTGGATGGCACCAAGGAGAAATACTACATTAGTGAAACAGGACACAAAGAATCCACATTAAAATGAGAAACTCAGATGTTTTCTTTGCCCTTACCAAGGAGTTACTAGTACCCTGCTGTTACTTGTTTGGATTTGATTTTGTTTGAAACTCTTAGAAATTGCCACATTCCAAAGGCTGCCATAAAGGCAACACTGTTAAGAAACAGCCAGTGTTAGTAGTAGAGGAAATGTGAACTGGTAATGCATTTTAGTCCTCAGGGCAAGGTGAAGAAAGGGTTGAAAAAATTAGTCCAAAGCCAAGGAATGTCTATCCACTTCAGTGGCTAACTAAGTATAATTGTTAAAGTTTTTCAAGGTATGTACTAACACTCCACCTGTGTAGAAAGTCAAAGTTAAATTATTTGGAGTTGTAATTATGGCCTCTGTTTAAATCACTAGCTGCCAGGATCATCAGGTTTCTAGCTATAAAGAACCTTATAGATAATCTGGTTCATCTACCAGTTTATTGGTAAAACTGAGGAGCACAAGGGGAAGGAAAATTCCTAAGGTCACAGAGGAGTTAAGTAGCAAAGTCAAACCTATATGCTCTGACTCCAAATGAAATTATTTTTCCATTATTATCCATTAATTGCTTCTGCAGTTTTATGGTATTAAAATGCATGGTCCCCCTGCCCCCAAATCAGTGCCACCTCTGGCTAGGGTTTTAAGCTTTCCTTGTCTACTAAAGGAGAAAACTGAGTTATAAGCTTTGTTCTACCTGTCAGATTTTCTGATTCTTAATCTTTGCATTTTATAAAGATTTATTTGATCATGCTATATAGGTCATTATATAGGTCATTTATTAAGCAAGTGTAATAGATGATAACCTGGTGGTAATGACCAATGCTTAATACAGCTTTTTTTGTACATATTTATATGTGGCCTCCGCTTTTTGAAGTTGAGCTCCATGAGAACAAGGACTGTCTTTTGCCTTTCCTTGTAACTCCAGTATTTAGCATAGTGCTGGTACATAATAGTGTACTCACTAACAAGTGCTCAGTAAATGTTTTATCTCTTTGGATACAAACATTTATAACTATATTTACAGTTTGAATACCAATATATGTGTTATCGATTCATTATTTTGCAAAGTTAGAAATCCTGCTTTCTCTTTCTCAAAGATGCTGATTAAAAATATTATCACTTTAAGTATTTTGTAAGTCAGATAGAATGTATTCATTTATCAAATAAATATTTATTGAGTTTCTAAAATGTAGTAGACACCGTGGAAGATACAAAAAAAAAAAATGGCACAATCCATGACATGGAGGAGCTTACAATTTAATTGGGAAGAAAAGACACTGAGTTGGTTCTGAAGTCCCTTGAAGATTTGAATATTCATTATTTTATGATTCTTTTATGGTCATCGTAGTGATTCCAGCACTGGAACAGTTCTGATATAAGCTCTGCCCTCTCTATTTCCATAGTCACCAACTTAAGACAGGTCTTTGTCATGGCAGTTGAAACAGTCTAAATTAGGTTACTGACATCCTTGTATTCTCCATTAACACTCTACGTGTGTATGGGTAGAGATTCACATACCTACATATACATGTATATATCTACCTATACATACATGTTTACCTACCTGTCATCTATCTATAGTGATTTATTCATCACACACATTGCAGGCACTAACTTATATAACCAAAGATAACCTGGGTAGAGATGCATATTATTTCAAGCTCCACCATTCCCAATATCACAATCACAAGCTTAAAAAAGAAAAAAAACCCTCTTTTTCCAACTGGTCCCAGGCAGGATGGCTCCCACAAAGAAAGGTGGAGAGAAAAAGAAGGGACCATCAATAAGGTGGTGATCAGAGAGTATACCATGAACATTCACAAGAGGATTCATGGAGTAGACTTCAAAAAGTGAGTTCCTTGGGCTCTAAGGAAATCTTCAAATTTGCCAGGAAAGAAATGGGAGCTCCAGACATACACATTGACACAAGACTCAACAAAGCTGTTTGTGCCAAAGGGATGAGGAGTGTCCCATACCGCATCCAAGTGCGTTTGTCCAGGAAATGCAATGAGGATGAAGATTCACCAAGCTGTATATGTCAGTTACTTATGTGCCTGTTACCTCTTTCAAAAGCTCACAGACAGTCAATGTGAATGAAAACTAAATTGAATTTCATTTAAATAAAGTTATAAAATGACAAGAACAAACAAAACAAAACAAAACAAACCCAAAACAATGGGGTACCAATTAGAAGACAGATTCTATCATCTGCCAGGTAATATCAACATCAACTCCATTTGACTATTTTTGTTTCCCTCACATGCTAGTGATGGCCAATAGCATGGATTTGTTTAGAAATGAGACAGTCATTGGCCAATCTTCCTTTGATCCAGGCAGTTACGCACTCCACCCAAGTTCACAGAGCAAGTAAAAGAAACAAGGTGCTGTCCATGGTCCCCAATAAGTAGATAATAGCTATCCCTGTCTGCTTCTCAAATGTTGGTAGCAAGCACACTTGTACTTTGGGCATGCGTAGGATGTATTTGAAGAGAAACAAATATAAAACTCTGTCACTGAAAATGTCTCCTTGTCCTTCATATTGGCTTGAAGCCATATTTCTGTGGTCATTCTCTTGGCTGGCACTTGGATATAGTAGTGGTTGTGCCTATTTATCCTACTTATCCTCTGAGGATAAGGCTCAGGTTTGAGGACTCCTGAGTGAAGCTTATTTTATTTGTGGTTCCTGCCTTTTCTCAAGATAGGAAGATGATATCTGTGTCATTCTCTTTAATTGGCTCTTAACCCATTCCTCTTATGACCTAATGCAGATGTCTGGGGCTGATCCATAAATAGAAATCCAGTGATCCAATTAGACCTTGCCACCAATCTCCAAATCTATCTTTATACTTCCCTGGATGCAAGAAGCAATAATATCTCTGTTCTTTGCCCCAATCAGACATATTGGCATCTGATTCACTACCTGTGGTATTTGTGTCCACTTTAACTAGGTCCTACAAGAGTCTTTCCTTGGCTCTCTTCTCTCTCTCCAAACTCTTCTTCGGCAATCTCATTTGCTCCCATGACTTCAACTGCCACTTCCATGCCATTCACAGATAGAGTTTTTACAATCTATATTTCCAGCCTGATATCTCTTCTGGATTTCAGATCTCCATTTTCAACTTCCCACAGGAGATCTACACCCAAATGTCCCCCTAGCATTTATACTTAACATGTGTCAAATATTCAGCATGTGAAAAATCAAGCTATCTTTCTGCCTTAACCTGCTTTTTCTTCAAACTTCTCTCAGTGACATTACCTTTAATCCAATCTCTCATGTTTGAAACTTTGCTGTTATCTCTTACTCTTATTTTTCCCTTTCAAATTCACTCACTTACCAAGTTCTTTGGATTCTACCACTGGAACAGCTCTGATACAAGCCCTGCTCTTTCTATTTCCACAGCCATCAACTTAAGACTGACAGATCTTCCTCATGGCAGTTGAGACAGTCTAAATTAGAGTACTAACATCCTTGTATCCTCTATTAACATTTGATGTATGCATGGGTAGAGATCCACACACATCCATATACATGTATAGATCTACCTATACATACATGCTTACCTACCTGTCATCTATATATTGTGATCTACTTATATCGCATACACATAATATACATGTATATATCTACCTATACACACATGTTACCTACCTGGCATCTATCATACACACGTATGCATGTGTGTATGCATGCACACATACATATGTACCATACACACATATATGTGTACACATATGTATGTGTATATATATATAATTTGCATTCTATATCCACTATGATAACATGAGCTCCTTGAGGTCAGGGCCTTTGTTTTTGTCTTTCTGTTATTATCAGCATTTAATATAATCATAATAAGTACTTAATACTTCTTGACTAACTGCTTGTAAAGTCAAGTAAACAGTCTGAGTTTCATGTAATTATGTGAAATACCTTGATAGAGTAGTAATTATCTATTTGTTGTGTGTATAAAAAAATGAGATTTTAAAAAATACCAGAGATGACAGCAGTATAAAGAAATTAGAATCAAAATAATGACATGTATATTAACTATAATTTTATATAGAATCATAGAGACCAAAACCTGAGGCCTTCGAAGGTGTAGTGACCTGCTCAAGGTCACAATGATAATCAGAAGAAAAGGCATGTTTTGACCTCATGTCCTCTAACATTGAGTTAGTTCTCTCTTCTCATTGCTTCCATTGTTTCTGCCTCCATCAGAAGGCAGGAAGCAGAAGGTGAGCTGTTTTAGTTTGTTTGTAAATAAAAGTAATTTTTAAAATGAAGTCATTTTTAAAAAAATCACAGAGAGTTTATGAGTTTTTGTAAGCTTTTGAAATTAGAAAAAGGTTTAAGTATAATAGGAAAAAAAAAAGATTGGATTTGAAGTTAGAGAACCAAAGATAGCATCACAATTCATCTATTACCTGGTTAATCCTGGACCAGCTATTTCATCAGTCTGAGTCTAAGTTTCCTCAGAATCATAGAATTAACTAAATGACCTCTAGGGTCCTTTCCAGCTATGGATCTATAATCCTATGAATGTTTGTTTTGTTGATAGTTTTGCTAAGTTTAGAGTAGCATCAAGATAACTACAAGGGAATCCAGATGCTTATTCAGAAGATTTTGTGTGGCTCAAACCATTTAGGAATGCTTTTTTCTTTTTTCTTTTTTTTTTAACTTCCTTCAGGCCAGACATAATCACACATGCCTATAGTCCTCTTTCTGAGTTTGGGGGATCACTTGAATTTGACAGCTTAAGGCTAAAGTCAATCAAGTGTCCACACTAAAGCTTGTTCTAATATGGTGAGCCCCTGGGACCAGAGAGCTACCAGGCTGTGTCAGGAGGGATGAATTGGCCTATGTTGGAAAAATGGCAGAAATTAAAGTTACCAGTCTGATTGATGTTGGGATAAGGTCAGTGAGGGGCCTGTGTACTTCCAGATGGGCTAAATAGACACAGTCTAAATTTTTTTTTATTCTTCCTTAAAAAAAATATATATATATATATATATATATATATATATTTATTTACTTTTAGTTTATAACATTCAATTCCACGATCCCTTGATTTCCAAATTTTCTCCCCCTCACTCTTCTCTCCCTGCACTGCCCCCCCACCATGGTAGCATACAAATATAGGTTTTACAAATACCTTCACATTACACATTAGTCAAGTTGTAAATAAGAATTTTAACCAATGGAGTGAACAGTGAGAAGAAGGAACAAAACAAAACACAAAAGAGAGAGAACAAGTAGTTTGCTTTGGTCTGCATTCAGACTCTGTACTTCTTTCTCTGGATGTAGATATCCCTTTCCATCACGAGTTTTTTGGAGTTTTATAACCTTGCGTTGCTGAGAGGAGCCCAGTGTATCAAAGTTAGTCATCACCGATACAATGTGTCTGTAAAAAAAAATTAATCAATAAAAAATTTGGACTTTGGAGAGTCAACTGTAGAGCCATCCATGTATGTACAAAATATAAACACTGATATAATAATAGTATTTTAAGGTTTACTAAGTGCTAAAGTGGCACAATGGGTAGAGTACTGGGCCTGGAGTCAGGAAGATTTATCTTCCTACATTCAAATCTAGTCTCAAACATTTAGTAGTTATGTGACCCTGGATAAGTCACTTACCCTGCCTCATGCCTCATATAGATGAGGACATCTATAAAATTAGCTGGAGAAGGAAATGGCAAGTCAGTTAAGTATTTTGCAAAGAAAATTCCAAACGGAGTCACAAAGAGTCAAACATGACTGAAAAACAATTGACTAGTAACAGCAAAATTACATATATTGTGTCCTTCCATCCTTATGACAATTCTGGCAGTCATGTGCTATTATCTCTATTTTGTACACTAGAACACTGAGGCTACAAACTTTTCCAGAGTCACACAGCTAATAAATGAACCGATGGGACATTCAAACTCAAGTGTTCCTGACTCCAAGTCCAATGTTCTGTTTACTCCTTCATATGGCTATATCAAAATAGGTCACAGATCATATATTTAGAGTAGGAAGAGATGTCAAAGCCATCTAACCCATCTTCCTCTTTTCACAGATGAGCAAACTGTTTAGCATAGCACCTGGCAAAAGTTGAGCCTTGATGATTTTTTTAATTTGATAACCAGGGAAATTAAATAAATTGGCCAAGGTCACCCAATTATTAGATATCTGAGGCAGGATTTGAACCCATGTCTTTCCATTATAATAATACACTATACTGTACTCTCTCCTAAGGTCTGCATTTGTCATTGCTTATTTAAGAATTCTGACCAGTGGCTTTCCCCCCTTGGGTCCTTAAAAAGCACGCTGCCTGCCCATTTCTGAATTGGGCAGTCACAATGTAAAATGGCCACAGGGTCTGTCATGAAGACTTTTTTTCTACTGATGTACAACTTGGCTGTTGTCCTTGGGTGCACTTTGGAGTCTGGGAAATTTGCACATCTTTTATCCTTAGCAAGCAAGTTATTTTAAGGCTAGAAAATATAGTTAGCCATTCACAGCAATAGAGTTCAGGTAAAACTTTTATCTTCTAGTAGGATTTTTGGCTCTTCTAAGTAACACCTGTTTCCATTTTATCCACAGAAATTACTTATAAGTGTCGCTGAGCTTGGGTATGCTTTCCTGCAATTTTCCTGGAGTCACCTAGGATTTCCAGGAGGACAGACGGGAAGATATCTCAGTGGTTTCCTTTTGGCCCAGCCTTGATCATTTGAAATCATGCTGGTGGTTATCCCTTTGCCGTCGTTATCCAAACTAGCCTCCCTTTATAGCCCCATCTGGAGCTCTTGGCCCAGTGCTAGGGAAGGACAGATTCTGAGCAGATGGTTTATCATGGACTCTGGCACGTGCTTTGGCTTAGGATCCTATGTCTAATACCTCTGAGTTTGGGAAGCTGTTGAGTGTCAAGTGACTCAAAGCCCTCTGCATGACCAGAATGGCTTTGCTTATTGGATTGAATGAGAGGCTCAGAGGAAATATCCAGAGCACAGCAAGTTAAGAGATCTGATACATTATTTGGTTCTAAAACTGTTCATAGTCCATAATATTCAATCAATCAATAAGTTTTTGACAATTGCCTACTGAGTGTCAAGTAATGTCATGGCACCACATTCCCACTAAAACATGCAGAATCCTAGGGAAAGTAGGCTCAAATGTAGGAGTAACTTATGCCAAAGGGATAATTCACAGCTGCTTGCTTGGAAGACATTTTTTTTCTGTGTTTTGTAGCATACTTATGAAATTCCCCTTAGGTATGATATGCAGCTAGATGGTGCCATAGTGGATAGAGTGCGGGGTCTGAAGTCAGGAAGATTCATCTTTCTGATTTCAAATCTGATCTCAGAAACTTCTACCACCATAGTAAAGAACTATTTCAATAAGTTGTCTGATTATTTGATATCAGTTGGTAACATGGGGAGGGTGGCCAGCGTGCCAGTAAAGGCTTTGAGTTATCATGCCAGAAAACAAAACAAACATCCAACTTTTCGGGACTACCTTGGACTCTGAGGGAAGATTTAGTAGCTAAATTCTGTGGAACCTACTAAGCAATGCAAGTAAGTGGGAACTGAAAGAACAACTTCATAATACATGCCACCTAAGTTTCTTAAAAGGAAGGGCTATTTCTTTCTTCTTATCCCAAAAACATTACTGGACACATAGTAGGCACTTGACAAAGGCTTGTTGATTGATTGAATACTATTTGATATTTATTAGCTGTATGGTTCTGGGAAAATCACTTAACCTTTTTTGCCTCAGTTCCTCATCTATAAAATGAGCTGAAGGAGGAAATGGCAAACCACTCCAGTATCTTTGCCCAGAAGACCCTAAATAGGGTCATAAAGAGTCAGACACGACTGAAATGACTGAACAACAACAATGGTACACTTCTTTCCTGGGCTGAATTTAGAGAGTTGAATCTGTCTTTTCTCATCTTATCCCTTTTAAAGTTCTTCAAATACCAAATAGAACATTTTGTATTTTATTCTAGAGGCAATAAGAAATTACAAGAGTTTCATGAGCATGGGAGTTACTTGTTCAGAATTGCATTTCAGGATTTTGAATTTGCCAAATATATGGAGAATGAACTGGAGAGGGGATAGATTTGGATCAGTAAAACCAAATTAGAAGACTATTGCAAAAGTTCAGGCAAGAGATTATGACTTGAACTAGCATGGTGGTTAAGTGAAATGGATCTGAGAGATGTACAATAGAATCCCTAAGTATTGGCAAATGATTGAATATGTAGGCTAAGAGAGAATGAAGAGTAGAGGATATCTTGTGGATTGTGACCCTAGAGGATTGGAAGAATATTAGTACCCTACACAGAAATAGGCAAGTTAGGAAAAGGAGATGAGTTCTGGAGAGAGTTCTCTTTCAGAAAGGATGAGTTTGAAATACTTTAGGACATCCTTTTGGAAGTGTCCAATAGAAAGTTGGTGATAGGGACCTGGAATTCAGGAATATAACTAGGGTTATATATTTATTATACCTTGGATTTCTCTGCATAGGTATTATAATTGAATATATAGAAGTACTTGAGATATTCAAGATAGGGTATGGAAGGAGAAAAGAAGAGCACTCATCACAGAGCCTTGACAGATACTGATGGTTAGATAATCCTTCAAAAAGATGAACAATGAATAGTCAGACAGATCAGAAGATAAGTAAGAGAAAGCAGTGTTCTGAAAACCCAGGCAGAACCCTAAAAGCAACTAAAATGTGCATAATTTTTCTCCCTTGGATATCACCACTAGGCATATGTTGTTGGTGTTCAGTCTTTTCAGTCATGTCCAACTCTTCATGACCCCATTTGAGGTTTTCTTGGCAAAGATACTGGAGTGGTTTGCCATTTCTTTCCCCAGCTCATTTTACAGATGAGGAACTGAGGTAAACAAGGTTAAGTGACATGCTAAGAGTCACACAGGTAATAAGCATCTGAGGTCAGATTTGAACTCAGGAAAGAGATGCCTGACATTCAATCCACTGTGCCATCTAGTTGCCCTTTAAGACATATACCACAAAGAAGTCAAAGAAAGAGGGAAATGACCAATATGTACAAATTATTTATTGCAGGACATTTTACTAGAGCAACTAGAAACTAAGTTTGTATCCACTAAATTGGAGGATAGCTAAGCAAATTATGGGATATAAATGTAATGTAATACTATTATGCCATAAAAATAATGGAAAGGATGGATTTAGAGAAACTTTGGAAGACATGAATTGATGGAGTGAAGTGAACAGAACCAAGACAACAATGTATACAATAACTACAATACTATAAGCATAACAATTTTGAAAGATTTAAGAATTCTGATCAATGCAGTGACTGACTGACTCCAGAGGCCTAATGATACCTCTGTCTCCTCATTCACCCCTGTCTCAGGTGTTGAAGTGGTCTTATTCCTTGCCATGTCTAAT
Source organism: Pseudochirops corinnae (assembly GCA_028646515.1). Lineage (NCBI taxonomy): Eukaryota > Metazoa > Chordata > Mammalia > Diprotodontia > Pseudocheiridae > Pseudochirops > Pseudochirops corinnae. The sequence continues at coordinate 50,463,534 of CM053586.1, forward strand.
GCCCCTCTATCTTTCCAAACAATCCCATTTCATTCCATTTCTTCCAACAGACTGCCCCATCTGTCATCCCCAATCTCACTTAGTTTCAATCTCTCTCTCTTCTGGTTCACTTACAACTGTCTATAAACATGCCCATGTCTCTCCTGAAAAATCATTACGTGATCCCCACTATCACCCTATATTTCCTGTGATTTTTATAACTAAACCCCTAAAAAAGGCCACCTACAATAGTACCTCCAATTTCTCTCCTCCCACCCCCTACAGTCTGGCTTCTGACCTTATTATTTCATCACAATTTCTCTTTCCAAAGTTTCTAATGATCTCTTATTTCCCAAATCCAGTGCTCTTTTCTCAATCCTCTTTCTCTTTGACCTCTCTACAGACATGGTCAATCACTCCTTCATATTCTCTTTTCTTTAGGCTTTTAGGTTACTACTTTCTCTTTGGGTTCTCCTTCTAGCTATCTGACTGTTCCTTCTCAGTCTCCTTTGCTGGCTTCCCATCCAGATCATGCCTTCTAAACTGTATGTGTTGTCAGCATTCTGTTCTGGGTTCTCTTTTCTTCTCCTTCTATACTATCACTCTCACTTGGTGATCTCATCAGCTCATGAACTTAATTACCATCACCATGTTGATGATTCACAAATCTACCTATCCTTCCCCATCTTCTCTACTCACCCACAATCTCACATCTACAACTGACTTCCAGGCATCCCGATTTGGATGTCCTATAGACATCTTAAACTCAATATGTCTAAAACAGATTTCATTATCACTTCCCTAAACTCTCCCTTCCTTCTATTTTCCCTATTATTGTAAAGGTCAACACTTTCATTTTCTTACACTCAAAACCTGAGGAGCCATCTTCTACTTTTCACTGTCTTTCACACTTCCATATGCAGAGTGTTGCCAAGACCCATCAATTTTTTGCCTTTGCAATATATTTTGAATATGCCCCCTTCTCTCCTCATGACTGGATTATTATAATATCCTGCAAGTGTGTGTCAAGTCTCTCTCTACTCCAGCCCGTTCTCCATTCAGTCACCAATGTGATTTTCCCAAAGTACAGGCTTAATGATGTCACCTTTCCATCTCCCATCCTCAGTGAACTTTGATAACCTCCTATTGCCTCTAACATCAAATACAAAATCGTCTTTTTGGTATTCAGAGCCCTTCATAATCCAAAAGGGCTTGCCAGTCTTCTTTCACCTTAAATCCTACCACATACTCTTTGAGCCAGTGATATTATGAATTAGACCCTCCATCTCTTGGCTCTGGTAATTTTTTTCTGGCTTTCCCCCATGATTAGCATCCCACTTGGAAAGCAAAATAAGTGAGTTAATTAAACAATGCTGGGCTACTGAGAAGGAGGTCTGTTTGCCCAGTAAATACCAAAACATATTATCCTTATAGATGTAGTCTAAAACACAAGGCATTATTATGACTTCTGGGGAAACTATGGGGAAGGAGGACTTAGCAGAATGACAGACCACTGCCTGGATAACAACCCTAGGTTCAGTTTCTCTCTGAGTGGGATCTGATGGCTATTTAAGAGTTTTATCCCATTGTACTTGCTCATGGGCTCCTGTAGGTCTTCATCATCTTATGTATCATTTGGGAATTGAAATAATAAAAGAAAAGAAAATGAAACAATCCCTGATATAAGCTTATAGTTTATCAGGGATTATAATATGTGTATATAATATAATTTGTGCATATATTATATAAATTAATATGAATATGTATGTTATATATGTATGTTAATTATATCTATGTATGTGTATTAATTATACATATTCTGCTGTTCAGTTCTTTCAGTCACATCTGACTTTTTGTGATCCCATTTGGGGTTTTCTTGGTAAAAATACTAGACTGGTTTATCATTTCCTTCTCTGGCTCATTTTACAGATAAAAAAAATGGAAGCTAATAGGGTTAAGTAACTTGCCTAGGATCACATAATTAATAAGTGTTGGAGGCCAGATTTGAACTCAGGAAGATGTCTTTCTGAGTCTGGGCCTAGAAATCTATCCACTGCACCACATAGCTGCCCAATTAAGTATACACATACACAAATGTTTAGTATGCTCAAATGTGTCTATGATCTCATCCATTCAGTAGTTCTCTTCGATGATGCAAAGAACAATCCTGTCCATATCTACCTATCCTGCGCGACTCTTACCAATGTCTTAATGTAAGTTCACTTCAGGAGGCCTATCCAATGTAATGGAAGGCTTCTTAATTTCCTCTAGCCTGATTGCAAAAGTACCAGTGGAGCACTGTGGCTGTATACCTACTACCACTCACTCTTGCCATGTGATTAACCAATCTTCTCTTACTGTTTATATAGTTCTTCAAATTCTTTAACTTCTTTAATATCTTTAACTGCTAATCTCCTTTGAAGTTATCATTGGTGAAATGTTATAACTTGTTTATCCCTACTGTTTGCCTCTCTATTGCCCTCTGTGGGATATTAATTATTAATTATTTAGATATAGTTTTGTTCCTCATCTTATGGCCATGGGGAAAACCCAGTCGAATTTTGATATTGAAAAGATAGACTTTTGCTTTAATGGCAGACGTGAAGGAATAAAGGAGCTTTTCAATTTCTTGAAAGCAATTCAACCTTCTCTAGTGTTTTCTTTCAAATGTGGGCCTAATGCATTGTCCATCTGTATTGTCCATCCTAGATAAACATATTGATGTACAAACTCTATGGGGTTTCCATACAAATGCATGTTGAAACCTGAGCAATTAGATATTCCTCATCTACTTGGACCTTTTTATGTGGATGGAAAGGCCAAACTCCTTTGTGTGACTGTAGATCTCATTCAGAAGGCTCTACAATGTCCTGGCACTTGACGGAATCAGCACAATGTCATCCATAAAACACGAGCATCTGGAAGACATAACCATCTACAGGCTATCCCTCTTCAGCCTCCTCTACTGTGTGCTGGATGTCCTCCATCATGCTGGCAAATGCCTTTGGCAAGTATTCATAGCCATGTTTTTCTTTCTGCTGATGTTTAATATTAGAGTCACTGAAAAGAACTATTCTCATTGTTATACCTTCCAGTGAATCTGGAATGATTTTGTTGTATGGATAAGAGACACCTTATAAAAGAGCTTGTGTGATGGCATTGTTCCACTGAATCAAATGCTTTTTTTCCATTATTAACAGACACTATATTCACTATACCAATAACTAACATTAAATAGTACTTGCTATGTGCCAGAAACTGCTCTAAACACTTGACAATTATTAACATCTCTTTTCATTCTCATAACACTTTAAGGTAGGTGCCATTATTATCTCCATTTTACAGATGAGGAAATTGAGGCAAACAGAGATTAAGTGACTTGCCCAGGATCACACGGCTAGTAAATATGTCAGAGACCAAATTTGAATCCATCTTTCTGACTCCAGGTCCAATAGTTCTCTAGTCACTGTACCACCTACCTGCTTATATTCTTTACATATTTCGCTTAATTGTGATGTGATGAAGATGTAGTCTATTATTGAATACTGCCTGCTTATTGTCTGCTAACATTCCTCTTGAGGATGTTCTTTATTTGTATATAAATGAATCTGATAAAGATTTTTTTTGTATAGGTTGGAGACTAGCCCTATAGATGAGTAGTTATTGATTTCTCTTAGCCACTTTTTTCAATATTAAGATTTTTTTCCCCTCACGTTGATATCTTCCTGTTTTTCAAATTCCCCCCTCATTTTTTTTGGTTCCTCAAAGCCCTCTCAAAAGCATCATCTCTAGAAGAGATCTCTATATTTGCTTTGCCCCACTGGTTGCACCCTTTAATGCCATTTCTATATTTATGTAAGCAAATATGAACTATGATATTAAAGCACAAGCATGATGGAACTAATCATTAATCATTCTTCTGTACCTCACTGCACCATTTGATAACTATTGACCACCCTGTCCTCCTGGATATCCTCTTTTCTTTGGATTTATGGGTCATGGTTTCTCATTCTTGGTTCTCTCCTACTTGTCTGACTTCCTCTTTCACATCTTACCTCCTATTTATAGACATTCTCCAAGGCTCTGTTGGGTCCTCTTCCTTTCTCTCTCTACATTGCCTCTCTTCATGATGTCATCAGTTTCCACCAATTCAATCATCAATTCTAGGAAGATGATTGCCACTCCCTCACATTTCTCCTGAGTTCCAATCCTTCCTCTCCAACTGCCTATTAGATGTTTTGTATTTTGTCTCAAACTTAACATGTTCAAAATAGAACTCATTATCAGTTCTTCTAAAACCAATCTTGTTCCTAATTTTCCTATTCTTGTCATGGGAACCACCATCTTTCTAGTCAACCAGGCTTACAAAGTGGGAATCATCTCTGACTGACTCGTTATTCTGCCTCATCCCATCTATCCAATCAGTTGTCAAGTCTTGACAATTCCAATTCTACCACATTTCTAGAATTAATTGCCTCTCTCCACCCAGATGGACACCACCCTCACCAGCTCTAATCTGGACTTCTGAAATTGCTTCCTAAGTAGTCTCTCTGTCTCATTTGCCTCTCTTCTCCATTCTACCCTCTATACAGTTACCAACTAGGCAGCTAAGTAAGTAGTGTAGTGGATAGAGCAGTGGGCTCGGAATCAGGAAAACTCATCTTCATGAGTTCAAATCTGGCCTCAATCACTTACTAGCTTGTGTGATCCTGAGCAAGTCACTTACCTTTTTTTGGCCTCAGTTCCTCAACTGTAAAATGAATTGGAGCAGGAAATGACAAATCACTTCAATATCTCTGACAAGAAAACCCAAAAATGGGTTCACAAAGAGTGGGGCATGACTGAATGATAACAAAAATAGTTACCAATGTGATAACCCTAAGCATAAGAATCATATAAACACCCCGCTCAATAAATTCTTGTGGCTCCCTATTATTTTTCTGACCAAATACAAATCTGTTTGGGATTTAAAGCCCTAAAGAACCTCACTCTGACCTACTTTTCTACTTTTATTATTTATTATTCCTTTTCCAATATTCTCTGATCTGACAAATTGACCTTATTGTTTCTCATACTAGACACTTCATCTCCTTCTTTGCCAGGTAGAGGTACAACAGAGCCGAAGATTGCATTAATTTTTTGAAAAGGAAAGAACCAAGAATGAGCTGATACAAATATAGCCTAAGCTGGGCTAAGTACAGGCCAGTCAAGGAATCTTAAAAGCATAGCCCAGAAGACAGTGGCGACAGGAAGTAGCCTGGTGGCCACTGGGTAGGACATGGGATTCTTTGGGTAAATGGGTACAGCTTCTTTGTACATGTTGTCTTGTGTTCCTGGAGTGGACTTCCTCCTCAACTCTACCTTTTAGAATCTTTCTTTCAAAATACAGCTAAAATGCTACCTCCCGTATGAGATCCTTTCTTATCCCTCAGCTAGTCGTGTCTTTCCAACAGTTATCTTACAAGATATTTTGTATTTTGATATATGGATTTTGTAAATGTATGTATACATAATGTATTCTCCCTCATCCTTTAATTGAACATAAGCTTGTTGAGAGATTTTTTTTTCATTTTTTGTCTTTGTTTCCTCAGCATCTAACATAGTGCCTGATACCTATAAATCACTTGATAAATTACTGAGGATTGATTGAGTATATAAGGATTTATAGGGAAGAAAGGTGGCAATTATTTCCCTGTCACTTGAGGTCTTTGTGTATAACTTGTATTACTATTTGGGAGAGTGTTGTAGAAGGATTTCCTCTTAGTGTATGGTTTAGACCAGATGATCTCTAAATTCCCTTAAAATTCTTATAGTTAATGATTCTGGGATCCAGATCCAGAGAGAATCCCATGTCCTACCCAGAGGCTACCAGACTTCTTTCTGTCTCCATTGTCTTCTGGGCTCTGCTTTTAAGATTCCTTGACTGGCCTGTACTTAGCCCAGCTTAGGTCAGGCTTTCATCAGCTCATTCTTGGTTCTTTCCATTTCTAAAAATTAATTCAGTCTTCAGCTACATTAACAAAAACATAGTATCCAGGCCTAGGGAGGTGATAACCTCATTTTCTAGACCACATATGAAATATTATGTTTAGTTTGGGGCACAGTATTTTAAAATGGATAGTGATACTATTGAAAGGAGGGCAATTGGGATGGTGTAGGTAGGGCCTTTGGTATATGTCATATTGGGATAAATTGAATGAATTGGGGCTGTTTAGCTTGGAGAAGAGAAGACTTAGGGGTAAGAGGACAAATGTCTTCAAGTATTTGCAGGGCTGTCATGTGGAAGAATACGTAGACTTTTCTAGCATTGTTGGTGAGGAATAACTAGGAACAAGGGTGCAAGTTGCATAGGCACATTTAGGTTTGATATAAATTTAACCGCTAGGTGGTGCTGTGGGAATTTCCAACTAGGTGCCAGTTATGGTAAGTCTTGAGCAAGACTTCAGTATACACTGGCTGTCAGTCACCTCCTAGCTCCACCCCCTAACTTATTTCAGACTCTAACATCAGCTTGAGCAAGAGTCCTTAACCTTTTTGTGTGTGTCAGGGATCCTTCTTGCAGTCTAGTGTAGTTTATGGATCCCTTTGGAGAATAAAGTTTCTAAATGCATAAAATAACACAGGAAGGATTACAAAGGAAACAGATAATATTGAAATAAAGATGCATTTTTTTTTCCTTTCAAAATTCACAGATCCCCTGAAATCTCTGATCTAGAGTTATATGTACTAGTGCTTATGTTTGTTCCACATACTGGTCATTCCCTTCCTTCCTTTTGTATTGCCAATCAAAAAACTTCTGTGTAAAGGATTGTTATCTAAGTAAATTTAAATTAGATTAAATGAAAGAAAAGATTAGTAAAATCAGGCACATTACTTACTTGGAGTTTAGAAAATAGTTCCATGTTTTTTAGAAACTTCCCATTAGGCTGTAGCCTTTCTTTCTCTCTGTAGATAACCAGCCACAGCTTGGGATCAAGGGTGATAGCTAATCTGGAAATTCACTGTCTTATTTTTAGATTTCCTATGCCCTTATTGAAGAGAACTGGATGCGTGAAGCTAACTCATGACCCAGTGTCTATATTGAGATTTGAGATTGCTATGGAAACTTTAAATGATTTCCATAGTGTAATGGTAAGAGAATTTGAAGATCTTCCCTGTCTCTTAATAAGCCTAAGGGAATTTGAAGACCTACTCTGATATACCCTGACCTCTAATAGACTGAATGTAATCACATGAAGCCTATAATGGGAGCAGTTTGCTGAAGGGTAGAGCAGAGCCCACAGGAAACTGGGAGTCAGAGTGATTAGAGACTAGAGGGAAGAAAGGACACACTGGAAGGAGACAGGCTTCTGAGTAAATGTTGGTTTATGGGAAGGCTAAAAGGATGCTGTGACTCTGTGCTGTTGTAACTTATTAGCTTCTTTGCTGCTATGATGGAATAGGCTTACTGGTTTGGCAATTCAGTTTTCTGGTGTCTGAATAAATGTTTTGCTTCTATCTTCTATATGCAGAATCTGTTATATTTTGTGATTGGGCACTATGCTGGCATATTTACAGTGGCCGTTGGTGCTGTGAATATTGTGTTGGTGATAAACATAGTCACAAGCACATGGACAAACAGGATAGCAGAATATCTAGGTCCAAGTTTATAGGGAAGTCTGCTCTAGGATATAGGAGTTCAGTGACCTTGAGTTTGGTTTGCAACTTTAGATTTGAAAATTCAATGTTGCTAAGATGCTAAGAGACTAATGCCCATATAGCTAAATCTCACTGATAGAAGTCTAAAGCAGATAGCAGTAAGAAGATAGACTCTCACTTTCTCCTTGAAATTCCCTAGCTTAAGCATCTCTCTTTCCTTGAGATCCCACCTTTACTGGGAAGGGTGGAGTCTTAAAGTCCCTTAAACACAAGGAGTCCCTTAAGCCTAGAACCTAGCAGCACAGTGACTATCATTATTTTCATCTCTTTGTCTCTTCTTCACCTTCAAACCTCATATACAAGTCTCTCAATCCAACCCAAGTTGACCCTAAGGCAGCATTATCAATTACCTTGCCCCTCTGCATCTTGCTCCAGTTGGGGAGTATAATACTCCTTCCCCTCCACATCATTTGGGGAGAGGAGGGGACTTTCCAGCAATCAGAACTGTAAAAGTAGAATGATCTACCTTGGAAGTAGCTTCCTTTTACTTCAGACATTCAAACAAAAGATGTATGCTCCCTTGGGGATATTATAGAGGGCATTCTTATGCAAAATAGATTGGACTAGGTGACCTCTGAGGTCCCTTTATAATTCTGAGATTCTATGCTTCTATGATTTTACTAAAAACCTCACTTAGCTCTTCAAATCTCTGACCCTTGGCATCAAAGAATCATTAGCTGCTTCATCAAGACTGCAGGTTATATCCCACAGCAGGGGTCAGTCTATCCCTTTTTCAGAGAGCAATATAGCTCAAATGCATATTAGCATGTTAAAAATAGCAATGTCTTACCCTGAGAAGCCTCACTACTAATTTTTATTGGAACAGTTAAGGTACTAAAGTCCTTACATTGATATACTTTCATTTCTAGTCCTATTTTCTTTGGGGTTCAGTAAGTTTTGAAGAAGTGTGCATTTTTGCTTACTAAATCCATGTCTTTTATTGCCAGCAGATATAGGGTGGAGGGACTTGTAGGGCTCATTTTGATCTGAAAGAATCATTCCCTCAAGAGACTGGCAAATAGATTAACATTTGCCTGACAGATGGAGTTGTGTATCATTGCAGCCATTTTGAAAAGCAATTTGGAACTATGCACATAAAGTGGCTAAAATATCCATACCCTTTGACCCAGAAATTCTACTAGTGGGTATAAACCTTAAAGAGGTCTTTGATAAGAAAAAAGTCACCATATGAACCAAGATATTTATAGCAGCACTTTTTTGCTGTAGCAAAGAATTGGAAACAAAGTAGATGCCTATTTGTTGGGGAATGGCTAAAGAAATTGGGATACATGCATATAATGGAATTTTACTAGGCTGTAAGAACCAATGAATGCCATTAATACAGAGAAGCATAAAGTACTTATGTGGACTGATGAAGAATGAAGTGAGGAAAGCCAAGAAAACAATCTATACAATAAATACAAAAATGTAAATTTAAAGAACACTCACAAAACAATTGGAAGTAAATGTTACAGAAATACAAAGAACAAGTAAGACTCTAAAGATGAGATATGAGAGTATACCCGATATGAGAGTATACCCCTCTCTCCCAAACTCTTTTCATAGTTGGAAAGTTCACAGGTGAGGAACATTGCACAAATTTTCATTCTTTCATATATTTATCAGTTCTTACTGATTTTTGGTCTCTTTTTCCTCTTTTAAAAAAATATTATTTGTTACATTGGTTCTCTTTCTCAGGGAGAATTGAAAAAGGATATTGGGAAAAATTTTGATGATGTAAAAAACAAAAAAAATCAATTAAATTTGCATTAAAGAAAAGATTTGCATGGCACAGGTGACAAAAGATGGCAACAGTCAAGGTTGGAGTAATTGTAGTATGATAGACATACTCATGCATTGTTGATGGAATTGCAAATTGGTCTAATCAATCTGGAAAGTAATTTGGAATTATGCCTTCATGAAAAGGAGGTAGTGGAAAGGATATTCAGCTGAGGAAGCCCCAGGCAATGCAAGGTGAGACTGCAGTGGAGGCAATATGTTGACAGAAGCAGAGCAAGGAGTAGGACATAGGAAGGGTGACTAAAATGTCCATTGCCTTTGGCCCAGCTGTTCAGCTGTTAGGGATATAGCCCCCCAAAATCAAAATAGATGTCCACCAATTGAGGAATGGTTCAGTAAATTTTAGTACACTAAAGTAATATTAATATTCTGTAAGAAATCATTACTATGATGACTATAATGAATACAGAGAATCATGGGAAGATATTAATGAACCGATGCAAAGTTAAATAAGTAGAACCAGGAAAGCAATAAGCATTATTGGAACAATGTAAGTGAAATAACCACAGAAAAACAAGAAAACAATTGAAACTGAATCATGTAAAGTTATGATGACCAACCCTGGCCCCAAAGTAGAGATGTGAGACATCCCTTTCCCTCAACACTGACTTGTTTCTTTGCAGAGGTAGAAAACTATGGGTGAGGAAAATATCACATAATATCAGGCTTTTTCAATCTGTTAGTCTTGCTTAATTTTTTTCCCTTTTTCCTCACTCATATTCTTCATTATAAAGGATCACTCTGTGGGAGTAAAGGAATATGCTAAGAAACAGGTGATATAGACGTCAAAAGATATGAAAAATTTATTTAAGAAAACAATTTTCTCTGAATCTCCACCCCTTGAGAACATCTAGTAGACTCAGGGGAGCACTGTTATGGAGTGAACTAAGAGTTACATTCAGATGCTAAAGACTTCACTTTGTGCCCTGACTCTTATTCTTACTCTCTATGTGACTTTGGGCAAGTCATTTCACATTAGCCTCAGTTTCCTGATCTGAAAAGTAGTTTTGACTAAATGATCTCTAAAGTGTCATCCAATGTTAAAGCTATGATCCTATGACCCCCAAACTTTCCTTAGTAAATACATATCCCTTTCACATCTCAACTTTGCTCATCGTGGTTTGATATAGTTTGATATATTGCATGTTGGGGTAAGAAATTAAATGAGATTATTTGGGGGAGCTTTGTGGAAGCTGCATTGTCAGCAGATGATACAGAACCTATGACCAGATACTTAACTCAAATTTTACAACAAGGTACTGTAAACACCCCATAAAAGAAAAAAGAAAACATCAGACTTCTCTGGCATGAAGGGAGGGCCAAAACATCTTACTCAGATTTTCCAGATTGTGGGAGCACTCTTTAACCCCGTGATGTGGAAGGGATAACTGTATAATGGTTAACTAGTCAGTCCAGATATCAAACCCCGCGACCAACCTGTTTAGACGTATACACAGGCCTTACTTATCCCAAGAATGATCCCCTAAACCTGAAATAGATTTAGAAAGAAATTTATTTGGTCATTTGGTAAAGGAGAGACCTGCAAGAAGGTGTGGCTCCCTCTGAGTCTCTGCATGGGTTGCATTACACAGAGTTCAAACAAGGCCTTAAGGATGTTTTCTTGATTAGTCTTACATAGGCAGTAGGTAGTCTCCAGGGCAGTGCAATTTGAATTGAGTATCAGTAGGTAACTCAATCTAATTTGGGGAACCCCAAACACAAGCTTTGGGTGCACTCTAAAATATAAACTTTGGGTGGACCCCAATCACAAAGTGGATTCTAAGCATTTCTTACAGCCTTCTGGCTTCCCTGGAGCATCTATGAGGTCAGTGTGACCTCTACAGTGAGCATTTGGGTGAGATGATTTCTAGCCACATAAAGCTGGCTTCAAACAATATTAATAAGTGATAAATAATAAAGTATGTTTCCCACAGCCTTGAAGGAACAGAGCAACATTAATTTGGAAGTGGTAGGTGGAGACTGTTGCAGAGGCCAATTTGAGACTCCTGGGTGGCATTTGGCTTCCTTTAACCATCTGCCAGCCTGAACAGCCACAGAATTTACTCTGATGACATTGACAGAGTTGACCTCAGTGGAGCATGTCAGCAACAACCAATGCACTAAACTCCAGGAGGATTAGTAATGTGAACTGTGACTGTATGCTACCAGCTGTACAGAGCCCAGAGTGGGAGAGTGAAAAGCCCAAAATGCCTAAAGATGCTATTTGCAGGTTTTGCAGCACTAAATTGTCTAACTAGTAATAAAGAAAACTAAACTTGGAGTCATTAGTATGTGTGGGGCTTATCTGTCAGCTCCCATTTGTAATGCAAAGAAGAGAAACAATATATTACTAACATTTCTGGCGAGACCCTATGCTAATAATAATGCCTAATTGCCCTTGAACAAATACAGTACAGATTTACTGGTAGGTTGGCACGAGTTTATTGACTGATGTGTATGTGTGGGAAGAATATACCCATACTAGAGGTCCTTTACAAAGGATGAGTCCTTATCTATGATGGAATCTGTCAAAGTCATAATCACATACCTAACAAGAAATCCCTACCCAGCGTCATTCTAACAGCCTAGTAGTAAATCAGAAAAATGAGCTATCAGTCAAATCAGCAGTGAGTTGACACTTACTGACATCTACTTTGAGGGTAGGATTTTTTTTTTTTTTTTTTTTTTGCCTTTCTTTGTATTTTCAGTGCTTGGAACTTAATAGAGCCCTTAGTAAATGCTTGTTGACTTAACTTTACATGAGCAAAGAAACAATCAAGCATGATGGTGATCGATATTTTAAAAAAGAGTTTACCCATCATCTTAAGGGAATAACTCTTCAGGGAGGGAAAGTAGGAGGGAAAGAAAAGAAAAAAATGCTCGATCAGTTTTTCCCGTAGTCATTAGCTGGATAATCTAGCAATGAGGCTTAATATGATATAGTGGAAAGAATTCAGACTGACCAAGGAGCCAGAATACTTAGGTTCACTCATCCAATCAAACACATTTATTAAATATCTATTATGAAGGGGTGGGGGTAGACTGTTACACCCTGAGGTTACAAAGGAAGAAAATTCGAATCCCTGCCTTCAAAGAACTTACATTCTATCAGGGATAGCAACACGTAAAATAGATCCGAACACTGCCACTTACTAACCAAGAACTTTAAGTTATCCACTGAACATTTATTTCCTCATCTCTAAAATGGGCGTAAGATATCAAGCTAAAGAGTCAACAAAGATTTATTAAGGGTTTACTATGTTCCAGGATTTGAGCTAAGTTTAAGGAATATAATTCCAAGCAGAAAGAAAACCTCAAGGAACTTACATTCTAATGGTGAAGACAACATATAAAAGGAAACTAAAGGTAGGAGAGGTAAGAAAGTACCTCTGGGTCATGGTAGAGAAAATCCAGAGTCAGGAGGAAAACTTAGAGGTAAATGCTGAAGTAGAAACAGTACTTTCAGTGTAAGAAACCCAGGATTGGAATACATTTGCAGGGGGAAAAGGCTTCTGTGGCATGGTAGAGAAAGTCTGGTGAGTGTGGGGAACCTGTGGTCTCAACACCACGTATGGCCCTCTAGGTCCTCAAGTGTGACAGTTTGACTGAATCCAAACTTCACAATTCACAAACTTCAAAAAGGTTCACAATTGAGAGTTGTTATGAGGATCTAATAAAATATTAGGGTCCCTTGTAACATATGAAGTACGTATCAGTGAAGCTATTGCCATTATCAATGGCATTTGGGATGAAGGCATTTCAACACTTTCGAGGATCCATATTTTTGTAGGTGGTCTTTCTACAAATGCTTCATTCTATTCTCTTCTATCATTTACCTTCTCTGTACCTTCTTTTTCAGTTCTAGAACCATAATCAAATCAATATTATCACTGATATTGGAAAAAGAGTGACAGTCTCCTCTGCTGTGGGCTGCTCAGTGTCCAGCACTAAGCAAGATTGGAGATGTGAATAAGAAATGACCAGACCATGTGGGTAGTTCAAGGAAGAACCATGAACTCCATTTATTGATTCTTAGGACCACGTTTTTATAGAGCAGTAGTTCTCAACCTTCCTAATGCTGCGACCCTTTAATACTTGTGTGTGGGTGTATCTGTATGTAGGCGGACCCGCCTGGAGACAGATAGAGGAGTGATGTCTCAGTTCCTAAGATCATCAAAAATATGTGTTTTGTGATGGTCTTAGGCAACCCCTGTGAAAGGGTTGTTCGACCCCCAAAGGGGTCGCAACCCCCAGGTTGAGAACAGCTGTTATAGAGCAAATGAGACAAAGGAGCAGGACTCAAGTTTTCTTATCATTATCTTAGTCTGTTATATCCTGGAAGTAACACAGAATGGATAATTAATAAGGATTTGTTATCTAGGTGACTAAAATCTTAGGGTAGAGCCTTTGATCTCAAAACTCAAATAACATCCTTTTAAATGTAGCCCATATTAAAGGAACACCAGGGGCAAGCTTTTGAAAACCGCATGTCAAAGGCCTTCCTTTAGAGCACCTGACAAGACTTTATCTGTGTCCTGGATCAGGCCCCCTTGACTCCTCACGCTCCTCTCTTCTAGCTCATCATGACATCATGGCATCATCATTCATCATGACAGTAACCTTCTAAATATAGGCTCTGGAATTATATAGGAAGATATGACACAGACTTTGTTCTCAAAAATCCCACAATCCAAAGGGAAGATTTGTATAAACTCATCTCTATTTATTCATCTATTATATAGTGTATACTTCTAGTAGAGTCTAAATTCCTTGAGTACAAGGACTATTCAATCTTCAGCTCCTAGCACAGCACCTTAAAAGAAGTGGGCATTTAAATAGTTGTTGAATTGAATTCAAATAAAACATATCTAAAGAACTATACTACAAAGGAAAACATGATAAATTCAGGCAAAATAAAATGGAAAATTATAAAAGGGAGAGATCTATTCATTGGAGCATAAGATTTTAGAGTTGGAAGGAATCTCCAAGGTCATCTAATCTTACTTCATTTTATAGATGAGGAAATAAAACTCTTTAGGCAAAAACCTATCTTTGACTCAATCTGTATTAGCTGTATTTTCTTTTAAATCTCTGGAAGATCCCAATTAGGAAATGTTGTCTTCTTCTAACAGTAAGATCCTTGATTTTTTCCTCTCCATTTCCTAACTCCCTTAACAATCTCATCAGAATTAATAAATGAAGTCTGTAATGGGACAACCTTCATTCTTTTTGTGTGTGTATGTAATATATATATATATATATATATATATATATATATATATATATACATATATATGTAATATATCATTTATACGTATATTTCTTTTCCTTCCATTCCTATTATTGTAGCATTTATGTATATTGTCTTCATAGTTCAATTTACTCTGCATCAGTTCCTATAAGTATTCCTATTGTTTTTTGTGTTCTCATTTATCATTTCTTTTTTTTATAAATAGTATTTTATTTTCCAATTACATTTAAAGATAGTTTTCAACATTCATTTTTTATAAGACTTTAAGTTTTAAAGTTTTTGCTCCCTCCCTCCCTTCCATTGTTCCTCCCCAAGACATCAAGCAATCTGATATGTTATGTATGTGCAATCATGTAAACATATTTCTACATTAGTCATGTTGAAGACCACCCCCATTCTGTGTAAAATTCTCATAATCCCATTCAAAAGGTGGTCACAATGAATTACTGTTGATGATGACAAAAATAAAGGTTCTATATTTCTCAGAAAAGTGTTTTGAAGACACTGGATATCCATTACTGTCATTCTTGTCTTTTCAATTATAAGCCCTTGGCAATCTACAGATTGTTCAAACATCTCTTCCCAATGGGGGAAACCTTCTAAGTTTATAGTTCCTGACACCAAAAAGGCCTGAGCCAGGACCTAAAACTCCTGTGTCTAATGTCATCTTAAAATAAGTTGTGAAAAGAACCAGCATCCTGGCAGTAGCCTTTATTTTTTAGAAGAGAAGATATCCCTGGGAATGGCTATAGAAAATGATCCCCAGTGGTATGTATAGAGTGAGCAAATTTCAAGCTTTTCAAGTAAGCTGGACTATGTGGCCAAAAAATCAATGCCAGAAAAATAATGGAGCCAGAACTGTAAGGGCCAGGCTGAAAAGTATGTTGCCTTCTTTTTGATAGTGTGTTGATTTGTTTGTTGTTAAAACAGTCAACATTTGTATGCAGTAGGCTTGGGATGAATGGAAAATGAAACAGATTTTCTGAGAGTGTTCTTTTGTACCCAGTGAAATTGTTAGTCTCCTAAACTCTCCTTTTTTATCTTGGGTGAAGCTAGTGGGGGTGGGTGAATGGAGGCTAGTCTACTCAATGTCACACTGGGAAAATAAGGCCACATAGATTAGCACAGTGGTAATAAACAAGGTATTGTGGTAAGGAATGATGTGAGATGATCCCTCAGGAGTCAGGACTCTTTCAGGTTTAAAACATGTAGCCCTGCCCCTCCTAGGAACAAAACAAAATGGTTTGTGATTTCATTTGTATTTCTTAGATGTGATATTCCCTGGATAAATAGAATTATATAGCATAAAGTGATAGGTGCCATGTGATATAATGGGCAGTACACTGGACAAGGAGTCAAGAGTCTTGGGATTATTTTAATCCAGGCAGCTAGGTGGTGCAGTGAATAGAGCACCAGCCCTGGAGTCAAGAGGACCTGAGTTCAAATCTGGCCTCAGACACTTCACACAAAAAACTAGCCGTGTGACCTTGGGCAAGTCACTTAATCCCAATGGCCCTCCAAAAAGCAAAAATAACAACAAAACTACAGGGATTTATTTTAATCCAATACTATCTAGTTGTTTGACCTTGAATAAGTTGTTTCTTTATATATATAAAATGCTTACTTTGGATTTGAGGATCATCTTTCAGTTCTCAGACTTGAAATTTATTTTACTTTGTGAAGAGAACATATTCCTCCACAATTCAACTGATCACAATTTGAGTAAGTACTTATTCTGTGCCCAATATGTACAAGGAAGTATATGAAGTATTGGGAATACAAGGATAAATAAGATACTGTCTTTAACTTCAAGGATCTTACAGTCTAGTAAAAAAGATAAGGCATCCACACAAATAACAATCAAAATTTGAAACATAATGAGTGCGAAGAAAGGGGCCAAATCTTATAGAAATTGCACAGAGACAAATTCAGGCTTGAAGCAAGAAAAATTGCCCAATGGACAACTAGATGGCACAGTAGATAGGGCACTGGGCCTGGAGTCAGGAAGACCTGAGTTAAAATCCAGTCTCAGACATTAACTAGCTGTGTTAACCTGCCCAAATCATTTATCCCTGTTTGTCTCAATTTCCTAATCTGTCAGATGAACTGGAGAAGGAAATGGCAAACCACTCTAGTATCTTTGCCAAGAAAACCCCAGATAGGATCTCAAAGAGTTAGACATGATTGAACAATAATAAAGCTGTCTGAAAGAGGAGTGGCCAGCCTTGAGAGGTTGTGGACTCTCCTCATTTCAAGTCTTCAAGCTGATAATGTCATAGTGGGAATTCCTTTTAGTTACAGGTTGGACCAGGTGATTGCTGAGGTCATTTCTAAATCTAAAATGCTGTGATTATTATAGCCACAACTCTACGGACAATCAGAGAAAGGAGGCTTTTTAAAAAATGTATTTTATACTTGTTGCCTAGACAGCTCCCACACTGAGTCCTTTAGATCAATACTGTTGTTGGACACTTATAAAATACTTGGGCTAATAGCTTGGAGCAGTGAAAGTTTTTTTTTTTTCCCCAAAGAATAATATACTCGCAGAGGCAGGGTTTGAGACCTAGAGGCCATTAGTGACCCAGTCGTTCCCCAATGACACATTGAACTTTTCATCTTTTAGTCTACGATGCAGGGGCTAGAGGCTGAAGGAGGCAATTCAGACATGTTTTCAATTTTTTAAGCTGGAACACTGTGTATACCTATATCTTGCACAATAATCTCAGACAATGGTATTTGATTCTGACTGAATTGAATGGGGGAGAAGAAAACGAGCTTTCTCCTCATTTTGAGAGCCTTCACCTGGGGAGGCAACCAGCTGACAACAATTAGGGCTGATTGGCTGAGTCAGCCACAGGAGAGGGTCATAGAGCCTGGTCTGGGAAAAGTTCCATTATTCCAGGTATCTCAGGCAAGGGTGGAAGAGAATCTCAACAACCCTTTGAGTTAGGAAGAAGGCTGGTGAGAACTAAAGAAAATTCTGTGTGTTTGAAGTTCAAATCTTGAGCTGGCTTTTGTATTGGACCGGAGTTGAAAAAATGCTCCTGATGAGCTGAGGAAATGAAAATTATCCATGGATAAAAGTGGCCATTTCTCTTGTCAGAAAACCATATGATGCATTCATTTCAGTCCAGTCACTAATAACTGGTAAGTGACATTTGAGTGAATGGATGACCTGTGAAAAATCTTGAGATAAAGCCCTCCCTCTCTCTCTCTTTTTTTTTCTCTCTCTCTCTCTTCATATATACCTACCTACCTACATATATTCATTATTATTCATTATTGCTAAATTGTGGGGATTTGCATGTACCAATTTGGAAAATTTGAGAAGAAAGAACTAATAAAGCATCACTAAGACAAAACATTTCAGTCTGCCTTGATACCATTTCATTCTAATTAACATCTGCTCTCTCCTGGGTTCACAGAAAGCATCTTTTGATGTTTGAGTTTGTAATTGCCGTCAAAAATGAGCTTGCTGCAAAAAGTCATTAGCTTGCCAAACATTACATTTGTGATGACAGAGAACTTTCCTTATATCTCTCATTGGAGACCTCACTGGCTTTGTTTTAAGCAGTGACACTGGCGGTGATGCTCTCTATCTTTTATTCCTCTTCTAATCTCCTCCAACTCAGGGCCCCAATCTCTCTCTCTCTGTGTTACTCTCCATGGTCCTGAAATCAAGAGGCCTTGGGCTTACGTTGAATTTCAGTGCCTTCCTCTAACTGGATATTATGCTATTTGAACTACTTTTCATTTGTACCTTACTGACACAATAGATTTCATTCAACTGATGCACCTTTATCAAATAAATAGAATATGCATGGTAAGTGAACTACGAACTATGTTTTAGATAGGAATATAAGTGTTGGATTAGTGGAAATGTTCACAGAGATGACCAGATGATGTCTCACTTTTCTGGCCTCTTCCCCTGTTTTCCTATAGTTTGATTATGACATTCATGAGGCGTCAAGAAGCCTCAGGAAAACTTACATACAAAAGCACGAATTTCAGGGAAGGGCATGACAAGAGTGAAAAAGAGTACATGAAGAAGGGTAAACAGGTTTGTCCCTTACTTTAGAGGGTTGCAAGGATACTTACCCTGTAATGGATCATGCTTCATGTGGCAATGAGGATGAAGATGAAAACGCTTGTCCTAACCTAGCTGAGAATGAAGACTAGGGATCCTTAGTTGTGGAAGACAGAGAAGAAAGCAGAAGATAAAGATGACAAGGAGGAAACAAACAAGATGTCTTGATGCTGCCTGAAACTGCTCCTCATTGATATAACCTAGTTGACATGATGGGGCATGTGAAGGCCAAGATCCCAGCTCCATGACAAATGGTGAGACTGTCCTGAAAGAGCTAATTCTAAAAGAGCATCAGTCAGCCCTTATATGTGTGGAGTTTGGGATCAAATGAGATAACATTTGTAAAACACTTAGCACAGTGTTTGGCATATAGTAGGCATTTAGTAAGTGTTGATTTTATTCCATATTGAAAGATAAAAAGGTGCTTACTTAAAGCAAAAGGGAAAAAGCACTCTGCATAGCAGAGAAGAAGGCTGAGTTAGAGGTACCAGCCCAAACTAGAGGTGATTGACAGTTAAATAGATGGGAGCAAAGTAACTGATGAGTAGGAGATAAGGCCAGCTGTAACTGATGTAGGTGGGAATGAAACCCATCAAATGGCAGTGGAGAAATCTGGAGATGTACAGAAAGGAGTTCTAGCAGCTGCTTGAGGCAATTTCCTCTCCATTCTTCTCAGAGGCATGTGTTAGGAAGCAAAGAACTTCCCAGAGTGGTGTTCTTGCAGCAACAAAAGGCAAGACTCTCCTTTCAGTGTCTTCTGAGTTTGAGTTTCAGCAAGGAAGTCATTTGGGGATCTCATGGCCATGTCAGGAGAGTTGGAATCCTTCTAAAATGGATGTTTTGGCTATAGTACTGAGCATTGAATCCAGTGATAAACTCAATGCCTTTCATCCGATGAGCTTACACTCTGTGAGTATAGAATCTCATGAAGAAGATCATCCACCTAGGTAGAGTTGGGTTGGAATTTTTATTGGTAGAAAAAGTATACACACTGACTACTAACAAAATCAAAGGTCTTTGAATTAAAGAAAAAATATGTGGGAGACTAGCTATAGGAAAATAAGATGTCAAAGTTACTGTATCAGCAAGCACCCTAGTATACCCAGGGTGGCTGCAAGCACAGATTCTTAGATCTGCTTTTCTAAAGGAAAGCAACTCAAAACGGGTTAACAATCTTTAATCAAACATATCATTTACCTAGTTCAGGGGGAAAAGTCAGCACCCTGAACTTCAGAGAATACAAACAGAAGTTATAAGAAGTTACAAACAGACAAAAAAAACAGATCAGCAGATGGGTCTGACTGTTACATCCATACCTAGTTAGTTACCAGAGAGGGAAGCATCAACATCTGGATTTTCAAAGCCGAGAGTGCTCAATGGCTTCCCAGAGTCTCCTCTGCTCAAATCACACAACTCTTTCCAAAGTGAGCCCCAAAGCAAAATCTCACCTCAGGGTATATATAGCCTTCTCCTGGATCAGAGAATATCACAACCCTCTTGACCCACTGTCCAATCACAAAGTAATAAGGTGTGAGTATTCCTGAAAAATAAGCTTCCTGCCACAGACTCCATATGACCACATTCAGCCTATTAGGGGGCAGAGTATATTTTCAAATCAGGGAAGGTTCTCAGAGTCACTTAAGCCTGTGGAAGGGCCTAGGGGCAGGGAAGATCTTCAGATTCCTATAACAGCTACAAAGGCTCTCTTTCCTTCCTAATCCTGGTTTGACCAACTGAGCAAATATACTATATCTATATCTCTATATTATTACCTTTGATCCCTAAGGGAAAGATAAAAGAACTGGTCAGACACTTAAAAGACGTCATGGTTTCACAGAATCATAGAGTCTCATGGTTATAGAGTAAGAAGAGAACACAGAGGCCAAACTCAAATCCTTTCTACCAGATAAATGGTTGCTTAGTCTTTGCTTGAGAACCTGAAGTGTATATGTGTGTGTGTATATGTGTATGAGAGAAGAGAGAGAGAGAAAGAGAGACAGAGAGAAAGGGAGAGAGAGACAGAGAGACAGAGAAAGACAGAGAGACAGAGAGAGACAGAGAGACAGAGAGACAGAGAGAGAGAGAGAGAGAGACAGAGAGAGAGAGAGAGAGAGACAGAGAGAGAGAGAGAGAGAGAGACAGAGAGAGAGAGAGAGAGAGAGAGAGAGAGAGAATAGGGATATTGGGATACCTAATACCTCCCAAAGAAGCCCATTCTACTTCTGGGTGGCTCTAATTTTTATTGCACCAAATATAAATAATCTCTTTTCCACTTCCACACATTGTTCACAGTTCTGGCATCTGGGACCTGCTTCTTAGTGGATTTATTAAGAATAAGTCATAACAAATTAGCATCAATTCCCCTTTTCTTGGCTAGTATTATTAAGCTGGTAGAATAGTCAATACCATAGAGACTTAGAGTTAAAATTGAGATTTAGTGGAGTATCTTGTGATGTTTTCATGGACAAGAGGGTGAAATGCTAATTAGATAATAATGGATCATTGAGAACCTGGACAGAGAGGTCTTTAGTGGAATGCCATAAAGCTCTATGTTAAGCCCTCTTCCATTCATCATTTTCCAGGAATAGATTACATAAAGATGTAGATTTCATGCTGATCAAATTTGCAAGAAATAAAAATAACTAATGTGAGGGGATTGCAGAATCAGATCACAAAAAAATATTAACAGACTAGAATAAAGGACCAAATCTTGGGTTGGGGTTGTTATGGGCAGCCATGGCTGTGTTTGGCCTGGTAACCAGTTTGTCAGTGAATGAATCAATGAATGAATGAATGAAAACCCTTTTTATTATGGTCTTACTTTGTGCCAAGCACTATACTAGGTATTAAGGAAATGAATAAGAATAGCTAGATAGTCCCTGTCCTCAAAGGATTTAATATTCTGATTGGAATTGACAATATATACATAAGGTTTTAGTTGCATGGCTGAAATATGGGTTCAGTCAAAGGGTATATGGCAAAGCTCAGAGGTGTTTAGGATATATCATAAGATCAGATAACAGTGCTAGAAGCTCTGAAAGTAGTAGCAATATGGCAGATGATAACTTGTGGAGGGCCTTAGGATGAAACAGATGGACAGATAATATAGCCTAGTATTCTTCCATCTTACAAGAAAGATTCTAGGAGGTTTTGAGTATTATTGACGAACTTTTCCATGCTTGGATCTTAGACAATAGCAAATTCTGTCACCAGAACAGTATTTGAAGCCTTTCCAACATGGTAAAACCTACCAGAACTTATAGAGTGCTGTCATAGCCATATGAAGGTAACTAATAGTGGTAAAAGAAAGCTTTATATATAGGTTTAAAGATCAAATATACTGTGATGTATGAAAAGTTTGAAAGGTGTTGTTTCTGGGTATAATAATTTTATCAGTTATGCTAGTGGATAATAAACAAAGGGGTCAGTGGCACTCTTGAATGCCCCAAACCCCTCATGGAACCCACTAAAAGCTGTATGCTCTTGGAAGAGTGGGTATTCCTGAGGGTAGAAATGAACTCTGATTTGTTAACAAATAATGAAAGAATGATTATTATAAGAGGTGGACCTATTCTAATGAGTGGCTGGGGGACTTGACTTTGATCACTCTTGCTCTCAGACCACCCCCAGCCTGTCTGAATGGAACAGAATGGACTGGAATTCACCTTATACTAAATTCTTCCAAAGGTTTTTCTAATTGGATGGGGCAACAACCGCCCCACCCCCACATAAGATGGTTTAGGTGGGATAAATATTTGGGCTAGGTCAGAGATCTCCTTGAAAGACTGGACTTTCAATGAAAGAATTGGAAAAAAAGAAAAAAAAACCTGGATCTCTCCAATAATTGGTTATTTAATATAAAAGAGAAATAATAATTTCTTTCAATACAATTATAAATTGAGGAAACTCTGACAATAATTCAGGTAAAAAAAAGACAAGGATTTTAGAAACATAAATGTGAGATCAAAAGAGGTATTAGAGACTTCCAAATTGTCCATTTTACAGATAAGGAAACTAGATCCAAAGTCACTTGCTCAAAATATCACATCTCATTTGTGGTAAAGCCAGAATTAGGACTTAGCTTTCCTGATTCTAATTCAGTGGGGTTTTTTTTCTTTTTTAATTTTCCAAATTCTGGGGCACTGTCTTTTATTATAAACTCATCATGAGTCATTAGTGTGACATAGCTATCAGAAATCAAATACAAACTTAGTCTGCAGCAATAAAAATATAGGACTAGCTCAGGAAAGGTACAAGTCCTGCTGTTCTCTTGGTTGGTCTGACCACATCTGTAATACAGTATTCATTTCTAGATACCCCATTTGAAAAGGGATATGGACAAAATAGGTCATGTTCAGAGGACTGTGACAAAGATGGTGAAAAGTCTAAAAATATTTTATCTGAAGAAGGGTTGAAAGAACTGGCAGTAGCCTGGAAAATAGAAGGCCGAGGAGGCACAGAATATCTGTTTTGAGCTATCTGAAGACCTGTCCCAGAAAACAAAGAGCATGATGATAATAATATTCTGTGGCAGCCAGGTGGCACAGTGGATGGAACATTCTATTTGGAGATATGAAATCCCAAGTTCAAAATGTCCTCTGACACTAATTAGTTATATGACCCTGGGTAAGTCACTTCACATCTTTATGCCTCTGTTTCCACATCTACAAAATGGTGATAATAAGAGTACCTACTACCTGGGTTGTTATGAGGATTCAAAATATAATATTGTAAAGTGCTTTGGAAACCTTAAAAACACTATTATAAATGCTAGTTGTTGTTGCCATTATTATTATTATTATTATTATTATTATTATTATTAATGATAACACTATTAATCATAGCTCACATTAGGATCACTGGGGAAAAATTATAGGAAGACATATTGTAGTTCAGTGGAAGAAATATCTTTTTAATAAGTAAAGCTAAATGACATTGAAATGAGCAAATCAAGAAATAGGTACTTATTCAAAATTAGCTCTTACCTGGGCCCCAGATTGACATGCATTTCCAACATGTATTCTTGGAAAATGTGATAAGATTTTTTAAAAAAAGTATTTATTAATTAATTAATTTTTAGTTTTCAACATTTACTTCCATAAGATTTTGAGTTCTAGATTTTCTCCCCCTCTGAACCTTCCTGCCTCCCCAAGACGGTATGCAATCTGGTATAGGCTTTCCATATACATTCATATTAAACATATTTTCATATTATTCGTGTTGTAAAGAAAGATTAGAAGCAATGGGAGAAACCACAAGAAAGAAGAAATGAAAAAGAAAAAGGAGAGCAAATAGTATACTTCAATCTGCATTCAGATTCCATATTTCTTTTCCAGATGTGGAAAGCCTTTTCCATCATGAGTCTTCTAGAGTTGTCATAAATCCTTGCATTGCTGAGAAAAGCTAAGTCTATCGAAGTTGGTCATCACACCATGTTGCTATTACTGTGTACAGTGTTCTCCTGGTTTTGCTCCCTTCACTCAACATCAGTTCATGAAAGACTTTCCAGATTTTTCTGAAGTCCACCTGCTCATCATTTCTTATAGCACAATAGTATTCCATTATATTCATATACCCACAACTTGTTCAGCCATTCACCAGTTGGCGAGAATCCCCTCAATTTCCAATTCTTGGCTACCACAAAAAGAAGTGCCACAAATATAGATTTTTTACATGTGGGTTCTTTTCCCATTTCATGTTCTCTTTGGGATACAGACTTAGAGGTGGTATTGCTGGGTCAAAGAGTATGTCCAGTTTTCTAGCTCTTTGGGCATAATTGTGATAGGACTTTTTTATCCAACCTCCAGTTACTTATTAAGATGACCTCCTTCCAGAAGAATGTATTTGATTGAGGGCTTAGGCTGGCCTAGTATGAGAATACTCTTGAGAAATGTGGAGACAGATCAGTATAGAGGGATTCCCAAATGAGACAACACTGATTTCCTAAGATCTTTTTCCTATGATTTAGAAGCTATGCCCTAAAATTTACACTTCTGGGACAGAGAGAGAAAAGAAAAGGAATGAAGTTTTGGTTGGAAGTTTCTCTAGCAAAGAAAGTCCAGGAGCATTAGAATGATCATACAATTTGATTAAATTTCTCAGATAGTCAAGTTAATTGCTTCAGAGTTAGGATGCTGTTGAGGGGCCAAAGGCAGAGGCATGATCTTATTTGGAGGCAGGGGTCATTAATACCACAATTACAGTATGGGAAAAAGGCAAAAAGCCAACATCTGTAGAAAGACTAAAGAGTCCTATCACAAAACTCTAGAGAAGGGGGCGACTAGGTGGCACAGTGAATAGAGCACCAGCCCTGGAGTCAGGAAGACCTGAGTTCAAATCCAGCCTCAGACACTTAACACAAAACTAGCCCTGTGACCTGGGCAAGTCACTTAACCGCAATTTCCCTACCTTTCACCCTCCAAAAAGCAAAAAACGAAACAAAAAAACACAAAAAAAACATAGAGAAGGCTGTTCACATAATTGGCAGCCCTCCATTTCTTTACAGGTGTATTGTCACCCAACAGACAAACAAGTCTGGGACAAGTAGCATTGAATAGTACATGTAGGTGTGATAACAGAGGAAGCTGGGAAGGGAGATTTAAGAAGAAAGGTTTTGAATGGGAGGGAAAAAAAAGTGACAGTTAACAAACTGAAATGGAGCATCCATTTGGTGGAGTATCCCAGGTCCACTTCTATTCCCTTCCCTGCCTCGTCCTGTCTTTCATACTTCAAAATGATGCCTTCATTCCTTCAGCTACCCACACCACACGCTATTCCTCTCCCTTTTGTGTTGTCTTCCCTGATTAGAGTTCAAGCTTCTTTAGGAGAGGGACTACCTTTTTGCTTGATTTGCATCCTCAGAGCTTAGCATAGTGCCTCAAACATAAGTGCTTTAAAAAAACATCCTCCCTCCTTCCCTTTCTCTCTCCCTTCCTCCCTTCCTTTCCTTTCTCTTTCCCTTCCTTCCTCCCTTCTTTCCTTTCTTTTCCTTTTCCTTTTCCTTTCCTCCCCTATCTCCACTAGAATGTGAGCTTCTTAAAGGCAGGAACTATTTATGACTTTGTATGCTCAGTACTTAACCCAGTTCCTGATACCTAGAAGCAATTAATAAATGCTTATTGACTGACATGATAATTAACTGGCCTCTTACTGCACTGAGGAAACCATGTAGTTTGTTCTCCATCTGGAAATTCTCTCAGACCCTATCTGCTAGCTTTAGGGACAGAGACCCAAATTAAATATACATCCCTAAAAGGTAGAGAATAGGAACAGAGCTATAGTTTCCTGGAAATAGTTACTACGTGGATTTAAAACCATATTGGATCTAGACCTGCTTGTTCTTCTTTTAGAAAGACCAACAAAGTGTCCTAACTTTCTGAATCATATCAATTGACTGTACATTGATTCACCTTGCAGGTTTTTCTGTGGGTGGGAAAGATTTGGTGAAATAATCTCGATAACTTTCCCTCCTTCAATTTCAGAGCAAGAGGTCATTTAATTTCTAGATCTGAGGCTTGCCTGATGCTTGGGAGTTGATGTTTGGTCTCAGAACAATTGCTTGGACTGGGGGATAGGTACCTTAACTGTATTATGCTGCTGCTGCTGCTGTTGTGTGTGTGTGTGTGTGTGTGTGTGTGTGTGTGTGTGTGCTGTCTGTCTGTCTGTATGTTTGATCTTTCTCTCCAGCTAAGTTGATGTAGTCATGGGACAGTCATAGATAATGAGGTATTGGTAACAATGTGCTCACACCTGGTGATCTTCTTGCAAAGTATGAACACTTCTCTGATTGATTCAGATGGGATAACATGATTGGTTGAGCAGAATAATTGGTCATGCCTCTGAAGTCATTAAATAGCTAAAGCTGTCAGCAGTCTGAGTCTTTGAAATAATGGTGGAGGAAATGACTGTGGAGGAAATGGAGGAAGAATCTGGCTTTTGAGAGGGAATCGACTGATGATATCTCACTAAACAAGTTAAAGGATCAAAGAAGACAAAATGGTCAATCTTGATTATATAAAGTTAAATTTTTTGCACAAAAGAATTATTAAATTTTTTGCACAAAAGAATTTAATGTAAAAATTTTCAAAAAGGAAACAAATAAATAGGAAACAAAAAACTTTGCTGCAAATTTCTCTAATAAAGGTCTTCTACTCCATATATAAGGGACTGATTTAAGTTTATAAGACTAAGAACCATTCCCCAACAATAAATAAATGGGCAAAATTGAAAAGACAGTTTTCAAAGAAATATATCCAAGGTATCAATAGCCTTATAATAATTGCCAAATCACTAATAATCAGAGAAATGCAAATTAAAGTAATTTCGAGCTTCTATCTGACTCTCAGCAGAATGGCGATGACTACGAAAGAAGAAAATGTCAAATGTTGGAGGGGTCGTGTGAAAACAAATGCATTAATGCACTGTTGATGGAGTTATGAATTGGGCAAGCCATTCTAGAAAGTAATTTACAACAATGACCCAAAGTGACTGAATTGTGCATACAATTTAACTCAATTATATCACAACTAGGTTTTTCTCTGAAAGAAATGGAAGAAAAAAAGGACCTATATATATACAAACCATTTTTATAGTAATTCTTTTATTAATAGTGAAAAATTAGAAACTAAGGAGACGTCTTATTGGGGAAGAGATAAACAAATTATTGCATATGAATGCAATGGAAAATTATTGTGCCAGAGGAATTGATTCTATGGACAGTTTCAGAGTAAACTGGGAAGAGCTCTATGAACTAATTCAGAACAAGTAGCAGAAATAGGAGAACAATTTATTCTATGATTACATTATAGAGAAAAACAACTTTGAAAGACTAAGAATACTGATCAGAACAATCATAAACCACCAGTCCAAAGGAATGGAGATGAAACATTCTACCCCACTCCTGCCAGAGAGACAATGGATTTACAATCCAGAATAAAATACACATTTTCAGACATGGTCAACATGAAAATTTATTTTGCTGGACTACACATGTATATATATTTTTTCTTTCTTTTAGGACATTTTCACCGAAGAGGGAGATAGTGCGAGGAATAAATTAAGGGGAGAGGGGAAAGAATCTAGCTTTGAGAGGGAATCACGTAGAGCTCTTCCCCACATTGGTTATAGCAGCAGAGCTACTCACTCAGAAGGAGTTAACCCATCTAACAGTTGGAGAGTCAGTTTGATGCAGTTGAGGGAACAGAAACACACATAGTCCAGACAGACATGAATGCATATAGACAGTCACACTAGCCTAGAAGCAGATTCAAGCAACAAGACACCTAGCAGCAGAGAAGAGAGCTGATTATGTACTCAAGAGTGAGCTAACCCTGGCAATCAAGAGCTAGACAGCTAGAGAAAAATAGCCAATCCTAGAAATCCAGGTGAGCTCCACAGGAAAGTCAAAACTTCAAAGCTTTGTAGTTCCTGAGTATGAGTTACTTTGACTTCACATTTTCCCTATACATGTACCTCACTAACATTGGGCTCTAAGTTTGTGCACATTCTTTGTTATAGGTGGTGTGTGTGTGTGTGTGTGTGTGTGTATATTTATATACATATGGGGGGGTAGTGTTCTCCAGGTTTGTGGGTAGAATTTTTTGTTAACTACTGGATTTTTGAAAATTATGCTATCTTGTAAAATGTCTTTGCTAAAAGCTAATTATTTCTAATGGTTGACTACTAATAGGAAGCACACCAGTGGGGTCTTAAAGGCTATGTTTTTAAGAAGGGGAGCCCTACAGAGTACATCCTCGAAATCTAGAGTAGTCATCTCCTTAGGGAACTTGCCCATGAGTGTGACTGTAAATTGTAGCAAATACTCCAGAGGGGGTACTATATTTGCTTGTATTCATTTCTAACACTTGAATCTATAGTCTATATACAAATATAATTTATATTTCTTGTCCTTGAAACTGTTAGAAGTGAATTAGCAAAAAGGCCATTATGTAAGTAATGGAATTACAATGTGTTAAGGAATTGCAAAAACAGTTTATCCTAAAAATGAAATGCAGGTCCTGTTTGATGATATAACAAGAACTAGTCAAATGAAAGAAAAACAAGACACCACCCTCCATAAAAGAGTGGGTTTAAGAGGTGAGTGGCAAAAAGTTCTTGGAAAGACCAACTGTGAAGATCGTGGTGAATCTGACTGGTCCATGTGAATGGTAAAGTTGATTGATGGATTGGTAGCATATACTCTGGTATTCTCATCTTTACTGCAAAATAGGATAGAGTGCTGGTCATAGCACTCCTCTACTGGTTACATAAACATGTGGCTATTTATGCCCAATTCTACCTTCCAACTTCATTGAGTTTGACATAAACCAAATGACTGAGATATGGTCGAGTATGATTGAGATCTCTTAATCAATACCAATAGTATTTGATTCTAAGAAAAGGGCTTCCTCTAAGAGCAGAGGTTTTCTAATATCAAGTAGAGTAAGGAAAGAAGGAAAGAAACAATATTTTTAAGTACTTAACCATGTGCTTGGAGGGGCCAGCAAGGTGGTACAGTGGATAGAGTGTCAGACCTGGAGTCAGGAAGACCTGGGTTCAAATATCTGGTCTGACACTTACTAGCTATATGACCCTGGGCAAGTCACTTAACCCTGTTTGCCTTAGTCTCCTCATCTGTAAAATGAGCTGCAGAAGGAAATGGCAAGCCACTCCAGTATCTGTGCCAAGAAAATCCCCACATGTGGTCACAAAGTCAGATGTGACTGAATGACTGAGCAACAAAAATATCCGTGCTTGGTACTATGTTAAGCTTTGGGCTTAGACAAAAGACAACCCTTGTCCCTAACAAGCTTACATTCAAATGGGAAGACAACACAAAAGGGAGTTGAAAAGTGTTTGTGTGTATATGTATGTGTGTGTCATGCACATGCGTGTGTGTGCTATGTATATATGAGGTGGGGTGTGACTGGAGGAAAGAAAGCATAGTTTTGCAGTTTGGAAGCTGGAAACCAGAGAGGGTGGTGGGACCAGATGGAGGCAGACCTGGGTCCCTTCACAAAAATAACTAGTGGATTTTTGAAAATTATGCTGTCTTGTAAAATGTCTTTGCTAAAAGCTAATTATTTTTAATGGTTGACTATTAATAGGAAGCACACCAGTGGGGTCTTAAAGGCTATGTGTTAAGAAGGGTAGCCCTACAGAGTACATCCTCGAAATCTAGAGTAATCATCTCCTTAGGGAACTTGCCCATGAGTGTGACTGTAAATTGTAGCAAATACTCCAGAGGGGTATTCATTGGCCTTCATTTTGTAGGCTGCCAATCTTTCTTCCTTCTTGAAACCTTCCTTCTATATCTATTTTCCATCTTCCTCCGTCATCATATTAACACATACTATTCAACCCTACTTATCCCAAACTTTTATTTGGGCTGGGAGACAATACACTTATAATGAAATTGACTGCTTCCGATTATGTGAACAGCTTTCTCTGATTTTCCGATAGAATTCTTTAGTCTCTTCATAGACTATGCCTTTTTGCCTTCTTCCTAGAATCTGATCCTTGCTTCTGAATGAGATCATGGTTTTCTACCTTTGGCCCATCAACTCAGCACCCCAAATACATGGCAACCAATTTGACTGTCTGATGAATTCAATCAAATTGCATGACCAATCTCATGCTCCTGAACGTCTTAGTTCCATTTATTTCTCTCTGCATCTTGTTTTTTTTTTTAAACCCTATACTTAGGAAGGATTGGGAGAAGTCTTATGGAGACCCAGCATTATGGGTCTACTCTTCCTTCCTTCCAAAGAAAGAGATATCGATTCATTTAAAGAGAATCCTGCAATCTTGCAGGCTCTTGTACCACCACCACCACCACCACCATCATCATCATCATCATCATCATCATCATCATCATCATCATCATGATCTTCATCAATAAGCATCCAACGCTTGCTTAATCTGTGCCAGACACTGTGCTAAATATTAGTGACCCAAACAAAAAAAAAATCATGTTATGTATGGAGGGGCCATCTTCATGTAGAGATTTGGGATTGTCTAGATGACCTTTGTGTTTGGCCACAGGAAACAAACAATAGAGTGGCAACATGTCATAAATAATTCATCAGGGCTGTTTGATTTGTCCCAATACCAGATTTCTCGTGCAGATTCCCATCTCCCCATATGTACTCATTGGTCTCTAGAGTGAGCAAAGCAAGCAGCTGCTACTTCTAAAACCACCACCAGAGCTGGCTAATGGATCCATTGGCAGGAGGCAGCTACCTCATTGGCTCTTCCCCCTGTCTTTTAGAGATCAAGGACATTATGTAGATAGCACACCTGTCCTGTTACCAGGCTCAGACCTAGGCATGCAAGGAAGCCTTTGTTCACTCAGCACTCTGGTTGGCACCACGGAGTGCTTCAGCTGTGTCCCCAGCCCTTTTCCTCTTTTCATCCTCTTCCCACAAAACCTCTGTGGAATGTATTAAAGGATCATCTGCACATTCACACTAAGGCTCAGTCTGGCTGTCTGAATCTTTTTCAGTTAGCAACATACATCAGAGCTGTGATGGACCTTAATGTAGGGTATGAAAGTGTGCCAGGAAGCCTTAAGGGTCTTCGATGGGCAGATGATAAACACAATGACCAGTTGATTTATGAAGTAATCCTTTTCAAATTGATGCTGTATTTATAATGGAACAGTATTGAAATTGTTGTTCAGTCATGTAGTCACATCTGACTTTGTGACCACATGTGAGAGTTTTCTTGGCAAAGATACTGGAGTGACTTGCCATTTCCTTCTGTAGCTCATTTTGCAGATGAGGAAACTGAGGCAAACAGAATTAAGTGACTTGCCCAGGGTCACATAGGTAGTGTCTGAGGCCAGAACAGAATTTGTTACCATATAAAGCCTAAGTTACCTGAGAAGTATTTGTATTATTGTGTATATCTATTTATGGACATATTATCTTCCCTT
The DNA here is from genome assembly GCA_028646515.1 of Pseudochirops corinnae. NCBI lineage: Eukaryota > Metazoa > Chordata > Mammalia > Diprotodontia > Pseudocheiridae > Pseudochirops > Pseudochirops corinnae. The sequence continues at coordinate 50,495,283 of CM053586.1, forward strand.
ACAGAATTAAAGCCCCTTGAGGGCAGATGCTGTTTTACCCATAACCCAAGTGCTTAGGACAGTGCCTAACAATATAGTAAATAATGAATGTTGGTTGATTGATTGAGTTTTCCTTCCTTGGCACGAATCAGTTGAAAGAAATACTTCTCCCTCCCTGTGTGATTCATGAAAAGTCTCTTTACCTCTCAATTAGTCTTAATTTCTTTATCTTTAAGTGGAAACAATGATTAGGATTACAGACTTTAAAACTAAGAGACCTAGAAGACATGTAGTCCAATTAACTTCATATTTACAGTTGAAGAAACCAAATGCCAGAGAATTAAAATGACTTCCCCAAAGTCCTGTTGGCAGTAAGAAGTAAACTAGGACAGCTAGGTGGCACAGTGGATAGAGTGCCAGGACTGGAGTCAGGAAAACTCTCATTATGAGTTCAAATACACCCTCAGATACATAGTAACTGTGTGACCCTGGGCAAGTCACTTAACCCCATTTGCCTTAGTTTTCTTATCTGCCAAATGAGCTGGAGAAGGAAATGGCAAAATGCTCCAGTATCTTTGCCAAGAAAACTCCTAAAGGAGTCATGAAGAGTCTAAAACAACTGAACAGTAGCAGCAGCAGCAGCAGCAAAAACAATATACTGTTCATAGAGCTCTAGGTATGGAATAATTCATGAAGGGCATAGTGGTACTATCTTCTCCCCCATTCCAGATGCTATTCCTTTAAAAAAAATCAGCCTAAATCAGACCTCATAAGTTTTTTTGGTACCTCATCGCATGGATAACTCAGTGAATCAGTAAACATGCATTAAGTTTGTACTGTGTGAGGTGATGGCACTGCCAATAAAAAGAATGAAATGAACTCTACTCTCAAGCAACTTCAATTCTAATGGCAGAGGCAACACAAACATTTTGTTGTCGTTGTTGAGTTGTTTTAGTCACGTACAGCTCTTCATGACCCCTTTTGGGTTTTTTTTTTTGCAAAGATACAAAGGAGTAGTTTGCTATTTCCATCTCCCACTCATTTTATAGATGAGGAAACTGAGGCAAACAGGATTAAGTGACTTGCCCAGGATCACACAGCTAGTGTCTGAGGCTGAATTCAAACTTATGAAGATGTCTTCCTAATTCCAAGCCCAGTGCTCTGTCCACTGTGCCGCCTCACTGCCTGGACAGTATATTTTAGGAAGGATGCCGATAAATGGGAACTTTCCCAAAGGGATGCCACTATAATTATGAGAGAACTCAAAATTGTGCCATATGAGTATTGGTTAAATGAACTAGAACACTTATCTTGGAAACTGGATATTCTAATATGATTTCTGCTTTCCAATATTTAAAAGATTGTAGTGTAGACAAGGGGTGAAAGTGTTTTTACTTAATCACAAAAAGCAAAAACTAGGACAAGGAATGAAAACCAAAAGGAGATGTCTTTCAGTTCAATATAAGGATGGACTTTCTAATGGAGTTGTATAAAAATGCAATTTATTATCTCAGGAAGTAGTGAGTTTATTGATATTGAATGTCTTCAAGCCAAGGCTGGATAATAACTAAATTTTTATAACATTTAAAAATTTTAAAAGTACCATATGAACATGATTTCATTTGAGGCTCAAAATAACCTTACGAGGTAGATATTATAGGCACTATTCATATTTTACAAATGAGAGAACTAAGTCTCAGGTCAGTTGACTCCTACTCACTTTCCTAGTGATTGTCAAAGGCAGAATTTGAACCCAAGTCTTCCTGACTCTAAGTCTACTGAGGTATACTAGCTTTCCTTTGCTGAAGATATTGTAGAAAAGAATTCCGCTTCAGGTGGATGTTGGCCTCAATGATACCTCCCAATCTGGCCTGATATGAACATGGTCTCTTGCACCATCAGAAAGATCCCCTGCTGATCAATTGTTAAATTTACAATTTCAATGAAGTATCCAGAAATAAAGATGATATAAAAAACAATGACATCTCTTCTCCTCTGTTCTACCCAAGAAGTTATCCCTTGTAATGAAGAATTTAAAAACAGTGAGAAATAAGTAATTAAACAAAACTAACTAGGACATCAACTGAGTCTGACATTGATCTTTTTGAGACTGGCAAAAACAATTTTAGTTCCAGTGACTATTTTTAGTGTACCAGATACCAGAATATAGTGAGTGAATATAAGAATATCTTGAAACCTACCTCCCAGGGTTATATGGAAGATCAAAGAGATAATCTATGTAAAGCACTTTATAAACCTTAAAGTGCTATATAAATGTGTTATAATTATTGCTTACTGTTTTTAGTGCTGTTTGTCAACCCAGAGATTCAGTCCAATTTTATATGCTCTACCTTCTTTCGCTACATGGCATGGAGGACATTTTTGAGCAAAGCACATCTTGTTCACTTTAATCCCTCCAAATTTGTTTGTGGGGATGCCTTCTCATTCCATTCTGGCCTTGGCAGTAAATATAAGCAGCTCATTGAACGCCATGCTAACCCTCTCTTGATCAGGAAAACAAATTTAAAATGAATAAAAAGAACAATCGAAAGACTCCTTTTATTCTACTGTCTCTTTAATTAACTCAGGTCTATCCCTTACTTATTTGAGCTATGTATACAAGGCATACTCTTTCCCTATCCCCTCTTGCCTATCCATTTTCTTTAAGTACTTCCAGTCCTTGAATATAACAAATTTTGTTTTTTTTATCAGGGTTCCTAGGGACTAAAGACAATATGCACACATTACTTGCATTGTCACTCTCTGCATATACATACAGATATGCTGAAACAAAACCAACCAAAATACAACATCCGTACAGTTTCTGAACAATGACCTATAAATGATAAAAGACATTTTAAAAAGCACAACTAAATGATACTTTTCCTTTTCTTTCTTTTTTCCGCTATTCTTTCCTTCTTTTCCTTTCCCTTCCTTTACTCTCTTACTCCTTCTTTCTTTTTCTTTCTCTTCCTCTATTCCTCTTCCTCTATTATTTCCTTCTCTCTCTTCACTTCCTTTTCTTTCTCCTACCTCCCTCTCTTGCCCCCTTTTTTCTTTCCTTTTCTCTCTTCTTCCCTTCTCATTGTTCCTTTTCCCTTCACTTCCCTTACACTTTTCCCTCTCCCTCCCTCTTTTTCCTATTTCTTTTCTTCTGGCATTTCTAGTTTTAAAGTTTATAATTTGCAAAGGGCTTTATGTAATTTTCCACTGATCCTTACAATAACCTCATGAAGTAATTAGTGCAAATGTTATAATTTCTATTTTATAGATAAGAAAACAGAAGCATAAACATGTCAAGTGAATTCTCTGTGGTTACAGAACTTAAAAAATATTGTAAATCTGGGCTATGGACATAGAATTCCAGTCTTCTTCCCTTTAAAATCTAATTGCCTGCCTCTATGATAGAAATTCAAGTCAAACAATTTTTCACAAGTTTAAATACTAAACTAGTTGATAAAAGCTCAGGTGTAACCACCCTGCCTGACCTACAGTTGCTAAGTCAGTCTTTTAAAGGCTGATCACCTTTAAAGTCAATTCTGAAATTCACAGGAGCTCAAGTCTCTGCAGAAAGTGCCCGATCCCTGCATAGCCACAAGGATCTTCATCTCTTTTCTGCCACAGCCAGGAACTGTATTGGATCTTCTTGCTTTTTAGACTTATTATATGGAGGCGGCAATATAAAACCTAGATCTGCACATTAAGAGCATTGAGATGGTGGTGGTGCCATCCTTCATTATGAAAGGTGATGCTAGTGGACCACCATCATTAGAAAACAAATTTTAAATTAATACTGTACCTTTCCAAAGGCATACTGTGCTGTGCACTGGTTATAGCCCTTAATTCATAACCTGCTTTCTAAATTGAAACTTCTATTTAGTGCTTTTTTTTAAAAAAATCTTTATATGCAAACACAAAAAGGACCATTTGGTATTTTTTAGAAATTTTCTTATTTTTAATTTATGGAATAAAACAAGCATTTCTATAACATAGTACAATAAAAAAAGATTATTGCACATGAAACTACAAATCTGCTATGTACAACTTGCCATTCCTCTCAAATATACAACAAAATTATTACGTAAATTTCTTTTTTCCCCTTTTTTCTTCCCTACCCCCTCACTGCCCTAGACATGGCTACCATTAGGCACAACACCAACACACACATACACACACACATGCACATGCACAAATATGTGTATATGTAAAATTATTCTATACATGCTTCTATTTGTCAGTTCTTTCTCTGGATGCAGATAATATCTTTCTTCATATATCCTTTATAATTAATTTGGGTATTTATAATAGTCAAAATAACTAATTTGCTCAAAATCATTCTTAAAACAAAATTGCTATTACTGTGTACATGTTCTCTTGGTTCTACTCATTTTGTTCCTCATTATTTACTTTTGTCTCCTACTACCTTTGGTTTTAATGACATTATGTAACAGTTTTTAATATTGGTTTATGGAGGGAAGTCTTTTTCTTGCCTTTTTTATGCTGCTATGAATTTCAGCATCCTCAGTCATTCCTGGTCCCATGTTTGCTGAAATCCTTCTCTACTGAAGGACTTGGCCTCTTCCTTTGTCGGGTAAGCCAATTCTCCTTCCAGTGAGTCTTCCTCTTGGACTTGCATCCAACAATCAAGGAAACAGACACTTCTGGTTGCTGACGGTCATGAATAATACAGATTGTTGATCTCCACCCTTTTTATTAGGAACTCCTTCCCCTCAGTGGAAGGATTTGAAGAACATTTTACAACTTGTTTCATATCTGGGAGAAGAAAGGACTCTTTTCTATTCTAATTAGGTGACATAATTACATGTCACATTTTTCTTTCTGAGCTGTTTGGTATTCACTCAATTTTTAATGCCATCATTAGCATGCATAGATGCTTCTCTGGCTGGGTACAGATGTTAATTTTTACGAATGCCATGTTTATTGTGGCCACAAGATGTCAGCCCAATCTGTGTGTGGCAAATTGGTAAGACTTCACTTCTGACAACACCATGAGGTGATTCATCTACTGAAGATGTTCGAGTGACTTGGAAGAGTCTAGTTTTTGAAATCCTGACACCTGCCCATGTGATTTCTTTATTTTATTAATGGAGGCATTGTTCATTACTAACCAATAATCTTCCTGGGGGATTTTACCTATACATACAATTGCATCTTTGATTTAAATCCAAGAGTTTTTCCAGCATACGCTTTAGCAATTGGTGTTGTGAGCCACATATATTGATGACAATATAGCGTGATGGGTGCCCATTGGTAGTATGTGTAGTTTATAATGCCACATGTTCAAAGAGAGAAATGTATGTAAGTAAGACCACTTAGAGAATTGCTAGATCAGTTAGAGAATGATGTGTACATATCACTTAAAGGTTTGTAAGGAACTTTGGATAGAACATCTTCTTTGATCTTCACCACACCCTGTGTGATAAATTCTATAGGTATTGGGGGTAGGTGAGGAGTGCATGAGGTCGAGGTAATTTTGTCTGTGATGAGATTTCCAGTATGGAAACTGTCTTGTGTGATGCAGATCAGCAACTCTATTGTAATCTATATTCTTAGAGGGTTGCCTAGGGCACCAAGTGGTGAAGTGACTTGTCCATGATCACAGGGTTGGTATATTTTAGAGGCAGGTCTTCTTGACTCCCAAGCCACCCTTCTATTCACTATGCCATGAAGCTGCTCACTATGGAGATTATTATTTGAATCTTACAAATTGAAGACCATAAAGGTTAATTAATTAACTGCGCCCCATACATATAGCTAATATCAGAGGCAGAATTTGAATCCAGACCTTTTTTACTCTAGGCACAATGGTCTGTCTTCCTTTTCTTTCCCTTTTCCTTCCCCCTTCCCCTTCCCCTTCCTTTCCACTTCCTCTTCCTTTCCCCTTTCCCCTTTCTTCTTTCCTTTCCTTTCCTTTCCTTTCCTTTCCTTTCCTTTCCTTTCCTTTCCTTTCCTTTCCTTCCTTTCCTTTCCTCTCTTTTCCTCTCCTTTCCTCTCCTTTCCTTCCTTTCCTTTCCTCTCTTTTCCTCTCCTTTCCTCTCCTCTCCTTTTCTTTCCTTTTCTTTCCTTTCCTTTCCTTTCCTTTCCTTTCCTTTCCTTTCTTTTCCTTTCCTTTCCTTTCCTTTCCTTTCCTTTCCTTTCCTTTCCTTTCCTTTCCTTTCCTTTCCTTTCCTTTCCTTTCCTTTCCTTTCCTTTCCTTTC
>CM053586.1:50501980-50528195 GCA_028646515.1 Pseudochirops corinnae
AAGGAAGGAAGGAAGGAAGGAAGGAAGGAAGGAAGGAAGGAAGGAAGAAAGAAAGAAAGAAAAATGAAAGCTGGTTATTAAATATTTAGTGTGAGAATTTTGTTGTTGTTTAGAGATTTTTCAGATGTGTTTGACTCTTTGTGACCCCATTTGGGGTTTTCTTGGCAAAGATACTGGAGTAGTTTGTTATTTCCTTCTCCAGTTCATTTTACAGATGAGAAACTAAGACAAACAGGGTTTAAGTGACTTGCCCAGGGTCACACAGCTAGTAAATATCTGAGACCAGATTTGAACTCAGGAAAAGGAGTCAACCTAAGTCTAGGTTCTATCCACTGTGCCACCTATACCTTGGTAATTAGGGTATGATAGAAATGAGGCCTTAATTTATTGTTTTGTTAATTGTCTATGTTCAAGAAAGTACTGGAGAAAATGTCAATAATAAAGACTAAACTTGTGTGTCCTGCATACACTTTTCCCCAGAAAGCCTATGGCTAAATATTTATTGCAACCCCCCTGAATATAGCCTTTCTATCTGGCTCTAACCATCCCAAGCTTCATGGAGCTGTGATAAAAAATAAAAATTAGCTGTAATGCCCTCAGCAAATTCTTGTTAACAATAGCAATGCAGCCTTGCCAATGGTGGGACCTAGCAAAGAAGTCCTCATCTGCCAGGAAATGGGAGGACAAAATGAAGCAGGATGTGTCAGCTGGATAATGATACATGTCAATAGCAACCTAATGCTAAGCTATCAGCCTAAATTGGAGCCTTTGAAGAATAATACACAGACTCTCTCATTCCCAGGCCTATACAATAATATGAAAATCACTTTGGGTGCTGGTCTGGGAGGCAGCTTCAATGAGTTAGAATTGATAACTGCCTATAATAGCAGTGGAAAGAGAAAGGGAGCACGCCTCTGTCCTTGCCTGACTTATCCAGGGCTCTCCAGAGGTGACAATTTTAAAGAGTAAGCCTTTAAATGTGTTACAGAAATGCATGACAAAATCCTACTTTACAGAGTGAGGTACTTTGAAAATTGCCTCAATATTAATGCACAATGAGTAAGCCTCCCTCTGAGGGAGGGAAAATTACCAGAAAGAGCTGCTTTCCTTTTCAGGAGATACAGAAGGAGAGTTGGAAATACCCAATGTAAGAAGGGAGGGGAAATAGAGTGGGATAGGGGCATTTGTCTGCCAGTTATGAATGTTGCCACAGAGAACCCTGTTGTACAAGATGACTTCAACTCAACTCTCCCAAGAGGAGATCACTTGACCCCTATCTTCTCCACTCATCCTCACTACTAGAAGATATAACATGGAAGAGAAAAAATATTTGTCTTTTGTCTGTGGAGCACAATACTACATGTTTGTACTTGAGAGATACCCAAGGACTTCTTACTGAAGTTTTTCAGAGAGGCACCGTGTTGTAGTAGAGTGAATACTGGATTTAGAGTAAAGAGAGAGAACTGTCTCTGGATTGAGAGGACTTGGGTTCAAATCCCACATCTGACATATACAATTGTGTGACCTTGAGAAGGTTCCTTGACTACCTTGAACTTCAGTTTCCTCATTTTTAATATAAGGAGGGTAGTTGTGCTAGATGGCTTCTAGGTCCCATAATCCAAGATTATAATTCTAATACTTGGCTCCTAATGATACCACTGCCACCAGCACTGTGATCACTGGAGAGTCATTTTCCTTATCTATAGAGTGAGTATCACATACCATTGGCAATGATTTCACAAAGTTTTTGGGAGGCTTGAATGAAACAATATGTGTAAAATATTGTGCAATTGTCCAAATATTCCAGACATGACAGTTTTTACTACTATCCTGGTTTCAGTGTCAAAATCTTGTGACACTATGACATTTCCAGCCAGCAACAGAAGTCAAGATTACTGTTTTTTCCATCAGTCAGTCAGCTAGCATTCATTAAGAATCTACTATGTGCAAGGCATCACACAAAACGCTGAAGATGTAGCATGTCACAAACAACTTACTCTCCTCATCTGTAAAATGGGGGTAATAATAGCACTTATTTCCCAAGGTTCTTGTAAGGATCAAATGAGATGATATCTGTAAAATGCTTTGCAAACTTTAAAGAACCATATAAATGCTAGCTATTGTGGTCTTGGGCACAGTGGATACAGCACTGGGCTTGGCATCAAGATTTATCTTCATGAGTTCAAATGTGGCCGCAGATACTTAGTAATTGTGTGACCCTGGGCAAGTCATTTAATGCTGTATGCCTTAAAATGAGTTGGAAAGGAAATGTCAAACCACTCCAGGATCTATGGCAAGAAAACCTCAAATGGGGTCGTGGAGAGTCAGACACAACTGAAACAACTGAACAACATTTCTTACTGTAATGGCAAACAAAGAAGTAGTTAACACCTTGTTTCAGCTATTTAATTATTTAGTACCTTGTTTCAGTTCTTGCCCATGATTGTATTAAGTCTTTGTTGAGAAGCAAAACTTCTGAACCCCACAACTTGTGAACCCTAGAACTTGTGAATGCCTGTTGTTGATGCAACAGGAAGGGGAAGAGCTAATGACCACATATAAGGAGAAACCCAGGCTGGAGACAGCAGAACTGAGAAGGGAAGAGAACTGGGAGGAAGCATGGCTGTAGTACCTGTCTGTTTTGATGTTACTTTGTCAGATTTGTCTGCTGATAGAGGATGTTGCTGTTGTTACAGAAGCCCAGGGACCTTAATGCTGCTTCAGAAGCCCTGAAAGAGGATTTTCTTGTTGTCTGTTTACAGAAATCCTGGAGGAAGGTCTTACTGATGTTTTCAGAGGTTCTGGAACTATATTTATGATTTGTGTTGATTTCTCAGACCTTGTTTTTGGGTTTGTATTGATTTCATAGGCAGAAAGTGAATTGGTGATGGTGCCAGCAATGTGCATGAATGTTATGGCTTTGTTAAGCTTTGTCTTCCCAGGAACAGACAACTGTGAACAACTTGAGGTGGATTAGACACCATGAGCTTCAATATGGAACGGGAGCTGGACAAGGAACTGAGATCTTTCCTGCCCTTTACTCCAGGTGACAGTTGGATAGATTTGGGCAGGAGCTGGGACTATGGAAGAGGAACCATGGAATCAGAGAGCCAGCCTTGAGTCAAGATGAAAAGACCTCTCATTGGGTATCTAACACAAACTGAGACGATCATGATTTATTGTGGTCTAGGGGTGAGAGGACTTTGTACTCTGTATTCTGTGTCTCTTCAGGATGGTTGACTTAAGAATGATTGGGAACTAATCTCCAATTAAGAAGAAAGAAGACTTTTTGACAGAGAGATTAAGACAATGTGACCTATGGGTGGAGAACTTTGACTTTTGTACTTTAGGGCAAGCCTCCTTAAGGATGATTGAGTTAAGGTCTTACTGAATGACATCTTTTGCTTAAAACTGTGTGACAACTTTAGTGATAACTTGTTATGATATAACATTGTGAATGCTATACTTTGATTTCTGTCAATGTTTTGTTTTAATTTCCTACTGAATAAATAGAGAGTTCATTATACTATATAATCAGAACCTTGAAGCTGTTCACAGCAGCAGTCCTCTGGAAAGTTGCTCATGCTTGGCTTTAGTGTCTTAGAATTAGTAGTAGTAGCAATATTACTCCTCCTCTTCCTCATAACTGACCTCAGGAGTTGTAGATTAGATCAACAGGCTTGGACAATCCTAAAGGGCAATCCATCAGGTATTGGCCTTATGGTAGTCAGGAAAATCTACATTTCTAGGACTATCATAGAGGCATCAGAAGAAAGAACTCTGTCATCTCTGACATTACGTTCTGAGAATCTGTTTCTCAGGTTTGAAAGTGATCTACATGGAGCTGTAAAAAAAAAAAAGAGGTGGAATGTTTAGTGTGTTCTGTGAATTGCTGATTCTTCACTTTGACTAGATGATGTTATAGATCCCAGAAGAGAATTTCAATTCTTTGGCAGTTTTCTACAACATAGAACTTGAGACTATTGGAAATCAGGAAAAGTCCAGCATTTAGAATCAGAGGATATAAGTCAGAATTGCAGTTACTAGCTTTATGACATTGAATAACCATTTAATCTCTGACAGATCGACAAGCAACTTTTGCTAAATAAGATGGTTTAATTAAACCATAGGATCAGAGAATTAGAGGCAAAACACACTATAGAATCCATCTAGTATACCTCTTGTTTTATAGATAAGAAAACTGAGTCCCATGAAAGTTAAACAATTTAGCCAGATACATACCTGTAAGTAAGTGTCAGATTTGTTTTGTTCAGTCATTTCAGTCATGTCCAACACTTCATGACAACATTTGAATTTTCTTGGTAAAGATACTAGAGTAGTTTGCCATTTCCTTCTCCAGCTATTTGACAGATAAGAAAACTGAGGCAAACAGGCTTAAGTGACTTGCCCATAGTCACACAATTAATAAATGTCTGATGCTGGATATGAATTCAGGTTTTTCTGACTTTAGTCCTGAGCAGCCTATCTACTGAGCAAACTAAGTGTCAGAGACAGGAAGCTAATAAAGATCCTTTGACTCTGATTCTGTGTAGCTTTTAAGGCCCTATGCAAGCTGACCTTGACCTATCTCTCCAGCCTTGCTAGGCATCACATCCCTTCCTCCACTCTGCAATACAAACTGGCCTTTTCTCACTCCTCACACACACAGCACTTTTGAACTGGCCATCCTCTATGTCTGGAACTTGTTCCATTATTGCTTTGGCCTCGCAGTACTCTTCCTTTAAAATGCAAGCAAGGTCTTCTTCATGAAGCCTTTCCAGATTCCGCAAATTGCTCCTGCCCTTGCCTGTAAAGTCTCCTGCATCTAACTGCTTTGTGCATACTTGTATTAATTCACTTTATTTTATTGTTTTGGGTCTTGGGAGTCTTGGGGCGTTTGTTTGGGGATTTTTTGTCTTTTTGGAGGGGAGAAGGCAGGGAAATTGGGGTTAAGTGAATTGCCCAAGGTCACAGAGCTAGTAAGTGTCAAGTGTCCGAGGTCACATTTGAACTCAGATCCTCCTGACTACAGGGCCAGTGTTCTATTCACTGCACCACCTAGCTGCCCCTCACTTTATTTTTATGCTGAATATGTTTTCATGTATCTGTCTTTCCCATTAAAATGTAAGTTAATTGGTTGCCGGCTCATTCTTTGTCTCTGTGTCCTCAATATCTAGCACAGTATTTGGCCTATTTGCTGTTGTTCAGCTTTTTCAGTCCTGTCTGACTCGTTGTGACCCCATTTGAAGTTTTCTTGGCAAAGATACTGGAGTGGTTTTGCCATTTCTCCAGTTCATTTTACAGATGCAAAAACTGAGGCAAACTGTGACTTGCCCAAGGTCATATAGCTAGTGTCTGAAGCCAGATTTGAACTCAGGAAAATGAATCTTTCTTACTCTAGGACCAGCACTCTATCCACTTTGCCACCCAGCCGCACACCAGACATATAACAGATATTTGACTGATTGATTGATCCTAATCAAGAATGCTTTAAATTATATCAAGATGCCTTTGATGATTCACAGATTTCTTCCAGCAATATCAAAGATCTATTTCCCAGTACAAACAGCTGGTCAAGAAAAAGGCACCTCAGGGTGGAGAAGCCAGAGGTGGGGAACCTGTGGCCTTGAAGCCACCAGTGGCCTTCTAGGTCCTTGGGTGCAGCCTTTTAACTGAGTCCAAGTTTTATAGAACAAATCCTTTTAGTAAGGGGATTTGTTCTGTGAAGCTTGGATTCAGTCAAAGGGATTGCACTTGAGACCCTAGAGGGCCACATGCAGCCTTGAGGGCCTGGGTTCCCCATCCTTGTCCTAACTACTCTGAATGGTTCATTTAGGGACTGTGAAGGCAGCTAAGCCTAATTTTCTTGTTTGTATTCCCAGCCACAAGCAGAGTGGCTGGTACGTACTAAGTACTTAATAAAGCCTCACTGACTGACTCACTGCTTTTTATCACTGAGGGACAATAGCAGCGCCTTTTCCCCATTGCCACGTAGACTAGAGCATAGAGTAAGGGTTGACTCCTCTCATCCTCAGCACCAATCCCCTGTTCCCTTCATCCAGCTATGCACCAACAGACTGGCAAGAAATATGATTACTGGGGCAACTAAGTGGTGAATAGAGCACCAGCCCTGGAGTCAGGAGGGCCTGAGTTCAAATCCTGCCTCACACACTTGACACTTACTACCTGTATGACCTTGGACAAGTCACTTAACCCCAAATGCCTTGCCTTCCTTCTTCCAAAAAAAGAAAAGAAATATATGATTACTTTGATCATGATAGGTACTTAGTCCAATCAAGCAATGCAATCAACAAATAAGCAACTGTTAACACCCACTATGTGCCTAGTTCTGTGCTAGGCACTGGAGATACTAAGACAATTCATTAAATGATCCCTACTTTCTAAGAGAACAGCCCTCCTTCACTCAAATCAAATTTAACTGCAAATCATTTCCTTGATGTCGTAGTCCTCCAAGAAAGAAGGCCAAACCACAAAACCACACATAATCACAAAAAACCAAAACCATAACTTTCAAAGAGCATACACACACGCACATGCATGCACACGCAGACATGAAATAAATGTAAATATAGTACAAATGAATACACAACAAGCTAGAAAGATAGGTTGACAGCGGGTTGTGGCAGACTTCAAAAGCTGAACAAACTAGTGTATATTTTATTCTAGAACAATAGGGAGCCACAGAAATTTGTTGAATAAGGGAATAGCATAGCCAGATTTATAATTAAGGAAGAAAACTTTGGCAACTAGGGTCAGTTAGGTAGAACAGTGCCAGGTCTGGAATCAAGAAGACTCATCTTTGTGAGTTCAAATATAGTCTTAGATACTTATTAGCTGTTTGTCCCTGGGCAAGTCACTTAACCCTGTTTGCCTCAGTGTCTTCATCTATAAAATAAACTTCCGAAAGAAATGGCAAGCCACGCCAGTATCTTTGCCAAGAAAACCCCAAATATGGTCATGAAAATCGGGACATGACTGAAAACAAATGAACAACAATAACAAAAGTTTGGCAGCTATTTTGAGGATGGATTGGAAGAGAACGAGACCAGAGGCTGAAATATTATTAGGAGACTATTGTCAGACTAGAAAAGAGAAATGATGTCATGTGTGTCATGAAAAGTCAGGAAGGAAAGGGTACTGAGGATGAAAGGGTGGCCAATAGTGCCAAATGCCGTGGCGAGAACATGGAGGATAAAAATTTAACAAAGACCATGGAGAACAGTTCCAGGAGAGTGATGAGGTCAGAAGAATATGTAGAGAGGTTTTCTCTGTCAAGAAGGGTCAATAGAGACTGGGAGAAAAGAAGAAAGAGTAGGGGAGGATGTCAAGATCAGATGAAGAAAATGGGGTTAAGACTGAGATTTAGGTAAAGGGCCTCAATTTTCTTGGTAAGTGGAAAAGTTCTCATTTGAGAGAGAAGAGAAAATTTAGAATAATTTCTGTGGATACAGAAATAGGGGATCAATCAGGAAGGAATAAAAGGAATAAACTGCCTTTATGCAGTGAGGGTCCAGTTGTAGTTGAATGACATGAATTTGTAATAAATTTATAGTGATTTCCTCGAGTTCTGTTCAGTAGCACATAAGCAGGAACAGAGGGAGTAGGTGGTGGGTCTGGCAATGGATAAGCAGTGACAAGTCAGGGAGCACAGAGTGGAGGACAAAGCTGACTTAACTAGGTTAACAATAGAGTCAAAATTGGGAAGTGAGAAAAGTTAAGTCAAAATGGGGAATGATCTGAGAAATTACTCTGGGATTGAGCGTTTGGAAATCTAGAGCAGGACAAATGATAGGTTTAGGAGAGATGAGGCAAAGGCCAAGATCATGATGATTATTAAAGACTACTTTTTGGAGACAATTTTGATAGGGAATTTAGTGAAATTTCACAATTTCACTATAGTTACATGTAAATCCTGGGTCACTGTCTAACTCCTGGAACAGGGGAGGAGAACCTGCAGCCTCACAGCAACATGTGGCTCTCTAGGTCCTCAAGTACTGCCCTTTGACTAAATCCAAACTTCACAGACCAAATCCTATTAATAAAAGGATTTGGTCTTAAAACTTGAACTCAATCAAGAGGCCACATTCAAGAATGTAGAAGGCCATATGTGGCCTTGCGGTTGCAGATTCCATACCCATGACCTAGAAGAAGAACACAGTAGCATCAACAGAGTGCTAGATTTAGTCAGGAACACAAGACTTTAAAGTTTACTGCTGATTTTTAACAGCCTTTTTATTTTGGTCAAGTCGCTTCATCCATTTGAGTTTCAATTTCTCCATCTGTAAATTGGAGATAATAAACTATAGTACTTACCCCACAACAGCATAATGGTCAAGTGAAATGATATATGTAAATCAGCACAAATATTAAAGCATCATATAAATACTCATTATTCTTATTCTTTTCATTCTAGCAAAGTGGGCTAGATTTATACTTGGCATTTTTTGTCTTCACATCTTGACTCAGGGGAATGTGTCATGGATATTTGATGAAATATTAGAGAAAATCCTTCCCACCTAATTTTGTGCAAAAATGGGTCTTCTGCAACAGGTGCTACATAAGTAGAAAGACAGGTACTGCTGCTTAGTGTTTACAGGCCATCTTTCAAATGAGGCTCTCAAAGAACTGTACACACATTAAAAGGACTCATTATCCCCACTTTACATAAAGAGGAAAAACATTTGATTTCTTTAGTAAGAGCCTCTTATAAAGATTTCCAAACATAATTATTATTGCAGCCTTATATCAGAACTGTTGGTGAAAATGCCAAGTTGTACAATGAAATTTCTAGCAAACTAAATACTTGAGAACAGAAGAAAGGAAATACTTCATAAAACATGTAACTATGAGCGGAATTCCCTCTCGTAGTGGATTGTGCTTCTTTTGTGTGAGAGATGGCATTAACCATAAATGTGTTGGTTAGTATTATGGAGAAAACAAAAAGGAAGAGACATTGAAAGGAGTCCCCTTGCCACATGGTAGAATGTTCAAATCTTCACAATTTTAAAATGTAGGAGTCACAGGAGATGTCTCTAATAATTAGGATGAATTGCTTCTGGGCATCCAAGTTATGTTGGATCAGTGGAAAAGTGGAAAAAGCAATGGTTTAAGAGCCAGAGGAACTGGGTTCATATTCCACTCCTATGTCTTTGTGAGCTTGGAGAAGTCACATATCCTTGGTGGTCCTCATTTTCCTCAAGTACAAAATCAGGGAGTTCAACTGGGTGGCCACTAAGGTCCCCTCTAGCTCTAAAGGTATGACCCTACCAAAGCATTTCTGATGAGTCATTATACAAAAAACCAGTACACCATCCCCCTATCCTAATTATATTTTGCCTGGACTATTGTAATAGTATTCTAACTAATCTCCTTGCCTTCAGTCAGATTTTCTCAATCCATTTTAAACACTGCTGCCAAACTAATCTTGAAGCACAGTTTTTGTTTCTCTACTTTCTCCCTCTTCTCCCCTCCCCCCCTTACTAAAATCTTCAATAGATCCCTGTTCCCTACCAAATGAAGTCCAAACTTGTTAGCCTATACTTCAAGGGCCTCTTTGATCCAATCTCAATTTATGTTCCCAGCTTTATTTCTTCACACTTTTTGTTATAGATGAAGCATCATAAGCAATTGGACAGCTAAATGTTCCCTGTACACAATCTGTGTTTTTCCACTATGTGCATTTATTCACATTATTCCTCCTTCCCATTCATTTCTACAACAGTTTGAGTTCCAGATTTTCTCCATCTCTCTCTCCCCTCCCCCACCCCAAGGCAGCATGCATTCTGTTTACCCCTTCTCCAGATCTGCCCTCCTGTCTATCACCTCCCCCCCTTATCTTATCCCCTTCCTTTCTATTTTCCTGTAGGGCAAAATAGATATATATGCCTAGTTGCCTGTATATCTTATTTCCCAGTTGCATGTAAAAACTATTTTTAACATTCATTTTTAAAACTTTGAGTTCCACATTCTCTCCCTTCTTCCCTCTCCACCCATCCTCATTGAGAAGGCAAGCAATTTGATGTAGGTTATACATGTACAGTCATGCAAAACACCTCCGTAATAGTCACGTGAAAGACTAACTATATTTCCCTCCATCCTATCCTATCCCCCATTTATTCTATTCTCTCCTTTCACCCTGTCCCACCTCAAAAGTGTTTGCTTCTGATTATTCCTCCCCCCATTTGCCCTCTCTTCTATCATCTTCCCCTCTTTTATACCCTTCCCTTTCTATTTTCCTGTGGGGTAAGATAGATTTCCATACCCAAATGAGTGTGTATGCTGTTCCTTCTTTCAGCCAAATCTGATGTAAAGTTCACTCATTTCCTGTCACCTCCCCCCTCTTCTCTCCACTGTAAAAGCTTTTTCTTGCTTCTTTTATGTGAGATAATTTACACCATTCTGCCTCTCCTTTTCTCCTTCTGATACATTCCTCTCTCACCCCTTAATTTTATTTTTGAGATATCATACCTTCATATTCAACTCATCCTGTGCCCTCTCTTTCTCTCCATATATGTGTGTGTGTGTGTGTGTGGGTGTGTGTATGTGTGTGTGTGTGTGTATATATATATATATATGTATGTATTTATGTATGTATATATGTATGTATTCTCTCCCATTACCCTAATACTAAGAAAGGTCTCATGAGTTACAAATATCATCTTTCCATGTAGGAATGTAAATAGTTCAATTTTAATAAGTCCCTTATGATTTCTCTCTCTTTCCTGTTTACCTTTTCATGCTTCTCTTAAATCTTGTTTCTGAAAATTATATTTTCTATTCACCTCTGGTCTTTTCATCAAGAATGCTTGAAAGTCCTCTATTTCATTGAATATCCATTTTTCCTTTGAAGTATTATACTCAGTTTTGCTGCGTAGGTGATTCTCAGTTTTAACCCTAGCTCCTTTGACCTCCAGAACATCATATTCCAGCCCCTCTGATCCCTTAATGTAGAAGCTACTAAATTTTGTGCTATCCTGATTGTGTTTGCACAATACTTGAATTGTTTCTTTCTGGCTACTGGCAATATTTTCTCTTTGCCCTGGGAACTCTAGAATTTGACTACAATATTCCTAGGAGTTTTCCTTTTGGGACTTCTTTCAGGAGGTTATCAGTAGATTCTTTCAGTTTCTATTTTACCCTCTGGTTCTGGAATGTCAAGGCACTTTTCCTTGACAATTTCTTGGAACATGATGTCTAAGTTCTTTACTTGATCATGGCTTTCAGGTGTTCTAATAATTTTTAAATTACAGCTCCTTGACCTATTTTCTAGGTCAATTGTTTTTCCAATGAGATATTTTTACATTGTCTTCTATTTTTTCATTCTTTTGGTTCTTTTTTATAATTTCTTGATTTCTCATAGAGTCATTAGCTTCTATTTGCTCTATTCTAATTTCAAATGAATTATTTTCTTCAGTGAGATTATGGACCTCATATTCCATTTAGTCAATTCTGCTTTCTAAGGCATTCTCCTCATTGGCTTTTTGGACCTCTTTTGCCATTTGGGTTAGTCTGTTTTTAAGGTGTTATTTTCGTCAGCATTTTTTGGGTCTCTTTTAGCAAGCTATTGACTTGTTTTTCAGGATTTGCTTGCATCACTCTCATTTCTGTACCCAATTTTTCTTCTACTTCTCTTACTTGATTTTCAAAATCCTTTTTAAACTCTTCCATGACCTGAGATCAATTAATATTTTTATTGGAGGCTTTTGATGCAGGAGTTTTAACTTTGTTGTCTTCTTCTGGTTCTATGTTTTGATCATCTTTGTCATCAAAGAATGATTTTATAGTCTGAGTTCTCTTCCTTTGTTTGCTCATCTTGCCAACAATTACTTGACTTTTCAGCTCTTTGTAAAGGTAGGACTCTGCTTCCTCAGTGGAGAGTGCACTGTCCCGAGCTTCAGAGTCTTGTGTAGTTGTTTTCAGAGATATTTCTAGGGACCTGTAAATTTTTAATTCTTCCAAGTTTGTATGATCAAAGGAAAGGTGTTTACTCCTCTCCTGGCTTGTGCTCTAGTCTGTGGGTGACTACAAGCACTCTTTTCTACCTTGGAACTGTGAGGAGGACTCTCTCTCCACTACCACCATAGGCTTTGCCACTTCAGGGCTCCTCCTTGCTGTAGGACTACCACCCAGGACTGTGACTAAGATCAAAGCAAGGGCAAAGCAAGAGGATCCTGCCTTAGCACCAGCAAAGAGATCCCTGCAATCCTCCTTTGATGAGCTGCTTGATAACCCCACTGACTGTGGGCTGAGAGCTCTGGAAACAGCTACCACCACTGCCATAGCCACACTGGGGCTGGGGCTGGGGCGAGAATTCAATCCTCTTTCACCCAGACATTTCTAAGTTTTCTTTGGTGTTTGTGGGTTGAGAAGTCTGAAAACTGCCATAACTGTCAGTGATATAGTACCCTGAGGCCTACTCCAGGTTTGCTGGGACACCTTCTGTGCTGATATGGCACACACTATACTGTGTTCCTCTCTCAGAGTGGGGCAACAGATCTCTCCTGTCGACCTTCCAGGTTGTCTTGGGCTAGAATTATGTTTTACTCTGTCATTTTATGGGTTCTGTTGCTCTAGAATTTGTTTGGAGTTATTTTTACAGGTATTTGGAGGGATTTGGGGGAGATCTCAAGGAAGTCCCTGCTTTCACTCTGCTATCTTGGCTTCACCCCTAATTCTACCAATTTTTGAAGGCTTATATGGAATGGCACCCCCTCTGTGACACTTTTCTTGATTTTGATGTAATAAAGCAAATAAAGTAGTGGATTTAGATTCAGAAGATACCTATATTCAAATTCAGTTTATTTATTAACTGTGGGGCATTGGGAAATTTAGTTACCCTCAGCCTCTGTGTCACAAAGCAAAACTATCACCAAAATCAGAGACTAAGTCAGCTCCAAGTTTTCATCTTATACATGATCTTACACATGTAAATGTGACAATAAGAGTGAAAGCACTGTGTAGAAGCATAGTAACCCACCCCCCACCTCCTTTTAGAAATATTAATAAAGCATTTAAAAATTTTCCAAGTCTGAAGCCCCATGACTCATTTGAAAATGAAAGTTTTACTTTTATGAATTCTGAAATAATGTCCTATTCCTATTACCTCTTCTGATCAACTCAAGAAGGACTCCTCCCTGAAGTAGTTAGAGCAGTGACTAGACAAGAGCAAGGGCCCTTGATTGATGCACCTAAGATAGGGTTACAGTAATGATCAGATGAAGAGAAGACAGAAGGCTGATTTCTTCAGTTAGTGGAAGGATGTCGAGTTCACCTCTGACCAGCTAGAAAGGAGAATCCTTGGAGGGAGTAGTCAAGGAAGGATTGAATGACTTTAGGAAAATTATTCTCTTGTAGGAAATTGGGACCATTGCTCTCATGGATAAAGCAAAATGTTCACTTGACCCTGAGTTCTAGAAGTTTTATTTCATTGCTGAATTGTGTATTTTGTTTAACACTATCAGATATTGTAATTGGAACAATGGCTAGTTGGAAAAAGATGTTTCCAGAGCCATGATCTTTAATGCTCCTTCTCCCCATCCCCCCTCTCCCTTTCCCTCCTCCTCCTTCCTTTCTCTCTCTCCCTCCCTCTCTCCCTCCCCACCTTCCCTCCTCTATGTCCCTCCCTCCCTGTCTGTCTCTCTCTATCATCTCTCTCTCCCTCCCTCCTCTATGCCCTGCCCTCACTCTCTATCTCTCTTGTCTCTGTCTCTTTCTCTACCTTCATCCTTCTCTCTTTCCTCTATGTCCCTCCCTGTCTGTCTCTGACTATGTCTGTTACCTGTCTCTCTCTCCTCTCCTCCCCTTCCCCTCCCCTCCTATCGCCTCTCCTCTCTTCTCTTCTCTTCTCTTCTCTTCTCTTCTCTTCTCTTCTCTTCTCTTCTCTTTCCTTCCCTTCCCTTCCCTTCCCTCCTCTCCTCTCCTCTCCTCTGCCTCCTCCTCTCTCTCTCTCTTTCTCTCTCTCCCCTCTTTCTCCCCTCAAGTAGAAATGTTTAGGTTAGAATAATCAAAATGGTTTCTGCTAGACTTTCATCTGAAATAAAAAGCACAGACCTTTATTCCACACCTATGTAGGAGATTTCAAATAAAGATAGGGATGTTTGTATTAGATAGTATACACACACTAATCCATTTTTCAGGCTAGGAAACTGAGGCCCAAAGAAATGGAATGATTTGCCCTAGGTTACATGGATAATATTTGACAAAACTGTCACTTGACCTGAAGTCCTCTGGCTCCAAATCGAGAACTCATTCTACTGAACCACACTGTCTCTTTGTCTATCCCCTCCCCATTCCATACCTTACCTGCAGAAGCCATTCAATTGTAGAATGAAAAAAGGAAGGAATTCATTTTTTCACATTTATTTGTAATATGAAAAAAGTGACTGATTCCACAGACTAGCAAAGTTTATCTTCATGAAGGCATTTAACAATCTTTGGTCCCAATAAGTCAAAGACACTTTTAATGGTTATGGGATTTGAAGATCTTCCATTCCTCTTGAACTTGCTGACATAGCAGGAAGGGGTGGAGCAGGAGGAACCTGGAGCCAAGCTGGAGTCAGCATGGTGACTGGAAGTACGGTGGCAGCAGTGGCAGTGGCAGTGGCCCAAACTTATTTTTGAGCCAGCCAGAATTTCTGCTAAGGACTCCTGCTGAGGACTTCTGGGAATGGGAACTGTGGGGGGCCAGAGCTGCTGGGAGCAAGCTGCGTGGATGTTGAGCAGTTGCCATGAGTGAGGAGAGGAGGACCTTTGCCTGAGGTAGCCTGTTCCATTTTGACGGCTTGATAATGTGGGTGTTTATTATATTAACTATGTGTGTCAGCTCTATAGCTACAGTGATGTCTTTGACTTTCTGGTTTTGGGACACAGTTTTCTGATATTTGAATAAATGTTCTAGCTTTGCTCCCACGTAGAGAGCCTGTTATATTTTGTGATTAATAACCATATCAGTATATTTATAGTTACCATAGGCATTGTGAATACTGCATTATTGATATAACACTATTTCAGAAATCCTCAATAGGTCAGCATATAGTACAATGTAATGAGGTTTACTGACATCAACTTTACATACCAAACAAAATAACTAAAATGATGAAATACATCCTGTAGTTTGCCAGCAGGACCATGTGTAGTAATAAGACATGGAATTGTGTGCTGTTGCTGTCTGTATGTGAGATTGCATCCCATCAGAGAACACATTGCTTTCATAAAGTCCTGCATGGCAAAAAGAGGGAAAAAAAGACAAGGAGAAGAAAGAAGAGAGTAAGTGAAGAAAGAAGAAGATCAGGAGAAAGAAGATGAGGAAAAAAGGAGGAGCAGGAGAAAGAAGAGAAGAAAGAGGAGGTGGGAAGGAAGTCAGTAGAGAATGAAGAGGAGAAGGAGGATATAGAAGAGAAAAGCAGCTGAAAGAGGAGAGAAGCAATAGCAGCAGGGGGAAGAGCAACCCCTGTCATAGAAGTCATAAGCAAGATCTGTGGCTGGATAAAGCATTTGCTAATAAGGCCAAGGTCACTGGTTATATTCCAAATTGAACAGTTACCTTTGCTCCTTTCCGTGGAGATAGAAAACATTGGTCTCAGGGGAACCAAAAGAGAGAGTGTGGCTAGCTCATCAGAAATCTAAGAGTGCTGCTGGATATTCATAAAGTGTCTTCCCCCTTATCCACAGTGGGTCATCTTTGCATGTGATTGATACCCATTAGACAAGAGCAGCTGAAGAAAGCTAAAATGTCAGGGTTGTTTGATCTAAGATGCATGCATACAAGGTGGGGATTTCTCATTAGAAACACCCGATGGCACAATTTATCTCATTTTATCCATTCTTACACCACTTTTATAATGATGAGAACAAAACAGAGAGAAATGAATGAGAAATTGAGCTGTGCAGGATAATCTAATTATCCCAGAAGAAACAAAATTGAGTCAAAAACTGGGCAAAGGTCACTAGGACCTCTATTACTTTCCCATCATAGGCAGGACTGAACATTTTTAAAATTTAAATATTGTTTCCAACATCTGAGCATAAAGGCCCTTCTCTCCCATTGTTTCTCTTCTTTGTTCTGAGTCCACCCAGTTGTTTTATTTCTGGTGTTAAGGGAAGATCCACTTCAGCTGAAAATGGCTACCTATGTACATATAACTAGCACTTTGTAGCAGAAATGAGGAAAAGAGACCCACAAATTCAAAAGGAGGAAAGATTTCAATTTTTATTCTAAGGAACTCAGTGATTGACAGGATGAAAAATCTAGAGCTAGAAGGAAACTCAGAAGGTACGTACCTATTCCAACTCCCTCATTTTATAGATGAAGAAATTTAAACCCACAGTGTTAGAATTTTAATGACTTTCCCAAGGTTGCATATGCAATAAGTTGCAGAACCAGGATTTGAACTCAGGTCCTTTGATCACAAGATCAGTGCTCCAAGTTCATCACACTTTTCAGATACTGCACTACTATGAAATGCAAATCAACTAGCTTCGACAGCTATTTATTAAGCTCCTACTATGTGCAAACCATAGTGCTAGATGTGAAGGATGCAAAAACAAAAATGAAAGAATCCTCACCCTCCAAGAGTTTCAATACCACTGGAGGCTAAAGGGCACACTGTTTAATTTTATTTCACTCAACAAACATCCATTTTGTTGTTGTTGTTGTTCAATCATGTCCAACTGTTCATGACCCCATAAGGGGGTTTTCTTGGCAAAGATATTGTGGAGTGGTTTGCCATTTCCTTATCCAGTAGATTAAAACAAATAGAGGTTAAGTGACTTGCTTAGGGTCACACAGCACCTGAGTATCTGAGGTCTCATGTCTTCCTGACTCCAGGCTCGGCACTCTATTTACTGAACCGACTACCTGCCTCCATTTATTACATACCTATTATGTATAAACCCATTATTATATGCTAAGGACACTCAGAATATCATTATGGATTCTCACTCCAATAATACACAACCCAATACGTGCCTTTGCATCCTGCGAGACACTTGCTCTTATCCTTTCACAAGATCCTTCTAATATTTGGGGAGCTTTTCTTGCACTCCCTTCACATCAGTACAGCACTTCACTTATCCCTCACTCTTACCACATGGACAGTCCATATTCTGTTTCAATCATACTTTCTTTTGTGGACATTCCTGACTCTGATACTTTCTAATTAGCATTATTGTTATATTCTAGCCAGTTCACATCCACCCTGCACCTCTCCATTGCTCTTGGAGGGAGATTAATTTTTAATCCTTCAGACTCTACAGTGTTTCAAGAATCTCAGCCAACCCCACAGCAAATAGTGGGATGACAAAAAGATGGGTCATCATTTTCAGAAGGTTTGAGGTCATTGAAAGTCAACAAAGTTATTTGAGGTTAAAAAATTTCCCTAAAACAATCCAGCCCCAGTTCATAAACTTCTGTTCCCTTGTCTTATTTTAGTTTCCACCACGATGGAATGGTTTCTATTGTCAAATCTAGTCTCAAGCATTTATTTGCTATGTGATATTGAATAAGTCATTTAACTTCAGTCTGACTCAGTTTCCTCATCTGTAAAATGAGTGTTATAATAATAGCATCTACCTCCCAGGATTGTTATGAGGATTAAATGATAATATTTGTTCAGTATTTTTAACCTTATATAAATGCTAATTATTGTAATTAGCACGATCCCAGCAATAGTCTGAATTATTTTTGGAAGACTAGCTCAGCTAAGTACAGATAGGGTCATCACCAGGAGGCAGGCTACTTAGAGAATAAAGTGCCAGACTTGGTGTTGGGAAGACTTGAGCTCATATCTTATTTCAGACACCTACTAGCATGATCTTAAACAAACCATGAAGTTTCTTCATCTGTATTTGGATCTTATGGCCTTCATGTTCCCTTCTAGCTCTAGATTTGGGATTCTATGTGTGCTGAATTTTCTGCTAATGGCATTCCATGACACAATGATACTGGCGAATCAAAGACAAAACTGAAACAGTTCCTGTCCTCCAAACAGAAATGGACACATACAAATAAATAAGAAATCTCGTTGTCATCCTCTCACCAAAGCATCCCGCAATAAACAATATTTTTTAAAGTCATGCCCATAAGAAAGACAGTCATACTAGGACTTGTTGGTAGACCTTCAAATAGATTCAACCATTGTGGAAAGCAATTTGGAACTATGCTAAGTGACTATAATATTCATATCCTTTGAACCAGAGATGCTATGGCTCAGCATAGACCCAAGGATATTAAGACCTCTTAGAGAGCAATATATTGATGGGAATGCTTTTTATAATAACAAAGAAATTAAAATGATTTAGATGTCCATTGGCGACTGAATGAATAATTAATAGCATATTGTGCTATAACAAATAATAAACACGGAGACTAGAAAGAAACAAGGAAATATAGAACAACGAGAAGAGCAAAGTGAAGGAAGCAGCATAAAAAAACCAACATACGTGATACTAACAATGTAAATGAAAAGGACTAGAAAGAATTGAATACTGGGAAATGATGAGCTTGCCTCCAAAGCAGACATATTCTCCTCCCCCCCGCCCTTTGCAGAAGGGGGAAGCTATGGAAAGAACAATGTATATACTCTCAGGCTTACCTTATATGATAAAATAGTTTTGGGAGGTTTTCTAAACTGTTTTTTTGTTTTATTCTTTGTTATAAAGAATGTCTCTCTGGATCGTGAAAGGGGGAGGGATATACTGAGAAATAAAAATGATATAAAAATCAAATATAGCAATATTTTTTAAAAGGTTGCCCACAAAAATATCACACGGAATCTCTTCACTTCAATAGCTTTTCTGCAAAGGAGAAAAATGGTGCCACAGAGAAATTTTCACCTAATGTCACTGAAACCATAGCAGTAAAGCATCAGTTTCTTGAGCAACATCATATCAAAGCCATGTGACCTTTGTTGCCATGTGAAGAGTGAGAAATTCTCTAAATTAAATCAGTCAGAAGGATGAACCCAAGAGCTGCCTCCTGACTGAGAAATCCAGCGGAAGGGCAGAGGGGCAAGTCTGAGAAATCAAGGAAAATTGAAGTTCCCCTGAGAAAGCACTTAAGAGCTCAACATGGAGGTGTTTATAAGTTTTGTTATATGTCTTTTCTTTTTTTCTTTTTTCTATCAGATAAAAAAGATTGTGCCTTTTAGGTAGAGTATTTCATTTCTGTCTTCTTTCTCTTTTTTGCTGCTGTTTAATTTGATCTTCTAAATATCATAATTATTCTACGTTTTTGTTCTTTAGTTCTAACACATTTTCAGGGAATTATTTCTTAGTTTTGCATCAGTAGAGTCAATGCAATATTTCAGTTCATGAGACAGAATCGTGCTGTACTTGGAAATCAGGAAGTCTTACACTCATCATCCACCTAACAGCTTACTAGTTTTGTGATTTCTGGATGTTAGTTTTTTTCCTTCAAAAGGTACTTGAAACCATACTCAAGATTTCATTAGCATCAGAGACTAAAGGCTGGAGTTAGGAGCAGCTAGGTGGCACACTAGCTAGAGCATTGAGCTTGGAATCATGAAGATCTGTGTCCAGATACTTACTCAAATACTTACTAGTTGTGAGATCTTTCACAATGAACTTAATCTCTGTCTGCCTTGGTTTCTTCAACAGCAAAATGTGGATAATACGTAACATCTACCTACCAGGAATGTTGTGAGGATCAAATGACATATTTATAAAGTGTTTAGTTCAGTGTCTGGCACGTAATAGTCACTATATAAAAGCTAGTTGCTATTGAACTAAATTTACATTTTTATACCTTTCATAAAAGAAAATAAGGTTAATTTTGCCCTGTTTTTTGATGAAGCTGTGCAATTGCTCTCTGGTAATTCTTCCCTTACCTAGATTCCCATTAAGGACTAATTTAACAATACTGTCAAGAATTTTTCCAGGAATTAAGTTTTCGTGTTTCCTTCTTGTCCCCTTTTTTGAAAACCCAAACTTGTACCTTTCTTCAGTCCTGCTACAGAATCACATAATTTTAGAGTTGCAAAGGACCTCAGTGACTAAGCCATGCAACTCAAGAATTTACCTCATTCTCCACAACTTTGAAATCTCAATTCTGTTTGCAAATAATTCTTTAAGGATAATTCTTTTAATCTGAGCCAGGTGATTTGAATTCATTGAAGGCAAAAATGCTCTTTTACCATCTCATCAATTTGAGAGCATTAATTACTCATTAGCCATGTTTGTTCTGTTCTTTATAATCCAAAGATCATTCTTCTTGGCAGGGAAAAGAGCATTGAAATAAAAACTGAACGAGAATTCCTCCTCTTCCGTTGTCAGTTATCAGCCCATCCATCCCAAAATGTTGATGCTTTCCTTTAGGAAATCTCTTTTCTGGGCAATATAGCATACAAAATTTGTTTTCTTGTTGTTACTCTTTCTTGCCAAAGTAGATCACAGCCAGTCAGTCAACAAGCATTTATTAAGCACCTAATATATGCTGGGCACTCTGCTAAACACCAGAGATTTAGTACTCCCGACACTTTCCTTACCCTCAGCACTATCATCATTTGCATTCTCTTTGTTTTGCCCCTGATAGCATCTTCCATGGATATATTTTTTAAAACAGTTTCACATGTTGAGCCCTTGTGCATACTTGCATGAAACACCCTCTTTAGAATATGAAGCCTTAGAATATCAAACTTTTTTTTCAAAACTCAACTCATTCCAGTTCCTAAGGGTAGCCTTTCCAGATTCTGCTAATTGCTGATGCTCTCTACCTTCTTCAACTTATTATGTTTATACTTATCTGCTTAAATGTCATATCCTCCCCTTCCCACTCACACAAGTAAAAGGGTAAGTTCCTTGAGGGAACTCAGACTATTTTTTTTTTTATTTTTCCCCCAAGGACCAAGGACAGCACTTTGAATGGTATAGATGCAAAATAATGCCTGATGGATTGAAAGGGATAATGGAATACCCTTTGGGTATCTATCTTTGGCTCCACTGTGTTCAATATTTTTATCAATGACTTGGCATTTTCAAACAATCTCTGAGATGGTATACTTATCAAATCTGTAGATGAAATTAAACTGTGTGTGGGAGGGATAGGGAAGACATTTATGACAGAATCAAGACATGAAAATATTTCAACAGGCTAGAATGATGAGCTGAATCTACTAAGATACAATTTAATGGGATTTTTATAAAATCCTACACTTTGTTTCAAAACATCAGTGGAACAAGTACAGTATAGGGGGTGTGCAGATAGACAACAGTTCATGTGGAAAAGATCAGGAAGTTTTAGTGGCTGCATGAATCAACAATAGATATTGCAAAAATGCAAATTTAGGTCAATAGCAATAAAAATAACTTGCTTTCATATACAGAATATGACCTGATCAAATCACAACTGGAGTACTAGGATCATTTCTGTATGTCACAGTGTAGAGAGAACATTGAAAAAGTGTAGCGCATCTCACCAGGATGGTGAGAATACTAAAATCCATGACATAAGAGGAGCAATGAATGCATGGATAGAGGATGGATGGATGGATGGATGGATGGATGGATGGATGGATGGGTGGGTGGGCAAGTAAACAAATGAATGGATTAATTAATGAATGAATGGAAGAAAAAAGCAATTATTGAGAGCTTTGAACAAAACACTATAGATAGAGATTTTAAAAATCCAAAGATTGTTCCCACCCTCAAAGAGCTTACATTCTAACAAGGAAAGACATCACAAATGTGGAGATAGTACTGTGGTTTAAAATTTTAATCCCTTCATATCTAAGATTAGTGATATTTAGCACGAAGAAGAGAAGACAGATGCCTTCATGTATTTGATAAGCTGTATTATTGGTGGACGGCTTAGGCTGTTTTTGTTTGCAATGAGGGCAAAATTATGAGCAATGGATTTAAACTGCAGAGGGGTGGACTTGAAGGCATAAAGAAAAACTTGCTAAGCATACAAAATTGCCATGTAAGGTACTGAGTTTCCCTTTACTGGAAGTCTCCAAGCTGAGATTATATAACACTTGATAGGGATAGGATCCTTGTTCAGATATGAATTGGACTATATGTCTGGTGTTGTTCCTTCCAACTCTGAGATTCTAGGGTACAGTGATATATCTGTTAGTCTATGCCTTGCTTATAAGAATACCTACATAATAATATCAACTGAGAACTCTAAAGATTGCAAGGGAATTCATTATCTTCCTCCCCAAACTCTTCCCATCTTTCTAACTTTCCAATTTCCTTAAGGACACCAGAATCCTTCTAGTCACCCAGGTTCAGAACCTAGAATTTATCCTTGGCTTTTATCTCTAACTCATTCCACATAACCAATTAGTTTCCAAATCTTGTTGATTCTACTTTCACAACATTTCTCACATTCACTCTCTATTCATATAGCTACCACTCTCATTAAGGTTCTCATTATCTCTAGCATCCTAGTGAGCCTCCCTGCCTCCAATCTCTCCTTTTCAAACTATTATCTTCACAACTGCCAAGTTGATACTTGCTGAAACACAACTGGAAACATCACTCTCCTACTCAGAAAGCTTCAGCGATTCCCTGTTGCCTCAAAGATAAAATACAAGCTCCTCTGATTGACGTTTAATGTCTTTTCAATCTTCTACATTCTATCTAAACTTTTGCACCTTTTTCTCCTTTGTGTCTTCTCCATTCGAGGTAAACCAGACTGCTCATGGTTCCCCAAAATAACAATCTAATTGCTGCCCTTGTGACTTTAAAGAAGTTGTCCCTCTTGGCTAGATTCTCCTCCTTCCTCACTTCCATTTCTTAGAATCCATGGTTTCATTTAAGACTCATCAATTTCCTCCTCGTGCACAAAGTCTTCTCTAATTTCTCTAGTCCTTAGTGCCCTTCTCCTCTTCTGTCTCACAAAATTATGTTATATTTATTTACATTGACTTGCCTATGTGTATCATTTCCTCCCAATGGAAGATAAGCTTCTTGAGGACTTTGATATTTTCATTTTTATCTTTGCCTTCCTAATACCTATAATACAATAGGAGCTTGCTAAATACTTATTGAATAAACAAATGTTGTGTCTATGAGATTTAAAGGCATAATGATGTGTTACAAATAAAAATGTAATTGTCCAATCCAAGTTCACAGACCACCTGGACAAGATTCTAAGATCACTTCCAGTTCTAATCCTTTATTATTTCATCAGTTTCCGTGGATAGACACACACACACACACACACACACACACACACACACACACAGAGTTGAAACCTTCCTAAAACTCTGAAAAAATGCTGAAAGCTTCATACTCAGAGCTTTCCTTTAACACTCCCTTCATTTGACCCCCAAGACACCAGTGAAGTGTTGACTTTGTACCCAGCACTAAGACCTAAAGTTGGCTCTGTAAGATGCTGTACCTCTACCCAAAAGAGATCAATATAAGAGGAAAAGATCTATTTGGTACAATAATACATATAGTAGCTTTTTTATGGTGGTAGAAAGCTAAAAACTAAGAGGATGTCCAATGATCTAGGCATGGTTGAATAAGTTCTTATATATGAATGTGATGGAACACTATTGGGTTGTAATAAATAAGGAAAAAGATTATTTCAGAAAGGAATGGAAAGGCTGAACTGATGTAGAATGAAGTTAGCAGAACCAAGAGACAATTTATATGCATATCTAACATTAACATTATTTTTTAAAATGAATAATTTTGAAGAATTTTATAAACTGATAATAATTATATGAGCAGAATCAGAACCATGTATACAATAGCAATACTGTGATAATAAGCAGCTTTTAAAGCTGTAAGAACTATAATGAACATGATAACCATTCATGATTCCAGAGGACCAATGATGAAACATTGTATTTATTAACAAGATATGACATATTTAGGGTTCAGAACTTGCATACACACATACGTGCATGCAGACAGACACATACTCTGGACCACAATTTACATACTCAACAGCCCATTTCAATGCCCTCTAAGTAAGAGAAAAGAGCAGGAATAAGAGAATACGAAACCCTAGGCTTTATGAGCCACCTAAGTATGGCCCCTGAATACCACTGCTGTTAAGTTTTTCCTAATAAAACGTGGGACAAAGAGTTCCAACTTCTGGAAATGTGTGGAAGAGCTTCTCTCCCTCAAGTTATCTTTCCACCTCCCCTAGATTCCAGTAACTTGTTCTTTTAAGAGATTTATTTATAAAGAAAACATGCAATATCATGGAAAGAACACTGGGATGGATATCAAGAGTTGAGGGTTCCAGTCACTGTTTTTCACTAATCCATTGTGTACTTGACCTTCCCATCTTGGGGCTTCAGTTTCCCGTTTTGCTTGGACTAGGTTCCTTCAAACTCTAATATTCTATGACTAACACTCTGACATACTTATGATTAAAAATAGAGTTAACCATCCTTAACCTTTGTAACACTCTAAAGAGCCTGAGAATATCAGTGAAGTGGGAAGGCCTGCCTTATTTACAGTTCTCCCACCTTACTAAAAGAAAATAGGGAAAAAAAGAATTCTTGGTGTGCCAATGGTCCTTTTCAGTTTTCCTTAAGTAAACAGTAATAAGTCAGTAGACTAAAAAAGCTGTAAGTAGCAGAATTGGAGCCTATGCACCAGAGGAGCTGATTATTTTTATATAGTATAATAGACGAAAAATAAGATTCCAGAAAATGTATTTCAGGCATGAGTGACTGAAGACATGCTTGATCGATGAGCACAGCAGAAGCAGCCCCTCCTCTGGACTAGTGTCCTCTGAGCTAAGTACATTCAAATGAAAACTCTAAGAGTTGATGTCCTCCCTTCTGTTTTATGTTCAGTCGTGCTGACACATTTGACATGGACATAAACTAAGTCAAAAGAAAAAGAGGAATTTGAGAACGAGCAGTTGATGCATTCAATTTGTAAGCATTTATTTAGTATGATATGCTATCTTAGACACTAGAGAAGGAAAGACAAAATTGAAAAAGAGTCCTTGCCCTCGAGAAACTTACATTCTAGCAGAGAATACAACATAAGTAAATAAAAGATCATATGAAGAGGGAGAAAGCACTAACCACTGGGGCAGGGGAGATAAGTAAGGTATGGTTTGGACTAAATGCATGTATAGCAGAGAAGGTCTGGATCACTAGGATTAGTCTCTATGAATATGCTAGCTGTTGTTAGGGACTAATGTCCCTGGATCTCTAGTGGCTCTTCTGACCTTTTGAAAATCATAAGGTTTTCTGTCTTCATTACTCATCATGGAAGAAGATGTAACAGACAAAGTAGAAATAAAAATGCCATGTGTTCATGGCCATGTGAATCTAGTTTGAGGCAGGGTAGAAAAGAACTTCTACCTATGACATATGACAGAAGGGGATAGACGGGAGAGATAGTGTTGAGGTTGAATTGACAACCAAATGAGAAAGGGAATAGGTGAGAAAAAGTAAGGGTCAAGGATGACCCCAAATTTATGAAACAGTATCATTGTAAGGATAAGTGTTACATCAACAAGGCAAGGTAGGAGGTGGGTTCAAGATGATGCAAGAAGAAGATGTACAGCCTTGCTCACCCAAGAAATCTCCACAAAGAGCTAGAAAGTGCACCATATTAAATTCTGATCAGGAATCCAAGGAAAAGTCATAGCATCATTTTTCCTGTCTGAGGAAGTTTATGGAGAAAGACAGAGAGGTCAGTCAATACTGGAGATGAGGTTTACAAAGAATATGCCACTGAACATGCCCATGCACAGAGATTGAAAAGGAGTGAACACTGGACACCAAAGCAGGAAGTTCTAGAGTAAGAAGAGATTCTAGGAGATGCCTGAACTAGCATAGGATGTAGGAGTGGGTGTCCTCTGGCATCTCTTTCACTGAACACCCAATTCCAAGTCAGAGATCCTGGATGTGATCCCAAAGTAGTTCCAGAGGAGCCAATAAAGCAGGACCTTAGCTACTTACTGAGTAAGGAACAAGTTCAGGAAGCAAACAGTCACTGTCTGGCTGTGATACCAGGAACAGAGCAAGGACTAGTTTCTAGTCTATAGCTTAGGGCAAAAACTTGCAGTGGAATAACCAGGTCACAAGTACCAAATCAAACAAGAACAAGCAATTCACTCCCTCTGAAAAAACATAGCTCCCTACCAAGCTAATATTGGGTGAATGCAGCAGCAATCTATAGAAACTCTCAACCAGAGACAAGCCAAAAAATTCAACCTGGGTCAGGATTTTGAGGAGCTCAGATCAGGAGG
>CM053586.1:50528295-50547197 GCA_028646515.1 Pseudochirops corinnae
ACCAAAAAAACAAAAAGAACACCACCATAAAGAGCTACAACGGAGACAAGGAAGCTCAAAACACAA
This sequence comes from Pseudochirops corinnae, assembly GCA_028646515.1. Lineage (NCBI taxonomy): Eukaryota > Metazoa > Chordata > Mammalia > Diprotodontia > Pseudocheiridae > Pseudochirops > Pseudochirops corinnae. The sequence goes on from CM053586.1 coordinate 50,528,362, forward strand.
AGCCAGAAGACGATAAGGATTTTAAAATATCTACAAGCAGAGCCTCAAAGAAAAATGAAGCCTGAACACAAATCCAAGCAGAATTCTTGAAAGAATTAAAGCAAGTGTTTAAAAAAGTGGTAAAAAAAATATTTTTAAAACTAAATAAGAGATACAAAAGAAAGATATGAAAATGGAATTAACTACTTAGAAGAAGAGATACAAAACCTTGCTCAAGAAAATTAGTCCTTGAAAATTAGAATTTACTAGAATTAGTCCTAGAAAATTAGAAACGAATGACTCCATGAGTCAAGAAATATTAAAAGTTAGATTACAAGAATGAAGAAAATATGATATATCTCACAGCAAAATATATATATATATTCCCAAGAATATTCTGGCCCAAATCTAGAGCTTCTAGGTCAAAGAAAAAATAATGCAAGCAATCAGAAAGAAGAACTTTCTTGTGGTGAGAATTCTAGGAGTCTAAAACCCCAGGCCTGAACAGCATCCTGGTGGTGAGAAGTCCAGGATCTGGCCATTTAAAAGGTGTAGAGAGCTGAGAGATTGCTGCTTTCTTCACATAATTTAATGAAGCAAGGCAATATAAACAGGGCCATGATAGTCCAACCAGGAGGAATTCCAGCACCTTTGTAGTTGAGATACTGAAGTTGATGATCAAAGAATATTCATCTATAGAAGGATAAAGGAGCAGGCAGATATTAAGCAAGAAAACAATCATGCAATGTTTTTCAAATTCTTGTTTACTTTGAGAGTGTAGCTCCATTATGTGAAGAGGCTCTCAATCTTTTGCTAGCTGCAGATTTAAGAAGGAGTTGTGGGAAAAGTGCTCCCCTGTAACTCAAGATCCATCAGGGAAGTGTGCTAATGACACTCTTTGTAAGAGAATTAAGAGAGGGCTCTGTTAGTAAGAAATCTGGTACATCATCAGGTCCTATTGACACTATTCAAGACAAGGGTATAAGTGACATCATATTGGTAGTACTACACCAAGGTAGATCACAGAATCTGAGAAATTGTCGAATACTCAGAGTAAGCACAAAGTCAAAGACATTATATGTACATATATACATATATGGAGTGTGAGTGTGTGTGTGTGTGTGTGTGCACATTCCAGACAGTCACAGATGTTCTCAGGAAAAGTGTGTAGGATGTTTGGCTGATGAACAAGCCAAAATGGAGGGACTGTTAGATGAGTTTACATCCTGAATTTTAAGAGAATCTTTGTACCAGGTGTCCATGTGGTGTTTTAATCATATTCTGAAGCTTCTAATAGGAGAAAGAACAGAGTGTTTATACCCTGTCAACTCTCAGATTCTGTTATGTTTTTTTTAATTGAATTATGTGAAATGATGGCTGTTTTTAGAGGCTCCCAGATTTCTTTGCAGGACATAATGGGGGAGGGGGGGGTCTTTGAAACTTGGAATAAAGAAATTTTAAGTGTTCACCATACTCTTTGTGCCAGTAGTGGAAATACCTACTAGAATATGTTCATGCAACATAAAAAAAGGTAGATTTAGATATAAGGTTAGGGCACTGAGACTCTAAGTAATTGTAGGTCATCAGCTACTGTGATGTCTGTACATCAGAATAACGGACTCATATAGTTGGGAAGGATCTAAGACAGTGGTTCTCAACCTTCCTAATGCCACGACCCTTTAATACTCATATGTGGGCATATTGGCATGTGGGTGGACCCACCTGGAAACAGATAGAGGAGCCATGTCTCAGTTCCTAAGACCCTCAGAAAAATGTGTTTTCCAATGGTCTTAGGTGACCCCTGTGAAAGGATCGTTCAACCCCCAAAGGGGTTGCGAACAGGTTGAGAACCGCTGATCTAAGAGATCATTAAGCCAGAATCTACTCTACAATTAGTAGTTGATATTAACATAATACTTTAATGTTTGCAAAGTATTTTATATATATATATATATATCATCATGTTTGATCCTCTTATAACAACCCAAGGAGGCTAGTGTTTAGGGAAATATCATTCTTATTTTTCAGAAGGAACAAAGGCTCAGAGAGGCTGTGATTTACATAGGTGAGGTAACCAGCATGAGCTGCAGAATTTGAATCCAAGACCATCTTCACTCCAACTCCTACATTCCTTCCACTAAATCCCAAGAGTCATAGAGACTTCTGTGGAAATTTTCCTAAAATAGGGGCCCAATTACCTTTTGAGGTATCCTTTCTCACATTTGGATAGTTCTAAATATTGGTGGAGGAGGCAGTACACAGCATGGTGGCCCAGTGGATAGAGTGCCAGGCCTAGAGTCAGGAAGACTCATCCTCATGAGTTCAAATCTGGCCTCAGACACTTATTAGCTACATGACCCTAAGCATGTCAGTTAATCCTATTTGCCTCAGTTCCTCATCTGTCAAATGGGCTGGAGAAGGAAATGGCAAACCACTACATTAGCTCTGCCAAGAAAACACCAAATGGGGTCAGGAAGAGTCAGACATGACTGAAACACCTGAACAACAAAATATTAGATAGGTTTTTCTTACATCAAGTCCAAGTATCTCTTTATGACTTCGACTTATTGTCTGTGGTATTGTACACCAAAGTCAAGTTGCTAACTGGAATATATACATTTATGTGTGTATGTATTTATAATGTGTTTTCATGGTATAGGGGCATTATGAGATGCCATCCTTGCCAATAATTGTAATGGTCTTTCAGAAAAGTGAGGAAATATAGGATCTGTATGATTTTCTTGGAATCTCACAAAGCGTTCCTGTAGTATAATTTTTAAAAATGGAGTCAGATAACTTTAGCTCAAATACTGGCTCTGCTACTTAGTATGTGACCACAGGCAAATCTCTGTTTCTAAGACTCAACTCTCTTCCTTTACTTGAAAAATTGGGAAAATATTATTTATTCTTGAGAACTTTCCATCTCTCCTGAGCTAAACTCTTCTTTATAATTTTAGACCATGAGATGCATTACCTGCTAACTCTTTTTCAAGAAGAAGAGGATGGTGAGATAGAATGAGTGTACTTAGCATCAGTGCTCTATGTTTGATGTAATCTGCTTCTCCCCTACCCCCTTCTCTTCCCTTCTCCCAGAGCTCAGTGAAAGATTCTTATCCTTTCTTTCCTTTTAAACCTTCTTTTCATAATCTACTCTGAATGGCTAGAGTTTGCTTTGCTGAATATGAATCTCTACCTTAATCTGCACACTCTCTTATTTTCCCCGTCTCCTTTTTGCCCTTTCTGTCCTGTATCTGTTAAAAGAAATGTATTTCTTCATTCTACTATTTGAATGTATATTCTTCCTGCCCTTGACCACTGGATGAAAATAAGGCCCAAGTGTCTCCAGCTCCCCCTATCTGTTCCTCCTTGTTTTTTATGGTCTTCCATTTGTACACTTAAAATATATGTGATCATTTCCTTTATCCTTCCTCTTTTTTCCCCTCCCACAAAGCATTTCTTTTCCCAGTCCCTTTTCTTTATTATCTTAAGATAATGACAAATAAAAAGAACAAAAGCAAAAAAAGAAACAACCCATTCCCCAATTCTCCATCTTACTAGACTTATTTTATGATAGTCAATAATGATAGGCTACTGAAGTGACACATGATCATCTCATATTAAAATATAAATTGTTCAACTTTCTTTAGTCCTTTGCGCTTACTCATTCACATGTTTAGTTGTGTTTCTCTTGCTTTCTCTATTTGTATTTCAAAGTTTCTATGCAACTTTGATATTGTCATCAGGAATATGTAAAAGTACTTTCCTTCATTAAAGATCCAGTTTTTCCCCTATAGGATTATACTAAATGGTGCTGAATAATTTATTGTTGGTTGTAAGCCTAAATTTTTATTTTTTTTATTTTTGGCCTTGTGCAATATCCTGTTCCAAGATCTCTTCTTTATGTTGATAGCTGCTAAAACTTGAGTGATACTGCAACATCTTAATACTCAAATTATTTCTCTCTGGCTGTTTGTGGTATTTTTTCATTGACCTGGAAGCTCTGGATTTGTGGTATAATGTTGCTCAGAGTTTTAATGTGGGTGTTGCCTCCTGAAACTTCAAAGTGCAAAGGGATTTTGTCAGAATTCTTTTTTTGTTTGTTTGTTGCTCATTTTTCTAGCCTTACTTCTTGATTCTAAACTTTGTGTCAGGTGCTCAAATGCACCGTGAGCTTCACAACTCCTGCCTCTTTTCGTATTTGCTCCTGACTCAGTATATAGCCTGAGACCTTCAGGTGCCCTGCACCACCACCTGCAAGTGAAGGTTCCCTCATCAGAATGTACCAGATCCATTACTCAGCACTGAGTCATGATACCAATTCCACTTGGCAACTATTCATCCTCCCTGCCCAAAGTCAGGCCACCTTTGTGACAGATCTGGAACCCCATTGTGCCCTCACACCTTGCCATGTGAAGGCCTTCATTCAGTCCCTGTACTGGAATACTTCTAACTTCCTGTGCTACACCTGAGTTGTAAAAATGACTGACTATATTTTTCTTCTTTATGTTTCTAATTCAGGACTCAGTCAGATACATTTTCTAGGTCTTTGCAAAGTAGTTGGTAGGCATAACTTGGCTGTACTTCTTGCTACTCTGCCATCTTGGCTCATCTCTGTCAATTATGTTTTTCCCTATTTCTTTTAAATGGGATGTGCCCTTTCAGAGTCATATTTCCATTTTGGGTCCTATCCTACCAAGTCCCAATGATATAAAAGAAGTCAAATTTCCCTTTATGAATTAGGTTTCCTAGTACACCTTGATTGTTATCCATACATCATTTGTACATTCGTGTATTGACATCTTGAGGCCATAGATTTTATTGCTGATTCCTTTCTTGTTTTTTTTTTGTTCCCTTGCAAATTACTGATTGTGTCTATTAAAATTTTTCCACCTTATATTACCCATATATATGTAGCAATCTAGATACTGTGCAGAGTAGCTACAGTTTTCTTCCCAAACTCCTCACTTAATTTCCAGTTTAGAGGCATTTAGATTAGATTTGTGAGACTCCAATGAAATATATTTTTAACTAGCCCTTGTTATATGTACTCCATCCCTGGCTAAGAGGTATTTTTATTATTCCTGCTGATTGAAAGCACAACCTTCCAAAGAATAAGAGAGATTTGGGCAGCAAACTGTTACTTAGGAAGATGGCAACTGGAAATGGATTTTGGATTTATGGATCATGGCTTAAAATATAGGAAGAGAATGCTCCTTGTCAGGGGTGTAGCTACTCTCCATAATTCTAGTTTGCTTCATATATAATGCTCCTCATCACTCTTCTCTGCTCCAGGATATAAACCCTCAATTGTTTTAACCATTCTTCCTAAGAGATCATTTTCAAGAGCCTCCATTATTCTAATGAACTTCTCTCTGGATTGCCAATATCGCTCTTAAAATATTACACTGCAAAAATGGGTTTCTTGCTCCAGATGGAGTCTGGCCAGTGCAGAGTGCAAAGAGATTAAAATCTCTCAGTAAAACAGTGTTGGGGGAGGGAAACTGCAACCCCAACTGTTTGGCCAGGAAACATTTTAAATGATCCATGACATAACTTAGAATATAAATGAGCATCCGCTTCGAAATTTTTATATTTTCCAGTCTTTTGTTATCCTTATTTTTAGAATTGCAATCCCCCATAGCCTCTCTTAATAGTCAAACAGTGCCTCCCTTGTCCTCCCAAACATACTCTTTGGTAAGGTAACCTCACTCTGAATATTAGAATGAGGACAGTGGTTATCATGATTCTAGAATCATTCAAGTCTTTAACATCCGTGCCTGTTTCTGTGTCTTTACTAGGTCATTTTTCTTCCTGCAGAAAGTACATTTCTTCCCATTTCTTCAGCTACAGCTACTATAGTTGAATATTTTCAATTCAGAGAAACATGAGAAGGCTTTAAAAGTCAGTTAATTTTTTTTTTCTCTCACCTATAAGAATGACCTCATATGAGGCCAGAGGCAAGGGCTCAAAGAAACTCAAGCTTATTTTAGAGTATGGTTTTTAGATCTTTGCTATGATTCAAAAGTATTCTACATTGACAAACTGTCAGTCGGTTAAAAAAGTATTTATTGTATGTCTATGGGCTGTTGTAGAAGATCTTTAGGGTCTGTGATGAAAATTTAACTCAGCCCCTGAGTCTAATGAAATTTACACCATTGTCTACACTAGAAAGTGTGTCAATACCTCATTATTGCATAGACTTTTGAAAGGAATATAAATGGACCATATAATCCATAAATTCCTAGTTGAAAGTAGACAAGAATATGTACTATGGAAAAGAAGATTATAGAAGGACAGCATTGAATAGTATGTAGAAATTCTGCTTGTGAGTCTTGGCTTCAAATCTGATACACATTGGCTGTGAGCCCCATGGCAAGTCCTTTAATCTCTCAGAAACCTCAGACAATTCTCTTGCAATCTAAAGTTGAACAGCAAGCACTGATTTGCATTGATAGAAGGAGTTTCTGCCCTGAGAGACCCTACAGTAATGAAATGATAGTTCTGGTCAGAACAAAGTTGATCATATGACCTTTGTTCTTTGACGTTACTACAGAACGACCCCTATGATGAGAGTGATAGAATATGGGTTCTTGTCCTACTTGTGCAGCTTTGATTTCAAACTTGTTACTTCATCTCCATGGGCCTCAATCCTCTCATCTATAAAACGAAAGTATTTGAACCTCTAAGGTCAGTTTTAGCATTAGGGGAAATATTTCCATACCTCAAGCATCTATGATATATTGAACTTAATTTTCTATTATGCAAAATACTTTTTTCCTGTTTGGGAGGGGGAAAGTTCAGCATAGGGATAAAGGAGGTATTTTTATAACTCTTTTGTTGTATACCATTAATTAGTTCATAAATCAATGTGTCTTAAAATTGCACGCACCCTTTCCCTCCCCTTTTTATCTTTCTCTCTAGCACAGGTACTCCATCCCCCAACCAGCAGAGGATGCAACCTCTCCATCTGTATATAGATGATCTGTTTGAGTTGCCAAGTTACTGCCTGGCATCCAAACTGGTGGTGACTAGGAAAATTCAGACATGCTGACCTTCAGACACACAGTGCATGACCAGGCCCATAGTGGAGGCCTTCCCATCTTGTTAGAACCTGACAGACTTTGGACTCTATTGACAAAGCCTTTGAGAACCCTAGGGTTCTCTGCACACCACCATGGAACATCAGAGCAAAACCGTCATGATGGATCCTATTAAATTAGTGACAGAAAAATCTGCTGGATTCAGACTGAAAGAATTACACATCTTTTTCCCTGAAAGACTTAAGTAAAGTCTGTGTGGTCATTGAAGTCAAAAAAGATCTTCACAAATTCTTTTGCCATTATGACCCCATTGTCATGTATATTAGGTCCTTTCTAAACCTCATGGTCATAACTAGTTCCAAATTCTCCATCCACCCTTTTTTGTTTCTGACTTAATCAATTCTGCTAGATTGCTTCCTCTGAGTCTCATTGGTATGGTTTATTGCCAGAGGCCTCAGAGATGGACTACTCTCATGCCTCTATTTATCTCCACTTCTCTATTCTGCCTAGATCACCAGCTCTGGTAGAACGACCCTTTCACAGGGGTCACAGGGGTCGCCTAAGACAATTGGAAAACACATATTTCTGATGGTCTTAGGAACTGAAACACTGCTCTTCTATCTGTCTACAGGCGGGTCCACCCACATGCAGATATGCCCACATACGAGTATTAAAGGGTCCTGGCATTAGGAAGGTTGAGATCCATTGGTCTAGATTTTGGTTGAATGATCTTGGCTCTTTCCATGTCTCAGCACTCATTACCCCTGTTATCTAGGTCTCTAAAATGAGAGTTGTTAACTTGTTTTGTGTCACACATGTCTTTAGCAGTCTGGTAAAGAACATGACCCTTTCACAGAAGAGTGCTTCTAAATCTATAAAAGAACGTATCTAGGACGACAAAAGAAACCAGTTATATTGAAATAAAGATGCATTTTCCCGAATTCATAGACTCCTCACTGACTCCCCTACAAAAGTCAGTGGGCCAATGATACCCAATGTTAAGAACTCCTGTATTAAAAAATTATCTATTTTTCAGGTTAAGCAAGTAACTCTCCTCAGTCTTACTTCCATCAGTTTCTCCCTTCGTGCCTGTTGAAGAAACTAGAATGTCTTTTAGAAAGGTTATGGGAGGATAGAGGAATGAGGAAGGAGAGAGTTTTTCTCCTTCCTAGGGATGCATTTGAACCTACAACACTGGAATCACTAGATGACAATATATAAATATTCCTGTGCCTTTAACAAATGGTCAACAAGCAAGATTTTGCCAAAGAAAGCCAATGGGTATATCTTATTTGTCACTTGGCCTTATTTTTTTTAACCTCTCTTGTTGGATTTATTAATGCCCGTATCGTCATAGCTATAATAAGCCTTAAAATGAATGCCCAATGTCTTTTGCAGCTTAAGATTTAATTTATTCCCCAAGCCTGAGACTGTGGCACAATTAGGTTTTGATACATAGACATTTCTGCTTACTGGAGACTTAGTAGTAAAGGACTTCACATTTTGAATGGCCTCATAAATATATATTGAACTTAATTTTCTAACATGCAAAACCCATTTTCCTATTGTTTGGGAGGGGGGAGCTTAGAATGGGGAGGGGGAGAGAAAGCATTTCTATAAGTATTTTTGTTGTGTACCATTAATTAGTTCATAAATCAAGGTGTCTTGGAACTGCCCAGTTTACCCTAAAGCCAATGGAGCAAGCATCTGAACATATGTGAGTTTCCTTCATTCTTACCTCTCTGACACACATGCTTTTTGTGCTGGGAAATTAAGATTTCTGGGGTCATTTTATCAAAAATGAGGATTTAGTGATGTCTCAACAGTTTCTTATTGTGTTGGAATTTCCTTCCATATCACTTTTTGATCCAAAAAAACCCACATCTTTTTAGTTTCTTTGAAGAAATACATTAATTGGGTCCTATATATTTTTTCTTAATGTATGTTTGAAATACTTCATCAACTTACATAAATTGATGCAAAGTGAAGTGAGAAAAACCAGGAAAATAATAGGTTGAATGGCTGTAACAATGTAAATGGAAGAGAATAACAAAAAAAAAATTAAAATAAAACTGAACACAGTAATTATGACAAAGCTTGGCCCAAAAGAAAAGACTGAAAAAATGCATCCCTCTCCTGAGTATGTGACATTGCATCCACTGTCAGACTCCATTAATATATTGGTTAGTTTTACTAAACTGCTCCCTCCCGCAATTTTTTTTTCCTATGTATTCTTTCTTATCAGGGAAGGTTCACAGCTTATTGGAAAGGGAGGGATATTTTCTGAAATGAATGTAATAGAAAAATTAAAATATCAAGAAAAATTTCAAAACGTAATAAGAAATTCTTCATTGGAATAATGGGAGCTCAGTTCAGTCAAAGAGATATGAGTGAGAAAGCCAGAGGGCTGTGCATCTATGGTCTTTCTTGGAAACTTCCATCATTCTCTGTATTATCTAATTCCATCAAGGGGCTCAAAAGCTTGTGTCCTGATTTCCTGGCATTTATCATAGCTGTCCTTCTGCGTGCACAGGAATAACACTGTGGATAAAAACACTCTGAGATTAAAATCTGCTCAGAGCAAGGAGATCACTTTCAGTTTCAGATTTTGCAAATGATTAGTTTTAAGAGGAAAATAAGCATCTCAAGAAAAAAACTAAGACATAAGTAGAAGGATGAAGTAAAAGGACTGAGCTATATCTCCACTGGGACCTGTGGGGCGTGAGAAAAATTGATTCGTATTATTTTCTATTAGTCTCCATCTTCTCCCTAACCTCCCTTCTAATACACTAACATGACTACTTCTGAAAAGCTTTCAATGGCTATAGTATATGGCCCTAGACTGGTGTTATTCAAGCCAAGGTCTACAGAGTCACTTTCTGTCCTCTCGAAGCTAAAAACGTATACTTGCACAATGATTTTAAGTGGAGCTGAGTAGAGAAGCACCTCGGATTTTCAGCATACCAATGAATTGTGGTATATGAAATCAGGTCTATGATATCCAAGACAAAGCTCTCATTTCCTTTGAAAATTTTGACCAGAAACACTTGGTTGATACAGAGATTTCATTATTAAAGAATGAAACTTCAGACTTAAAATACTGTTGTTGTTTTTACAGACTGCATGTTGAATTTCTTTGTAGATTCCCATAAAAGATGACAAAATATACAAAGGAAAGATGAGAGAGAGAGAGAGAGAGAGAGAGAGAGAGAGAGAGAGAGAGAGAGAGAGGCAGAAGGAGGATGAAGAGGAGGAGGAGGGAAGGAGGAGGAAGAGAAGGAGGGGGAAGGGGAGGAGAAGGAAAGGGGAAGAAGAGAGAAGGAGGAAGAGAAAAGAGGGAGGAGGAGGAGGAAGGGGAAGAGGAAGAGGGAGGAGGAGGAGAGGGGAGGGAGGAGGAGGAAGAGGAGAAGGAGAAGAAAAGAAGAAGATTTCCAAAATCACAATGGTAATAAGTAGAAAAGCAGGCTCCTTTCAGCTCTAACATTCTACCATTCTAAATTTAGTAAGCAGGTTGCACATACATTTAAGCAGCACCTACCATCTGCAGATCACTTGGCACAGAAATGCCTAAAGAAAGTGCAGAAATAATGAAGATGAATCCCCTACCTTCAAGGAGTTTATAATCTAGTCATAGGAATGCTTTTGTCAGTAGTCCAAGCTTCTCTGACATTGTTGCTAATGAGTTGGAATTTTATCAATAAAGATTTAGGTCTTTTTATCAGTCAAGTTTGATAAGCATCTGTTCTATACCAAGAACTCTGCTAGCTACTGGGGACATAAAGAGAAAACTGAGTGAGGGTAATTCCTACCTTAATCTGGGTAAACCACATGGACTTGCATAAATATAGAGAAAGTAATTACAAGGTGATTTGAAGGAAGGAGTTATTAGCAGCTGGGCCAACTTTGAGAGTTGCTGTGGCCAACCCAGTTGTGAGTTTTTATGAACTTAGATTGATTCTTGGGCAAGTAATGGGCAATTCTTAAATTGTGCCCCAACCCCTTCACCCCTACACACACACACACACACACACACACACACACACACACACACACACACACAACCCGAGGTTTTTCTGGATTCATTGGAACTTTCAGGGCTTATGCTCCCCTGGAAGCTTTATAACAGTCATTAAGAATCCGAGGTCATTTCCACTACATGATGCCACATCACAGAAGTGCATCAGTAGGAAAAAGGAGGACAAATAACCAAAATCCAAAGGAGGTTATGGAAAATACGGAAAGAAACAAATAAAGGAATATGAAAGTTCGAAGTAAAGAGAGAATTTCTGATCAGAGGATTAAGAGTCCAGTGAAAGTTTCATGAAGAAATTTGCATGTGATTTAGACCGTGAAGGATAGAGAGTATCTTAGTAGGTAAAGATCATGGTTTGGGCAGATTTAGTGTAAACAGATTAGAACAATCACACAGAAGAAAGAAAGGAAAAAATGGACTTGGATAGTGAATGTTTCGGTTTGGTACAGAGAGATGTGAAAGAAGGCAGGAAGAAATGAAGTTGGGAGAATGATTGGAACTAAATCATGTGTGCCTTTATGTGAGGTGATGGACTTTGGAATAAATGTTTATAGCCCGTTAGGAATTATTGTGGAATTTTGACCTGGCAAAAGAATGGCTAGATCTGTAAATTGTGACAAATAATTTAGCAGTAAGAGGGACTGATGGCATGAGAAAAGATTGAAGATGTGAAACATTGCTAAAAGACCATAGCAGAAATGTAGAATAGAGGAAACAAAGGGTCCAAACTCAAATGCCATTGGCTTTGGGAAAAGAAGTCGGGGGTGGATGCAAAAGATGGTTTGAGGATAAAACCAAACAATGGACAAGAATTTTTGAAATGCCTACTATGTGCCACTCACTGTGCTAAAAATGTGAGATACAAAAATCCTTGAGTTCATTCCTTATGAATATTGATTGAAGACATAAAGAATGTTTACCCTGAAGAGAAGGCTCAGAGAAGATCAGATAAAGATTTCCAAACATTTAATGAGCTGTTGTGCAGTGAGATAGCATAGTAAATAGAGTGCCAACCCTGAAAGTTGGCACAGTGAATAGAATGCCAAGTCAGGAAGACTCATCTTCCTGAGTTCAAATCTGGCCTCAGATACTTGTTAGCTATATGACCCTGGGTGAGTCACTTAACTCTATTTGCTTCAATTTCCTCATCAGTAAAAATAAGATGGAGAATGAAAAGGCAAACTACTCCAGTATCTTTGCTAAGAAAACCCCAAATGGGGGTCATGAAGAGCCAAACACAAATGAAACAATTGAACAACCACAACACATGGAAGAATTAGAATGATTCTGTATGGCTCCAGTAGACAGAATTAACAGAAAAGGATGGAAGATGCTAATTATTCTCAAAATTTTAAAAATAAAAACAAAATTCTTCCATGTAGGCAGCCAGTTGACTCAATGAATTGAGCACTCAAACTGGATTCAGGAAAATCTGAATTCAAATCCAGCCACAGATACTTACTAGCTGTGTTCCTCTGTCTGTTCCTCATTTAACCTCTGTCTGCCTCCGTTTCTTCACATGTAAAATGGGGATAGTAATAGTAGGACCTACCTCCTAGAGTTTTCAGGATCAAATAAGATAATATATGTATATGACCTCAAAAAGTCTTTAAATGCTGTATAAATGTTAGTTATTATTACCATTATGTCATCATATGATATCATAAGTTATATCATCATCATCATATAATTAGAGATATCCAGAAGTACATATGTAGAATGGTCTGCATTGGAGGATTTTAAGCAGAGCCTGGATGATGATTTATTGTTATATGTTAGACTCAATGGCATCAAAATTCTGTGATTCTTTGAAAAGGAATTTCCCATAAGCTTGGTTCTCTTTTTTCTCTTAAAGCACTAGATCCCCTGCCATTTCATCAAAGAGAAGTTGCCTCATCCATATTTAGGGGTTCTGCTGCATAGACTGGTGATGAGTAGCCATCTATCTCTTCATGAACCATTTAACACTGCTCATTGCACATTTTCTACTGAACACGGTGTTCATAGTGCACTTAGAAATTTAGGCACAATTTTTTTCAAGTTCTTAAACCCTTCTTTACCTTAACCTGGATGGGTGCATTTCCTAGCATTCTTTTTTATAGTACTGACAATTCTGGATATATTTGTGAAAGTTCTTTCCACTAAGCTCAGAGCCTGAGCTGAAGTCTTTGAATGCAAATAATACTGTTGAAATCTAGAGTAGATACTACTATGAATCTCATGACACATTTTTCCTAGATTCCAAATCTGTTTCCTATTAAGTTTTTTTTTTTGTTCTGGGAAAGAAAGAAATGCCAAGGGATTCCTATGGGAGAAGGGCTCCTCTGTGAGTGGAGGGAACACCATGTTGATGAGAAAGGAAACTATTGACTAAGAAACAGAGAAAATATGATTCACACTTACATAGAAGTGCAAGAAAATTTCTACATGAAATCTGAGAGAAGAAAAGTGTCTACTGACTGGTTGGTTGGTTGTTGTCCTTCTTGCTCTTAGAGGACTAAAATGACATCACTGTGTTGGGGCCAAGGTAAAATGTGTCTGACTGTGGCTGATCAGAACACTATGAGTTCAGAAGGCTCTACCACAGGTTGTGTACAAACAGTCCATATAAATATTTGAAGTCGAGGTATCTCTAAATTTGCATATCTCATGTTTCTTTTTAACTACTTCAAATCTGCTTTGCTCATAGAACAAAATGCCTTCTCCAATGTGGGTACACCATGCTGGATGGTCCTGTGCCAGTGTCTCCCGTGTCTCATAATTAATTTCAAAGTTCTTCAGGGGGGCCTAGAGATGTCCATTGACTGAAACTGATGGTTCCACATATGGATGGAGTAGTTCTGGCTGGTGGAGAATCTGTTTTCTTGGTGTTGTTAGGCCAAAACTAGTACAAGTGGCAGAGATTCAATCCATTCTCTATTGCATTGAGCGCACAATAACATCCAGATAACTGAAGTATATACTGATGAACTTCTCTGGAAATCAGATCTTGCCATGATCTTCCACAAGCCCTCATGACTGACCCTATCAAAGGCCTTGGTCAAACTGATGAATGTTCTGTTCAGATTCTGTTCTGCTCCTGGCATTTATCCTGGAGTTGTCAGGATAATAACAAACATCATATTGACCATTTCTCAGACTTTTCTGAAGCCACTTTGGTTCCCAAGGACTACCTACCATGTCTGATAGTCTGTGCCTACTCTCATGTTAAAATCACCCAGAATTATAAGCTTGTCATCTTTTGGAATATTGCTTATGAGGAACTTCAGGTCTTCACAAAACTTTTCTTGGAGGGGGCAGAGCCAAAAAACAGAGAGAAGGAAGGGACACACCTGAGCTCTCTCCCAAACCCCTTCAAAGACCTTTTAATAAGGCCCTAAAACAAATCCTGGAGTGGGAGAACCCACAAAAGATTGACTGAGACAATTTTGCAGCCTAAAACAACTTAAAAGTTTGGCAGGAAAGGTCTGTCACACCAGGGTGAGAGTAGAGCAAAGTCCAATTTAAGCCATGCCAGCTCATACCAGACCCCAGAAAACTAGGAGCAGGCTTTGGGAGTGAATGAATCAGCAGCTCAGTGGTTGCTTCCAGGTCTCAGCCCACAGATGGTAAGTGTGGTTGAATGACTTGTCAGAAGAAGATTACAGGGATCTCTTTGCTGGCACTAGGGGGCAGGACTCTGTAGCTTTGCCCATACTCACATGCAGGTTGCAGTCTTGGGTGGCAGTTCTAATGTGAGGAGGATCACTAGCACATCAGAATATGTAGCCACAATGGAACAGGGACCCTCCTCACAGTTCCAGAGAAGATGTTTGTGGTCACTCACAGACCAGAGACAGGCCAAGAGAGTAATAAACGGACCACTCCTTAGATATTACCACCTTGGAAAAACTGAAAACTTGCAGGTCCCTAGAAATATCTCTGAAAACTGCTGCACAAAAATCTTGACGTTTGGGACAGTGTGTCCTCCACACTCGAAGCAGAGCCTCACTTTAGCAAAAAGCTAAAAATCAAGAAATCGGCTGGGAAAAATGAGCAAACAACAGAAAAAAAATTGACCACAGAAAATTACTATGTTGACAAGTATGATCAAAATGCATACTCAGAAGAAGACAGCAAAGTCAAAATTCCTACATTCAAAGCCTCCAAGAAAAAATATGAATTGATCTCAGGCCACGAAAGAGGTCAAACAGGATTTTTAAAAATCAAGTAAGAGAGGTAGAAGAAAAAATGAGAAGAGAAACAAGAGTGATGCAAGAAAATCATGAAGAAAAAGTAAGTAGCCTGGTAAAGGTGGCACAAAAAATACTGAAGAAAATAACACCTTAAAAAACAGAATAGGTAAATGGTAAAAGAGGTACAAAAATCCAATGAGAAGAAGAATACCTTGAAAAACAGAATTGGTCAAATGGAAAAAAGATATACCTTAATGAAGAAAACAATTCCTTAAAAATTACAATTGAGAATGAGATATCAAGAAAGAATAAAACAAAACCAACAGAATGAAAAAATAGAAGACAATGTGAAATATCTAATATTAGAAAAACAACTGTCCTGGAAAACAGATCCAGGAGAGATCATTTTAAAATTATTGGACTTCCTGAAAGCCATGATTTAAAAAAATAAATAAATAAACCTACACATCTTCTTTCAAGAAATTATTGAGGAAAACTGCCCTGATGAACTAGAACCAGAGAGTAAGATAGAAATTGAAAGAATCCACCAGTTACCTCCTGAAAGAGATCTCAAAATGAAAACTTCCAGGAATACTATATAGAAATTCCAGAACTCTCAAGTTAAGGAGAACATATTGCAACCAACCAAAAAAAATTCAATTATCATGGAGCCACAGTCAGGATAACATAAGATTTAGCATCTTTTATTTTAAAAGACCAGAGGACTTGGAATATAATATTCTGTAGGGCAAAGGAGCTAGTGTTATAACCAAGAATCACCTACCCCACCCCACCCCCACAAAAACTGAGTATAATCTTTCAGGGGAGAAAATGGATATTCAATGAAATAGAGAACTTTTAAGCATTCCTGATGAAAAGATCAGAACTGAATTGAAAATTTGACTTCCAGATACAAGACTCAAGAGAAATACAAAAAAGGTGAACAGGAAAGGGAAGTCACAAGGGACTTAATAAGGTTAAAGTATTTACATTCCTACATGGGAAGATGATACTTGTAATTCATAAGAACTTTCTCATTATTACATCAGTTAGGAGTATATATAGACAAAGGGGACAGGTTGAATATGATGGGATTAAATCTTTAAAAGTAAAATTAAGAGGTGAGGAAAAGGAATACACTGAGAGAAAGGGAAAGGGTATGGTAGAGTGGGGTAAATTATCTCACATAAAAGAGGTAAGAAAGCATTATTAAGGTGGAGGGAACACTTGAATCTTACTCTCATCAGAATAGGCTCAAAGGGGGAATAATATCCACACTTGATTGGGTATAGAAATCTATATTACCTTAGGAAAATATGAGAGCAAGGGGACAAGAGAATGGGGTTGCCTATAGAAAGGAGGGTGGGTTGGGGAGGCAATAGAACAAAATACTTTTGAGGAGGGAGATGGTAAAAGGAGAGAGGGAATAGAATAAACAGGGGGGAAATAAGATGAAGAGAAATACAGTTAGCCATCATAACTGCGAAAAAAAAATTTGAAGCAAGTTTCTCTGATAAAAGCTTCATCTCTCAAATGTAGAGAGAAATGAGTCAAATTTATTTTAAAAACTGTGCCATTCCCCAACTGACAAATGATTAAAAATATAAATGGTCAGTTTTCAGATGAAGCAATCAAAAATTATAAAAAAAAATATACTCAGTTTTCAGATGAATTAATCAAAGCTATCTATAGTCATATGAAAAAAAATGTTCTAAATCACTACTGATTGGAGAAATGAAAGTTAAAATAACACTAAGGTACTACCTCATACCTATTAGATTGGCTAAGAAGACAGAAAAGGAGAATGACAAATATTGGGGGGATGTGGGAAAATTGAGACAATAATCCGCCATTGGCAGAATTGTGACCTGATTCAACCATTATGTGGAGCAATTTAGAACTATGCCCAAATATTTATAGCAGCTATTTTCTGGTGGCAAAGAATTGGACATTGAGGGGATGCCCTTCAATTGGGGAGCAGCTAAACGATTTTTTCGAATGACTTGTTTATTTACTTTTAGTTTACGAGATTCAGTTCCACAATCACTTGAGTTTCAGATTTTCTCCCCTCCCTTCCCCCACTCCCCATGGTGGCGTGCAATCATGTATAGGATAGGAGCAGCTAAACAATTTGTGCTATATGATTGTGATGGAATGCTATTGTGATATAAGGAATGGTGAGCTAGATGCTCTCAGAAAAATCTGGAGAGACTTATATAAAATGAGAAGAATCAGGAGAACATTGTATACAGTAACAGCAATATTGTAAGATGATCAACTGTGAATTACTCAGCTCTTCCAAGCAATATAATGATCCAAGACAACTCTGAAGGACTTTAGCATGAAAAAATGCTATCCATCCTCTGGGGAAAAATTGATGGAATCTGAATACAAATTGAAGCATACTTTTTTTACTTCATTTTTCTTGGGTTTCTATTTTTGTCTGTTTTCTTTTATAACCTGACTAATATGGAAATATATTTTGCAGGACTATACATGTATAACCTATATCAAATTTCTTGCCTTCTTAGTGAGAAGGGTAAAAGGAAAGAGAAAATTTAGAACTCAGTTTTAAAAATGAATATTGAAAATTATTTTTACATGTAATTGGGGAAAAATAAAGTATTAAATTAAAAATAAATAAAATCTGCCACAAATTTTCTTTCTTTGACCTTATAAGGGTTTGTTATGGTGGGAGTATACACATTGATGATAGTGAAATGGCACTTTCCTGCGAGTGGTAATTGCATTGTCATGACTCTGCCATTCACTCCTTTTGGGAGGCATTGTTGACTGGATTGGTTTTGATTGTGAAACCTGTGCCAGCTTCACTATACTCCCCATCATTGTGGCCACTCCAGAAAAATATGTATCCAGTTACAACTTCAGTAAACTAGTCTTTATTCGTCAGCCTTGCTTCATTCAGGACTGTTTATTTGGATGCAATAGCTGCTGAGTTCTCTAGCAAAAAGAGCTGTTTGTCTTTCAAGTCTACTTGATTTCATGCTGCCCATAAGTGTGCACACATTTCATGTACCAATGGTGAGTGGAATCACTTTCACAAAATTTTTTGTACATTTTTGTGTGTTTTGACCATAAGTAGAATCCTTTCTTGCCACAATATTCAGTCAGGATTTGGTTACACGAAGGACACGTTTTTAGGCACCTTGTCTAGCCCCTTCCTCACACCAAGAGGTGAGCAGTGTGGTCTTTGAAAAAGGCTGCTCAGACACCCAGGAGCCTGCCAAATCCCGCTGCTACTTCAGGCTAGTGAGAAGATGACTCTATGGCCTGGGCCACCTATGTGTAAAGTTGTAACTACAAATCCCAGTGAACTCACACCTACTGTGATTTGTGGCAATGGGTAAGGTCTTTCTTTTTTTTTTTTAATTTTTAAATTTTTTTTATTTACTCATTTACTTTTAATTTACAAGATTAAGTTCCACAATCACTTGAGTTTCAGATTTTCTCCCCTCCCTTCCCCCCCCACCATGGTGGCATGCAATCATGTATAGGATCTGCAAATACTTTCACATTGTACGATAGTTTGGTCATATGGAAGGGTTGTAACCAATGAGTGATCACTGGGAAAAGAAAAAAAAATTAAAA
>CM053586.1:50547697-50568782 GCA_028646515.1 Pseudochirops corinnae
AGAGAACCCAAGTAATTTTTTTCCTTTACCCAAGTGCCACTGGGCTATTTTATAGCATCAAGGATTGAGTGCTTGACAGGTCATGTGCTAAGTTATGCTATTCTGTCACCTTTTCACTAAAATGACTACTTTCTCTCAATCCATGCCAGTATTCTTTTTGCATCATTGTTGAAGACTCATTAAATATATCAGTGCCTACCTACCTATTTATTTGTGTAGAAAATAAAAGGCAAAAAACTTAAGGGAGAAATTTTTTTTAAGAGAAGGGCATCATTTTTTTTTAATTTTGAGGGTATATGTATTGAACTATGCCATTTGGAATGTATCATCATAGCTGAACTAATTGCTTTTGACTTTTCTGTACAGGGTATAGAGAGGTGGAGGACGGTAAGAGAGGGAGGATGGGCAAGGAGATTTGTCAGTATCCCTATTGAAATTATTGCTATGACTTCTATATTGCCCATATACATTTTACAGTGAAAGGAGCAGAGGGCCAGCAGGCAGGATTGTTATAAAAAAAAAAAAAACACCCCTGTAGAAGGCATTATAAACAGGAGCATTTCAATATGTACTCTGCTCTAAGCCATCCAGGAGCAGACATTCTGTTTTGGAGATTGCTTGTAGTAAACTTTCAGTCCCAAATTGGGACCCTTATTTACTAGCCACTCAGGAAATACAAAAGAATTTTAATACTTACCTAATAAACTCCAGGTTTTTTTGGTCCAGAGATGTGATTTCACCTGCTTTGGTAATTTCTTGATGTGGAATACCCCTCTACCACAGGAAGTCAACAAATCCTTTGTAATAGGCTTAAGAAGTTGTCTGGGGGCAATGAAAGATGAAGTGATTTGCTAGTAGTATGTCAGGGACCAGACCTGAATCCAGAAATGAATTCCTCCTTTGATACAAAAACTGCATAAGTGACTTCTCCAAGATCACCCAAATAGCATGTCTTAGAGACCACACTTGATCCCCAAAACCCCTTCCTCAATGCAGATGGCCAACTTTCTGATAGTTCATAGCATTAGAGAATTGCCTGGGACATTGAGAAACTAACTGATTTGTCCATGGTCTAACAGATAGTTTTGTGTCAGGCCGGACCTGAAGCTGACTCCCTGATTCCAAGAGACCTACTGGCTATCCAATACATCACTCTCCAGACAAATGGATAAGAAAGGTCACATCATCTTATCGTCATGACTTGGGGTTATTTGTGCTTTTTCTTCTCTCTGTTAATGTGGAAAATAGATTGCTGACTACAAGTTGTTTTACCATACCAACAGAAAAAATTCCTGGAAGAATAGTTATGTGCAGTACAGGATTTGTGGGTATTGAGAATCTTTTCATCAAAGAACAGAGTTCCAGGGAGTCACAAACTAACTGCTGATTGTCCTGAGGTGATCCTAATGTGCTGTTGTGCCATACAATACAGCTCGTACAGAACACCAGCTGTTCCATAGACTTTCCAATGCGGTGTTGACCAAATAGCATAAGTAGTATGTTACGGTCATCAACAATTTCTTATAACATCATATTTCCTCCACTCTTTTGCTATAAAAATGTGGGAGTCATTTTCCCTCCCGTATTCCCTCCTGCACACTAAAAAAAGGAAATATTCCAGCTAGACAGGACAGGGAGGCAAGAGTTTGGGAGATTTTTTTTCCTTCACCTTCAGAATGATCTATGCAATGAAATCTCCCAGGGAAATAATATAGATAACTATTTGTAATAAGAAATGACTGCCAACCCCACAGTCTGTGGTTTGGTATCGACTTCTTCCCAATATTTATACACCTAACACCTTAGTTTCTCTGACTTGAAGGAAGTGCAAAGCTAGGGGATGAAATATTGTTAGCTGTGACTATTTGATTGGTTCTTTTTTTTTAAGCAGTGATACATCTTTCAGCTTTCACTTTCCTGCTGCAGTAGAAATTGGGAGGTAACCTAGCAGTGGAAATCCATGCCAGAAAGTGTCCATCGATCATGCTGAATGACCCTTTCTCCAGAGGGATCTTTCTGTTGAACTGCAAAGGGCATAAAGCTTCCCTCAAGCAAGGTTGCATTATAATAGTGCTTTGGTGAAATATTAGCTGGTATTTTGCTCTGAGGATCTATCCAGCCCAATCCTTGGATGAATTTATTTTATTCTCTATGTATTATAAGTATATAAGAAAGCTCATATAGTCAGCATAGTCTCATATAAGGGAAGGCGATCAATTAAAACTCAATATCAAGCTAGAACCTTCTTTAAACTTATCTTCAGGATCCTATGTACAGGTGCAGGGTAAGAAGAAGGCCATAGGAAAATGTCAGTTTCCCCTAGGTAAGCCTGCTGAGTGATTCTGTACCAAATCCAAATTTACAAGTGACTCTAAGTTTATAGACTTGGTCTTACTTTAAAGAAACTTGAAAAGAAGGAAATGATATCCATTTTCAGCTAGGTACATCAACATCATTTAATGATGTTTGGTGTCTTTTAGCTACAATACTACTCTCACTAGTTGATGACTGGAAAAAGGGTAAAAATGCACATAGCATTCATTTATCTTTTTGTTTAGATAGTCTACCCAATAACGTGTTAGATAAAGGGCTGATGAATAGAAAAATAGATTTTGAGGATTTTTTTTAATAGAACTGTGATTTCAATAGTTCAGAGAATTTCCAATGAGGAAATTCCTTCTACCAGTGAAGAATAGCAATTTCTCTGAAATACATCATCTCAGAAAATTACTCGGGACACTAAGTTAAGTAACTTGCCCAAGGTCACATAGCTAGTATGTGTCAGAGACAGAAACTAACCCTAGTCTGCCTGTCTCCAAGGCTGTTTGACTCTCTTAGATGATAGATAGTTAAATAGATTGAGAGAGAGAGAGAAAGAGAGAGAGAGATGAAAATGGATGAGAAAGAAAGAAGATAAATGATAAATAGATAGGTAGATAGATAGATAGATAGATAGATAGATAGATAGATAGATAGATGGAAGGATGGATGGATAAATAGCTATAGACAGACAGATAGATAGATTTCAATTTCTTCTACTCCATATAGTTTCCTAAGAAATAAAGGTCTATATGCAGAAGAATGCAAAAAACACTTCTAACCGATGTTTGCACCCTCACTGTGTTTTTCACTTGATGATCAAACATACCTGGAAATTAGTCAATCTTCTTGGGTCTCATCCTCTTTGGACAGGACGATTTCAAAGACCTAGAATGTCATGAACTGAATTCTTAGATACTCCTAGGTCGTTGGGGTAGGGAAACCACAGCCTTGAGGACACAAGTGGCTTTCTAGATCCTCGGGTGAGGTCTTGTGACTGAGTCCAAGTTTTACAGAGCAAATCCTTTTATTAAGGGGATTTGTTCTGCAAAGTTTGGATTCAGTCAAAGGGTTGCACCTGTGGCATTGAGGCCACAGATTACCCACACTTGTCCTAGGATACCCCTCAATTTCATGTTACTCATCCTTTTTGTGGAGTTAAGGAACTTGGCCTATCAAAAGGATATAGACACAATCTTCAAATATTTTAAAAACCATCACATAAAAGGAGTATTAGACTTGTCCTGGGGGAGGCACCTCATAAGGTTTTTGATTCCTGACTTCACTAGAGGTCTTTAAGCAAAGGTGAGATGACCCTTGTCAGAAATGTTGTCAAGGGGGTTCTTGTTCTCATATGGGTTTGATTAAATGGATCCTGAGGTCCCTTCCAACTACAGAATTCTGTGATTTCGCTATTGGTTTTGAATTTGTAACACTTATGTTTTTCCTTGTTCCCCAAGAGTTATATGACCTATTTATTTTTACATTAAATTTGAATTTTATTGAGAAATTTTGGAGAACTTCTCTAAGCCCTTTGAAACAACTGAAGACACTGGGGTGTCATAAAATTAGGAAATGTGAATTATGCCTGCAGTAATTGCCTGCGTATTGCCCCTAAGATGATCCAAATCTTTGGGATCTGGAACATTCTAGGGATTATCTACATTCTGGAGCCACAACAAGTGTTCGACTACAAATATGACCTGGGGTTGGTGCTATGAACTTTTTACAGGCACATATCTCTGAGATATTGCAATTAGGTCCCAAATTTTTGGGTTATAGAGAGAAGGTTGCCAGATATCTGATAATGGTACCTAAGCTAACTAGTTACCCAATTACTTGGCAGGTCTAGTATTCCCTGGGCATCACATGATTATCTTGCTGTTAACTACTTACATTAGTGCAGCAAGAGCACTGAATTCAGTCAGTAATTGGAGGTTAAAATCCTGGTTCTCCCACTTGTTACTTATGTGTTTTGGGGCAAATCATTTCAAATCTTTGGGCCTTAAGTTCCTCCTATCTACAGTGAAGGGATTGGACCAGATAATCTCTAAGACTCCTTTTCACTCTAATGTATGATGTTGAAACATGACGCTTCCTGCCATGCCACAGAAACAGGACTTCCCCCACCACCAAACCTTCCTTTTTACCAAAAGCAGTGTGGCATGGTGAAAAGACTGCTGAATATGGAGTGAGGAAACTTGTGTTTGAATCAGTCTGAGGCATTTATGAGTTCTGTGATGACAGACGTCACTGGACCTCTCAGAGCCTCTGTTTCTTCATCTATGAAATGGAAATAATAATACTTGTGCCACTTACCACCCACTCTTAGGTGAACAACTGTCAATGGAGGCCTAAGCCAATGATGGCTCTGACCAAAGGTAGAATCTGAGAATGTTAATGGCTGCTTCTTTGGTGTCATTTTTAAAGGAAACTTACTTGCTGTTTCTGTGATTCATTTCTTGGAGTTGCCAATGGATCCTAGAATTATTGTTTCTTGTAAAGCTCTTTCTCCTAGTTCTGTGCCCACAAATGAAATCCTCAAATAGCAAGCTTTATCCAAGCTCACCATGTAATCATTCTGAGCCCATATCAATCATCTCCTTTATGTAGTATTATCCATGAACCTGTCATCACCAGGAATGGAGTTTGATAGGAGCCCTGTGTAAAGTAAGAGAGAAATGTTTAAAATCATTGAAAACCTCTTTCATCTTCACTCGGACATTCGATCCTTTTCTATTACTCTGGCTTTACTGTTCATGACACTTGAGTTAAGGATCTATTGATGTTTGCATTATGAGCCCAATTTACTGTGTGTGGTTTACGACTTGACCAAACAAATTCATTTCTGCCTAAAGACATTGGCATGTTCAGTCTCACCTGACGTTGCATTTTTGTTACTCATTTTCATAACAATTCTCGTGATTAACTCGAAATAGAAGGGCTGGGGCTTTCTAATTTGGGTTTGCCAACATTTAGCACAGTGCCTAGCACTAGTAGGTACATAATGAATGTATATTGACTGACTGAGCCTAATCATCAGAAAATGGAATAGATTGTGATCTTAAATCAGCAAATTAATGATCTGTAACATGATGCCAGCCATTTGTATCTATCTACAAGAGAGGTCACCTGAAAACATGTATTTTCCTAGAGGATATTTCTAAGAGCAGAAAAGCCACAGGCATCTTGCGCAAATTTTTCAGATCATTTATAGAGAAATATTCACACTCTCATGGATGCAATGGCTCTGCACAGCAACTTGAGAACAACAGGTCTTGCTAATACTGAAAATGGTCCAGTCTTAGGGAAATTTATATGCTACAGTGACCTTGAGCAAATCATTGGACCTCTCTGATTCTCAATGTTCTCATACATAAAATGAAGAAGAATTTGGACCAAACAACCTCTAAGGTCCCTTTGAGTCCTAAATCTATGATTTTAGCATCCTAAATAAAAAGAGGCCTACCTTGACAGATTGCTGACATATTGAAATGGCTTAATTTACTAAAACAGAGTTGAGAAAAAGAGTACAAACAAGGATAATTTGACACTGGATACACAAAGGAAGCTAGGTAGTGCAGTGGATAGAGTGCTGGACCTGGAGTCAGGAAGACCTGAGTTCAATTCCGGCTTTAGATATTTGTTAGCTGTCTTACCCTGAACAAAGCACTCAACTAACCTTTCTCTGCCTCAGTTCCCTCAACTGTAAAATGCAAATAATAATAGCACCTACTCTCAGGGCTGTTGTGAGGATTAAGTAAGATAATTGTAAAGGACTTAGCACAATGGCTGGCACATAGCAGGCAATTAATAAATCCTTCCTTCCACATAGATGATATTCCCATTGAGTAATGCCCCCTCAACCTCTCTGCTTTTGGCCCAGATTCTTATAATCACACCCATAATTACCATGGGACCTATCTTCAGTTCACCTTCATAATTCATCATGTAGAAATAATTCAAGAAGTAATTCAGTTTAATGGGAGAGTGAAATAGTTACTATATTGGCTATTTAAAAAAAAATATAGGGGCGGCTAGGTGGTGCAATGAATAGAGCACCAGTCATGGAGTCAAGAGGACCTGAGTTCAAATCCGGCCTCAGACACTTGCCATGTGACCTTGGGCAAGTCACTTAACCCCAAATGCCCTGCCTTCCCCCCTCCAAAAAGAAAAAAAAAAGATACATGTTAAATTTTTCAGCCTCTAAATTTCAGTGTCTTGGGATAAAGTCTCCTTCCTCTGCCCTAAGTAGGAAGCAATACAGGAAAACAAAAAGTGCCCTGGCAAGAAAATATTGCTAGGAAGCCATTGGAGGAGGGTATTGCCAAAACCTCTGATATTTCAACTTGGGCAATTTCTTTCCACCCACACCTTTTCCCCCAGGCTTCATACTTACATGCCAGCAGGGAGCTCAAGGTGGAGACTGAGGTCTGCTGGTAATCTCTAGCTTTTCTGCCTTCTCCACAACTTACTAATTTTATAGGTATACAGGGAGATGGAAGTGACCGGGAGCACATATTAACCACATCAGGGCCCACTATCAACTGGCCAATTGGGATTGACTAGCTGGGGGCTCTCAGTATAGAAAATCGATAAATACATGAAAAAGGATGTAATTTGGTGTGTTTGATTGTTCTGAAGGGATCAGGGTCACAGCATGTTATGGCAGCGTATTACTGATAATGCTAGTGAACCAAGTGACTTACAGGAAACAGGAAATCAATTAGAACTCTGAAAGATACAATCAGAGAAAATTCTTGAGATCAGTACACCAAGACACTTCACCTGTAACAAAGTGAAGCAAAGTACTCACAGAGTTTGTAGGAGGCTTTATACTGACCTTCAAGGAAAATCTGAAAGTGAAAGTTGTAAAGTTGGAAGACGTTTGCTCTAAGGAATGCAGTGGACCAAGCACTGGGCCTTGAGTAAGGAAGACCTAAATGTGGAAGGAAGGAAGTGAGTAAGGAAGAGTTGTGTGATTCAGGGCAATTCACGCTTAAACTCTATCTGCTTCTATTTCTTCAACTATAAAATGGAGATAATAATAACACCTATCCCCAGTGGTTACTGTGAAGATCAAATTATATGATAATGGTGAAAACACTTAGTACAATGTATGGCATATGGTGGGTACTTAATCAATGGGTTTTTTTTTCCTTTTTAATAATATATTTATATTTATTTCATTATTTTCTAAATAAAATTTTAACATTCATTATTTTAAAATTTTGAGTTCCAAATTCTCTCTCCCTCCTACTCCTTCCCCAGCCCTTGAGAAGGCAATCAATATGATATCAATTATACATGTGAAATCATGTAAAGATATTTCCGTGTTAGCCATGTTGCAAAAGAAAACACACACACACATATACATGAACAACAATAAAAATAAAGTGAAAGAAGTATATTTTCATCTGCACACAAAGTTTATCAGTTCTCTCTCTGGAGGGAGATAACATTTTTTCATCAAGGGTTCTTTGGAATTATCTTGGATCATTATCAGAATAGCTAAGTCTTTTGCATTTTGCCATTATTGCAATATTGCTGTTACCATGTATAATGTTCTTCTGATTCTTCTCACCACATTTTGCATCAATTCATCTAAGTCTTCCCAGGTTTTTCTGAAACCAACTTACTCATCATTTCTTATAGCATAATAGTATTCCATCGCAATCATAGAACACAGCTTGTTAGGCTATTCCATAACTGATTAGCATCTCTTTGATTTCCAACTTTTTGCAATAAATAAATATTTTATGCAAAAAGAGCTGCAATAAACATGTTTGTTCAATTAAGTATTTTTTTTTTCCTTTTTCACTGATCTCTTTGGGATTCACACTTAGTAGTAGTATTGCTGGTTTTGTCAAAGGTTTGGGGCATAATTACAAATTGTTCTCCAGAATGATAGAACCAGTTCACAATTCCATGAACAATGCCTTGTAGCCCCATTTTTTTCCAAACCCCCTCCAGCATCTGTTATTTTCCTTTTCTGTCATGTCAGCCAATCTGATAGGTGTGAGGTATTATCTCAAAGTTGTTTTAATGTGCATTTCTCTAATCAACAGCGATTTAGGGCATTCTTTCTTGTGATTATTGATAGCTTTGATTTCTTCTTCAGAAAACTGCCTGCTCATATCTTTTGATCATTTATCAATTGAGGAACAGTTATTTATTTCTTTCCTTCTGCATTTCCTTAGGATGAAAATCCTTAGCCATTTTGATCCATGGAAATGAGACCACATTAAGTAATTAATAGATATAAAATTGTGATTTACAATATAAGCAATCAGAACTTTGAAATCTTTAAGTACTTAAAATGAAACACTAAGGAGATGGTTAGTGAACATCTTGCAAAGGAAGCAGTGATTACAAAGAGCCAACATAACTCCATCAAGAACTACTCATGCCAAACTAATCTCATTTCCTATTGTTGCCAGGATTGCTAGGCTAATATATTAAGAGAAGATTGGAAATGTGACTTACCAATATTTTCACCAGGAATTTGATAACACATCTCATATTTTTCTTGTAGAAATAAAAGTTAGAGAACTGTAGACTAGACAATAAGGCAATTAGATGGATTCAAGAATGCCTAAATGCCTGGAATCAAAGAGAAATCATTATGGTGCCAACAGCAGCTTGGCAGGAGGTCTCCAGTGGAATGCTCAAGGGATCTGTGCTTGGAAGTTGAGCATTTTTGTCAATGATTCTAATCAAAGCATAGATGGAATGTTTATCAAATTTTCAGACAGGCCAAAGCTGAGAGTGATAGCTAACATACTGGTTTACAAGTTAGGGCACTGGGCTTGAATATGAAGTGAATAAATTCAAAAGGAGTACATTGGCATTAAAAATTAATTTCCCAAATACAAGTTGGAATGGACATGGTTAGATGGCAGTTTGAGAAAAATCTGGGGATTTTAGTAGTAAGATGTGGCAGCCAAAAAGAGAAATAATGCAATTGTGGGCTGCATTAATCATAGTTTCTAATCAATTGCCAAATGCTTATTAAGGGTCTACTATGCTCTAGGCACAATGTTAGATTCTAGAACTACAAATAAAAAGCAAATTAGTCTCTGCCCTTAAGGCACTTACACACAGGGAAATGGTGGTTGAAGATTCAGGGGAATGTTCTCACAAAATGCCTCATTCCTAAGGAAGATTTCTTTGCATCAAGCTGAAGTTTTCTACTTTGCACCTGTTATCCATTGCTATTTATTCTGGGCAGAGCTTTTCTAAAGCCATTTAATGTTAAGATGATAAGATTTGGGAGGCAGAGCTAAGCGACTCACCTGAGATTTCCCCCAAACCCGTCCAAAACCTTTACAGTGGAGAGAAAGGGGGGGAAGGTGAGGGGTGAGTGAGTGAACATTACTGTCATAAGAACTGACTCAAAGAGAATAACATACACACTTAGTCGGTTATAGAAATCTATCTTACCCTACAGGAAAGTAGGAGGAGAAGTGAATAATAAGGGGGGTGTTGATAAAAGGAAGGGAAGTTTGGGGGAAACAGTAGTCAGAAGAAAAGCACTTTTGAGGAGGCACAAAGTGAAAAGAGTGAGAGAATAAAGAGGGTAGGGTAATAGGATTGAGGGAAACACAGTTAGCTATTGTAACTGTGGAAAAAAAATTGAAAGCAAGTGCCTCTGATAGAGGCTTCAAAGATATAGAGAACTGAGTCAGATTTGTAAAAATAAGAGCCATTCCCCAGTTGATGAATGATCAAAAGATATGAACAGTTTTCAGATGAAGTAATCAAAACTATCTATAGCCTTGCAAAAAAAGAATGGTCTAAGTCACTATAGATGGGAGAAATGCCAACTAAAACAATTCTGATATACTACCTCATACCTATTAGATTGACTAATAGTACAGAAAAGGAAAATGACAAATGGTGGGGAGGATGTAGGGAAAATTAGACAATAATGCACTGTTAGTGAAGTTGTGAACTAATTCAACCATTCTATAGAGCAGTTTGGAACTATGCTCAAAGGGTTATAAAACCATGAATACCCTTTGACCACTACTACCACTACTAGTTCTGTAACCAAAAAGAGATAAAAAGGAAAAGGACATATGCATGCAAAAATACTTAGAAAAACAGCTCTTTTCTTGGGGCAAAGAATTAGAAAATGAGGGGATGCCCATCAACAAGGGGGGGGGGGGTCTGAACAAACTGTGGCATGTGATTGTGATGGAATATTATTGTGCTATAAGAAATGATGAGCAGAATGCTCTCAGAAAGTCCTGGAAAAACTTACATGAGTTGATGCAAAGTGAAATGTACTGTGTACAAAGCAACAGCAATATTGTAAGATGATCAGCTGTGAATGACTTAGCTATTTTCAGCAGTACAAAGATCCAAGAAAACTCTGAAGGACTTATGATGACAAGTGCTATCCATCCCCAGAGAAAGAACTGAAGATATCTGAATACAAATTGAAAATTACTTTTTTTTAACTTTATTTTTCTTGAGATTATTTTTGGTCTATGTTTTCTTTCTCAACCTAACCATATGGTCATATATTTTGCATGACTACACATATACGACCTCTATTAAATTGCTTGCCTTCTCAATGGGGGGTGGGAAGGAAGGAAGAAAATTTGGGACTCAAAGTTTTAAAAATTAATTCTAAAAATTTTTTTACATGTAATTGGAGATAAATAAAATACAAAACTAGTGTTATGATTCAGAAGAAGCTTCCTCTACCAATTCAAGTCAGCACTTTTCATTACCTTCTCTGTAACTTATAGTTCAGGGAATTGCCCAGACTAGAGGACAGAGAAGATAAGTGATTTTCACAAAAGCATACAGGCATTGTGACAGTGTGTAATAGAGGCAAGACTTGAACCCAGGCTTTGCATCTTTTTTTTTTTCAGAGGCAATCTGGATTAAACGATTTGTCCAGGGTCACACAGCTAGTAAGTATCTGAGGCCAGATTTGAAATCAAGTTGTCCTGACTCTAGGGCAGGTTCTCTATCCGCTCTATCACCTAGTGGCCCCACTAGGCCTTATATCTTCAAGGCCAGCTTCACATAGACCATGCCACACTGTCTGTCAAGACTTATAAAGCATATGCAAAGTGTGGCATATGAATTGGTTTTCTCAAAATTATTTATATAAATAATTTACATATTTTGTATTTAATAAAAGCATTTCCTTGGGAAGTTTGAAATGTTTATGAGTAGCTCATTAATCATCATAATAGACACTCAAAATCAGCAGTGCAGCAGTAATGGGATTTTAAAGCTCCTTATGGATGTTCAAAATCATTCCAAATGAAGACTATTCATTTTATTGATGAGTAAACTGAGGCACAGAAAGCAAAAGTCCCTTGCCCCAAGCCATAGGCAACAAAGAGCATAGCTAGGTTTAGAACACAAAGTTCCATGGGAAGGTTCTTTGACTTGAAGTCAGAGAGCTTAGGTTAAAATACTTGCCTCTATCTCCACATATATGACCCATGCTGGTCACTACCTCTCTGGTCCTCAGTGTCTTCTACTGTAAAATGAAGAGAGTGGACTGGATTATGTCAAGATCCTTCCCATCTTTCAATCTGGCACCCTCTTATCCCACTTTCTCTGGCTTCCCCTCTATCACTTTGTCACAAGACATCTCTCTGGATAATTTTATTATTCATATTTTCTGGAGAAATTGATAAACACAGATTTTAAGGGATGTCCCTAGGCTTACTCAAAGTCAGTAATAAAACTCATATTCATTCAATTCCTCACTTGGGGATATAAACCTCTTCAATGACACAGTGTTGTTAATCAGCAAATACATGTTGCCCTACAATGCACACAGCATTATAAGGGTTATGATATATGGTACTATCCTTGCTGTTAAGGAAATTATAGTCTAATGAGGAAAATAAGACATTCACACCAAAGTTGTTTATCACTATTTGGTAGACCAATTCAATACCTAGGTAGATTATCCAAAACCAAAGGATCAAAGAGAAACAAGATAGGAACGAAAGGAGTCAGATACACAAATCATAATCAAAAGCAAAAGATATCCAAGATCTTAGCCGTCATAGTTCAGGTCATTTTTATTCCCTTCTTCCCATAATAGGAATTAATCCTACAATGGTCTGGAAACAGTAGTAGTAGTAATGATTATTTTAAAAATAATAATAACATTGTTATTACAGAATTTCAGAGGTCAAAGGGACCTGAAGAGCCATCTTGTCCAATCAATAGTTGAAAGGAATCACCACTATAATGTGATGTCCGACAAGCATTAATTCAGTTATTGCTTAAAGCAATGTAAGTAAGGGGAGAGCTCACTACTACCAAAGATAACTCATTTCTAGTTCTGTCCTCTGAGGCCAAATATAACAAGTCTAGTTGCTTTTCCGAGAACCAAATGAGACTTTCAGGTAATCAGTGCTACAGAATTTCAGAGAGAAAATTCAGTGTATACTGACCTGGTCAGGGAAAGTGACTTAAAAGAGGATAGAGTTTGACTGAGCTCATGAAGGAGCTATGGGACTTGGATGGGCAGGGAAGATAGAGATGGGCATCCCATAAGAAGGGAATGGTCTGAGGAAAGGTACAAAGAGTGTTCATATGATCAATGGAGTATGACTGGATTGGATACAGAGACCATGTTTAGAATAGCAAGAAATAAGACTGAAAAGGTTGGGGGAAAGAAAGATGCCCTGAATTTAAGGCAAAGGAATTTTGTATGGTGGAAGCATAGTTTTAGAAAGATTAGCCTGGCAGTGATATCCAAGATGAATCGAATGTAGGAGAGAAGGCAGTGAAATAAATTAGTTATGAAGCTAGTGGAATGATTTCCTTAATGTTATCCCTTCCCATCTCTCACCTCTTCTTTTCCCTTCAACTGATTCTTTTCTCCATAATTTTCATCCTCTTGTTATCCACTGTCTTCTCTTCTGACTTCATATAGAATCAAGTCTCTCTCTACCTTAAAAATAAAAAAAAAACTTTAATTTGATCCTACTATCCCTTTAAGGCTTAAGCTATCATCCAATGCCTCTCCTCACAGTAGATATAGATATAGATATAGATATAGATATAGATATAGATATAGATATAGATATAGATATAGATATAGATATAGAGAAAGATATGTGTATGTATATACATATACATATACACATATACATACACACATATTTATGCATATACATATGTATATGCATATACATATATATTTACACACACATATATGCACACACATACACACATATACATATATATTTCCATATAGATACATACACACACACATACATATTCTCAGGCAGTAGCTGGCCTGGGAACTGGGAAGGCTTGTTACAGTCCTGCTTCAGACCTATACTGGGAGCAAGTCATCTAATTTCCCTGTATTTTGGACAAATTTCTAAGACTGTAAGTTGTAGAGAATGTGCCAACCTATATTGACAGGAGGAGTTTCCTCATCCAGGGAATTCCCTGTACCAGTAAAATCATAGGTACAGTCCTACTCACTTTTAATTTGCTTTCAATCTGAATTCTAACCCCCTCCCAACTGAAATTGCTCTTTCAACTCAATAAACAGCAAATATTTCTTAAGTTCCCATTATGTACCATGCACTAGGTTAGGTTCAAGGTATACAAACACAAAAGTGAAATAGGAGTACTCCCTGAACTTACATGTCACTAGGAGGATTCAACATGTTAATTGATAAGTAAATGCAGGGTGTGTACAGAAGAAGAGGAACCCAATGACTAACCATTGGGGAGTACTGGAAAGGCCTTTTGAGGAAGGTAACACTTGTGATGAGTTTTGAAGGATGTTTAGAGTTCCAAGAGGCAGAAATAAAGGAGGGAGAGTATTCCAGGCATGAGGAATACTCTATGCAAAGTCACTAAAGTGGGAGATAGAACATTGGGTAGCAGAAATAGCATGTAGACCCCTTTGACTGGGGTGTACAATTCCTGAGGCATTCACCAAAATCATGAATGATCTCTTCATTGCTCTACCCAATGATCTTCTAGGTCCTGATCCTACTTGACCACTTAGCAGCATTACACACTATTGACAGCTCTTCTTTCTGTATAGTCTCATCTCCCCAGGGTTTTGTGACATTGCTTACTTGTGGTTCTTTTGCTTCTTATTGGAATCTTTCTTAATTTCCTTGTAGGATTGTTATCCACATCTCACTCACTGTGGGTGGGCTCATGCCCAAGGTTCTATTCTGAGCCCTTTTCTCTTCTCTCTCTTGATGTTCTAAGCAACTCCCATGGATTTAATCATGATTTGTATGCAGATGACTCCCAAATCTGCATATCCAACCATTATATCTCTTCTGAAGAATAGGTTTGCATCTCCAGCTGCCTCCTGGATATTTCCATCTAAATGTTCCACAAGCATCTCAATTTTTTCCTCAAAATACGTTCTTCTTCCTAACTTTCTTATTTTTGTCAACATCCTTCTAGTCACCAAAGCTAGCAACCTCAGAGATCCTTTATCCATCTACCTCTAACATTCGACTTCTCCATTCTCATACCACAACCACTCTAGTCCGGACCCTCATCACCTCTCACCTGTATTCTTTCAATAGCCTCCTCTATGGTTTTCTTGAATCTGGTCTTCCTCAAAATAGTTACCAAATTAATACTCATAAATTATAGGATTGAGCATTTCAATCGTGTCCTCAAGTACCTTAATGGCTCCTTATTGCCATGGAGATAAAATTCAGACTCTTCTGGTCTTCAAAGTCCTTTGCAGTTTTCCTCCAATTTATCTTCCTGGGATGATTACACACTACTTATACCTCTTGCATTTAAAACTGTCCTAAATTTCTCCAAATACAGCATTCCTTTCAGTTCCTTTGCATAGACTATCACCTATGCCTGGAATGGTCTTTCTTACCTCTGCCTCTTCAAACCCTTAATTTCTTTTCAAATTTCAGCTCAAATTCCACTTCTCTCAAGAATCTTTTCCTGATTCCTTCCAAATCGCAGTGTGTGTTTTTTACATACGCTGCATTTTCTGTAAACATGCTACCTTCACCCAATAAGTAGAATATATAATTTCCTTTAGGGCAAAGTCTGCCTCACTTTTTTCTTTCTAACCACAATGTTTGGCACATTATATGTGCTTTATAAATGTTGTTGATTGACTTTCAGGAATGAAGTTATAGGAACCTAAGTTCATGGCAATAATGGATTAAAAATAAAACCAAAAGACGAGTAAATTCATGGACTAATTTAATTGGGGATAGGAGATGACATAATGCTACCAAATAAGTTTTGAGTTTCTGAGGACAAATGTACAGATGCTGCTTAATTCCTGCTAAGAAACATGACTACAATTCACAAAGCAATCATGGTTTCTGATTAGGATAATGTATATTAAATAGCTGTGCTTAGCCCAGGAATAACTAAAAGCACATAGAAATACATCCCAGGTCTACTCCATTATGCATTATCTTAGCAATTCTCAACCTGTGGGTCACAACCCATTTGGGGATCGAACGACCCTTTCACAGGGGTCACCTAAGACCATTGGAAAACACATATTTCCGATGGTCTTAGGAACAGAGACACTGCTCCTCTATCTGTCTCCAGGCAGGTCTGCCTACTTGCAGATACACCCACATAGGAGTATTAAAGGATCATGACATTAGGAAGGTTGAGAATCACTGCATTATCTGTTTAAGATACCATTATTAATATGTCTTTTACTACTTAATATGACAAATGTATAAAATTTATACAGAGCAAGGTTTAAAGAAATGATAACTTGCAATAATATATTGCCTTTTAAAATCTAATTAAAAATTTAAAAATATTTAAAAATATTAGCCATATTCTTTAATCCACCTTAATTTCCTATCTACTTCTTGGAGAACCTTTAACTTTATCTTTCAGTTCTTTAAGTATCAAAAAGCCCAAATATCCTTGGCCTATTCATGAATTC
This sequence comes from Pseudochirops corinnae, assembly GCA_028646515.1. NCBI lineage: Eukaryota > Metazoa > Chordata > Mammalia > Diprotodontia > Pseudocheiridae > Pseudochirops > Pseudochirops corinnae. The sequence continues at coordinate 50,563,938 of CM053586.1, forward strand.
CCAGCAAATAACATAGTAATTATTTCCCTACTGCCATTTCAACTGAGTGTCATGAGTGCCTCATCTTGTTAGCCAATGTCCGACTCCTTCCAACCAGCCAAGATTTTTTCTTCCTCTTGAGGAAAAAAAAATTGCCTTGCTATTCTTAAGAAAATCTAAAACATTCCTTTTTTTTCTATAGATTCCTTTACTTTCTTCTTCAAGATCAGAAACAGAAAAGATGGAGCAAAGTATGTACTACATAGTTTTGCTCTCAGTCTGTATAAAACCCCTGTGACTATCTCTTTTCCATTGATTAGAGAGTTGCCTTGACAACCAAGCTATGACTCTATGAACGCATTCCTCTTACTGATCCTTTGTAAAAGTTACTTTGCATAAAATTATTTAATACTAGCCTCACAACTCAGCTCCTTCTAAGCCTAAGGGGTTTTGCTCTTTATTTTTCTCAACATTTTAAAGCACATATGAACAAAACAACATATTTTCAACTGGGTAGCTTCCTCAGTAGGGGATAGGGAGAAGTATGAGTAAACCAAGCATTAATAAGCATTTATTAGTCATATATTGTGTATGCAAAGCAATGAGAATGAAATGGCCCCTGACCTTAAAGAATTTGTAATCTAATTGGGGAGAGAATCACATGAAGAGGAGAGATGTACTACTGACATAGCCTCCATATAGATGCCAGGATGAGTAACAGCCAGGATGCTAGGCTATAGGATGTACCTGATGGAAGTTACTCCTCTACCTCCATCCCTACCCCAATGCATACACAGAAAAACCCTTTTTTAGGGGGAAGGAGCATCTATGCATGATAATGATATTATAATGAACCTCTCTATGTTACCAATTTAGGTCAGTTTTTTAGGGAAAACCTCTTCTATTGTTTTGGGGTCCACAGCCTGCTTGGGCATCCCAGTGGTGCTGCTTTCTGATTGGCTGGCTGTTGTGGTCCTGTATGAGATTAGATGGATATGGTTATGTTTTAGTGCATGAACACACCTGCTGTTTCTGTGGGAAATGTGACAAATGAATCTGGGGGCAGTGGCTAGCTAGAAGCAGTGGCTGGGATCTCATCACATGGAGATGTCTCTGCTGTTTCTGTGAGAGATATGAGTTCATGGCCACACCTGTTGTTCTGGTGAGGCAGTGAGGCCTATATGAGGAAGTTAGGATATTGAGTCAGGGATAGGAGGGAGTGGCTAGATAGGGGCAGTGGGCTGCTGTTCAGTGGGGCCTGTGATTGAATCTGCCAGCCTATGGTGTGGTTAAAGCTAGATTGTGTGGTCAAATCAGAACATGCCTACTGTTCAGTGGGGCCTATAAGGAAATTAGAATATTGGGGCTGGGGGCAGCTTTATTAGGATTCCATCAAGAGTGCATGGAAAGAAACAGAGTATAAGATTGGAAAGTTAGGAAGGGGGCATCTTTAAAAGCTAAAGAGAGGATTTTATATTTGATTCTAGAGGTAATGATGAGCCTCTGTATTTTAAGAAGGTCATTTTGGCAGGTTAGTAGAGAATGAACTTGAGTAGAGGGAGCCTTCAGGTGAAAAGAACAATTAAAAGGCAATTGGTTTTTATTTTTGTTTTTCTTGTTTGGAGAGGGGAAGGCAGGGCACTTGGGGTTAAGTGACTTGCCCAAGGTCACAGGGCTAATAAGTGTTAAGTGTGTGAGGCCGGATTTGGACTGAGATCCTCCTGACTCCAGGGTCAGTGCTCTATTCACTGGGCCACCTAGCCACCCCTGAAGGCAATTGCAATAGTCCAGACCTAAGGTGGGCAGGACCTATCTCTGGGTGGTAATTGTCTAATAAAGTAAAATGACAAGGCTTAGCAACACATTGGATATGGTATGTGAGGCAACTTCAAGAGAGGAGTCAAGGATAATGCTGAATTTGTGAGTCTGAGGAACTAGGAAAATGATGCTACTCTTGACAATAATAGGGAAGTTAGAAGAGGGGACTGTTGAGAAGGAAGCCTGCTCATGATGCACGTTTTTTTCAGACTGTGAAAATGAGGAATCCAAAGGGTTGGAATTAATTCATCTCCTTCTAGTTCGTTTTTGTGAGTGTCTCTCCTACAGAGCCACCCCATTTGGGTCTGGGTCCAAGGAACAAAAAGTCACCTCTGAGTTTTACAGGAAAGAAGGATCTTGGTCCTAGTCCCTGTTTGTTTCTTTCTTGTGACTAACCAGGGTGAAATGGGGAACCAACCTCAGTCATTCATATTGAGAAGTGGGTGTCACATAATGAAAATTGGCACCAAACTAGACTGTCTTTGCACTTAGCTCTGAGATTCCACCTGTGAAATATGAATTGTGTTCCTGTGAATTGCATTGCATTCTGAGTGCCACATCTTAGAATGGATGTTAACAACCTGAAGATAGACAGAGGAAGGCAGTGTGACATGTGAAGATCGTTTGAAAGAAAAAGGGGAAGAGGGGAATTAAGAATGTAATTCTCTGCAAGTATTTTAAGGATTGTGAAATGGAAGAGGGGCCTAGTTATTCTGCTTTGCTCAAAAGAGAAGAACTAAGAGTCATAAGTGGATGTTGCAGAGGGGCAAACTGAGATTTGATGTCAAGAAGCACCAAAATCATATGGAGCTATCCAAAATCTATCAAAATGAGTTCTCCCTGGAGGCAGTGGTTTCTTCCTCTAATGTCTTCAAGTGAAGGCTGGATGACCAATTGTCAGACATGTTGTAGAGGAGGTTCATGTTTCTTTACTGGCTAGATGAAGTGGTGATTGAAGTCCCTTCCAACTCTAAGTAAAATCCTGTAATCTGTGTCATCAGTATTTTACATGGGAGAGAAGCAAGTATGGTCTCTATAACTGAGGCTATCATTAAAGGGCTGAGGGATATGATAAAAGTGGTTTGGGATTCTAGGGAGAGGCTGTTTCTGGATATCTACCCTCCTTCCCATTTTCCTGTGTTAACCACACATAACATCCTTTAAATTCACAGGTCTTCTTAATTTTTTTTTTCCTTTCAAGACTCCTTTTCTGTTTTGGCGGCTTTAGTCAGCATCGTGTGGCCTGAGGGCATGGGCAGTGCAAAGTGCACATATTTTATGTTCAGAACCAAGGCTTCAGTGAAGTTGCATGATGCAAGTGCTGCCAGAAATACCTTGGATTCATTACAAGCTTGATTTTTAATTAATTTTTGGTCATTCCATATTCAGAAACCTTTTACTATTGCCAAATTTTTCACTGTCCCACATGGGGTCACGACCCATGGTTAAAGAAGCACTGTGAATATTCTCATTTCCATTTCTATTTCCTAATGGTGGGGAGAAAGAGGAATAAACAATATATTGAATTTGGCTTCAGGCATCTCCTAACCAATTGACATTTTCAGCAATTTTTTGATCGTCTTGATTTCATTTTTTTTTTTTACTTTTTTCTCTTACCTTGAAGGTATTGACATCAATATATTTTTGCCTTGACACTGGAATTACCAGGGACATAATTTTGTTTCATCCTGACATTATAAAAGCACCTCCTAAGACTTGGTTTGACATCATCAGGAGATAGTTAGAAGGATGCTGAGGCCCACTGAAGACAAGAATGAACTAGAATAGATTCTTGGGTTAAAAAAAAGAAAAAAGTTACTGCTGAATTCTTTATCTATTTTTCATACTTAAATTTTAAAAATCCTAAGAGGGCCTAGACCATATTTAGAGCTATTCCCGCCAAGTATATTTAAGAAAAAATTAAGTCTCTAAGGAAATATTTGGATATAGCTTGACAAGGAGGAATGAGGAAATTAAATTTTCACTCTACGGCATACTTTTTAGCATGGAAATATGAGTTTTTTTTCACAGAGAACAAACAATAACCACATATGCAGTAATAATATAGGTATCTCATTTCAAGCTTACACACTCCTCTCCATTTTTCAGTGCTAGAAATCAGAGACTGGATGCTTGGAATACCTCTACACAGTATTAGTGGGATTTTTGAGAGGTTTTTCTTCATCACTAGCATATGCTGATATGGAGGATCCTTTCAACTCAATTTGGAAAGCATGTATAAATGCATGTTTGTACTAGGTAATGGGAATACAAAGAAGAAAGATGGTAAAGCCTTTACTCTTGAGGAGTTTACATTCTATCAAGGAAGGAAGGTACTCTTGGGAAATTGGAAGAGGGATAAAGTAATATGATACTAAAAATCTCCTTATTTGTACTCTTACCTATCAGCAGTTAAGGCCCACATGTCAAACTGCCTATGGGACATTCCCACTTGGATGTCCCATTACAACACAGAAATATGGGTATGCGTATGTGCGCATACACACATACACATATACACACATACACACACATACATATATATGATTATGGTCTAAGTATCATTAACAACATGAGAGCTATAAGATATGGTGCAAAGGAAAGCTATATTATTGAAGGGAAGAGAGTGGGGAGAGAATGAGCATTTTTATATGCCTACTGTGTGCCAGAAACTGTGCTAAGTGCTTTACAAACATTTATTCATTTGATGCTCACAACCCTTTGAAGTAGGGGTTATTATTATCCTTATTGTACAGATGAGAAAAATTAGGCCAAGAAGTTACAGCCTAGCCCAAGGTCACTCCAACAGTTGATATCTGAAGCAGGTTTCCTAAATCTAAGTCTAACACTCAAGCCATTATGCCTCCTAACTGGTATGAGGAAGTTCTTGGTAGAGGGATGATAGTAAGTGATCTATAGATCAGAATGTACCTATAGCTCAAGATGAGTCAGCAAGAGGAAAAGATTCTAAAGGGAAAAAAAATGCAACATGGATCAAGTTTTCTTTGGGACTCCTAAACTCTTTGATCTGTGGCCTCCTGATAGAAG
>CM053586.1:50569282-50637655 GCA_028646515.1 Pseudochirops corinnae
CTTTCTCTCTCTCTCTCGCTCTCTCTTTCTCTCTCTCTGTCTCTCTCTGTCTCTCTGTCTCTCTCTCTCTCCCTCTCTGTCTCTCTGTCTCTCTCTGTCTCTCTGTCTTTCTCTGTGTATGTGTATATGTGTGTTTAATTCATATCCAGGCCTGAGAAACTAACCAAATGGTTTTCTTCCTTCCCTGATGTCAAAAAAAAAAATACTACTAATCACTATTTAGTATTACTGAGGCACCTGGTAGTGCAGTGGTTAGAGTGTTGAGTCTGGAATCAGTAATACTTGAATTCAAATCCAGCCTCAGACACTTAATAGCTAAGTCACTTACACTCTGCTTGCCTCAGTTTCCTCAACTGTGAAATGGGACTAATAATAGTGTTTACTTCACAGAGTTGTTGCGAGGATCAGATGAGAGCATATTTGTAAAAAGAGCTTAGAACACTACCTAACACTACCTAACACATGGTAGGTACTATATAAATGCTCATTTCCTACCTAGTATTAAATATTTACCTACCTATATATATACATACGTACATGTACATGCATGTGAATGTTTTAAGAGATGAAAAGACAATGTAATAAGCTTTAAAAATGATTCTTTGATGGTAATCAGCAAAGAGCTGGTTATATAAAAACTAATTAATACCATGTTTCAAAGGTAAAAGAGGGAGATAGATATAAACAGGAAACCAATATGCTTAGAAGATGACAGAAATAGCATCTGCCCTGCTCCCTTCCTTCATGGCGCAGATTCATTCTCAAATAGCAGGAAGTGGAACAAAATTAGGCAGGAATTCAATTAGATTCCTTGCTGGAAAAAAAAAAAAAAAGGAATCCAGCTTTAAAACTATGGGGCAGATTGAACCTGTAGGAGGATACATATAAAGAAAATTGGAGAAGTTGGAATGATGGATTTGGTCCCTTGGTTATCTGTCATGACAAAACTGTTAACAGGATAATATCACATAGAAAAAAATAACGATGGGAATGATAAGTAAGATTCATTGTGTTGTGCCTTTTCTTTGTGGAAGAGACTATATGAAGTCACTTGGCAACCAGTGCATCCGTTTTGCTTATACGCTGCTCCTTCTCCACCATTTTTATAAAGACTGTTGGGGTGTGAATTAACTGAAGTCCTAGGACTTATAAAAAGGAAACTGCCCATTTTGCTCATTTCTGTCTATGTCACAAATAATTTCCCCATTTTAGATCAAGCCAAATGGCCAATTGAAACAAGAGCCTCAAAAACACCCTGTGTAACTACAAACTATTTCCGTGGAAATTGAAACTTCATTAAAAATAATTTTCTCTCGCCATTTATTATGAATAGTGCCTTTTACCTTTTGAACTATAAGACCACCAGGCTGAACACAATGTCTGGAGATCTCCTTTAATAACCTCTAATGGCTTCAAAACATGTCAGAATTAAATTTAAAATGATATAGTTGTTTTGCTTCTCCTAGATTGGCACTTCCTAATTTTAGAAGGCTGTCACTGAAGAAGAACAGTGGCACTAAGGTGTCATGTCCATTATTCTGGCTAATTGAGAAAAACAAGCAAATTTTGAACTATAATTTTATTGTAGTGTGATTTAATATTTATCATTAGACATATGGCATAGAAGATACCCAAATCTTCACATAAGGCAGGGTCTGAAGTGATTATTTCAGCAACTTGGGCTACTGAAGCTAAAGAAATTAACTTTTGATGGTAAATTGAACCTTTTCCTTCATCTTAAGGAAAAACAGCATTTTGAGGGTTTGCCCATTTTCTTCTATCAGCAATTAAGCAGCTTGGGATATATGAACGGTGGGAGGGGGACTTCATATAATTTTCCCTAACATTACTCCTAACACAAAAGACACAAAATTAATGTTCTGCCTTCTTAGATATTATGGTAAAGTATTAGATTCATAACTCCCTAATACTTTAGGAGGCAAAAACATCTTCGTGCTATGAACTCATAAGTCTACTGATGTAAATAATTTATCCTGGCTTATGTATGATTCAAACTGTAATATTTATATAAGAATGTTGTAATTTTCTTGTTACAAAAAACCTTAATAAAAAATAAATTGTGGTCAGACCAAAAAAGAAATGAGTAGTATTTTTAGATCACCAAAAGAATACGTAAAAAAATCTGCCTAGTTATCCAGTTCCTTACAAATATCTGGGACAATACACATAAATTGTATTATTAAATATGATGCCCTTAAAACAATGTTATGGAATTTTCTGTTGACTGGGCACAACAAATTACATTCCATGCTTTTCTATGCATTTCTTGGTGCCAGGAAACTTCTCTAAATGCATGATCTTCTGCAGTATATGAAGTTTGGATTGAGGAATTAGTAACCTAGAATTTATCCTGGAAAATGGATTGAGATAGCTACATTACATACCAAACTTGACTGATGCCCATTGATCTTTACTCCTGTCAAAGAGTTAGCTGAAGGTACACAGGATGGGAATGCAAAGTACATGAGGATATAATATGCAATAAATACATCATGCATAACCTACAATAGCATAGCCTGAGTTATGAGGTCTCCTAACCCATCTTGGTCAAGTTATCTATTAGGTGTGTGACACTTCAAGGGAAACTAAGTCATTCCTTAGGAAATATGGATGGTTCTGAGTGCTGCACACTGTTAGTAGTGACAAACGGGCCTGACTTGTAGATGCTTTTGCATACTGTTTTAGGAAGAACAGATTAGGGTGAGCCCAAGAGAGACTGGGAGGAATTCTGGTGGGTTCAGCATATAAATACCAGTAAGTATAGAGAGCAAGGAAAATTCTGCAATAACTTAAACTGATTCTATGATATCTTTAATTTGATGGCTGCTTTCCATCACCAATGAGTAGATTGTTCTCCTCCTTAGAAGATAAGGTAGGGGGCTCAAGGAATGTCTCTCTCCCTCTAGATTATCACAGAGTATAAATGGAAAAAATGATTTCAGTGTGAAAACAAAGAAGAAAATGAATATGAAGAGGCAAAAGACCTGTATCATGTGAGTGGAAGATGGACGTGTGCCACTTAGAGGAGAAAGCACGGAAAAGAAATCACAGATGTGAATCTGGACCATTGGAGGAAAGACCCACTTTGATACCATTGCAGACTCCCTAAGGCATCCAAATGTCACCATCCTATCAAGGAAAAGGGTAATATCAAAGAAGTGAGAGAACGGCTACTCAAGTGAATGAAACAATGATACTTGTTGGTAGGAAGATCCAGATGTGCTCCACTCAATCACCTTTTGCTATTTTTTTCTTTCCAATTAAAGATGATTGGGGAACTGGAAAGGACAGGATGACAATGGCTAAGAGGGAAATGATGCCTAAGGTTATATGTATCTATATCTACATATACATACAGAGAGAGGCAGACAGAGACAAAGATGGAAAGAGACAAAGACAAAAAGACAGAGCAACAGATATATGTCTATCTGTGTATAGAGAGACGGAGACAGATACATACACACACGTGTGTGTGTGTGTGTGTGTTTGTGTGTGTGTGTATGTGTGTGTGGAGAGAAATAAAGACAGAGAAAAGGAGATAAAGAGAGAGTGATACAAAGAGATAGAAAAGCAGACAAAAAGATATATGTGTACATATATGTATATGTGTATATGTGTGGGTATACACACATACACAACACACACTAGAGGGAGAGAAACAGAGAGACAGAGACAGGGAAAGTGAAAGGGAGAGAGACAAGAGAGAGAGACAGAGAGATAATATATACGAGTTTTGCCTTGAGGAAAGAGGATTTCAACAGGTGGACTATTGGGAGTAGTCTATGACAAAGATGAGGAAATAAAATCTACACATGGATGGAGGTGAAAAAGGTCAAGATGAGATAAAGTAACATCTGTTTAGCAGAAATATAGAGTGTATGAAGGGAAAAGCAGTGAAATAAGGTTAGAGAGGTACATTAGAGGCAAATTATGGAAAGCCTTAAATCCTAGACTGAGCATTTTACTTGGTAAATAATGATCAGATCAGTCTGCACTGCTTATGTCAGGTAGGATGTATTGATATGAATAGAAAGCCAACCTTGGAGTCCTACTGTTGTTATTGTTCAACTGTTTTTTCAGCTGTGACCAACTCTTTGTGACCCCATCTGGGCTTTTCTTGGCAAAGAGACTGGAGTGATTTGCTATTTCCTTATTCAGTTCGTTTTACAGAGGCAAACAGGGTTGAGTCACTTGTCCAGGGTCACACAGCTAGTTAAGTGTCTGATGCTGGATTTGAATTCAGGAAAATGAGTCTTCCTGACTCTAGGCCCAGTGTTCTATCTATCCACTGTACCACTTAACTGTCTATATCTATCTATCTATATCTATGTATACACACACACACACACACACATGCATGAATCTCTCTCTCTACACACATACACACACACACACATACACATGCATGCATCTCTCTCTACACACATACACACACACACACACACACACTTGCCAGTACTTTGTCAATTCTGTTCTTCTATTTTAAAAACACTCTTGGATTAATTTGTCATTTCAAATATTTTCATATTTGCCACATGGGCCTATGCCTTTAATTCAATGCTTTCATTATTTATTACTCGTTTTGGTCTGTAAATGTAGCCTATAGAATATCTGCTTTTTTATATTTGACAGTCCCTTATTCATGACCCTACATATGCATATGATGAATTTTTGTGTATGTGTTTTAATACTGGAATAAAAGATAAAGTCTTTGCTTATGGCATCGAGTCTTCTCCATATATGTTAGTCCTAGCTTGTATGATATTCCATTTAGCCCTATAATTTCTTTCTTTTTCTTGTGTCTGACTTGTGATTTCATCAGGATAGATAACTCTCTCTGCCAGTGTGAATGTGTAACCATTGTATATCTTGCATCCTTGGGACATTTTGGAGAGGACATTGAAATGGCTACATGACTTGCACAGATTCACACAGAGACTATGTGTCAGCAGTGGAACCTGAAATCAGGTCTTCTTAATTCTGAAGCTGTCCCTCTCTCACAACTACATTACAGTGATTCTTTGATTTCTTTCTTATTTGCCCTTTGTTCCATTTATCTTAGGCTGAGTTTCTTGAAAATCAGGACAGTATTTAAGAGTGTTTGAGAAAAAACCAAAAACCAAAACAAACCAGAAATAGGACAATGACAAAAACTAGTATTTGTGCTGAGCTGATGGAATAATCCAAAGGGGCTTCTGTTCTCTAGCTGTTTCCAAATATCTTTTTTAGAAACAGTGGTTCCTATTGGACTGAAGTCCAAAATGGGCCCAATCTTATCATGGAGGAAGACATCAGATCCTCAGTGGACTACTATTTTCTCTCAAAATGGAATGTGTTTCCAGATTCCCTTTGGACATTTTGTTTGACATTCTGGACAGAAATTAATGTTTTAACAGTTACCTCATTTATCATATTAATGTTGAATTTGAATCTTAGAGTAACACCATACTTTCCTAGTCTCTAGATTAGAGGGAAAATAAAAGGAAAAGTTAATTTGTTCATTAGAAAAATAGTAAATATTTTTATTGCTTATTCTGCCTCTTGCTACATAAATTGTTGACATGGACCCACTGTTCCTTGCTCACAAACCAAGGTTGGACAACCAATGATGATGATGATGATGATGATGACAGCAATGATAGCCATTATAGGAGCATTAGTATTTAAGAATTACAAAGCATATTTTCGTCACAATTAGCTATGAGGTAACTAATGTAAATACCATTATCCAATTTTACAAATGAAGAAACTGAGAAACAAAGAGGCTACAGGACTCTTCAGGGATCACATAGTCATTCTGGAACTAAAGAGAGCAGGAAGTTATATTCGAGGTCCTTTATTTGGGCAACTAGGGTTCTCACTTCCACAATAACAAATCTTTCCAGATGCCCTCTGGGAACAGAGGCACAGAAAAACAGGGATTTTCTTTGACTTTATAGGTAATATGAGGACTTCCCATTTTCTTCATGGCCCACCTCACATTCCAGTATAAATCAGAGAGGAAGCCACAGCATGGTCTGCAGTAGAGGACAGCTGCTCCATATCTGATACATGGGTGCTGAAGTCAGCCCAACCTTCAACTACCGGGAAGATCTCCTCACAGCCCACCCTAATGGCTTTAGAAGGCTCTAGGGCAGGGAATATAATCCTTGCATCTTCTGCTTCCAAGGCCATTTGGGTATTACAAGAATGTCATTTATCTGTCTGATGACTGGCTGATGAGGTTCCAGAACTTGCTTTCTATGTGTAACAGCTCCATGAGATCAAGCTACCCTATCTTGCTGCTTCAGAATGGAGCTCTTGCAACTAACTATCTCATCTCAGATTGGACTTAACTTCCATTGTGGCTTTCATTACAAATGCACTCAAAGTGAACACATAAAAATAATATGAGTGTCTATCAAGGATAACACATGATAGTTATACATAATAATATCCAAAGACTAAACTGTCTTTGTCTAGCATTTTCCCATAAGTCTGATTTCAGTGAATCTCCCCTGTCTCTTGGAAGTTACTGGTCAAAAAGACTTTAATCCTTTATAGTGGCATTGTTCATCAAGGGAGAAATAGAAACTTGGCCTTTCTGTGGTCTCCAATGCCTATTTGCTCAATATGAAAATTCAGATTGTGTTTTTTAAGGTCAATGTGACATGTGGTGAAATTGTTGCTCATAAGGTTTTTTTCTTCTTCTGTGGAAAAAAAGAACTGTAATTCTTTTACATTAAAAATACGTAAGTTCATCTCTTTTGGGCTTAAAAATAATTTCTTGTCCACTGGGAGTAGAAAAAGGATATGATGACTTGAGCTGACAAGGATTAGAAGACTACCCGGTCAGACAAAATTCTATGGAGGCCTATGGGCTTTCTTATTCTTTTCCCCCATTCTTTAAAAAAATGTTTTAAAAGGATTTACTTCTTGCACGTGAGTTCCCAGACCTGTCATAAATTGAAGTATAATTAAGTAGACAGGTTTGGTAGTCATTTAATGTATGATCTCTCTCAAAAATGAGCCCTAAATAAATGATTAGTGTTGAACTGGAACACAGTCTAGTTCTTTGGCTTTTTCAGGGATCCCCATGTTTTAAGACCTGGTTGTTGTCAAAAGTGTCACAAGCCCATCTTCAAGATTTAGAACTTCCTGAGATCGACTATAAATTTGGAAACTATAAAATGTAATATGCTTATTTTAAGACAAATCTTGACTATTCTTCCACCCTTCTAAGTATACACACACACACACACACACACACACACACACACACACTCTTCTGCCTCAAACAGCTGGAATATGCATACAACAAGAAATGCAGAACACTGGTGCCACTGACAGCTCAAATTTTTCCTTCAGTGCTCACCTCTATACCTACATTTTCCAAGAAGCATCCCTTGACTATTTTGGCTCTCAATGAACTCTTTCACCTCTGAACTCATACAACATTTAAAGCTCCCCATACAACTGAACATTTCAATGTGCATCTTCTATTAAGTTTGAATTATTTCATGTTCTCTAATCTGGTCATGCCAGGAATATGGCAAGGTTTTTTGTGTCTCATGACTCTTTTGTCTCGCTCAGCTCAGTACTAGATACATAGTAGATATTCAATAAATATCTTTTAATTAATTGGCTGGTATCAACTACAACAAATCATGAGGCACTCTAAGCTAGGCTATAAATACTAAATCTGAAACCCCTCTCTACATTTTTAGCATGATCTACATATTTATTTCTTGTTCCTAAGGGGGTTTTGTTCTTTTCGTTATTCTTGTGTAAGGTTGAAAAATATTATAATTTCATCTAGTTTCATTATAAATGAACATAATCAACAGAGAAAAATATGATGATAGTCATCAACATGAAATTTTCTATACCTTGACTGAGCACACACTTTTGAAAGAAATACTTAGTCAAGTCCAAAAATGTATGCCTTGTTCTGCATATAAAGCTCTTAATTGTATATATTTGTCACAAATATTTTGTTTTTCTTTTTTCTTTTTCTCAAGGGAGTGAAGGTACAAGGAAAGAAAATTCATGCTAATTAATTAAAAAATAAATTTTAGTATAGATACGAGAAAATATTTAAGCAAAGTAGAATCTAGAGGTAGAAATGAATTAAAAACAAAAGAAAATAACATCATACAAGATAAAGAAAACATGGGATAAAGCTAATCATGTGGGTCAGAATAAAGGAAGATAAGGTGGCTTAAGTTTTCAGTTCTTTTCAGAAAAATCAATTATAAGATAGCTAGGTTGCTCACACTGAACAGCAAATCCTTGGGTTTAGCTAATAAAAAAAAGCATTCTCTTTTGGAAGAGTCTCTTTCCCCTCCCACACCTTAAGAAGGAACATATAACATTGATTTCTGAGAAGGAATACAGGGCTAATTAAGTCAGGTATTATCCAGTAGTCTCACTAAATCAAAATCCAGGTACATACTTAATCTTCACAGGTTGAGATCAGGGATCACACAAGATCTCAGGATTATCTCCTTGTAAAATGCTTGAATTCCAAGGTCTGCTTCCATTTTCTTGGTGTTAATTAAACTTTTCCTCTGACTCCAGAGCTTGCATTTCCCAGCATAAACTAATCATTACATCATCAAAATTGATCACTGAATTATCAAATGATAGCATTTTGAGGAGAAGCCTTAGAGATAAGCTAGTCCAACTCCTTCAGAGCCCACATTTCCTGAGCCTAAGTTTTTTTATTCATTTCTCCAGATATAAAATAATAATGCATAACAGTTGATAAATATCCCAAACAATATTTAAAAGAGGACAGTAAAAATATTAATTAATTTTCTTCTTTTAAAGTTGATACTAGAATTTTAGAACCATAAATTTGGAAGGGAACTCAGAGTCCCTTCAGGGTCAACTGATGTAATCCCTGCCCAAACTGGTAAAAAAAATATATATATATATTGATTACTGAGAATAATAGGCTGAAGTTAACAAGACAGATTCCCACACTGTCAAGAGAATTATGGGCTGCTGATATGGCTAGAGTAAAGGCTAACCAATGAATAAGGGGCAGAGAACAAGCATTGGTTGCATGCCTACTATGCACCAGACACTGCTTAGCTCTTTGTAAATATTATCTCAATAGATTGTCACAAGTAGGTGGTATTATAATCCTCACTTTACAGTTGAAGAAACTAAGCAAACACAGGTTAAGTGACTTGCCAGGGTCACATAGCTAGTAATTATCTGAAACTGGATTTGAACTGAGGTCTCCCCAACTCTAGGCCACATTATCCACTACCTGTTCTGTCTCTGAAGAACCTACATACTCTACCAGTTTATTTACAATACCAGTAGAATTTGAGAAAGACCCACAGATTGTTGTGAGGAACCTCGTGGAAAACATATGGAAACACATGGACATGACTCCCATGGAAGGACAACCATAGTTGCTCTTTGAATTCTTGGAAGGAATACTGACATTGATAAGATCACAGTTTCATTAGTGAACTAAAGAGAGAATTTACATTACACTTGATTTAAAAACATACAACTACTGGATAGGTAGAGTAAACCACAAATGGGGGCATGAAGAATTGGATACAACCAAAAACAACTCAACAGCAACAACAAAATAGCCATAGTCTTATCAAATCTGTAGAGAATCAGGGAAGGTAGATGTCATAGATTAGATGGAACCAAGAAGAAGAAGAGGGAAACAACGACATGAGGATTGTTGAAGTTATTAGGGATATTTTTCTTAGAGAAGACATAGAGTCTTCAAGTACAGTATTTGAAAGGTTATCAGATAAAAGAGGGATTAGATTTGTTTTGCTTGGCCACAGATGGCATAACTAGGAACAATGTGTAGAAGACACAAGGAGTCTCAGTGCAATATAAAGAAAAATAAAGATTTCTAAATGGAAAACCTCCTGCTCGGCAACCATGCCTCTACTGTCCCATTTCCCTTGGAGCATAAGGGAGCTTTGGGCTGATGATCAAGACTGGAAATGACCAGCCAAGAATGGTAGTAAATGTGAGAGCAAAAGTGACACAGGAAATGTCACTTAACAAGAGTTTATTAAATACCTACTTTGTGCCAGTCACTGTGCTAAGAGTTGAAAATACAAAGAAAGGAGGAAAAACTATAACAAAACAAAACAAATCAGCTTTTGCTCTCAAGAAGCTCATGGTCTAATGGGGAAGACAACATGTCAACATTCATGAATGAGATATATACAGGATAAATTGGGGAAGAGCTGAAAGGAAAAGCATTGAGATTGAGGACAAGAGAGAAAGGATCTTGCGGAAGCTAAGACTTTAGCTGGCACTTATTGAATGAAGCCAGGGAAGCTAGAAAGCAAGGATAAGGAGAAGTTTCAGAAATGGAGAGCAGTTGTTTAAAAATGCTCAGAGTTAGGAGATGGAGGATTACAGCAACATCAGCAAAGGAGACAAGCAACACTGGCTCACAGAATACATGGTTGGAAGGAACAGGTAAAATGCCTAGAAAGGTAATAAGCAGTCAGGCTATGAAGTGCTTTAAAAGTCAAACTGAATTTTCTGTTTGATCCTTGAGATGATAGGGAGCCATTGGGATTTATGGCTCAGTGGGGTTGAATTGAAAATTAATTTATGAAATTATGAAATGGGGGCAGGCATATCTTGTTTTTTGGGTACTCACTGGGAAAGACTCATGATGAAAGTGGGAAGTGAGGGCTATACTAACACCTTACTAAGACATAGAAGATGTTGGGGAAATAAAACAGTATAGAAGGTGCAGAGACAAGTAGCAAAAGGGATATATAGGGTCAGCTAAGTGGCATAGTGAATAGAGCACTCTCTCTGGAGTTAGGAATATCTGAGTTCTAATCCAGCCTCAGACACTTGAGACTTACTATGTGACCTTGGTCAAGTCATTTAACCTCAATTACCTTACCTTCCCCCATCAAAAATAAAAAAAAGAAATACGTAGAAGAATGACATAGGGACAGGACAGTAAGAGAGCAAGGCAGAGTATCATTCACGCATCCATGGATTAGAGTTGGAAACATGGACTCGATGGAGATAGAAGACTACTGAGGCAGGAATTTGAGGTCTCATTTTTACAGAGTTTTCTTTTGTGGGTGGGGGGAGTAGACTAATTCGGATCTATGCCAACTTAAGGTTAGTTCATTAACATGTCCAAATCATCTCAAAGTTGCTGGTAAAACTCTAAAGTTAACATATCCACATCATCTCATTTATCAGTTCCTTTTGGTGTTCTTCTGATCTTACTTCCATGTCTGCAACTTGTCTGAGATTTATATATCATGGGACCAAAAATCTTTGACAGTAAATAAGTAAGTGAATGGCTTCTCCTGGTTCAGCACATAGTACCAGAATGTGAATTTTGGTTAATACATGATACAATTTATAAATTGTGCTCTCTTGATCTTTGGGAAGGTTTATACATGACTTGCAGGTTCCTTTTTGCAATCTTATTTCTTGCTATTACTACTTTATGCTGGCTACTTATAAACTTACTATACTGACTAGAAGGGGGTGGTGATGATCACCAGAAGGAGGATCAGAACAAGATGAAATTTTAACCCAGAAGTGATATGGTAAATTTAAGGAAGATCAATTTGATAGTTGAATGGGCTGGATTAGGGGGAGTTGAGGCATAGAGATCAATCAGCAGGAATAATCCAGATATAAAGTAATGAGAGGTTGAATCAAGGCAATGGCAGTGACAGAGGAGAAAATAGT
This sequence comes from Pseudochirops corinnae, assembly GCA_028646515.1. NCBI lineage: Eukaryota > Metazoa > Chordata > Mammalia > Diprotodontia > Pseudocheiridae > Pseudochirops > Pseudochirops corinnae. Next base: position 50,581,013 of record CM053586.1, read on the forward strand.
GAATATATGAGAGATATTATAAAGGTAGAAATAACAAGTTTTGACAGTTGATTGGATAAGGGAAGGTAGAAGATTGCAAGTCTAGGAGACCAGGAGGATGTTGGTACTTTCAACATTAATAAAAAAGTTAGGAATAGAGGAGGATTTAGGGGAAAAGATAATGAGTTTAGTTTAGGACATGCTGAACTTAAAGTGTCTATAGGATAGTCAGTTCAAAATACCCAATAGGCAAGTGGAGGTAGGAGACTGGAAATAAGGAGAGAGCATAGAGATTATTATTTAATATGTGGGAATGGATAAAATCACCAAGCAAAAAAGCATCAAGGAAGCAGAGAAGAGGGTCCAGTACAGAGCCTTGGAGTATACCTCGAGTCAGTAAGCATGACTTGGATGAAAATCTAGCAGTCATGACAATGTAAGTTCTTACTTGGTCTTGTTGCTAATTTGACTAAGCTTGCTACGTGATGGGTTAGCTGTTTCTTGACAAGCTCAAAGATTTGACAAGAGAGCATAAATGAGGATGTACAATTCCTCTAAGTTCCAGTTTGTACCAGATCCTTCAATCAATATTGTGCTGTGAGCCAAGACCCTGATTCCAGGATCCCTGCAGCCATCCCTGACAATCAGTTTACTAGGAAGAGTGAGGTGAATTTCTTGTGGAAATTCTGTTCAGATACATTTCTTTCCCTCCTCAAGGGTGGAATCATATTATTGTCGCTATTATTACATCATCATCCTCATCCTCATCCTCATCACCAGCACCACCACCATCACCATCGTCAATCCCACTACTAGCCTAGCATTCATATGGTATTTGAAGATTTACAAAGTGCTTTACAAACATCTCATTTGATCCTCAAAACACCCCTAGGATGTAAATGCTATTATTGTCCCATTTTAATGGTGAGGAAACTGAGGCAAATAGGAATTAATTGACTTGATCAAGATCACACAGATGGTAGGGGTATGAAGATGGATGGACTGGTATGCCTGGATGCTACATCTGAGAACTTTGTCTCAGATTGTTTAAGATGGAGCAAGATTACAGCTGCTTTATAAATGTATTATTTTCACTGTCTTCTGGTATTAAATACTGTATTTTTCTTTATTAATTAAATATTAATTTTAATATGTGCTCCTGCATCCATGGTGAACCAATTCCATATATTAAAGTCTATTAACTAGCAAACAAAACATTAGTAAAAGAAGGGACAGTTAGTTAATGGGTTATAACTTGGAGTTATTGGTAGATACATAAATTCATCTATTGCTAGATAACGAGTAGCACTGTGTATACTGGTAAATGTTTAACAACAGGCTTTTTAGGAGAAAAAATAACCCTATACACATGACTCACTTTTAAGCTTAACATTTGTTATTGACATTTTCTTTACTGCATTCTTAAACATAGACAATCAGCAAAATAATAATAAATCAAGCCCTAATTTGTAGCATTTGCCAACTGCTGAGACTAAATGCTCACACTGAAATTTTAGCAAGTGGCTCCGCCTATCTGAGACGGCTGCAGCAACCATCTCATGGTAAGAGACAGGGTGGATGGAATGAAGGTTTCAGACTCTCTGTTAACCATAGGAATTATGGCATTCAGTCAGTGCTTTTACCCCAGCTGGCCATGTGCAAGCCACTAGTAAAGTGCAAGACTCCCTAGTAAATAGCTACCAATGCCAACTGGTGAGGAAATAAATTTTCTTACAATTAAAGTTGTCTCAAAACAAAGGGACTTCCTCTAGAGTTAGTGAATGCCTTCACATTAGTGTTCTTTAAATATAGATTAAATGACCACTCCTAATGGTAATCTCACTGTCTCTGGAGGAGGCCTATTATCTTTTTAAATAGTCCTAATTGGTAGGAAGCTTCTTGATGTCATGAAAAAAAAAAACAAATCTTTCTCCCTGCAATACCCAACTATTATCTGTCCTTACTGACCCCTGCAGGGTAAAATAGAACAAACTGAATCTCTCTTCAAACACGGTTATTTGTAGATATATCACCTACCAGTCTTCTTCTGTAGACAAAACATTTGGGTTTTTTTTCTTTCTTAATAGAATCTCTTATTTATATCAAAGATTTGAATCCCCATACATCCTGGTTTACCCTCCTCTGATTCCAGCTTGTTAAAGTGTCTTTTGTAATGCAGCCTCCAGAACTAGACACGTGGAATCAAAACATACATCAAATATGTCTATAAATCTGCTTTTGAGGAATGGCACTGTTTTAGTTAATTATAGGTCACATCAATATTCTAAGAGACTACACTTTTGTAAAATATTGGGAGGAAATTTCAACAATTCAATTATTTTTTCTTTTCTTTTTTGGGGGGGGCGGGGAATTGGGGTTAAGTGACTTGTCCAGGGTCATGCAGCAACTAAATGTCTGAGACTGGATTGGAACTCAGATCCTCCTGACTCCAGGGCCATTGTTCTATCTCCTACACCACCCAGATGCCCCTAAATTTAAACAATTTTATGAAAAAAACTAGAAAGAAATCAATGTTCTTAAAAACTAGACTAATATTAAGTATTATGATCATTTGTGTATCACTGTGGTCTTCAGAAGAAACAGCATCCTGGAAGGAACATTGATTAGTAGCAAGAACACGTTGGTTCTAGTGTTGGCTCTCCAACTAGCTAGCTGTGTAATGCTGGGAAAGCCCATTAATTATTTTGGGCATTGGGTCCCATGTTGAAAAAATGAGATGAACAAGGAGATTCTCAAAGATCTTTCTACATCTAAATTAATATAATTCCAAGAAGTTTCAATTTATCATGTATGTGATTGATAAACTGGGTATTTCAAATTTTTGTCAATATCATGCATTTCATTTAAGTTTTCAGGGTGACAAATTGTTGGGTGCTATTGCAAGGATTTGATTTAAAAAACAAACAAACAAATCTTTTCTCTGAGTACTACTGACTTGACAGAAAGCAATAAACACCTTTCGATTAACTTAAGGCCAAGATCTTTTCCATTCTAATTAAGTCTCATGATTAGTATTTGATTTCCATTTAAATTAACCTCTTCACAAGTTGTTCTCTGCCTTTGTTGGGCTTAAGTTTAAATGGCTGCTCTCTCATCCCCATCCCTATTTGAAACCAATGACAGAGAGGTTAAGGCCGCTGAGCAAGACACGTTTTCACAACAAGAGCAGTTCTGCTCATCGCTTCTCAAATGAGCAATTAATAATTCAGAACAATTAACTGAGTTATGAGTTCCTTTTTCAATACGTTTTCAAACATGAATAGATTAAATGGTAATTGTCATAAAATTTTATGTTCTCTTTCATGTGCCCAATAAAAGTTTATCTTTCAGAGCTTACTTTGTATTTCCTTTTGATGTATTCATAACTGAATGCAATATACTATATTAAAATATTTATTATTAACCTATCAAATATTAACCACTCTTAAATTATACTGACTAAAGAAAACAAATAGGCTACTTGTTTAACTTTTCATGAATTTCTTCATTTTAATACAATTTGGATTTGTAGAATACATGCCGATAAAAATTGATGAAGCAAGGAAGTTGTTTGAATATCTGCCCACTGTAGGAATTTCTCCAAAGAGTACTCCTTAGAAATATTTTTCTTTCTTCTCTTTGAGCCATTATTCTTTCTACAGAAAAATATTAAGTAGTGGCAGGATAGTGTAGTAGAGTGTTGGATTTGTAGTCAAGAAAACCTGGGTTCAGTCCAGCCTCTGACATGTGTAAGTCCTGTGACTGTGGGCAGGTAACTCAATCTTTCTAAGTCCATATCTTTATCTGTAAAATGAGGATGATAATGCTGGTAGCATCTCACTCAAAGGATTGTTGAGTAGCTATAATGAGATCCTTGCTATAAAGCACATTTTAATGTACCATGCAAGTGTCCTTTTCCACAATGAATGGAGATCTAGATTCATAGGGTTTTAGATCTGCTCTATAATGTTATAATAAGAATAATAATACATTAAGGCTTGAAGGGATCTTATCTATTTGGATAGTCTGTCCACTGATGCTGGGCAGTGAGGTGGCACAGTGGATAGAGTGCTAGACTTGGAATCAGGAAGACTCATATTTGGAGTTCAAATCTGGTCTCAGATCAGACTGTGTGATACTGGGCAAGTCACCTAACCCTGTGTGCCTCAGTTCATTCATTTGTAACATGAGCTGGAGAAGAAAATGGCAAATCACTCTAGTATCTTTGCCAAGAAAACCCCAAATGGGGTCACAGAGATTCAGACATGACTAAAACAATTGAACAACAAAAATCCAACGATGCAGCTTGGATCCATGCCTACCATCCCACATGACTCCTTTCCATTGCCACTCTCAGATATGGGAGTTCATTCAATGTTTGGGTGCTTTCTTTTATTCTCTAGACATTGCATGAATAATACGGCAATGGAATATGGTTCCATAATCCTTCCTCCTAGCAATATGATTGGCCAATCTTTTTTTTTTCCAGTTAGATATTTCTCTGATGGTATCCTTTCCACCACTTCTCCTGAGTAATTTTTTTTTTGTTACAAAGTAAAAAAAAAAAAAAAAAGGTACTGGAGGGTGGGGTAGGAGAGTAGATATGAAAGTGGAGTGTCTATATTTTCAGATCTTTGTTAACTGAGGTACTCAAGGTGGGGAATATATTAGAAGAAAACCCTTGACCTTCACAGTCTCCTAGGGAGAAGGGCCAGAATATTTAATCATACTTCTCACTAAGGTCTATTTCTACCACCTTATAGTTTGACGATATTTAGCTGCCAAAGGAGAAAGCAAAAGTTTCCTCCCAAGGTACTGTATAGTATCCAAGCAGCCTTGCATAACAGCATATGTTATAGGTATATAACTAGAACAGAGCATGACACCAGACTTGATTGGGCGGGCCTATGGATAATACTTGTCTCTTGTGTATAAACCCTCCTTGGAAAAAATGTGACTGGTCCCCTTAACTTATTTCAGACTTTTTGAGATTGAGTTAAATTAGGTGACCTTTATATTATGTGCTTAGAAACAGAAAACTTTAGGATATTCTTGTAACAAATTGCAAGTTTCATTTTTGCTTTAAGGACTTTAAAAGGGGATGCAACCTGCCTGGAAAGGTCTATATATTTCATGGTCCCTGAAAAAGGAAACACAATTACAATTTGGGTTATATACATATAGATATATTTATGTGTGTGTGCATATGTATATATTACTATCATATTAATAGCCAATATCTTTTTATCATATTAATATCAAGTATTAATATGATTAATATAACATTAATAGCCAATCATTAATTTGGAATTTTTCCTCTTTATTTTATTTCAGCTCCAGCCACAGTAAAGAACCCATCTCTGAAGGACCTGGCTGATTGATGAGATCATCCTACCACTGGAGGTACATGCTCTTTAATCTAGGGCAGCCCTCCCACCCCCAACTAGGAAACCTTACTTCTGTTTAGTGTGCAAACTGCATCCAGTCTAGGCAAGTTCTTACCCAGAGGAAGTGAGCCTTTGTCCTTGTACTCCTCCATTTGAGTTTAGGGTGACCCAGCTCACGAAAGGAGAAAACCAGTCATGGATGGAGAAGGATTCTCCTGTTCAGTTTGCTGGAGGCAACTGAGTTTTACTATCAAGCCACATTCTGAGGAGGAGGAGCTGAGGACTTCTAGCCCCTCTCCTCATTAAATGTTCACCAATCACGGCTGATTTTCATTTGTCAGGGGCATTCCCTTTTACAAAGGCATTTAAGGTATTCAGTGTCTCCAATGGGGGTCTTTGGATGCTGAGAGCAACCACTGACCAATTTATTGATTACCAGCTAGTCTAATTAATAAATTGACTATTAGTTACCCAGAAACTCTGTCTTTTAAGGTATTATAATCAAGAATAGTAACTGGCACATTCTATGTATATATTTTTTCTCAGCATCCATTACATTACATAACTGGTATACTCTGATTTCTATAATTCACTCTAGGCAGAACTTTGTATTGTTATGTTCCATCACTAGTGGCTCATATAGAATGCAACAGGGTCATTACTCATACTGACTTGAGCAGTCTTGATGATGTTATGGCCACCCTGACTTCCCTTTCCCTAGCAGCTGATTATAACAAATTGATGCTCAATTGGTTTTGCTGTAGCTTAACACCAACTTTAACTTTGTCTGTGGTCTTTTTGCCTATAGTACAATCTAGTCATAGTATGGTTCTGGAAGGTCCAACCTTGTTCTTAAAGAGAGATTTGGGGCCTGGCATATTATGACCTAAGTTTCATCTGACATATTTATAAAAATCACATTCTTTTAAAATAAAAATATGATTTTTTTTCTTGCATTCTTTATTACCCATTTTCCTACATTCATTTGCACTTAGGTTGCAGTTTTTCCATTCCTTTTATTTAGTTATTTTTCATTTCTTCTTTTCCAGTTGATGGGCCTTGATATAGGTGTGATGGAAAGAAGAAAGCACAAATACTGGATTTGGAGTTAGAAGAATAGGAGTTGAATCCTGGCTGTGTCACTCAACTATCTTTCTTTGAGATTCAACCTCATCATCTGTAAGATGAAGGTGTCGAACACAGATGATCTCAAAGGTTCCTTATAGCTCTAAATCCTACAAACCTAAGTCAAACATTATTATTATTTCTTCCAAAATTAAAATGACAAAATCTATAAGATGTGATAACCTTGATTTAAAATATAAAAGTGTGTTTGGTGTGTGCATGTGTGTGTGTGTGTGCATGCAAGTTATAGTCATAATTTATAGATGAATCTATTTGCAAAGGGGCCAGATCATCTGCACATTTGATCTAGAAAAGCAAATAAAGAATCAGAAGGGCTTTTGGCCAGGTTTCTATGTGCCCATGTAATCAATACCTCTTGAATTTTTGTATCCGGCTTAGGAATCAACATAAATAGTCTGTGCCATACATTAGTATGGATAATAAAAAAAGTATGCACATCCCACCTGTCTATGCCTTGGCTTGTGGTTCTCTTTTTACCACAGATACTGTTTTCTTCATCAGATCATATATTTAGAGTTGGAAGGGACCTCAGAGGTTACTAAATAAGTATAACACCTTCATTTGGAGATGAGGACACTGAGACCCAAAGAAGTGTATCTTCTTATTTGACCAAAGTCATAGGGTTAGGAAGTGAAAGAGAGAAAATTTTTATCCTAGGTGCTATGGCTCTATTTCTCCTTCTTCTATATCAGATGGTTGCCTTCTGGGCACTACATTTTAGTAAGCTGGCACATTCCCAAAAGAGAATGTTCAGGATGAGAAGTGAATTAGTGGATATACCATAGGAGAAGCATGAAAGACCTGGAGATGTTTAGCTTGGGGAAGATAAGTTTGGGGTTTGGGAGGGGAGAAAGCCATAAGCGAAACTGTCAAATATTTGAATGGTTATCCTGTGGAAGAGGTATTAATTTTTTCCCCTTGGATCCAGAGAGGTCAACGACCCAAAGGATGAAAATTTCAAGAATGATCTTTCAAGGTATTATATATTACAGGATACTGTAATCCAGTGAACATGTATGCTCTTAACTATATAGATATGAAATATTTCATACCATCTGGATATCACTGAATATATGTCCTATTATGCTAATTCCAAGCATGAATAGATTGGTAGAATGAATAAATTGTGAGTATGATTTCATTTGTAGAAGAAAATATTAGTATCGAATTCCCTCCACCAATGCACAAAACAACAAAAATGATTTTCCAAAAGTGCAGGTCTAATGATATCACCCTCCTATTAAAAGAAAAAAACCAAAACACCTAACAACTCCCTATTACCTTTATGATCAAAAGTAAATACTTTTGTTTGGCATCTGAAACCCTTCAAAACAGCCTCTAACTATGCTTCCAGCCCTTGTACATATTACACCTTCCCATTCACTGTGTGGTCCATCTAATAGGCATTCCTACTATTCTTTATACGTAACACCTTTGGTTGCATCTTTGTGCCTCTGAGCTGACTGGTTCCATGCCTGGAATGCATTCTCTCCTCACCTCCACTTCTTAGAATTCCTGATTTACTTTAAGCATCAGTTCAAGCACCATCTTTTAAGTGATAATTTTCCTTATTTCTTCCAGCTATTACTGCCTTCCCTCCAAAAATATAGTTTGTTTTTATTTAATATGTATTTTCTTATGTGTATGTGTTGTCTCTCTAACTCCTCAAGGGCAGAGACTGTTCAGTTTTGTCTTCGTATGTACAGTGCCTGGCACACAAGAAAAGCTTCATACATTTCTGTTGAATGGTTGACATATAGTCAGAGAGATACCTGGGGCTCTTAGAAATGATTTGTCTCAACTCAAGCAGTCATTACACATTAAAGGCAGGACATGAGCAAATGTTTCTCTAACTCCGAGGCTGGCGTTCTGTCTTTTATGCTATGATGAACCGAGTACAAACTCAGATCTTCCTTTGCATTGATGGAGATGGGTCTCAAATATGCTACTGGGGTGGGTTTTTTAATCGTCATAAATAACATAACAAACATTTGAAAGGAAATGCCATTGAGAGAAAAGAAATGAAAACTATAAAATAAGACAGAATGGTGCATCATTTTCCTTCTGATTCAACTAATTTGATATCTGGGAAAAATCATTCTTTTAGCTGACTGTATAGAGACTCTTTTCTCTTGTTCACATTAAAGGATTGTCTGACATGTTTCAGAAATAGAAGGCCTGCAAGATTGATGATTTCCAGCATTAACCTTGGTAATATTTTCCTTTTTAACCACTGCTGGCATTCTTCCCTTGTCCCTGTGATTCAAGTGGTCTTTACAAGCTCAGCTTAAAGGATCCTTGGAAGGAATTCCTTCAGGGGATGTACAAGGCAGCACAATGCTGGAGATGTATGCACACACATGTATGTGTGTATACACATGTTTACACACATTATATTTATACACATATGCACACACATATATATAGTATATATTTAAAATATATTTTTTCAAAATCCCTTCATAGAGGTTGCCTTGAACTGAGTCTCTACAAGGCAAATAATGAAAGGCATTAAACCAAGTGTCTGGTAAAGAAATTTACCCACATTTTAAAAGATTAGGGTCAGATGGTATCATTTATGTTATCAGAATAGACCAAACTAATACCTTTCTTTTGGATTATCAAGAGAGTAGAGTCCATATATTGACATGGAAGACTTGGGAGTTTGAGAACCAAATCATGCCATATGGTCAATACATCATTCCAGTAAATCATTAACACCAAATGCAACCTGATGATGAAATAGACACATCTTATACACTGGAGAGATGCTAAATAGGCATTTTAATGAAACATGATGATGGTGTGTAAGTGACAAGAGGCAGTGATTGCTGATAAATGGAAATTACAAGAAGAGTTCCCATAGGCTAATAGGCACAATGTAGTTTAATTAGGCTGTTCCGGTGAAACTGGCGGCTAGCTCTTCCCTTACACAGCATTACATCTTCTACCTCCAGGCTTCTATAAAGTGTTCCTACATAATACTGTCCTCTTGACAGAGAGTTGATGGATTCAATAAATAAAATGAGACATACAATTGTGGACATGAAAAATGAGAGAATCTTTCCTCTTTTGCTTGATTGTTACTATTTGCTATAAAGGTTTTTCTTTTTTCTTTTTTGGAAGGTAGGAGGGGAGGAAAAGAAAATTAGCAATTGTTAGTTGAAAAGTAAAATGTGATTAAGCAAAATGGTCCTAAATATGTGGAATACTCTACATCCACATTTCTCCTACCTAGAATCACCAGCTTCCATCCGAGTACAATTCAGGTGTTGCCTCCTATATGAAGACCTTCTTGATCACCCCAGCATATTATTGTTCTTTAAATTCATCTTATTTTGCATCTATTTGATATTTATTTGTATATGTGTTTATCACCCAAATAGAATGTAATGTCCTTGAGGGTAGGGGCTACTCACAGCTCTAAATCCTATGAACTTATTTTTACCTATATACCCCTGGCACCTAATATAGCACCTCACACAGAGGAGACACTTAATAATAAATGTTTGTTGATTGATCATCTTTCAGAGAGAATCAAGGCTTTATTTTAATGAACACAAGTTTTAATGTCTATGTAAATAAACATCATCCAGACTATACCATCTCCAACACTATAAATTTTATATGGAAGGCTGATTAAAAGGCTTAATATCTTTGGGTTAAATGTGCTATGGAAATATCTAGGTTTTGATTACCAATAATTAAGGGAATTAAGAGGAAATCTCTCACTCTGCACAAGGAGTTAAGGACTAGACACTGTGAAAAAGAATATATAAGTCCAGGTGAAAAAGAAAGAAAAGTTGGAAATTAGGAAAGACAGACATTTTGTTTAAACAATAAACACAAGTCAAAATATGTCATTTTTTTTTCTGACTCCACAGTCCTTTCTACAACTAGGTTAATAAGTGACTGATTTGCTCTTACCTTCAAATCCTGGATTTGCTATGAATCCAGTTATTGATTCCCATTGAATCAGGCATTCTATAAAAGACTTTATATCTGAAGTCAAAGTTGCTTCATTGTCTACTTCTATGTTGTTCTTTGTCCCTCACCTGTTACCTAACAACCTGCCCAAACTACTACATTTACTTTATGTTCTCTGCATCTATAGCCCCATATTTCCAGCTTTTTACCAGGTTCTTAACCTATTGCCTCTTTTGTGTTCTTTAACACTTGAGGAATGTTTGTTTTGTAAACTACTATCTTGGGCAGAAAATCTGAGTTCTTTTACTCAGTTGACTGCTTGATGAATTTCTAACTCACAGTTTCACCTTGATTTCTCATACCTGTGTATTCTCTGACTCCTATTCTTTTTCCTCACTTCTGATCTCCAATCCAGACTACTGGTTTCCAGGCATTCCCTGTCCCCTTCTCAGATATCTTCTTGTCTTTTTTCTTATGTTTACCTTGATCCTCCTGATCTTGCCTTCCCACCTTCCTCAGCTAATTTACTGCTGTCCATGGTCCTGACATGGTTTTCACTTTTCATAATAAGAGATTTTCACTTTTGTTCCACATTGTGTAGAAGCACAAATTCCAAGTCAGTATAATTGTTGTGGGCAAGATCAAAGAACCTGGCAACAATTAACTTAAGATAATAAAATCTTAAAAAAAAATGTATGAAGGTTGTGTCTATCCTATAGGGTTTAAAGTTTAAAGTTCTGAAAATTAGTGTAGCCTCAAGGCTATTCTGATTTGTTGAAAATTTATCAGAGAATTAAAAAGTCAAGAGATTTTAAGGGACAGAAAGAAACTTATTCCAGCATTTTGTTAATGTCTTTAGCCTGAATGCCATAACATACTGCTTCACAGGGAAGTTTTTAAATAGGTTCAAAATCTACAAAGAAATGAGACTAAACCAAATAAAATATTTCTAAGGTTTCTTGTATGGTACCTATCTTCACAAGTTTAATATTGGTTTTTGCTATTTATTTTAAACAAAGCATTAAGCTATTCTTTAGACTCATTGCATTTTGATGTTTGGTTAAGACTTGGTAATGATAGCAATATAAGTGCAGCAATATATTATTCAGGTTTCATTTAATCTATTGACTCCATTTTCATGGGATACTAAGGGGTTCATTCAGTTCAAGAAATATATTAGCCACATCCACAACATCTTTCATCTTGTGGTGAACATTTCACTTAGGTCCCTACTATGCCACATAATTTATGTCTGGACACACACACACACACACACACACACACATCTGGATTTAATATGAGCTCCTCCCCATCAGAGGGGAAAGGTATAGGACTTTAAAAAAAAAGGAGAAGAGCTAAATGAACCAGCCATGCCATTGATTGATTCTCTTCCTATACATAGATTGGGTCACTAAGTAGCTTTTAAAGCTTGTTAGCATGTTGGCTTTTTTCCTGCTCCAAGTAGCTGCACATCCCAGCAGAGACATGCAGAAGTAGCCAAGCTTCAAGAGGCAAAGGTCAGCTCCCAGAATTACTTACGTTGACAGCCGTAGTGCCAGGAATTTCCTGGCAGACACTCATCACATTTACGCCCTGTTGTTCCCGTCTTACACTCACAAAATCCTGTGCCATTACAACGGTCATGGATTGAGCCCAAAGGGTTACAAAAACACTCTGTAGAAACAAGACAACACACATGCTGGAGACAGGTCCATATAGCTCATAAATTACAAGCAAGGGGAGCATTTCCATCCTATTACTTAAAGAGATCCTGCCCACTAATGAAATGCTTTGGTAATCTGCCTCTTTTAGCTCCATTTAGTTATTTGTTCAGCCTTCTCTAATACTGTTTTATGAGAGGGGAGGAAGTTAACTGAAAACTCTAGAGGGCATAAGGCATAATGTACTTTGATTCTAACCCACTATAATGGAGATTCCATTTTAGAGGACATTTTTTCACTTAGACTAATGAACATTATAGGAGGTTTGTATATCAAGGATACATCTTTATGCCATCAGTGGAAAATCTGTTTTAAATTATTCAAATGGGCTTATCTGTAATACTTAACACTTGGAGTTCTGCTGAATATCTTGAAAATGCACTTTACTAGTGAATGCACTTTGCTTATTACAAAGATTCTCTTATTTTTGCATTTAAAACTGTCCTTAATTAAAGTATTTGTTTTTATAGTTATGAGTTTACATGTTGCATTTATTAGGCATAGCTTTTATTGTCATAGCTTTTATTGATCCCAAAGTAACAGTCTTAGTAAAGAAGTGCAATTCCCAAACTCAAGCCAATTTCAATACATTCTAATTTAAAGATGAGATTTTTTTTCTTATGCCTCTTTTTTTTATATGGCCACTGTGAGCATGTGAAAGAGAAAATGAAATTTTATACTTTTCACACACTCAGACATTCATTGATGAAATGTGTTCTCATTAGTTTGGGAAGTCAAACTTGCTTAAGATTAGAAAGATGATTGGCGATTACCTAGATTTCTACAAGGCTCTTAAGCAAAGTCAATTAGAAGATGGTCTGCCAAATTAGGAAAAAGTGGCTTAAATCCTAGCCCCAACCTCAGTGTAACCCTGGACAAGTTCTTTATGCTCACTGTAACTTATTTTCTCTATTACTATAATTACAGATATATTATGATTCATTAGAATTCTTTGGATAATAATATATTTAAAGAATATTAATTCAAGTCAACACAAGCCCTTGATAGGTAATCCTGAGGTTCCTGTAATGGAAACAGGTTTGGGAATTGTGACAAGAAAGAAAGAGATGAGAAAGATTAGAAGGAAAGACTCTTATCTCTAAATTCCTCCTTTCAATTTATACCTGACCCTTATAATTATTTTTCTCCTCAGCACTGGATATATTTCAAAATGTAAGCTTAAACATTTAAAAAAATTAAAGCATTGGCATTTTACATGCTCAGGAGCAAATTGATCATCTGTTTCTTGTTATTTATAATGTATAAATTACAGGTAATATTAACATTCTGCATGTTCAAGAAGCATAGTTACCCCTGGAAAACATGGTTCCATAATAATAATAATCCAAACAATTAGCTAACAACAGTAATTAATGACTGTAAGGTCCTCGATGCCAACCCTCCCTCCCACCCCCACCCCCCACCCACTGCAAAACATTTGAGCAGCAGAAGGTCTCTCAGTGGGTATCGAAGAAAAAGTTGGTAATTTGGATGTTATTCAGACATTCTTAGAAATAACTTATAAATCAAGGTTCAGAGTAAAATCCACCTTAAATATTAGGAATTTGGTTATCACTAAAAACATTTAATCCAAAATTCATATAGCACAGTCTACTAGGGAAAGAAGAGAGGGCTATTTCTCATCTATAAATCTAGAAAAGAGAAGTGAAATACTCAGTTGGTTGTTGTTAAACTGCCTTGTAATTCCTCTCATTTATAAAAAAATAGCACATTATAGTCTGCAAAGGCACCTTTCATACTTTAGCTCACCAGATCTTCACAACAGGTCTGTGACGAAGGGACAGTTGCTAAGATTATCACTGCCCCCTTCTATTTTACAAGATAGTGAAACTGAGACTCAGGAAGTTTGAGGGGTTTCCTGTTAATATAAAACTAGTAGGTGTCAGAGATGGTCTACATGACTCATAGGCCAGAATTCTAGCCATGATGTCAAGTTTCTGCCTCTCACTCATCTGTGGAAATCAGGGTTATTTGGCTTACTCTAAAATGTTTTTTTAAGTGCTTTGCAATCTCTAAAGTGCTGTATAAATGTCAACGATCCTCCTCATAACATGATTTTAGTCCTATGCTTGATAGAAGATACTTTGAGATTCTGAATAGTCTAATTTTTGGATTTTAGGGTGAATTCAATTGCTGATGGTATACTCATCACTTTGAGATATGCCTAACATATCAGCAATGATCACACATTCACTTGTCTGATGTCTAGGGAGTAGCAAGTAGCAAGACATTCTCAACCACACGGACCATGTAGCTCTTGTTGCCAGTTCAAATGGATGGGATATGTGTCTGAGAAACATGTGACTATGCCACTTTCATGTAATTACTGTGTCACCACAGAAGAATTACATGTCTCTGTGAAGATATGATAGTTATGTTTGGACATGTATGAAAATGGGAAATATCATCAGTATTAAGTAGTTATTATGGTACATTGTGCATATGGGATATCTTTAAGTGTCTTATATTTCCCACAAAATAAAAATAATACTAGCAGTTTCCTATGTCTATTTCACCAAAATTTTGGTTTCTTCTTGTGGATACACATGACCATGTGACAACTGAGGTGAAAGGTTGACAAAAAAATTGCTATTGATGGACAGCACATAGCAGAAGTTCTAAATGGGAAAGTGATGGATTTTTGTTTAAATGTTAAAAAGGCAAGGAGTTAGATGGGACTCAAAATTTCAAGCCAATCGATTCTTTTTTAAATGCCTAATTTTATAACAGTGAATTGGATGAATTCCCATACATTTTCATCAGCTCTTTCTTTCTAAGGTAAAATTAAATTCAACTCTCAATCACTTGCATGCAAACATACTTAGGCCCAATTGGGCTATCTTTACTAAGGCAAACCCATTCTCCTAGGCCCTCCAACCTTAATTGGAGCTTAGATCATAAATATGGGAAATGCTGGCAGTGCACAGGTCTTCCCTTAGGTCATTATTCTTTCCTGATGGGCTACTAGAGTCAATTAGACCTCATATAGCTTCTGAGTGAACCTTTAATTTAGAAGGTTCTATGGATATCTGCTATGCAATAGTCTATAGATAGAGATATTTTAGATACAAATGGAAAATATTCAAACAAGCTAAAATATATTATAATTATATCTATTTCAATGCATTGGTTCCAAGAAGATATGATCTACCCAGTGTTACATTGGAGCTATACAATTTTTATTTAGAATATGTCAACCTTTAAAAAAAAATCAGTATTTTAACAAAATTGAGGGCAGAATAATAGCATCATTGCCAAATTTCAATCATACCTAAAATGTCACTCTCAATACTTACCAAGAACTATAGTTGATTTGAATAGTGTCAGACTATGAACAGAAACTTGTCTGCCTCCATAAAACCAGATTTCCCAGTTATTCAGAATTTTGCTAAACAAATTTCTCTTGTAAATGTTGAAAACAACTTGCTCTTGAACAGCGTAATTTTCTTTAGCAAATACCAATGTAAAAAGGCATATTAAGCTTTCTATATTGTCATCAGCAGTAGGGGTGCTTAAACACACATGCGTGCATACACACACACACACACACAAGCTGATTTTTAATCTCAAGGTAATTAAGTGAGCTTTTCCAATAGTCATAGAACTTTAGTTTAGGTGGTCGTGCAGAGAGGTATTATGTGGTTCATCTGCAAGTTTGAGGTGAGGTCTAAACCAGATGATGGAATAGATTGAGTAAAATGACATTAAATCACTTGACAATTGGCATTGAGAGTTCATTGAGAATAAAATCCATCATAAGTTATTCATTTTTTCCTTCTTTATCTAGAAACTTATGAAGTTAACCTGAAGAGGTTTAAAGAATTTTAATTTGAATCCTGTTTTATTTACTTTTTCTGTCTTGCAGGTAAGATATCTTTTGACTATACATTTGCATGTATGTTAGATGAGATCTAATACAAGTGGAATCCTGGAGATGAGGCTCAGAAGGGCTCTTTGCCTTTTGGTGTTTCTGAATATAGTCCAAACAATATATTGTGAGTGTTATAAAGACTATACTTTTTGCCTATTTCTAGCAATTTCTGGCATTCTAAGTAGAGTTGTTTCTGTTCAAAATCACATAATGCAAAGCCAGCTTTTATTAAAAAAAGAATAATAAAACTATCTGAGAAATTCAATCTGATAGTTCATGCTGCTGAGGTATAAGGGAAAGAGCTCTGGAGTCATGTTTCTAAAGCTGAATGTGCTCTTTGGGGAAAAAAAAATCACTTAATTACACTGAGCCTTAATTTTCACATCTTTAAAATGAGGAAAGCAGAAGATCATAAGATTGTCGTAAGAATAAAAGTTAAGAAATAAGGAATTACAGAGAAAGTAATGTAGAAATACTCATATACTTCTTTAATATCTCAAGAAATCCCTGAATTCGATGAGCTTCCTTCTTATGCTTCCCAGTTCCCACTACTGATGAAGTTCACAATATCTCCACACATTAGTAGATAATAGGCATGAGTTGTGGCAATAATAATAATAATCACAATATTAACATTAACTTGGTGGCCAGCCTTTTGAGGATGAAACTCTTCAAATTGATTTACACTGGAAATCATTACAGCTCCATAGGATTTTTCAGTGTTTCTGCTCTATTGGAACAGACTTTGTGGTCCCAGGGAAATCTCCACATAATGATGAGATATGTTTGGAAGGCTTTAGTGAAGATCATATGTTCTTGGCATAATTAATTTAAAGTAAACTGTGCATTTTCTGTTCATGATTTTAAAATAGAATTAAATCCTGGTGCTAGAAGAGGACTGAAGATGTCATTTAGTCAATGGATTAAGATGCTCAAAGACAGAAACTTATTGTCTTTGAGTGTACAGTGCCTGTTACATAGTAAATACCTAGTTAATTAATTGGGTTGAATTGGTCTACTACCCATTGGAGGACTGGTCATTACAGATGCAGAAATTTAAGACAAGTGAGATGAAGTGATGTGCTCAATACTACCCAAATGCAGAGCTAACATTAGAGCTTACGTAGGTCTCCTGATTCCATATCCAAGGTTGTGTTTTGCTCAACATAATGCCATTTCTGAATGACTCATGTGATCCAGAGGGACTCTGGTGGCTGTGACAATATGGGTTGATGATTCTTTAGGAAAGGGGTCATATTTCATTTTTCAGCTTACATAAAATCTATTAAAGTAACTCTTTTGTAAAAACTTCTCAGAATAAGTTTCCTCATCTATATGATGTTCCCATAACAAAACCTATATGAATCAATAATTTGGTTTTAGAACTTCTTTCTCAACATAGTGTCAGCTGACTTCACGTGGATGATTTTCTTGGAGGGGCTTTTGATTTCACTTCTGTGTCTTAGCCACTTCCTAGGATCTATCTGGAGTTAAGCCACTTTTGTTTATATTTCACAAAAAAATAACAATAACATAACCACTAGTCTATACTCTTGCTCATTAAAGTGATGTCTGCCTTTTCCCAGAGTATATCTCTAGGATTCAGGGGTGGGAAGCCCTCACGTGGCTTTCTAGGTCCTTGGGTGTGGCCTTTTGACTGAGGCCAAATTTTACAGAACAACTCCTTTTATTAAGGGGATTTCTTCTGCGAAGTTTGGATTTAATCAAAGCATCATACCTGAGGACTTAGAGGGCCATATGTGGTCTTGAGGTAGCAGGTTCCCCACCCTTGCTCTAGGTTGTTGACCTGTTTCTTAGGCACTATGAGAGTGTCTATCAATTCTTGTCTTTTTTTTTTTGTGAGCATGTATGAGTCTTTCTGTAACTCCCTTTAGCCATTGGGTTATATGTTTAATTAATGTTACTTGGTGTTTTATTATTATATTTTTATTATGATATGGTCCAAAAGTATACATGTAGGTTTTTACTGTCTAGGTGTTTAAGGTTCAATGTTCTTCCGATTTACATTTGATTTAGGAAATATTCCTATTACTCTTTATTTTATTTTACATAATGATCCATTGGATTACAAATCTAAACTAGAATAAATGTTTATGGAATACTTATTTTATATTATATTCTATAAACTAACTATTCTATGCATTGAATAGATGAATTTCTAGAAATTGAAGTTTAAAGTGAAATTCAATTTTTGAATTTTGAATTATTTTTTCTATCCCAATATCTCATCATGGTGTGGAGATGACCCTTAGACTTAGCTGTAAAGGTTTTGAGAATGAGCCTACCTATTGATGGAATGTGCCTCTTTTCAAAGATTTAGTGTAGGTTAAATTAATAGGATTGCAGGCTACTAGATTAAGCACTATACTGCCCCTTAGGAACCATCTGATCTAACTTCCTTATCAGGAAACATATGATGTGGTCAAGAAATGTTTTAGTGATTTATTAAAGGTCATACAGATTTCAGAAGGTTTGCCACCAGATTTTTTTTTTTCTGCCACAGTAATTCACAAAGACCCTCATTGGTATAAACATAGAGGACCATAGCAACACATACTACTAAAGTCATGTATCTTTGAAATACTGCTAACACTGAAACATTGCTAAAAGTAATACTGTTAACATTGATGTCCACTATGAAATAAGACCTTAATTCCCCTAAGAAAATATGAACAGTAACAGTGAGGTCTGAGCAGAATAGTGAGCAAAATAGTAGTGGTGATAGGGCTGGTAGGGTTGGTGATTGGATTGGGTTTAGAGGACTCGCTGTCACCTGGTTCTATAAAGTTCATGGAATCAACATTGGGTTGGTGGGCACCAGGTACCCAATTTCCTAGCCCTGCTGTACTTGTCCTTTGGCCATTGAGGGAAGGGGAATATTTTTTTTGCTTCTGTTACAGTAGTGAGAATTCAGAACCGACATTCATGTTTTATAACAAAACTCAACAAATGAAATTTTGTTTGCCATCATAGACCAATAAACTAAGGGCTAACTATTAATGAGTTCTAATTCCAGAAACCTAAATTTTAATCCATCTGTATTTATTAAGGATCAATTATGTACAAGGCAGAATTTGTTCCCAAATGCATTAGACCTATCATAGCAAACATTCACTAGAATGACTATCCGTTTTCATAACTGAAAATAAATTTAGATATGAAAAGGTTCAAACAAATAATCACAGAGTTCTAAGATTTTAGGGAGAAAAGGGAGAATGAACTCTTTACCACTTTCAACCATTACCTTCCAGGTAATCATTAAAATGGTTAAAGCACATCTCCCAAACTCAGATTTCAACGATGTGAGTTTGAAATCTACTTCGGAGATACTTGCATCCACAGAAAGAGCTCATTCCATCTTGACTATCCAACAACAGTTGTGTTGCAGATCACTAGCCTCTGAGAAGCAGGTCCCAACAGCTCAAAAAGATCCAGAACAAAAGCCAGAATGATAATGAAACTGACCTATGCATACATTTTCATCGTCCAGCTGTGCAGAAGCATTTCTGAAGTAGCCCAGCCTGCATAACTCACAGTGCTGCCCTCTAGTGTTGTGTTTACAGCTCACGCAAATGACTGTATTGAGCAGCTCGATATAACTGCACCGTTTGGAGTGGCCGAAGCATTCACAGTCTTTCAAGGAAGAACAGAAATGTATACACAAAAGTATACAATAGTAGAGTCATTGCACATCACATGCTTGGATCAAATGAAGCATGAATAAAAGATGGCTGAATGGCAGGACAGATATGGGAAATGATGGAACACATGAGGACAAATGTTTTGACCGGCATGGAAGGAGCATCTATTGCAAGCAGGATAGAATAGTCAGACATTCATAACGTGACCGAAGAGAGTTCTTAGCAGAAGAGATGAAATGGAAGCATTTGCAGTTGTATACCTTTTAGGAGTTGGGAAGAGTTCAAATTTCAATGATGCAAATGCCCATTTATTTTGCTTTATTTTTTACACACTTAAGACAAGGATAATGACTTTAATAAGCCCCTCCTCTGATGTTCTCAGTTTAAAACAGAAGGGAGAAGATTTTGCGAGCTTTGGATTCCTGAGCATGCCGCCACTCTTAGTAAGCTCACTACCCTTTACCAACAACAAATAGTGCACTATCAGATCCTAGTAATTAGGATTTGAATTCCTAACATTTCTCTTTTCTTTCAGCAACTTCTCAATGACTAGAGAAACACTACTTTAAGTGAGACCAATGCTGCATATGTATTTGCAACAAAGAGCACCAGGAAAAAGGTAGAGAATCTTCAAGTGAAAATACCTTCTCAATTAAATATTCATTTCTCTTTCAGGTTTTAAGTTTGGTGTTTAAATTTGTCAATGAAAGGAGTCACAACTCCAGATCATTGTTCTTTCTGCCCCTTAGGGGATTTGAGGTATACTGGGTTTCTCACAGTTTTATATCCTAAAGCCAGATGAGGTAGGGAGCCAACCAAACAGGATAAAATGGTAGAAGATCATAAGACAAGAGGAAGGAATATTCACTCTTCCCTGTCGCTGATGAGAAGTCATCATTTAATTGAACCTTGCCAAGGACAATACATGTTTTATTTACAGAAAATTCTACTGGTAGAAGTAATTATTATTGGAAAACAGAGAAAGATGTGTGTATGAAGAAGAGAGATGGAGAGTTTATGAGGGGAGAAAGGTTTCTTTATTTTTCTTCCTGAGATATAGGAGGATGGCTCTTCCTCCATGTAGGCAGTGTGTCTGTGTGTGGGGTGACACCTACAAAATACTACTAATAGCCCTGTCTGTCAAAAATATATCTATTTCCCACTGGTCCTTTGCTGCCTTCTGCTATTGTCATATAAGTACTTTATCAACTGTGGTGACTAAAAAGAAAGCAACAATCCCATTTTTTCTTAGAGGCCTGAAGTGGCTGTTTTTAGAATCATTCCTTCAGGTTAGACACCAAAGACCAGGCCAAATATCTAGCTGGCTATTTAAAATTCCTGCCTTTATAGGATCATAGCCTTACAGCTGGAAGGCACAAAACACATAATTTAGCCCAAACTCCTCATTTCATGGAAAAGGCAACTGAGTCTCAGAGAAGGTAAGTGACTTGCCAGATACCACATAAAAAGGAGAACCAAGATTTGAATCCACGTAGACTCCAAATCCAGTGCTCTTTCTCCTGTATCATTCTCCAGAAGGTAGAGTATAGACAATAATCTCTACCTAACAGCATCAACACTCATTAAAATAGCTTGGGTTAGTATGTTAACAGAAGTAGTTAGCATCTTAGAAAGAAGGGATCAGGGTCCTGAAGAAATGAAATGTAGGGCAAATAGGTTTTTTGATGTGTGGTCGTGGAAAGGAGAGCATGATGGGTAGGGGATCATTGGGCAGAGGTGCAGCATGGGGCTACTGGTTGGATACAGACAAAAGAGGAGTCTCCCAGAGGACAAACTAACTAATTCATGGTTATTTTTAGGATCAACATGTTGAGGGGAGGGATAGAGAGATGAATGTCCATGTATCTTGGGGGTGATATCGGTAAATAGGCATTTCTCATCTATTTAAATTTCCAAAAAGTGGTACTAGAAATATAAATCATGGCATAAAATGCTCCTGAACTAAAATTACAATTTCATTACAGTCACATTATACCTGGTTATTAGTTTTCCCACTCCCTGAATCTTGAAAAAAAAAAAAAAAAGGAATCCTATGACACCTCCCTGATTAATTTTTTTGTCACAATTAATTTTGGCCTGAAACTTCTATAGTGGGAGGCAGATGAGACAATACATTCCCACAGTAGTATAAGGAATTTAGTCATTGTAAGGAGATGAGGAACTGTGGGGATATAAATTACTCTAGGGAGTGGTATTGGCAGAATTAATTCCTTAAGAAGTCTTCTAGAGAAGTTTAGAACTTCTGTAAGGGTAAGTGAGAGATTAAGACTTCTTTGCTCTCTTGATTTTCCTTGATTGGGAGCTGACATAGTCTGGAAGCAGATCCACATTGATGGATATGGTTGTCCAGCTTGTCACTCTAAGTTGGGTTCATTTCTCCCCACCATCCTGGAACTAGGTTGAGGATTTCCTAAAAGTGTTTCTATTTTGTAGATATTTGTGTCACACTTTAGGGACTTTTCCAGTGACAAGAACTGCCACTGGGAACACTGGTTTGTTTGTTTGTTTGTTTTAGTGATGAGCTACCCATGTTCCCCTGGAGGGGCCAAAATTTTCATTCAGCAGAAGCTGAATAAATAAACAGTTTCTATTACCTCCTTCCTCTCTGTCTTTTACTGTGAATCTGCAGAGACATTTCATAAACCAGATTTCTACCTAGTATATAATATGCTTTGTATTGAATTGTTGCATCTCTGAGGCACCATTTTTGCGTTGATATTACCTGTAAAGAACTACCTTATCTTGGCAGAATACTGATTGGTAAAACTTAGAAGCTGAATTACCTTAGGAGTTATCAATCCTAAATCAAAACTTTGCATGGAGCAGGAACTCTGCAAAGACCTCTGAGATTTAAAATGTCTCATAATCTAAGATGGGAGCTAATACTAACATTGTTTTGATAGAATTTGAGTAACACATATGCCTCTTCTGGCTCCCAAATAGATCAGAGATACACCTCCCAGGGCTGAAGAGAAGACGAGAGAGGAGAGATATGGAAATATTTTGAAAAAAGATAAAAGGCTACCTGTAACTGCTAAGTGCTAGGTATCATTTTTGAAAACAGGGAACGTAGAACATAGGATCATATCTTCATCTGAAAGGAACTAGTCTTCCATGTAGGTCAACCCTCTCATTTTACCACATACTCTAATATAAGCAGGACAAACATTTATAATCCTCATTAACACAGCATATATTAGTTTATAAAATTAATTAGTTATCATGTTAGGATACACTGAGCTCCAGGACCCTGAGGGGATGGTAATTGATATTCACAGTAATGACTCCCAGGATACTCTAAGACCTGAAGCAGAGGAAGACCTCCCAAAGGGTATAAATGTCCCCTTAACTTTGCATTCAGCTTTGTCCCTTACTTCCAACTAGTCTAGACTGAATTTGCAAAGAAAGATTGAATTTGTTAAAACTTTGGACATAGAGAAATCATTCCTATCCTGGCAAATCAACTCGTACCAAATTTGTGACTTTCACAGTTTGTTTAAATGTTATATGAAAATAGCCAGAACGAACTACTGAAATGTGTCTAAATGGTTAGGAATGGCAGAAAGTATGCTTTCATTATTGTCAGTTATGCTCAATATAATCATCAACAATAGCAATAAACATTTTTTGAGTTCCTGCTATGTCCAAGACACCATGGTAGGCACAAGGGGAGATCCATAGCCCTGGTCTGCTCAGTACTAATAAAACAGTGGAAGAGAGAGAAGACACGAAAACAAAGGTAAGTAACAGAAATGTAGCATATACTACATGCCAAGTGAGTCACGTAAACCCAGAAAATCAGAGGAGAGGGGGAAAAAAAACCAAGAAAACAGTAGACAGGGCATTTTTTGCAGAAGATAGGTTAGAAATGTTGATTTAGTGGAGATGATTAGAAATGAATGGTGTTTGGAAATGATTCAGAATGAAGTCAAAGAGATGGGGAGAGAAGAAGAGGGTAAGAAGAAGAAGTTTAAAGGTAGCTAAAAATTTGAGCCTCCTTGCTGTTTTAGGCCTTTTTTTTGTTGGGGCTTTTCCTTCCTTTGGGGTCTGGATGATGAGGTGTATGTCATATGCAGTAGCATATCATGGCTTTAAAAAAAAAAACACTTTTAGCTTTTAGATAAAGGAGGAAAGAGTGGGGTTCTCTCATTGTATCACTTTGTTGGAGGGAAAGTAATACAGCTAAGTAATGATTAGTGCAAAGAACAAATACAATGAAGTGATCACATTATTTGAATTCTAACAGTATTTCCACTGAGCTGGAATCAGTTACTATATTTTATACAAGTATAGCTTCAAAGAGTGTGAATTTGAATATATGCAATCACTTCATGCGATTTGTTATTTGCACTAATTTGGGCCTAGCTGTAGCTAGAGATTTTTAAGTATGATCAGAGTTCATATTTTCTCTTCTCGGAGATTTAGTTTAAGAAAAATATTTATTCTCCCTTTTTAAAAAACCATGTTCTGGCTTAAATTCATATATATCTAAGATGCTGGGAAAGCTAGAGAACACCATAAATTATTGTCTCATGGAGATGTAGATGGAGGTAGCAGGAATGTATTTATCCTGAGGTCATAAAAGGAGTATTCCTAAACCCCAGGCTTAAACAGAAGGGATAAGACCATGGGTATTCTGGACCCAGATCATAATGACTCAAGAGAGTCACCCATTACATTTTCACTGTAAAGGAAATTGGCAAACGTTACAAACTAGGGTATGATTTACTATTTCTTGATTGTCTAGGCTTAAGAAAGTGGTAAAGAAAATGTTTAATGACTCCAATTAAACTTAAAATATGTTATGTGTACATTTTATTTTTCCTTTGGAGAGGTAATTATTAAATATTTACCAGCATAAAACTGACTGGGGCATTGTGCTTTGTGAGATCTCTCTTAGTAGTGTAGAATTGTACCTGAAATATTTTTGTACTAATTTAGAAGTCATTCTTTTCATAATTCAATGAAGTGAAGATCTAGAAAAAGTCTGCTCCTGAAAACAAAAGCTCCATTTTAACCAATCACAATGAAAGGCTTGTCAGAGAGATTTAAAGAAGATTCTCTCTGTCTCTCTCTCTCTCTGTCTCTCTGTCTCTCCCCTTTGTCTCTCTTTTCTCCCTCTCCTATTTCTTCTCCCTCTTTCTCTTTGTTTTCTGTCTATCTCTCTCAGATAGGAACACTGGATACCCATTATTTTGTTTGCACAAACAGTTACCATTGGCATAAAAATCTGAAATCTCTTTTGCTAAATAAAGACTCAGTAGCTTCAACCTAAAGACTCAAATCATAAAATTTATTTATTTAGATGTAAATGTATCAAAAATCTGTATCTTGTTACTTATTGGATAAAGACTTCATGTCTTTGATAGTATGTTAGGGCCTCCTAAGTTCTGTTTTCTCAAGAAGTCACTGATTAAATGACACGAGGTCAAAATTCAGGTTAAGCGGTCATTTTTGATTTGGCTTAAAAAAGGCAAATTTTTAAAAGTTGCTTTCATGCATTTAGTTCTTACTCTGGTTGCATAGATTCAAATATTCTTGAAATGATGAGGAAAATAATTTCTGCTTTGTTCTCAGTGCCTCGATTTGATGCTTCTTAAGGCCCAATGTTCCCCAAGGAACACCAACTCACCAGTATACATACATACATGCATGCATGCATATTTATATGCATATGTTTGCATGTTTGTATGTATGCCATCAATGCACTTTTATCCTATTACTGTAGTGTTTCAAAAACTCTCTTGAGTTTTCAAACCCATTTAGATTTTCTTCAAAAGTCTCCTTTTAGGACTTCTTGATATTTAAAATCACATTTTGCAGAAAGTTGAGAGATGTATTTTAGACAATCTTGGCTTCCTTCCCTTTGCCCAATGTTTCTTGACTAATGTTTCTCTACAAAACAAAAAGGGACAAAATTCTGTTTGGGTTGGATCCTTGGAAGCAACTTGATTGAATTTCACCAAGAATAGTCAGGCTTGTTTTGATCATTTTCACCGACTAGGTCAAACAAAGTTCAGAATTTTGACAAAGAAACTTATTTCTCTGTAATTGGTATTGCATGAAAGATGACACATGCCCAACAATTAAGTATGAAAAACAAAATGCACCTGTCGTGTACAACACATTTAAAGGGAAATGGCGACACAAAAGGAGAATGTTCCCTGAAGAATCTTCAGCTTATGAGTGACAGATGTGATGGGCTGCCCATGAGTCACAGATGAGAAACTACTGTCTCTCATTTCAAGAAGGCAAAATAACTCTTATATTTTTAGAAAATAATGCAATTGTGTAATATGAAGCATTTCTATCACTGACATGCCCAAACGGCTAAAATGATTGGAAGTATAAAATAGATCATTTCCAATATCTCATGGGGAGGGAATTCCTTTGCCATTGAATAGTATGGACAAATGGAATTGCATCCACTATTCTTTCCTAGTAGGAGAAAAAAGAGTACACACAACTCACAGAAGTGGGTTTCCTTATTTACCACATAAATGAGTAACCACATTAAAACTCAAACATTCATTTTCAAAACAGGAACCTAAACTGTTATATTCTTATTCACACATCAATCCCACAGAAAACAAATGTGGCGTGGCAGCATTGTTTTAATTGCAAGCAAATTTAAGTGTGAAACATTTTTTTTGGGAGGGGGATGTATGGTTGACATTCTCAGTGCTACTAGATGCATCTACTGGTATCATCCACATGCCTCAACAAGAAGCTGATGGGAACACTTCACAGATATTCTAGATTCATACAGTGCAATGTTTCACAACACATAACACCATGAAATCACTGTATGAATCCAAGAATTCCTACCTCTCTTGTGGTTTGCAACTTGAACAGAAGAAACTGTTGACAAAGCTAATTTGGGAGCAACTGGATAGTTTAAAAGAATGAACAGCAAATTAGAAAGGTACCACATAGGAACAAAAGAGCAACTTTCAAAAACGTAATCACTTGGCAATGAAATTTTAAAACTCAATCAACCTGAAAAGAAACCCTACAAGAGTATGCTATTTGTAACTGTTGTTTCTGGGTTCTTTTTGTTTATTTTGGCTCATTTATTTCCTTTTTGTTTCATTGTTTGGCTTGCTTTCATTTAAAAAAGACAGGTGCTACTTGGCTGAACACTGTTCAACATTGTCAGTAATGAAGTTTTGTTGTTTTTTTATTTTTTTAATTGATAGGGATCATTGAAATTTTGCCATTAGAGGTCAAGAGGAAACAAGATGATTTAGCCAAATAATACAGATAATTCAGGACCTTTATTAAGCTTATTTCCCCTTAGTAGAAGGGCTTTTTAAAAACTTTTTTCTGCATTCCTTTTATCCCAATTCATCATTTTGTTTGGTTGGCAAAAACAAAAGCTGACTACACATACAATCAGATTGGTCACCTCTGGGTGAACTGACCAGCTACAGTGTAGCTTCTTAAATGTTGAATTGAATGGAATTGAACCAATTCAGTCAAAATCACCAGACCACTTTGACCAATCCCAGCCTGATGGGCTCCATTGAAGTCTAGATATTAACTGCTGAAGTCCAGTCGTTGATGTCTAGAAGTTGCTGTAACTATCAGGCATATCATCTTGGTGGAAATATTGGTCTCAAAATGGTGACTTTTCTTTTCTCATTTGTTCTGGTTGCTATTTGGTAACCAGCTTTCCATGAAGGGCAGTTTGAATAAGAAGAAAAGGGCACATTAAAATAACAAGACAGAGCATAACTAGGCTGAGATAGGATTGTCCTAAACTAAGGTTTCTAACCAAAAACAGTCAGTCTTGAAATAAATCCATTTGCACTCGGTCACAGCAGTGGAAAGAATATTGCCCACACTACCTGACAGATACTGTAGAGGGTTTTCTGCTGTGACCCTCACTGAAATTGGAGAAGTATTATTTAAATAGGTCTTTGAGGGATGTTGAATAATAGCTAATTGTAAACAATTGGAAATGAATTTTAGAGGGTTAGGTAAGTTTTAGATCTTCTTACTGTCTAATTTATTGCACTATAAAATCCAATGGAAAATATTCAATGGCACTGCATTGGAAAGGGTTCCATTTAGTTTGCTGGGAAATAACACAGCTAAATTGGCCTACTAATCCTTATAGAATTATCCTAAAAGGCACAGAGCTTGATCTGTATTTCTTCTTACACATGAATATGTGGAAACTTGGGGAAAATTCATTTGGAGCAGATGATTAAGATAATTCTATTTGTTAGTAATGTATGTATCTAGGACAGTCTCTGTTTCATCCCTGATCAAGGACTGAAAATGCAGCCCTTCCAATTGAATTCTTCAACAAATTGCTAATATATTTTATTTTGCTGAACAACTATTTCCTGGTTTCTCCGTTTGCTCATTTCCTTCTCCATCTGTATTCATTAGAGTTTAAAAGAAACATCCTGTATATAAGAACCAGAGCAAGCTGAAGGCCAAAGATATGTGTTTATTTATTTGTCTGCATGAGGGGGAGATGGAAAAGAGGAAAAAAAAGGAAATAATGTCATAAAAAAGTCTTCATTTACATTTGGCTACAGATAAAGGAACTTAAAAGTTAAAGGGAGATCGAAATGCCAATATATCTTGTCTATTTATTACTAAGTTTTAAACTGTGGTCATATTTCATCCCATGGCACTAATCACCATGCAGGCTGTCGATAATGTTGTCTGAGTCATTGGAATTGGGTAAACAGAAATATTGCACTGAGGACAGAAGATAGGTTGCCATCAGTACCAATGGGAATGCTCACTTATAAAATATCAAAGACAGATGGTCGTACGCTGGACACCTTTGCTGAGGTCTAGTTCAAAAGGTGAAAATAGATCCAAATTTCCATAATACACTCTATAGCAAATATCAGCATGAAAGATCAGGGGTGTGTGGGGTAGGTGAGCTTCACAAAGCTGTTTTCCAAAATTCTGTTCCACTCTGTGTACAAATTTTTACAACTTTCAATTCACTTAAAAAATAAAAGCAAACAAGAAACATTTAAAATGGATTTGATGTAGAAAACGAAGTATAAGGTTCTTATTGGGTTTCTAATTTACTTATAATGTACATAGTACTGTGATAAACACATAACTGCATATATAACTACATTTTCCTGGGGCAGATGTTCTATGTAAATATACTAAAGTGCTTATAACTTTGGTGATAACTTTTTTTCTTTAAGAACCATGTGCCCAAAGTCTTCTTCGCAAGTAGCCAAAGATCTGGCCTCAGGTTCTTTCTAATATTTGATTATGTGAATATGTGTATGTGCCCTTGTGTGTGTATGTGTGTGTGTATGTGTGTGGTAAATGATTTCAGTGCCAAGGGAACAAAGAAAGCAGGATTTTATAAAAGGAACTTCAGTGACTTGGAGATCAGGAGGAATTTTGCAGGTTCCTACCTTGCTTGGTATTAGAAACCTCAAGGGAAGAAATATTCGGCCATATCCTATCAAACTTGGGAGGATCTGCATACGTTGGGAAAAATTAGGATTTGTTATTTTCATTTCTAGAATACTGCTGTTGGGTCTAAACAGAAAATTGTATGAACAAAGACACAAACCACAAACATCTGCTCTTTAACTCGTCCATGGTTCCCTTAAACCACACAGGACATCCACACTGAACGACAACAATGAACAACAAGAACAACGATAACGACAAGGAAAAGAAAAACAAGCAATTGATGGTTCCCAAAACATCTAATGGAAATGCAATATATAGCCTCTTCTTCATTAAGGCTATATATTGACTGTCATGTTTGGATTATGCCCCCTTGGAATAAGTTTTATTGTTCTTTATAAGTCAACTGCTTATGGAAACCTGGTGCCTGAAACAAGATGAGAAAGCTAAAGTAATAATTTCTCACTAACAGCTTCCATCTGAGGCATCTCATATCTTGAGATACGGACTAGCCTTATTTGTCTTTTCTGAAGACCATTAGGGTATATTTTAAGTGTGAGCCATTATCTTTCAAAAGATACCAATCCAGAGAGTACTTTTAAAAAAGACATGCTCTGAAAGAAAAAAAAAAGAATACTGATTAACCAATGGTTATTCTAATGTGTTTCAAATACTATTCTAATACTACCTTTTTTTTTTAATGAAAGTTTTTACCTCAGTTTAACTGGTTAAAAGTCACGAGTTGCTATTTTAGAATTGATTCCCAAACCCTCTCAGATTTGCCATTGTTCAGAAAATATATGCTCTGTCAACGTAAAAAATGTATTGGGAAAGGAAGGTGCGCATATTTGGAATTAGAGTTGTAAATCTCTTTGGTTGGGGTCACTGGAGACGAAGTAACCTTGGATTTGGAGTCAGAAATTCTGCTTTGAAAAATGGCTATGACTCTTTCTAGCTATATAGCCAGGGACAAATCACTTAACCTCTCTCTGAGACTCAGTTTTCTCATCCATAAAATGGGATGTAATAGCGCTTGCCTTATCTACATCTTAGGGTTGTTGTGAGGAAAGCATTTAAAAAACTTTGAAATGTTATATAAATACAAGTTGGAATTGTTATACTCCTTCTAGGCCCAGTTCAAGTCCAGCTTCCTCTTGTGAAACCTTTTTTAGGCATCACAGCTTGCACTGATATCTTTCTCCTCTCCATTTCAATAGCACTTAGGGTTAAGCAATAGTGAAGTACCATAGAAAATGTTATTCTACGAGCAGATCAAGGACTAGGTTCTAGCCTTGGCTCCATTTTCGTTGTTATTTACTCATTTCAGTACTAATCTGACTCTTCATGACCCCGATGGGGGCTCTCTTGGCAGAGATTTTGGAGTGGTTTGCCATTTCCTTGTCCAGTTCTTTAGAAAGATGAAGAAACTGAGGCAAACCGGGTTAAATGATTTGCCCAGGTTCACCCACCTAGAAAGTGTCTAAGGCCAGATTTGAACTCAGAAAGATGATACCAGGTCCTCTCTGCACTATGGCGCCACCTAGCTGCTCTGTTACTTCTTAGTTACACAATTAACTTAAGCAAGTTATAACACTGGGTAAGAATGACTTCTCCAAGGTTATGTTTTCTCATTTATAAATTGTGGATGGTATCTTTGCACAACTTTCCTCATGAAACTCCTTTAAGGAAAGTCTTGTAAATCTTAAAATGTTGTAGACATGGGAGTTATTACTATTATAAGGAACAAATTATATAATGGGCTAAAAATGCTCTCAGATTGTAAAGCGCCATAAAAACATGACGGCTCATGGCTACATCCTATGTGACTTTGTATTGCAAGCGAGTTAACTGGTGATATTTATAGGGGTTTAACTCTCTACCTAGAGTGGAAGATCCTTGAATGCAGAGAACAAGCTTTATTCTTCATCATACACAAATAATGAAGAGGATAGCACCCTCCATAGGTGCCATGGTATACAGAGTGCGTGATTTTGGAGTTCGGGAGACCTGAGTTCAAAATTTTCTTCAGACGCTTTTGATTGTGTGACCTTAGCCAAGTCACTAAACCTCCCTTAGCCTTAGTTTCTTACTCCTCTGTAAAATGAATTCAGATTCATGTAGACATAAAGTTCTATAAATGTGCTAAGTGGTTTCAGTCCAATGGAAATATGCGATAAGAATTTGAATAATGTGATCATTTGAGAAGTAGAGACTTAATTATTAGAGGATCTACCTACAGGATTTTTTTGAGATAGCACATGAAAAGTGCTTTCTAAAGCTTAAACTACTACATAATTGCTAGCTATTAATATACAGTATTACTATATAGTTATATGCTCAACAAATACTTATTGTTAGTACCAAAAAGATAGCCATCATATTGTTTCCTCCACTAGTAAGATATCAAAGGCAAACATGGTCACGTCACAGGCATATCATAGTGTCTTCTGTCTTATGACATCCTTTTTGATTTCAGAAGCATTAAAAAAGTGGATCTACTGATGTTTTAATACTGACAAAGGCTGTATTAACTGATGTCAAAATACTGGAATGAGGTCTGAAAAACTTAATATATCATATTTTGCTAGACCAAAGCTGAAGATTCAAAAAGGGTAGATTGGTTTTTTTTTCCTTTCTTTTATCTTGTTGTCACTGTTTGCAAATGGATTTTGAACACTGTAGGGACCAAATTCCTACCTGATCCACAGAAATGTTTGGTTTCATATGGGAGTTTTGATGTAATATAGTCAGTCAGTCAACAAGCATTTTTTATGTAATTACCATGTACTGTGCTAAGTACTAGGGATATGAAGAAAGACAAAAAACAATCTCTTTTATGTAATATACATCCCAATGGAAGATAAAACATGTAATAACTAGGGGATACAAGATAAATACAGAGAAGATTGTTGTTGTTCACTCTTCATTTTTGAAGAGGACCAATGACGTCACGTAGTGAAGTCTTGACTTGTGAGTGAATTGGATATAAGTGAGGCAGAGTCACACAAAATTGAAGGTAATATGTAAGAGGGAGCAGCAGTAGTTGCAGGGATCAGGAATGGCCTCCTGCCAAATTGTGCCAAAAGTAGGATTTGAACTGAGTTTTAAAGGAAGTCGGGGAACCTAACATGGGAGACAGACAATACAAAGGCATGGAGATAGGAGATGGAAACAGGTGGACCGGTATAAAATGTAAGAAGACTGGAGAAGGGTCAGGTTATAAAGAACTTTAGATGCCAAACAGAGGATTTGGTATTTATTCATGGAGATAATGAAAAGACACAAGTTCAATGAACAGGAGAGCTGATATCGTGAGGTTAACTCTTAATAGAAAAATCACTTTGGTAGCTAAACTAGAGGATATATTGGAGTGGGGAGAGACTCCAGGCAGGGAAACCAGTTAGGAAATTATTGCTGAAATGTACTTTGAAAACTAGGGCATGGCACTAACTAAAATAAGTAGGCTTTATGATACATAAGAGCTAACAACTTTGAATAAAGCATAGATTTCCATTTCAGGTGAGAGCGAGAAATGCTTTAAACTGTATGTATGTGTGTGTATGTGTGTGTGTGTAAATGAAGAAATTCTATTGTCTCTTTATCGTATGATGTTCTAAGAAGTAAATTCCATTTCTGTAGTAGAACCCAGAATAATCTTGGAATATTTGCAGCTAATGATAAAGAGACTCCTTTGTCTTGGTCAGTTGACAGTTATACAGGGTCTCCTTGCTTCTGAGCTTCTTTTCAGAAATGAATCAGCAAAAAAAATCATACTACATATGTTCTTCAATTAAACAACCACCCAATTGAGCATTATCCAAGCAAAGTCTTTAAAAAAAGTCTGTGTTTTAGTTATGCCATACATTTATGTTTGTTTGTATTTTATCTTAGTTCTTTTTATGCTGGTCAGCGTTTAAAAATTAATTATTATGTTATAGAGGGACTGGGAGCCAATTAATTTTAAGATTCTTCCAGTATTTGGTCAACAATGAAGATTGGATAAAGGTGCTCTGAGGCTTGTACCCAATACATAAAGTTTGTCCCAGACACTTCCCAAGGGGTCATTCAGTCTCTGCTTGGCAACCTCCTCTAGTGACAGGAGGTTGCCAGGACCTGATTTCTCAAGAGGCTGCTACCCCATTTTGAGGTAGATCTGAGTATTTTACTTAAATTGAGTCATAATCTGCCTCCCTGAAACTTCCCCCCTAAATTTAATTCGATAGGGCCACACAAAAGGGGCTTAATCCCCAGGATGACTAACGTGCCAGCGAGTGATTACAAAGGCAGAAATTTAAGTTAAAACTTTCAAAGATGACTCTTTCAAATTATAGTTTCTCAAGTGGAGTGCATGTGGATCTGTGGATATGTGGGTGTTTTGATCACTCCCATGGTTATGCAAGTATTCTTTGTTTTGTTGCTGAATTAGAAAACAATTTGGTCTGCAATGAAACTTTCCCCCATGGTCATGCCCAACATTCTTGGACAAGGAAATCCCAGACCCAGTGTGGCTGCTTTCTCTTCAAGTCCACAAAAACTTGTGCTAGGACTAACTCCATTGGTTAGATAGTGATACAGTCCCACAGTGTATCCTTTAGGACTTTTAGGGAATCATGTATGAGGCAGGGTGTCCTAAAAGATGAATAAAAAAATGGAAAGGAACTTCATAAGTCAACTTCACCTCTTACTCCTGTACAAATTTTCTTTTCTTTTAATAAAATCACCTAAAATGAAGCACTTTCTTTTTCCTAAGGTACAAAATGGTGCAGTGGCTGAGAAGGACTGAAGTACTTAGAAAATCTGGATTTTAGTTTCAGCTCTGCCACCAACTCATTGTATGATCTGTGACAAATCATATGACTTCTCCAGGCCTCAGTCAGTTCATCTGAAAAATTAGAAGTTTGGAGTAGGTGAATTTATGGTCCCTTTTAATTCCATAATCCTAGGACACTTTGGAGCCTTATTTAACTCTTGGTGGCTGGTTTTGTTTCTTAATTAGTGCTTCAGAAAATCACAGGTTAAATTTGATTGCAACAAATCTAATTATGATGAAAAATCTTTTTTTAAACCAAAAGTTTCCCACAATTACTGCAATGGTCTGCTTATCAACATATGATGAGGCAGTTTCAAGAAAATAAAAGTATTTAGTAGATCTTTTGGACTTTGTTGTAATGGGTTTTGACCTTCAGCAGGTGTCAGAGAATATATTTCTCTTATCTCCATTAACCCAATGGATACAAGAAATCCTTATATCAATGAGAGGGCATGCTATTGTATGTTGTATCTCTCTCTCCATCTCTCTGTGTCTCTGTCTGTCTCTGTGTGTGTCTCTCTCTTTCTTTCTCTGTCTCTGTCTCTGTTTCCTTTCTCTCTCCCTCCCTCCTTCTCTCTCTCTCTCTCTCTTTCTCTCTCTTTCTCTCTCTGTCTCTCAGTGAAATATAGTGGAAGGAGCAAACACTAAATTTGTAACTAAAGACATAGATTCAAATCCCACCTCGAATACTTGTCACCTGTGGGACACTGGATAACTCAACTGAAGTCTATGAGCATCATGTTCTTCATTTATAAAACAAGGGCATTAACCCAGATTGCCCTTCTAAAGTTATGATTTTATCATTCTATGAGATGTCAATGATGCAGACATTCCCTCCAAAAGTAATTGATAATATTAAGATTAAAATGCAATATAATATACATACATATGTATGGATGCATATAATATCTTATTCTTGATCTTATAAATATATACACACATAAATGTCCATATGTTACACATATCATATGTTTTTGAATATGTGTGTATGTTTTTATTGTTGTTTAGTTGCTTCAGTCACACCCAACTATTCATGACACCATCTAGGGTTTCCTTGGCAAGGATACTGCAGTGGTTTTCTGTACCCTTCTCCAGTGCATCTGATAGTTGAGGAAACTGAGGTAACTGGGTTAAGTGACTTGCCCAGGGTCACACAGCTACTAAGTGTCTGAGGCCGGATTTAAACTCAGGAAGATGAGTCATCCTGATTCCAGGCACAGATTTCTATCTACCATTCTACGTGGTTGTCCTTGTGTATATATAAATATATGTATATTCACATATGTATGTGAACATATGTGCATATGTATATATTTGTAGATTTATACAAGGGAAGCATATATGTATATATATATATATATGCATACATGTGCTTGTATGGATGTGTATATGAATTCTGCTCTACTAGTATGGAACAGCAGAAATTTGGAGCAGTGGGAATCAGGAAAGCTGAGTTCTAGTCTCAGCCTTACTACCATTTACCAGGATGGTAGTAGAAAAATAAAAGCCTTCTTAGGCTTCAGGTTTCTTTTATGTGAAAGAGTGGTGTCAAAAAAATCCCTCTAGCTAAAATTACATGAGTCTAAACCAGCGGTGGGGAACCTGTGACCTTGAGTCCACATGTGGTCTTCTAGATCCTTAAGTGCGGTCTTTTGACTGAATCTAAATTTTACAGAACAAATCTTTTTAATAAAAAGACTCTAACAGTAGCAGAACAGACTAGAAGGCTCTCATGGACCAAGGCATAGGAAATGCAAATGCATCCAGAGAAGCTTCATAATTGGGTACTATTAGCTCTGTGAATAATATATGTCTATATGTTATATACATCTATATATGATATATAGCATAATATATCACATCTAGACCTAATATATAATATGTCTATATGTTATATACAGAAATATGTGTATATATATAAATATGTATAATTTATTTCTTTGAAATTATATGTCAAAACCTCAAATTAGAAAGAGAGATGATTCACACAGTGTAAGCAGCCTCTGGTCAGCTTCTGGTTTCTGCAGGAGTCTAGCTAACCAGATTGATATTTTTGGAAATCATCTGTTCTTAGAAAGCTTGAGGACACTGACAGCAAAACTTCTCTTTGCTGTCCTTCATTCTGACGGTTTCCTTATTTGGAGCTCAAAAGCAATTAATCTGCAGGGAAAATGACAGCAACCGTTTCATCCTATACTGTGAATAAAAATAACATAAGGCATCATCGATAAGGCCAGTGAAGCGTCCAACCAATGCTATAAGTTCTTTCTTCTCTTTAAATTTTCTGAATGACATATCTTCAGGGAGGAAAAAAAAGAGACATTTCTTTCTTTTTTTAGTTGAGGGGGGAGGCAGCCATGGAATAATAGTCCACGGATCACAATTTTTGAGCTATAGTTGAGGCTTGTCCAAAGCTTTCCTTTACATTCAGCAACAGAAAGTGTCTTCAAAACAATGTGAATGAACTCTCACTGACTTCCAGCTGGTCAAGCAATGTATTCAATGCCTGTGTTCTTGTGATTGTTGGGTATACCTGTTGCTGCTAGCATTTCCATATTTCTCATTCGGATACATGATCAACCTCATCAGAGAAATGATCTTACCTTAATGGGAAGTTTAGGTCTATATCCCACATCAACTAACATCCTTGATCAGAGTGCTGTAAGCATTGATTTGATGGTATTGCGAGAAGATTTAAACTTATTCATTTGAATCCAATGAAGCATCATACCAATTTAGCAAATTTTCTAATTTTGATGGTCCTTAGACACAATTGCTTCAATAGCTTACAAAGAGAACTTTCTGCCTTTTTTTTTTTTTTGGCCTTAAAAAGA
Source organism: Pseudochirops corinnae (assembly GCA_028646515.1). Classification (NCBI taxonomy): domain Eukaryota; kingdom Metazoa; phylum Chordata; class Mammalia; order Diprotodontia; family Pseudocheiridae; genus Pseudochirops; species Pseudochirops corinnae. The sequence continues at coordinate 50,617,800 of CM053586.1, forward strand.
GACCACTCCAGCAGCACTATTGAAAGGCCTTTGAGTTAGGCTGAGGGAACTGAGGTGCATTTTCATGAATTAGAAAATCACCTGGTCTAACACTTTTCATATGAAAGTGATTTTCTCCTGCCAGAAAAAGAAGCTCTCTATCCTTTAAGTTTCAAAGAGCTGTTTCAGAATTGTGGAAATCCAGTGCCTAGTGCTGAATCCATGGCAAATCAGACTAAAATATGAGCTTGAAGGAAAAAGGGAAAGGCTTTTTATCAGGAAAAATTCAGAGTTAGTCCTGCTTTAGAAAATTCAGTTGTCTATTGTCATACCCTAGAATACACTAAATATCTGTAAAAATCCAAGAAAAAGAGGCAAAATGTATGGTCTACATTATCCAAGTGATTTTTTGTATCGTTCTTGAGGATGCAGAAGGAAAATAGTCAGCATTCCCCTACTTTGTGCCACACAGGAATTGACTTGAATTCCTTCTATGGGGTTCCATATGTTATTAACTGAAATGTCTTTAATAATTATAACCATATAGAATCTAGAATTCTCCTCCTGAAAAGACAGAGAAATGGGAGCCATCAAGGAGAAAGGACAGCAGAGATTATCACAAAACTTCAAGATATCATTTCTTTCTGCCTGTGCAGACTGAGGAAAGTATGAAGTAAAGACAAGCTTATCAAGTCTTGGGTATTCTTGTGAGTGATCCTTGGGCATCTTCTGGGCATCTAGGAATAACACTAAGGAAACATGGCACGCAGAGGTTCAGTGGAGGAAAACCTTGAGACCTTTGGGATTATCTTGAATTCTTCCTAGACAACTTTAATAGTGTGGAGTTCTCTTTTGAAGCTGTAAGTATCAAGGAAAGAATCTGCATTCATGTCATTCCCCCAAGTATCTCTGGAGGGATGTTTCTGAGGCAGTGACCGGATAACTGAGAGCCCCTGTGATGTATGTAAAAATCTTTGAGTAGAGTCACAAGACTTCAATTCTAGTTCCTGCCCTGTGAATAACACAAAGAGTGACCTTAGTGGCCGAATGAGAGTTTTGGTCAGATACATAACATATCTGTACATAGCTATATCTAAGTTTTCTCATCTGTCAAAATTGTAATTGCTAATAAATGACCTACTTATCTCAGGACCAAATTAAAAAATGGATGTAGAGATAGAATGAAAGCTTCTTGAAGGAAGGGCCTGTATCCCTTTTGTAATTTATTTTGAATACCTAGTATAGTGACCAGCACATAAGGAGTGTTTAAAATTGATGATTAATCAACATTATGAAAAGTTATAAATATGTAATGATTATCATCATTGCTATTTTGACCTCTGATAGAGATTATTGTTCATTGATACTTTGACTCAAGGTCTGTGGTTTCACTGGTGTAGGGAATTCATGATGAGGAAATTCCCTCTATCAATGAATATTGGCAATCTTCTCCAACCTATCTGCTTAGAGAGTTTCCTGAGGCCTTCTGATATTATATGACTGCCCCAGGATCACATCAATATGGGTCAGAGGAAAGACTTGGGCCCAGGTCTTCCTGAGTCTGAGACTAGATCTCATTCCAAAACTCTCATTTGGACCCTTCACCATTCTTATATTCTGACCTGCATCATCATGTAGAGTTCTATAAATTCTTATCTCTCTGAGACTGTATAGCTTCTTGAAGACAGGAATTGTGTGATTTTAATTTGACCAGATATCTTCACAATCCCCATAGTGTATAATGTGATGCAAAGCACAAAGTAGCTACTCAATAAATAATTTTTGGGCTAACTGGTTCTAGTTATTACTATTCCTTGGAGTTTATAATCCCCAGAAGGGAGGTTGCTAGGTCGCAGCCAATGAAAAGATTCCTGAAAGCTGCTTCCACACCCCTAAACCTCAGCTTGATTGACCAATAGATATTATCTCTTGGGAACCTCCTCTCCTAGCCCTTTGGGAACCCTGAAATAACTGCATATCTTCTACCTCAACATTTCTTCTGAAGTGTTTGGGACCATCAAAATTCATCTTGTAGTGCCAGCTGCACCAAGTAGAGAAATATCAAGGAACCAAGTTTTGTTCGGTGATGGGTGACATGTGAACACCTAGAGTGTCCTTGTTTTTTTTTTTTTTTCCCCCAGAGAGAATCCTGATGGGACATCCCTGATTTGATGTAGAACCAAAGTGATATTTTTTTTATCAGCCCTCCAAGTTAAGCCCCCCAATCCAGTAAATCCTCAGGCACCTAGATGGCTCAGTGGATTGAGTGCTGGGTCTGGAGTCAGGAAGATCTGAGTTCAAATCCAGCCTCAGTCATTTACTAGCCAAGTGACCCTAGGCAAATCATTTAACCTCTGTTTCACCTTAATCAACTGGAGAAGGAAATGGTAAACCGCTCCAGAATCTTTGCCAAGAAAACCCCATGAACAGTATGGCCCATGAGGTGACAAAGAGTCTGATACAACTAAACAACAATAACCTAAAGTGTTAAAATTCTCTGGGAATCTCTCTTAGATATGCAGAGTTCCTGCATGGGGCCTCTCAGAGGTCATGGAAGAAAACCTTTCAAATGAGTAATTGGAGCTAAACCGCATTCCATTCCCTGGTAGGAAATAGCTTACTAATGCCCAGATACTAGCTCACACTTAAAAACTTTGCCCTAAATCCTGTCTTAATTTTCAAAAGGTTACCCAGCATGAAAGATTCTTGACTCAGTGTCAATCATTGGCAAATCATTTTTTTTTTGAGTTGGAAATATTTTTGAAGGCTCACCTTTGGTGTGAACATATTTTCTCAGATTATCCAGAGAAGTTTTGGGGGACACAGTGTCAGCTATGCCCCAACATTCATTCAATTTTAGGAAAACCACAAAGGCTTGTGAATATGAAATGCTAGTTACACAAATATGAAATGAATCTGTGATGACGGCCACAGAGCATGTGATAAGACAAGGTTCCGAGGAAATCTCACCTGGGACTTTGGCCTCCTTTCTAGATCTCTGGCCAACAGAGCCTCAAATGAATGTCACACTGGACACAGTCTGACATCATGCTATTCTAGCTCAGTGATTTTATTTCTTCCTTTTTTTAACATTATAAAAAAATCCAATTAGGTAAAGGGCAATTCAAATTAAACTTTTATTTGCAGGATTGAGAAGCATTAAGTCAATGGAAGACAAAACAAACCCTGCAGCTCTCTGGATGACATGAACATGATTATTAATAACCCTTGGGCAGGAAAATGATTAACCTTGTTATTTTACTCACGATCTACGTTTATATGAGAAGCCAGAATAGAGGGAAAATATTTAGAGGCTGCTTGGGAGACAAAATTTACAAGGTCTCCATCCAGCATCAAATGTTTGCAAATAAAAGAACATCTCAGGGCTTTCCTGATAGGTTGATGAATACCTACTGGTCAGACTTCTTTTATTTAATATTAGCAGCAATTAAATCATTTGGAGGGACTGTTAATTTTATGATGAAAGTGATGCTAGTTTCAAGAAAAATTTAAGAAAAGAGATATGTACCTTAGATAAATTATTGCTATGAACAACATGGGAAGTTTGCAAGCCTGGTATTGAGGAGAGGCAGAAAAAAATCATTTTCCGGCCACTATCATCATTATTTTTTGTTTGCTGAGGCTAAATAACATCATGCTGGTCTTTTTCTATTTCAAAATAATTTAAGAAAATAATGCACTGCCAGGTTTGTCCAAAGTGCTTTATTTGTGTCCTGTTTGGCTTGCTATTCAAAGAATGAGTTCTATTTATCTAAAATGGCCAATTTTTATTTTGGAAAAAAATGTGTTGATTTTTTTTTTTTTTTTGATAGACCTACTACTGGAGTTTAAGATTCAATCTCTAAACTCTGACTCATCTGCTACCAGCAGGTTTCAGAGGTGATAATCACCCACACAAAGCTATTTGCACATCAGGCCAATCCTTCCCATGTCTAATTATATACTTTATAATATACTGTTTGGCATAATTGGTGAAATTATGCTTACAGGACTAAGGATCAGATAATATGGGTTAGAAGACAGTGATTAGCTTTAACACTAGAAAAACCAATACAAACTATTAATTAGATCATCACTTATAACAAATGAATGTTTTGATAGAACTTTCCTGTTTACAAGTGCTCAGTAAGCATGATATAAATCAAACTTAATTGAATGGTCATCACACTGAGTGAAGAAAAAACACAGATCGTAAAGCTCAGAGAGTTGTGAATTATTTGGGGATTCATTAATTGCTGACAATATCACCAGTAATCTTTCAGCCATGTGGCCAAAGCATGCTGAGAAGATCAGCATTAGAATTGAGTGCCCCTGGGATAGTTGTAGGCCCTGCCACCTAATTGATAGACAACAGCAGGTACAAATGACCTTAAGGGGAAAATTGTTACATTTTTTTTCAGATGATCAGAAAGGATGACTATTATGGTTTTGCATTTGATCTTCAATTGCAGTTTTAAAAATTCCAGATCTATATTAAAATTGCAAAAGATACAAAACTGTTTTTGCACGTATATAAAGTGTACATCTACATATGCATTGTATATACATGCACACACATATATACTTACAATATATACTCCAATAAATGGGGATATTATGTATTTTCTTGAGAATATTCTTTGTTCACCACATACTCATAGGTGCTACATCTGTTGTGATGGCATCTTCTTTGTACGTTGGTGAAATTCTGTTTATTGATTCCCTCTTCTGGCTAAAGGGAAAAGCCCTGGAAAATACTCAAACCTAGATAAAACCAGCCCCTCCCTCTGATTCACCCCCTAAAAACTCCATCCTTTTGCTCTGTAGGAAAGATAGTCGTTTTCTGAATAAATTCCTGATCTTTGAAGAGGAAAGGAAGTTACATCCTCCTATACCTGTTGACCCCATCTCTGACCCAATGCAAGTAGAAGCATGTATTCCTACAAAGAGGAAGAAATGTATAGGTATCACTAAAGCAACTTCCAATAATTTATTCTTTGTAGGATTCTTGGATTGATGGATTGGATACTTACAGCCAGGTTGCTTAAAGTGTACCAAGGATGTGAGTTTTGGTCCTATCACACCAAGAGATTCTCACATTTTGCCCACAGGGAAAAAGATGTGAGATTCTGGAAATTTCCATTATACTGTGAGGAGTTGGGCTGGGTTGGAACTGAAAACTTTGGGAACAAGCTGGGTGAAGGGCTTTAATAGTTAGGAATTAAATTTTCCTAAATTCTTGATAATAAAGGTTCATAAGCTTTCCAAAGTCACAACAAACCATCCTTTCAGGTCACCATTGATTATAAAAAGATAAAGAAAAAAAAAAGAAAAAGAAAAAAAGGATTCAGATTTCCCATTTAAGTGTTTATCAAAAGGCCAACATCTGCTGATGCTCAGAGATGGTGAATGTGGTGGAGACAGCTTTATGGAATGTAAAGCGAGCAGTACAGTCAGAAAGCCCATGCATCACATGACTGACACCAAACAGAAAGAAACAACAGTCTACCTCCCAAGAGCTACTTTTCCATCTCTCCATTTCTGAAACTTTTGACAAGCTGATTATTACAATTCCCTGTAATAGTTTCAAAAGTGTTCCTTTGCTGGCTTCCTTTTCCCATAAAAGGGGTGCGCAAATGTAATTGTTAAGGTCTGAAATTGGCACAGAACTGTGCATTTGCAGTTAGGCAAATGCTGAGGGAGACACGGAAGCAGAAAAATTAGGCTATTAAAACCAAAGGTTTCCATTCCCAAGTCTGTAGCCTTGATGGTGTGCCACTTAAGGTGGTAGAGGGAGATGCTGTGGCATTAAGTTGGTATCTAAATGGATGTGAAACACTACTCCAATTTACAAGTAGGCCAGTTTTGATGACATTTAACATGGTGTCTAATGTTTAACGAACCTGGACCCAGGACTATTCACAAGCTTACGTAAACTGGACTGATTTATAAATGGAAAGGCCTGACCATACATTTAAGATTAAAGCAACTATTTGATCCAAATTATTGGAGTATTGCTTTTCAGCTGGATGTCAGGCATTACAAATCTTCACCTGCCACCACTTACATGCTGATCTTCTCTGTCCAGCCCAGAGCCAGTGACAAAAGTCAAAAGGAAGGCAAGGCAATAGGGGGAAATCTTTAGTTCAATTACTCTGTGTTATCTAAGCATCCTCAGTACTTTATTTCTAGTCAGCTATTCATCTCTCATACAAGGATTGGAGACATCAGCAAGCTAGACAGTATGATATCTATAAGCTACATAAGATACCGCTTTTAAAACCATTTAGATATTCCCTTAATAAACTCCTGTCTTTGGGAATTGGCCTATATCCATCTCTTTAGATATAGAGGAATTGAATAGCCTGAATCTCTCATGCAAGATCCATGGAGCCCAACAATACATGCTCTGAAACTGCAGAGGGAAAAATGCCCTCTTTTGTCAACCCTGTTGGGAGAGGGAGGGGGGATGGGAACGGAAAGGAAAATTTTCCCTCTCAAGCTTATACCTGTCTAATGCTTCGAAAAGGATTTCTAGCACTTTGCCTTCTGATAAGTCGGGTCTTAGAATTTGGCTAACTGCTTTTGCTCATTAAAATAAAAAAAAATGTAAAAAAAATTATATTTGAATCATCACCCCCCCCCCCCACTAAAAAAAATATCAGTGAAGATAGTGAATTTAATCAGGATCATTGTGGCTGTATGAAATGGACATGTGGATAATTGTGTTTTATATGCTTCTGTTTGTTTTGGCTTTTCTGCCTTTAGGCTTTCAAAAGAATATTAGGGCTCTTCAAATCTCAAAAAAGTCTACCTTTACAAAATGCAACGAAGCCCTTTGTTTCTTAACATTTTCCTTTTTGTCCTATTAATAAGTTTGCGTTTTTCACTGGTAGTTGTCCGCATAATTCAAATTTAAAAAAAAATAACAGCAAGAAAACTTTCTTTTTTCTTATTGCTACATTTGAAATCCTATAAAAATAGGCTTGCATTAAGCATTGCATTAAGTAAAGAGGACAATTTAGTTTGTCAAAAGAACCCCGACAAAGTTAATTTTGCAGTTCTGGACTTTTGTTGACAATGAAAAGTCATTTGTGAGACTATGCTTTCAAATGAATTCCTAAAACCTTTTTTATTATATGTGTAAATATCTTGTACTGCCCCTCCCTCATCTATTTAGATGTTACATCTAGTGAGGGCAATGATTAAATTTAACTCGATTTTACTGTCCCTCCCTTTCCCTAGTGCCTAACATACGGCCTTTGAATTAGATTGATTTGAATCGAATTATTTCACCTGGACTGTCATAAGGACCCTAAACAAAGTTTAACTGAGAAAAATAAAACTAATTAAAGACTATTTCAAGAAAATAATATCCTGAAATCAGAAATGGATGCTGGGAAAATAGACCTGAGGAGCTGAACAGTAAAGCAAAGCTATTCTAGACTTGTTTCATGTTTTTACTTACTACCAATACTGGAAATACTGGGGATACCTGGGGAGAAAGAAGACAACAAAAGAACCCATTAGCCATATATTAACACAGGACTAAAAATCATTAGCATTATATCAAGAACAATTTCCTTATTACTATTTCCTTATCACATTCAAAATACTAAAAGCTAAACCAAAGCAAACCAAAGCAAAAACCCTGAAATAAGGAGTGGAGCTACACAAAGCCTTTATTTCAATTCTAAAGCACTTGTGCTCTCGAGGGGTAGGAAGCCTTGAGCCAGAGTGCAGCATCCAAGTGCAATTCCCGGAAGTGAAATGGGCCGTCCAAGTGCCCTTGGGACTTGGGTATTAAGACCAAAGAGCCCGTTAACTCAGCAAAACAGTTACTGAAGTAGATTTATTATCTGGGTAAGAGACATAACTCATGTATGTAAACTGGTGGGATACCTACCCAAATATTTTAACCCAAGTCATAGATTTTTTAAAAAAAATAATGTATTATAAATTCCATGGGTCAGCTGTTGAAAATCATTTGGGGTTTTATTTGATTAAGTGCACATAACCACCATTCTTATTCCACTTTTACTTGTCAGTTACATGGATTAAGCTATGTAATAGAAATTTAATTGAGCAGAAGAATACAAGAATGCATTAGCTTGCTTATATTGATCATCCACTTCATTGATTTTTTTCAGCTCTTCAATTCTCCACTTGCATTACGGAGGCGGAACCACTTCAGAGTGTGACTGGACTTGGGATCAGATTTGGACCAAATCTAGTCTTTATGCTGAATAAAACTGCCGATGAGAAAATTTGTTAGTTCAGCAGACTTTACTGAGCAATGCCTCGTAACTTGCATCATCTCAACTGGGTCTTGACAGTCATGGCTCAGTACATAGAGCACTGGGCCTGAAGTCAGGGAGATCTGAATTCAAATTCAGCTGCAAATTCTTACTGACTATGTAAGTCAGGGAAAGTCACTTAACGTGTTTGTCTCAGTTTCCTTGCTGCAAAATCTTCTTCGCAGGATTGTTGCAGAGTTGTAAAGAGCTCTTGGTTCCCACTGTGTGTTTTAGAAATGTTTATTTCTCTCCCCTCTTTTCAGTGTTACTGATGTTTGCCTATAGATGGGTATTACATGGGGTTTTAATTGACTTCTATCTGATTTATAAGTTCTAAAATCAATTTCCTAAAAAGTGTGTGTGAACACACACATATGAACATAAACATGTAGGTATACACATATATTTCTATACATATGCATGTGTTTATGTATGCCTATGCATCTTTGTGTAAATCTTATAATATTTCTGTATGGGTACATATGCATACGTTTATATGCAAGCACATAAATGCAAATGCATACATATAATGTTTATATATGTGTATATATGTGTGTATGAGATATTAGATAGATAGACAGATAGATAGTTAGATAGATAGCTCTCTATATACTTCATGTGTAAATGAGGGGAATAGGCTTCCTGACCTCTGTAATCCTTTTTAGCTCTTAACTTATGATACTTTAATATTTGGTCTGGAGCCATGGTTTTACTGTCATTGGAATGCCTTGTTTAGAAATGCCCCTCCCTGATGCAAGCTGGCAACTGGTTTGTAATTTATACTCTTGGACAGTTGCCTGGGCCATTGAAAGTTTAAGTGACTTGCCCATGGTCACATGCCTAGAATGTTTAAGAGGTGGCCCATGGACCCAGTTCTGCCTGACTGTACAAAGGGCCCTCCAGTCACTATTCCAATATTTCTCTAAATATTTCTTTTAAGTGTAAGCTTTTGTTTTGACGGCTTAGGATGTATATATGTAGATGCATTTTCCTTTCTATTGGGAACCACAGAATTTTAGAGACAGATACTGATTAGAGGTCCCTTAATCCAACCCATATTTGTCCATGAACTCCTCTACGATGTATATAACCAGCAGGCATCCAGCCTTTGTTTGAAGACATTCAGTAAAAGAAACCAAAAACCTCCCAAAGCAACCCATTACATTTTTGGCAAATGTGGACAAGATACAATTTAAATATTGGATAATCAAATAATATCTAAAATCGACATACTGAAATACACAACCACTTTGAAAAAAAAACAGCCCTTATGCCTTACCTAGAGTTCTGGTTTTTTTTTTTTCCTTTTCAAACTAAGGAATTTATTTCTGCTTATTTTGAACGTCCCTTCAAAGCTCAATGCCAATGCATACAAGCTTTGGGGAACAGATGTTTGATTTTAGGTACTTGGCATGTGTATCATCTCTTATGTACCAATTAAGGCTCACATTAATTGCTGACCGTTACTTAAATAAAATCAAGTTTGGGTTGGAAAAAAAGATCCCTTTCCTGTCATCTAAAATCTCCAGGTTGCAGATTTGAACGCCAGTATATAAACTAATTTTAGACCTGTATAGATTTCTATGCCAGGCTGCTAAAGACTCCAGCTGATGCCTTGGTAGAATATCTCTGCAGCAGCATGACAGCATGACCTGGAATTGGGTCTTTTTTCCCCTTTGCAAATCCCCTGGTGAGGTATGATTGCAGCATCATAACTCCAGCATCAATGGCCAAAGCTCCAAATTTCCCAATGATTGAAAATCCTGCTTTGCTGCAAAGAACAGCAGGCCTTTTGCAATCCTTCAAAGGGAAATGGTGTTATGGTGGCAGAAATAAACTTTTCATGTCTCCCAACTTCTATGGAGTTAGAGGACTATGCATAATGGAAGACAAAGTTCTCAAGGTACTTTGTCAGATCCATTACAGTGCAAAAGTAAGGGAGCCCTTGCTAAGGCAAGCACTGCAGTGGAATCCTTTTACGAAGATGCCCAGGGTTTTCATTCCAGAAAGGTTATCAGTGCAGGTAACAAATGTTGATCATCCCAGCCTTGCAGACCTTGCATGGGTACATGCATGGTAAAAGTATATTCTGTATTACTAACAATCAGCTCCTGAGGACTGTGTCTTATACCTGTCTACTGACTTGGGCTTTAATTACAGAATTTAGAGCACCAGAAAGGACGTTAAAGAACATCTATTCCCACAACTTTTACATATAGGAGGGAAAACTGAGGTCCAGGATCCTACCTAGGATTATATAATTGGTGGCTGGATCGGAACCACAGATAAATATTAAGTGTGGATAAGGTAGGCTGGCATACCTTGACACACTCAGTCCATGACCTGTGCAAACCTACAAGTAGGAACAAATCCACATCTGTGCTTAAGACCCGGTGTCATTCCCATTGTGGTGATACCACAATGCATTTGTTTGTGGTGTTCTGTGGGAGTCATTTTATACTCTACAACTACAAAATGAGAATCACTCAGAAGAGATTGAGATTTAAATTGTTCGTTTTAGTACAAATCTTTGTAACATTCTCCCCAAAAGTTACTTTTTGCAATCCCTATTTTGGTTATATGAAAATAGATGGTATATCTGGTAAGAACTCAATAGCCCCACTGAATAGCAGAGTGTAAAAAAGGATCCCTCAGGCAGGAAACAGCTTTCAAATATTTAACAAGCCCAAACTTCCCTGGAATGCCCAATAAATCATGTGCTAGTTACACTGCACTGGTTCCCTTTACAAATGCTAGAATTTTTCTGGGCCTGGCACCAGTTAAGGGATGAACTTCAGTCTATCCCCACTGCAATACCTGTCTCTCTAATCAACAAGAATAGTGTTCAAGAAAATTGTATAGCTTGATGTTGGGGGTGGGGAGTGGGTGTGACCACAGGGAATTTTAATCACACTGTATAATTGAAAGAACCTCGTGAGGGGGATGACCACCACAGATGATGGCAATAATTCCTAATCAGATAGTTTCGAGTAGTTGCTATCTATACTGGGCCCACGGCTTCCAGAGGTATGGCTATCCCTTCTGAGAGTAGCTGAAATAATTCAGTACAGTGGCTCCAAAATGTGAGGATACAAGAATGTTAGAGCTGAAATAGCTGTTGGTTGAGATCTAATTCAGTTCTGTCTTCAAATAGATGAGTAGACTGAGGTTCAGAGACACCATTAGATTGTAAGTCCCTTGAAGGCAGGGAACTGTCTTTTAACACTTTTTGTATCCCCAGACCTTAGCACAGTACTGGGCACATAGAAGGGACCTAATAAATATTCCTTGCCTGACTGACCAAAGATCCTTACTCAAGTCTACTCTTTGAGATTCAACAAGGTGTACCATTTGCTATTCTAAGTCTGTCATGCCTGATGCTGATAGAATTCTTGTAGAGAAACTAAGACATGGGTGTCCATGGCTTTGGATCAAAGGCTACTAGCAAATCCTGCAAGCCTCTAGGGCAGACCTCTCTTCTTGGGTAGAAATGTCATGTCAGTTTGTGACATTTGTACACTTTGATCAGCTCAAGTGCACCATTGACTTTTGTTGTTGTTGTTGAGTTGTGATGCCATTTTGGGTTTTCTTGGCAGAGATACTGGAGTAGTTTGCTGTTTCCTTCTCCACCTCATTTTGCAAATGAGGAAACTGAGGCAAATTGGCTTAAATGACCTGCCCAGGGTCACACAGCTAGTAAGTATTTTGAACTCAGGTCTTTTTGACTCCAGGCACTTGGGCTCAGGTGCTCTACCCACTGTACCCCTTCAACTACTTTGTACCAAAAGAACCGGGAGGGGGGACTACATAGTTGATAAAAACATACAGTTTCAGTTTTGGTTGGTTTTTAAAAAAAAATTGGGTTACAGCTGAGGCACTGGAAATGGACTAATGGTTTATGACCAGCCATGTTATGGCATCTGACAAACTGTATCAGCAAAAGAATGGCAGCAATGGACATATTCAGCCTTAATGAAGTCAATATGATTGTAGCCTCCAAATAAACACTGCTCTTACAGAAGGAGTGTCATTCTGTTACCCATCACAACTCCCTCTGTGAATCAGTGAATGTTTTAGCAGCTTTCCATCTGGAGGAGAGCAAAAGAGATAAAAGCTTTCCATGCTTTAATTTGGGAAACAAAATGATCCCTCTTGCAATAATTAGATATGCAGACACATACAGGATGGGTCTTGATGATTGTCCTGGTGGTTAGATGGTGGCCCCAGGGAAGAAGATCTTTAAAAGGTTTCTCAGAGTTGGTGAATGCAGAGAAAGCATTTAGTAAGAAGAAGTTTGATCTAGTGGGAAGCTTACAGGACTTGGAGTAAGGAGGTCATTGTTCACATTCGACTTACCCTGTGACTGTGGCCAAATCTATTTCCTTACACTCAGTTTCTTTATCTGTAAAATAGGTCTGAAGGTGCTTGTGTTATCTTATTCCTATAGTTGTTATGAGGAAAATATTTTGCAACTATCATAGCATTATAGAACTGTGAATTATTATTTTGTGGTTAACATTGTTATTATTATAACATCTAGCAGATTTGCAATGTGAAGGAAATATTTTTAAAGCCCTTTGCTGCTCATTCTGTGGTCCAAGTTATAGTTACTTTTCTCCCAGGTGAAAACAAAATACTCCTGAGAAATTAATTGCTGAAGGTTCACTGACTAGGAACATCTATGAGTCTGGAATTATCAGGAAATTAGATTGAGGGGTACTGTATTCCTAAAGATTACAAGGTTGAAGAGGATAACCCCCCAAAACTATGAGTATTAGAGATTCATGTTTTCATTTTCCAGAAGATACATATTATGGATATTATGATAGATACATATTGTGAAGCACTTAGAGACAAAATTAACAGCAACAATAATAATGCTAAATAATAATAATAATTTATACATTTAAGAAGTAAAATGTAAGAGCAATTAAAATATCCCATCATCTATGTGGGGAAATTGAACACTTGGGGAAATTAATTAATAGGTCATCAGACTTTTAATCATCTGGTTTGTATAATAATAAATGTTGTAAAGAGTTTTATGTTTGATTGATAGGATCATATATTTAGAGATTAAAAAAACCAAAACCTTAGAGGCCTTTAATTGAATCCTATACTTTACAGGTAAGGAATTGAGGGCAAGAGAAGCTAAGAGATTTGTCTAAGTTGGTACAACCAGTAAGAATCTGCAGTGGAACTGGGAGCCTGATCTTCCTTTCTTCAAATCCAACACTATCTTGGGGTGGAGAACTTTCGACCTCAAGGCCAGATGTGGCCTTCTTGGTCCCCAAGTGTGGCCCACCCCTGCTCTAGCCACTACATAATGCTGCCTCTCAAAAGCTAACTTCCTTAATTCATGGACTTTGGAGATAAGAGATGAGGGGTTCTTATATTATAATTTGACCAATATAGCTTTCAATTCTGTCTCACGTGACATTTTTATCAACAGGACTGGAAAAAATTGATTGATGTCATATTACTCTTAGGTGAGTGCACATCATACTGAAGCTGTCTCATCAGTAAGTTGGGGTAGAATGGACTGAACTTACCAAATGTTATTTTAGGGGAGGGAGTGGTATAGTATTAGAGTTTATCTTAATACTTTCATTCATGGACTGGGCAACAGAATTTAGGAAATTCTTATTTAAAATAGGGGTGATATCATTTTGGGCTATTTTGAGTACCTAAAATAATGATAGCTAGCATTTATACAGCACCAATGCTGAGTACTTTACAAATATAACCTCATTTGATCTTTGCAATAGTAAAGTGTTGAGGAAACTGAGGCAAATAGAATGACTTGTGCTAGGTCACTGCTTTTAAAAGACAAAAGTGGAAACAAATTTGACAATTTAGACAAATGGTCCGTTGAATATGGACAATAGATATAGAACTGAAACTCAGGAGAGACTGTGGATATGTTTGTAACCTGTTTGAACTTGGGAAAGTCGCTTGATTTTAATTGGCCTTATTTTCCTGATTTGTAAGATGAGGAAGTTCAGATAGATAGCTTCTAGGGCTTTCCAGATTTAGACCAATATGCTTATCCAAACTGGGCCGTTATGTACCAAAAAAAGAGATCTAGGGAGAAAATAAATGTAGAGAAGGGGGTCAAGAATATGGCCTTTAGGAACACACAAATTTAGGGTGCAGGAGGATAGTCAGTCAGAAAAAGAAACTGAGCAGTAACCAGATTGCTGTTTGTCTTTGTTTTCTAAGAGGATCAATGGCATCGCAGGTGATGTTTTGACTTGTGGGTGAATAGGATTTAAGTGAGGCAGAGCTGTACAAAATCATCAGCCTCACTCTTTCAGAGTCATCAAAGTCCAGTGACTGGACAAAAATCAAGACAACTGGTGATGGTCCAGGATGCAATGGATAGCTGCCATCTTTGATGTCAGTGGAATGGGCAGATGAGAATAATTTGTTCCATGAAGGTCATGGAGGTTAATTTCCCCCAGCAATTCAATAGGTAGGAGCAGAATCAGAATAGAATAGAGTCACAGAAGTTAAGGAAGGAGAGAGGAATCAAGAAATGGGGCGTAATATACACAATATGTAGTAGAAGAGGAATAGAATTAAGTCAACTTAGGAAATAAAAAGGGGATATTAGAGAAAGCAGTTACAGTCAAAGCATGAGGTCAGATTATAGATTGCCATGATTTGAGGAGCAAATAGGTGGTGATGAAGTAGAGGTAGTGATTGTAGGCTTATCTTCACAAAAGTATAGCAGGGAAAGGGAAAAGTGATATACCTTAAGAGCTAGAAGGTGATTCAGGGGAGGGAAATGAGAGACATTCTCACTTGTTTAGGAAGGAGGAAAGTATTGGACAGATGGAGGAGAAATACATGAAAGAAAGAGATGGAATGATAAGTGAAGAAAATTCCAAATAGAGAGAAAGATCTGGAATGAAGGCTTAACAAGACAAGAAGAAAGTTACTTCTTATCCTGTAGCAGAGGAAAAGTCAGTTGAAGTACAAAGATTGTGATGTGTGGAGGATGAGAGAAGAGGGAGTTTCTCACGATGCATAGTCTCAATTTTCTCAGGATAGTAGGCAGAGGCATCATCAGCTCACAGAAAGGAGAGCCAAGGCATAATTTGGGGCTTGAGGAGAGAGGAGAATGTCTGAATAGCTGCTGTGGAGAATGCGATAGGGAGTCATTCAGAGATAAAGAAAAGAATTGTCACATACAAGTGAGGGCCTAATTGCTTGTCCTGCCTCCCTAACAGTTAAAAGTATCAAATGGGATAATGTATGAGAAAAAAGGTTTGAATACTGTAAAGTGCTATATAAATATAAGATATTGTTCCTCTTCCCCTTTAATCTCTTGTTACTGCATGAAATCTCTATTATAGCTTTGGGATGAGGAACTGGGCCTCAGCTTCCTAGAGATGCTATGAATGGGTACATATGCTTGGGAATATAACATGCAAGATAACCCGAATGCATGTTTAAGCTGTAGTTTCAGAGTTTAAAGAAACCTTAGAAGTCCCTGATTCCCATATTTTGGCCAAGATAAATTAAGTGCCTAATCCAAGTGGAGAGAATCGTAGAGTATGGGAACTGGAAGAGGCCATTTAGCCTAACCCTTACTTAAAAGGAAACCTTACTCCAATATCCTTTACCAATGATCATCTAGCCTCATCCAGAAGCCCTACCAGGATAGGAAACCCACCACTTCTTAAGGCAGCCCATTTCCTTTTTGGACAGTCCTGTTAGGAAGGTTTTCTGACATCAAGGCTAAATTTCCTTCTTTTCACAACTTTTGCTCATTATTCCTGGTTCTACCATCTGAAGTCAATTAAAACATATTGAATACCTTATCCACATTGTATCCGCAGATACAATATCCACCACTTGTCCCAAATTTTCTCTCCTCTCCTGAAGTTAAACAACTGTAGATCTTCAACTGTTGTTTTTATGGAGGACTCAAGGTCATTCCCCATCTTTGTGGCTTTCTTCTGGACACTCTCCAGCATAAAAATGTCATTAAACTGTGGTGCCCAGAACTGAACACAATATTCCAGATGAGTTTCTTGGGAAGCATAGTAGAATGGGGCTATCACCTCGTCTATTTTTGAAAATTCTGTCTCTCTTAATACAGCCAGTGTCAAGTACTATGTATTTGATGGCAGACCACATAGTTATTGAGTTACAGAACTGGGATTAGAAACCACGTTCTAAGTTAATTTATACTCTTTGTTGTTGTTGTTTTTTTTAATATTACAAGTCAATATAATTTTGATGTCCTAATATTAAGAGGTAATATAATAAGCTAGATATAGATATGACATCCTACTTGGGGGCCATATTATAAATACATATGACATCCTATTTGGAGGGACATGTCTAAACAGGACATTGGCAAACTTGAGGACATCTTGAGGGGAGGGAAGAAGAAAATTGGTAAAAGAAACCCAATGCTGTTGATCATAGAAAAGAGAAGATTGGTGGACTATACAAGTAGAGGATTTTGGAACTAGAAGGGATAATTAGCATCCGTAATCCATTCCCTTCATTTTATATGTATTAAGGGCCAGAGAGGCCAAAATCACTCAGAAAATTAGCATCACAGCTAAGACTAGGAGGAAGCACAGTTATCTTTCTGTAAGGGTGGGACTCCAAGTGGGCTAATCACTGTAGCAGACTGTTAACTCTTCAGTTACATCAGGCTGCTTTTTTCAAACACTGGAACACTTCCAAAGTGGAAGAGGCATCGGGCTTCTCTTCTGTTGTGTCAAATACCAAAGTAGGACAAAGCAGGACAAAGTATACAGAGGGATATTTCAGCTAAGGCTTAGGAATTGTAATTGTCAGTGCTATTCAGCACTGAAATGGGGGCCTCAAAAATACGGGACTTCCCATCTCTTGAAGTATTCTGGGATTGGATAAAAAGACCTGGTATTTCTAATGCATTTTAAGGTTAAAAAGGTTATTTAAATGTTTGGTTTTATTTGTTCTCTGTAATAAACATGTGAGGTTATTTGTCTAATTTGCAGCAGAGGATACTAAGACTCAGAAAGTTTAACTCCACTAGTATCATACAGAGTGTAAATTATATTTTTCCTGGTCTTCCCAATTTCAACTTCAGTACTCTATCTACTACCCTTCACTGCCTGGTCGAGGGTAATTGTCTACCAGGACACTGGATATGAGATTTATTCTTTATGTAGGAATTTAAACAAGCTGACTCTAAGGTTTTTTCAACTGTAATATTCTGTAGGTTACTTCTATCTTGTTGAGAAATGAGATATTGTCTAAGCCCTTATTATATACTTTCAGAACTTTTGATCTCCACATTTTACAAAAGGTTCATGACAATTCTAGAAGAAAAAGAGTAGCTTCAAATAATGCAAATACAGTTCAATGTATAGGAGTTGAGGTCTTTAAAGCTAAGTAACTTGATAATGAGCTTCAAGAATCTGAAAGATGAGTTTTAGGTCACTGACCAATTGTTCTCTCCCCTTAATGATGAAGAACAAGAAAAAATATGGCTAAATTCCCACAAAAGAGTTTGGCTATAAAAGAAAAATAGTGACTTAATTATCAGGGAACATTTATAGAGTTCCAAAAAGAAATGGTTTTACAATTAAGAAAAGGTCCAGGACAAGATAAGGGCTCCAGAGAGGTCCATACTGGTGGACCTGACCATCACTTTGGGCTCAGAAGGCCTGCCCTCTTCCCTTTTGTTAACTCAATTGAGAAAACAGAGCTTCAGTGTGCCCTGAAGGGGAAGGCTGTTCAACACTCCCCAGGGAGTATTAAATACTGGGCTCAAAAATTTCTGTCAGAAAAGAGGTTAGGCAGGCAACCACAGAGGAGTTTGATGATCCCTTCACAACCCTTCCATCTCTAGCAAGTTTTTGAGTACCAGCCATTGAAGGCTTGTTGGGCCTCTATTAATAAAGAAACAAACAAATAAATAAATCCACCACCACCCCCATTCTGAAAAATCGACATATTTGCTCAAAAGGGCTTTAACTAAATTCATTCTATGAGCTGGGCTGTCAGTTTTTCTTGTTCGCAAAAAGAAAAAAAAAAATCCTTACAGAGTGGAGAATTTTTTTGTTTTACCTTTTGAAGATTCATCTTTTCTTGCCTTGGAGGGATTTTATCATAATTTCATGCCCCTATACTTTGCGGTTTATTACTTGGCCTATTACTCTTGCATTTAACTTCATGTGTTTCTAGTTTCTGTCATATTAATTTTTAAATTTATGTTCTAAAGTTTTGGTTTTTTACACCTGCTGCTTTGAAGTTGATGATAATATCTCGAGTCTGGCCTTTTGCTGTTGGGTTTTTCAACTTCTCACTTAAGAGCAGCATCTGCCACCTCCCAGTTGCTAATAGCTTTTTTTTCATCGAATGGGGCACCTTCTCAGGCTTGTTTTTTCTTCCTATTTTAACAGGGTGAACCTCTGGTTTTTGGAGCTAATCGGCCCATCCAGACAGCTGCCCCGTTTATTCTGGATGGTACTCCCTTGGCTTCCTGGAGTTTTCAAACACCCATCTTCCCACTAATGTGCAGGGGATTGAATTACTTGCCCAGCAATTAGTTGTAATAGGCATTTTGGTGGCAGTGGTATAAACACAAGGGCAGGGAAGGCTGTCATTTCCAGGTCTCCTTTTCTTCCCCAGAGTATGACAGTCATATTTTTAAAAATTCAAATGTAGTCTTTAACGATATGATCAAGGTTGCAATGTAACCTCAACAGGTTGTCTGTGTGTGTGTGTGTGTGTGTGTGGTTGTTTTGGGGGGAAGAGTCTGGTTCCGTAATTTTATCTAAGTAGGGAACTCCCAGAATGGAAGCACTTTTCACTGATGTAGCAACCACTCTACAATTTATTGTTTTTCAGGGTTCCCTGAGGGTGAGATTAAGCTGTATGCCCGTGGGGGTCAGAGGAAAGACCTGAATTTAGGTCTTGACTTCAAGAGACTGGCATTCTGTCCACTAAGAAATAATTAGGGTCCCAAGAACAGTCAGTCAGTCAGTCAGTCATATCACTGGGCTAATTTAAGCTGTAGTTCAGTTCAGAGTGGGGCAGAAATGTGTGGAGTACATGTCTTTAATGTCACTAACACAGAAACTGAAATTTGTGAGCAGGCAAAGAACCTATAGACCAGGGGCTTTTAACCTCAGGTCTGTGAACTTGGTTTAAAAAAAATTCTTTTTTGATTGCTGTATTTCAATATAATTGGTTTCCTCTGAAATCCTATGTCCCCTGTTTTAGAAATTTAAAATCATTATTCTGAAAAAGGGTTCACAGATTTCATCAGACTGGCAAAAAGGTCCGTGACACAGAAAAAGATTAACAACCCCCACCTAGAGAATTTTGGGGAACAAAAATGGATTAGATTGAAGCAGGACCTTGGGTAGGAAGGAGCAAAAGAGTTTATTTTATTCTTAAACAGGTTCCAAGAAAATAATACTTTATTCCTTAGTATTTTTGAAAATGCCCTGTGATTTCAGTCCTTTCAAAGGGAGTTGACTGGGGACAGATTGAACAGAGCAGAAGGTCCTGAACAGAGAACTAACTGATGGGTTTTTGCAAGGGGCTAAAACTGAAGCCCAC
>CM053586.1:50638155-50679459 GCA_028646515.1 Pseudochirops corinnae
TAGGAAGGAGCAAAAGAGTTTATTTTATTCTTAAACAGGTTCCAAGAAAATAATACTTTATTCCTTAGTATTTTTGAAAATGCCCTGTGATTTCAGTCCTTTCAAAGGGAGTTGACTGGGGACAGATTGAACAGAGCAGAAGGTCCTGAACAGAGAACTAACTGATGGGTTTTTGCAAGGGGCTAAAACTGAAGCCCACTGTTCTTGTGCCCTTTGCAAGGGAAAGGCTGGATCCACACAGTGAGAAGGAAATAAGTACCGTATCTTAGATTATTTCACACTAACAATGTCATTACTGAGCAAATCTACTCACAGGTGTTGGCCGTGCCTTTGGGGATGGGGAGGTACGAGCCGGGGCTCCAAGGTCTGCCCTGATAATTCTTCTTGCATTTCCCACAGTCGGGGCCTGTAGTGTTGTGCTCACACTCACAAGACAATTTATTGTTGTCAAAGACACACACAGTGGCGTGAAGGTTACACTTGCACCTAGCAAAGAAGAGACAAGGGCGTCATTTCAAGTCAAGGTGTCATTTTAGCAGCCAATATGGCTTCACTCAACTACCCCTCTTAGTAATAGACATTTTCTCTACTTGTGGGAGTGGGGGTCAGGGTGGCGGATAAAACACCCTCTCAGGCAGCACTTCCAAGTCGATGTCTACAGTCATTAACACCTTACGTTACAGGTTTATAGTTTTAAAGCCTGGAGAGTCCTTAGAAAGGATCTACTCCAATCTCCCCATTTTATAATGAGGTACCTGAAGGAAACTTAAGGGATCTGCCCAAGTTCAAAGATAAAATCAGTGGCAGCACCAGGATATGAACCTGGTTTTCTTATTCCAAATCCACCATCCTTTCCACTGCATCTGACTTAAAATGTTTCTAGCTTTATTCATGCCTGATTTAGAGGGCACAAGAAAAGCAATGACATAATTTAGATTCAGCAACCCTGGGAGACGAATTGTCCAGGATTATTCTGATGGCTTATTTTTTTAAATCAATATAAATTAAATTGGGTATTCAAGCATTATTACAAATTAAAAAAAAAACCAACACAAAACAGTCAATAAACTCAGAGTGTTGTCATTCCAGGCTCTGGGGAGGAAACTGAGTCCTGGAATTCTCTTTGCAGAAATGTTTTACTTCTCTGTGAGGTCTCAGATTCATACAATGGGCTTGGAATCTGACTTCCTAGGTGGACAAAGGGGACAGATGTAGAGGGCTCCAGAAATTCACTCTGAAAGAAAATGCTTAGAACCCTGGAAAATCAAGACATAAGCAGTGCATACTTTTGGGAGTCTTTAGCAAAGGTCCTGCCTTTTCTCCCATGAGCAAGCCAGTGATATATGAGCAGTAACAATGGAATATGCAATTCCCACAGAAATGTTACTATATCTAACATCTTTGACTCTAAAAATTGCAAAGGCCAACTTGCTATTTGTTGAGGCAGCAGGCCATAAATTGCACCTCACTGAGTGGTTGGCCAACTGTTCGGAAAAAAAGAAAAACCACATTTTACAGAATTATAGAGACCGGGGTCAGAATAATGAGTATGTGTATAGATGTGTACGTGGAGAAAGAAAGATGCAGCTGCATCTTTGCCTTTGTGAATACAGGTGCTCTTAAGGGAATAAAAAATAGTCAGGACTGTCAGGGCCAGAAACGAAAATGATTACTGGATTTTTAAAATTCATTTTTTCTCTTTCTCATAGGAATCTAGGTCATTGTCAGAGTAGAAATCCGAGTTCCGTATAGACAAAGCTGTGTGTTTCCCCCTCCCCCCTTCCAGTAGATGCCATGGATTTGGAAACAGCAACATCTCTTAGTAATATGGCAAATGAGGCTATCTATCAAGTGCTGGAGTAGATTTCTTTAATGACTGCCCTCCTGGGGCCCTGCCACCTGCTCAGAACACTGACCAATAACTACCAGCATGGAGCAGAAACCTGGGCTAAGAATATTACTGAGGCCTGAGTCAAAGCTGCCAAGCTGACTTGTAACTAAAAGGAAGAGGACCTTCAGTGGTAGCTACCCACTCATCGCTCCCTTGGGTAAAACCTAAGCTGCAGCTTTCTTAAGGGTCTGCTGGAAGTCACCATTCACTACATGCATCCTGTCTACTGTTTGGTGATGAAATCTAACAGGCTGCAGTGGTGACATTTAAATAATACTCACTCTGTTTGGAAATGGAATCAACACTCTAAAAAAATAACATTTTCAAAAGTCATTTTTTTAAACATGCCTGAAGGAGAGAGTTCTCTCTCCCTGTGAGGGTTATGCTTGTACCTAACAGAGAGACAGCTAGACAGAGACAGAGGGACAGAGACAGACATAGAGATGGACACAAAAAGACGGAGACAGACAGAGAGACGGGGACATAAGCAGAGAGGACAATGAGGAAGAGAGAAGGAGGAGAGGACAGGATTGAGGAGAGAGAAGATGAGGGTAACAGTGTGGAGGAAAGAGAGAGAGAGACAAACAGAAGAAGAGGGACACAGAGAGAGAGAGAGAGAGACAGAGAAAGGCAGAAACAGAGAGACGGGTGATCAAATAGACAACATTCAGGAATAAGTTGGATCTCAAAACTCTATGTTGCATATAGTAAAAATTTCTCTTTAGTCAACACCACCTCCCATAATTTCCTCTGTCACTCTGTCTATGACTGAAATCCTAGGGGTAGAATCACAGGTTATAATAATTTAGCATCCTATCTGAAGCTGAAATTCCCCAATGAGGAGAAAGCAGTTTAACCCCGAAGGATTTACTTGAGACATATTTGTAGTCAAAAGAAAAAAATAGTAATTTAAATAGAATTCTGTATGTAACTGCTAATGTTATTTCTACTCTGGTAAATGCTTAGAGGGGTCACCAGTATATCCCATTCTATAACTGACAGGGGTGTAAGAACTCTCAGTCTTCCTACTCTTTGTTAAGCCAGAGTCGAAACCATTCTTCCAGCCACAGTTAACTTTCTACCACCTTGAGGAGACTTTCCATATCTGCTCCAGGCACACACTGATTTCCCACTTCTGAAGCCCCTGGCTACCTAGCACTTGTGAGTTATAAGTGACTTTAAAACCCTTAAGGTCATAGATTTAGAATCAGAAATGACTAGAGCTAGACCCTTGATTCTGCTGATGAGAAAAATGAAGCCCAGGAAGGTTTATATAAGGTCATGCAGACACTAAGTTGAAGAGTCAGGATTAGAACCCAGGTTGGCTCCTGGTTTATAACCTTAAAAAAAGACATAATCCTACTGCAGAAATCACCATTACTATTTCATTTTATTTATTACAACACTTTGATCCTACGAACATGGATATAGGGTTAGGAAGGATCTTATAGGTCACCTACTTCAAATTTTTCATTTTAAAGAGCAGGGAGTTGAAGCCACAGAGGCTAATTAACATGACCAAAGGCACACAGCAAATGATAGTCACCCAGGTCTCCTGATTCCAAATCTTCCACACTCTTCACTCTACTGTGCTACACTCACTGGGACTCAGTCATCTGACTTCTCAACAGAGATGAGGAAATGAAGGCCAAAGAAAGAGAGGGATGATGGGGCAGTGTGAAATGTAAGCTGAAGGGGTTGGCCAATTCTGTGTTCCCTCCTAATTCTAACTATAACTCCCAAGTAGCTCCCACTGGCTCCTGAGAGTCGATTATTAAATTTCCATGGTGAGTATTTGTACCTCGGAATTCAGCCAACACTACAAGTCAGTTCTTGATTTATTGTCTTCTTGATTGTTTAGACTTGAGAAAGTGATGAATGGACAAAATAATAATGCTGATTAAACTTAAAAGTGTGTCCTATGGATATTTTTGAGAGCTGATTATTAAACATTTAGCAGCACCCTCCTGCCCCTAAGTAACCTTTGCTGAAGGTTACACAATGGATCGTTTTCTAGCAGCTAAACTGCTAAAGTGTGACTCTAATCTAAGTCTCTAGTCCTCAAGAAAGGGCATTTTGTTATTCAGTCGTGTCCAACTCTTCCTGACCCCATTTGGGATTTTCTAGCCAAAGATACTGGAGTGGTTAGCCATCTCCTTCTCCAGCTCATTTTATACAGATGAGAAACTGAGACAAACAGGGTTAAGTGACTTGCCCAGGGTCACACAGGTAGTAAGGCTAGATTTGAACTCAGGAAGATGAGTCTTCCTGACTCCAGGCATGGAACTCTATCTACTTCACCACTTACCTGCTCTAAGAAAGGGTTATAAATTACTCTTTTTTTCTTTTTTTTTCTTTTTGGAGGGGGGAAGGTGGGGCAACAGGGGCTAAGTTACTTGGCCAAAGTCACATTGCTAGTAAGTGTTAAGTGTCTGAGGTCAAATTTGAACTCAGGTCCTCCTGACTCCAGGACCAGTGCTCTATTCACTGCGCCACCTACCGGCCCAACTACTCTTATGCCTCATTGATTCTATTATCTCTAATCATTGTGTGGGTACTTGCTATCTGACAAGAATTGAATTGGGGTGTGTTTGTGTGTGTGTGTGTGTATGAGAGACAGAGACAGACTACAGGAAGACACAAAGATATACAAGAAGAGATATTTAATCAGATTAGCTCCTTGAAAAAGGTGAGGAAACTTAGATTTCTTTCTATCCTGTACAAGTTCTGGCCACATAGTAAGTACGTCACATAAAATAATGGAACTGAATACTCTAAGGTCTCCTATAGAAAATGAAACTTGTCCTTGAATTTTATGTACAAAAGCCACCTAGTATGAAGTACACAGATTCTCCAGAGATGGGTGAGATGTCAGAAACCTAATTCAATTCAAATCCATCCTAAAAGGATTTTCCAGCTGCCTGACATCTGAAATTTGACAATTATGTAAAAGAAATGTTTGGATGCTCATAAGTATAGCATAGGGGCATAAAAAGGTTTATAGGAGAAAAAAAGAGAAACAAATCATGTATTGATTTCAGGTTCTCTATGTACAGCTTGCATCTCAATGAATATTTAATTCAATTGGAAGGAATACAGGTTTGTATATTTAGAACTACATGGGGATGTTTTACCATCTAGTCCAATTCCCATATCTTACAGATGAGGAAACCGAGGCTTAGGAAGGCTGTGGTCTGCCCCAAATGAAAGTCAATTAATAAAGCATCTGTTATATCCTTACTATGTGCCAGGATTTGTATGAAGCATTGGGGATACAAATGCCAAGATGGAGGCAACGAGTGAGATTTGAACTCAGGTATTATGACTCCACAGAGCATTGATTCCATTGACCAACCTACAACCTGCCCAGCTCTGTGCTGGGTGTTATAGAGGATACAAAGATATCTTAGTGTCGGGGTTCAGAGAGGGGAGAGTCGGTTCAGGTTTTTGAAAGAATTCAATCAGACCTTCTCTTTAGCCAAAGGGAGCTTTATTAACACAAAAGCACGTGGGCCTGAGACTTAACAAGGAGCTAGACAAAGACTATGATATAGGACAAAGACTAGACTTATATAGCCAGAAAGCTATACAGACAGTAGGATGGTGATGTATTAGGGTTTCTAAAGGGGGTTGGAGATTTAGGAACAAGGTAAGTCTTGCAATATAAGGACACAGGATGAAGACAAAGAATGACACAAGATAAGGGAGACAAGGGAATTTTTATGACCCAGGATGGGAGGATACAAGGAATTTTAGGATAAGGGGTAGTTTTGTGGTATTTCAAGATAACGGGAGACTTTAGGACAACAGAAAATGGGCGACTCAACCCTTGCAGCACCTCTGTATTTTAAGGTGCCTTTAGAGGATAAACCAGGGAAAGGGCAACTCAACCTTTAGGGCATCTTTATATCCACATCATTTTGATACGTTCTCTGCCTTCAAGAAACATAGTCACCTTGGGGGAGGCAAACTAGAGACACGTGAAAGTAACAGATCTATTGGTAGTTTTTTCCGGCTTGAAGTCTCTCCCCACTCTAACCCATCCTCCAGCCACCAAAGGGATTTACCTCAAGCACTGGTCCAAATATGTCAAGTCTCTACTCAAGAATGTCCAGTGGTTCCCTGTCACCTCCAGGATCAAACACAAAATTCTCTGGAGTTCAAACCTTCATAACCTACCCTCTCCCTCACCTTTCCTTAGTTTTCTTATATGTTACTCCCTCACTACATACTCTTCGATCCAGTGACACTGGTCTCCTTGTTAATTCCTGGACAAGACACTCCATCTCTCAGGTCTGGACTTTCTCCTCTGGCTGCTTCCCATTCCTGGGATGCTTTCCTCTGCCATCCTCACCTCCTGCCTTCCCTGACTTTCTTCAAGTCCCTAGTAAAATACTAGGTTCTACAGGAAGCCTTTCCTAACCCCTTTTAATTCTAATGTCTTCCCTCTATTAATGATTTCCTATTTATCTTATATGTAGCTCATTTGCATACATTTGCTTGCTACTTGCCTCCCCCCATTACATTGTAAACCCCTTGGAGACAGGGATTGTCTTTTGACTCTTTGCATCCCTAGCACTTAGCACAGCCCCTGGCATGTAAATAGATGCTTGATAAATGCTTGTTGACTGGCAAGACAAAACACAACTAAATGTGTGCATGGGCTGAGACAGGGGTGGGGAACCTGCATCCTTGAGGCCATATGTGGCCTTCTAGTTCCTTAGTTGTAGTCTTTTGACTGCAAGTTTTACAGAATGAATCCTTTTATTAAGGGGATTTGTTCAGTGAAGGTTGGAATCAATCAAAGGGTTGCACTTGAGGACCAAGAGGGCCACATGGCTGCAGGTTCCCCATCCCTGGAAGAGATTTACAAGGAACCTCAAAAATCTTTTGAGCTAGCTCCTTCACTTTATAAAGCAACTAGGACTTATCAAGCAGCAGTG
The DNA here is from genome assembly GCA_028646515.1 of Pseudochirops corinnae. Taxonomy (NCBI): domain Eukaryota; kingdom Metazoa; phylum Chordata; class Mammalia; order Diprotodontia; family Pseudocheiridae; genus Pseudochirops; species Pseudochirops corinnae. The sequence continues at coordinate 50,644,990 of CM053586.1, forward strand.
ACTTACTCAAGGTCACAAAGGTAGTAGGAAGTAGGGTCAGAAATTGAACTCAAGTCCTCAGACTCCAGATCTAGTGCTTTTTCTGACATAATACATTCCTTAAGGGAAAATGTGGTGTGAGAAGCCAAAAACTGTGAATTTTCAAGGTTGGCTTCATGGAGGAGGAGGAACATGAGATGGGTCTAAAGGAAATAAATAAGGGGAAAGAGTTGAGAAGTCTACTCAGAATGGAATAGGTGAAACCTATAGGCAAAAGTGGCCATGGTGTGTTAGGGGAGCTTAAGAAAGTATGTGCACACTTCTTCCTTTACAGCCCATCAGTATAAAAAAAATACAAAAGGTCTTGATTTTACTCTTGAAGGTTAGCAACTTCCTCTGGTTATCTTCATAATGGGAGAACTCCAATTAATTAAACTTTGGGGGTGCAGGAGGTTTCTTGGGCACTAAACCAAGGTGTGTTTTTTAAAGAAACTTTATCTGCTGACAAAGCCTGGTTTCCCGGTTCGCTTTCTCAGTCACTGTGATGACTGCCTGTGTCAGAGCTGAGCATGTGAAAGTGGACACCAAGGTTCTACAATATTGCTCTATATTTAGAAATGTTCTCCTTCCATTTTCCACAGCTCAGTTAATTGTCATCATCCTATTCTGATCACACACTGAAATCTTTTATTGAAATCATTCATTGGGTGTTTTTTTCCCCTTCTCTCCTGTGGGAGAGAATGGATTTTGCAATGCTAGAGATTGCTTCTAATTTCCTAGCATGGTATAGCCTGCTCTTATGTGAGTGGAGGGTAAATCTGTTCAGCTGGTCCCTCGTGTGTGACAGGTACATTAGTCAGTCATATGACTATCATTTCCCCAGGCACACAATTCAGGAAAGAAAACCCACTCTGGAACTCCTGCCCTAGGACACGAAGTTGGGCTGGTAGTCAGGAAGACTAGAATTCAAATTTGACCTTAGATAATCACTAGCTGAGTGACTTTGGTAAAGTCACTTAAGTTTTGTTTACCTCAGTTTCTTTCAACTATAAAATGGGTATAATAATAGCCTCTACATCATAAGATTGTTGTGAGAATCAAATGAGATAATATTTGTAAAGGTGTTTAGCACAATGCCTGGCACATAGTAGGCACCTATTCCTTCCTCTCCTCCTTTCTGATTGATGAGTATAACTATGTGGTCGACCATATTTAGCCAGGAATCACCATGTTTCACATTCCATCTCAGCATTTTCTTCCCATCCACTTTGCCTGCCACTGTAGGCAAGGATTATTGAACCTTCTCACTGGTCCTACGACTTGGACATGTACCCTTCCCCAGTCCTATCTGCATATATTCCAGTTCTGAAGCAATCATCGAATTAATACTTCCATTCCTCCTGGAAAGGATATACTATCAGCTCTGTTTACCATTCCTGTGACTTTCCAAAATAAAAATCATCTTGCGCTTTTACCTCCCTACATGAGCTCATAGCATCATGAAATAATAGATTTAAAGCTGGAAAGTATTCTGGAGAAGTCAGGTGACTTATCCAAGGTTACATGGCTAATAATTCTCAGAGCCCAGATTTGACTGACTCCTCACTGCTGACTTTCTGTATTAAAATGCAAGCTCCTAGAGTTCCAGGGACTATTTCACTACTTTTGTATTTGTTTTTCAAGTTCTTCACATGGTACATGGCACAGAGTACATAATGCATGCTTTTCACTCATTCATTTATTCATACCTGTGTGGTGCAGTGCAAAGGGTGTTAAATTTGGAATCAGACAGGCCATTTTTGATTCCAAGCCCTGATATTTTTCAACTTTATAATAATGGATATATCTCTCAGCCTTATCTTCCCTGTCTGTAAAATGGGACTAATTAAACTTGCACCATATCCCTCACAAAGCTGCTGTGGAGAAAAGTAGTTCAAGCACCATAAATATGGCTATTATTGGGAGAGTGGCTATCCTGAGTAGCCAAATCTTTTTATAACAACAGAATCTTAGCATTGGAACATCATCTCGCCCAGTTCTTCTGTAATATACCTGAAAAGTGGCGTCCAACCTCTACCCCAAAATTTCAAGTGATGAAGAATTGTTTTTCTTCCAAAGACAGTTTATTCTACTTTTGTACAACTCTTATTGTTAGTCAGATTTTCCTTTTATTGAGGCATCAAAATACTGTGAATATTATTAACATAATGACTAAAATCCCTCTCCTTTGCTGTAGACTTGTGACTTGATTGGAGTGAGGAACTATTAGTATGGAAACTATCTCCATCAATATAGTTCTGTTAGTAAGCATTTATTAAATGAAGGTACAAAGAAGGGCAAAACAAAGCAAAATAAAACAAACTCATGATCCCTGCCCTCAAGGAGAGTGCATTCTAATGGGGGAACAACATGTAAGTATAACTAGGTCTATCAAATCATCTGCAACTGATAAAAACATTTGATCAGAGCTTCTTGTTGTTGTTGAGTCATTTTTCCATCATGTCTGACTCTTCATGACCCCATTTGAGGTTTTCTTGGCAAAAATACTGGAATGGTTGGCCATTTCCTTCTCCTGCTCAATTTACAAATGAGGAAACTGAGACAAACAGGGTTTAGTGACTTGCCCAGGATCACATAGCTAGGAAGTAGCTGAGACCAGATTTGGACTCAGGAAGATGAGTCTTCTTGATTCTAGTCCTGGCACTCTTTGCCTAGAGCACGGAGGGGTTAGATAATTTGCCCTTAGTCCTTGAACCCAAGTTTCCTAACTCCAATATCAGGCCTTCTTTCATGATTCTATATCACCTTTCTTGTACATTACCTTGCAGGGGAGCTGCACTCGATGCTGTATGAAGGGACTGTTCACATATACTCTCAACAACTATTATATGATATGATACCATGATATGTCTATATGCTATGTCTGTCATGTGATACCCCAATAAAGAAGGTCCATATGTTCCTGCCTCCATACTGCATTCAGTGAGCAGCCACAACCAGTCAACTTAAGGCCTATACAGAAGTCCACCACCTACATGTCCCTGAAGTTGTAGCTTCTGTTTTAAGGTCAAACAAGTAATTAACAAAAAAAATAAAAGCAGCCAGGACATGACCACTGATCCTCTGATTTCACATCCCACTCATTCCACCATGCCATCTCTGTCTCTCAATTTTCTGGCTGTTAAAGAACATCACAGAGTCCTAGAAGTAGAAGGGACTTTAAAAGCCACCTGGTTCAACTCTTACTTGAAAATATGAGTCCATCACATAGTATTCTGGACAAGGGGCTGTGCACTTTCAGCTTCAAGGATCTAATTGCCAAGAACTCACTAGCTCCTGGGGCAAAGTAGTTTATCAACAGATTGAAATGATAAGAGATTCCCGTGCTCAGATAAAACCTACCACCTATAACTTTCACCTAATGATTCTAGTTTTGCCCATTGGAATGAAATAGATGAAGCCTAATACCTCTTGTATATGAGAGCCTTTCAAATATTTGCAAATGTCCAGCTCCTTTCACTCAAAACTTCCCTTTACAAGGCTGAAGAATATGAGTTCCTTCAAGTGCTCCTTCTATGACTCCATTTTGAGTCCTGTCAATATCCTTCTCAAGGCACATTCTAATTTAAGGTTATAGAGTATTAGAACTAGAAAACGGCTATCAATCTCCTGATTGCCCCTTTCCCCTAGACTAAAAACATATAATTATTTGTTCTGAATATATTAGCACTCTCTTCCTCTAAAAGAAATTGCCTTCTATAAAGCCTAAGTATCCTATAAATATTGTTAATTTTAGTGGGAGTCTATATTGGATGCATATATTATAGGAATTGCAAAGCTGACCACGGAGTTAGGAAGACTTGGGTTCAAGTCCTCCCTTAAGTGCTTCTATATGCTTAACCATGGGCATATAGTTTAATTTCTTAATGTCTCAGGTAGCTCTTTAAGAGCTGATGATCTTGGAACTGAGGAGGAAACTCAAAAGGGAAGAGGGAGGTTGCAAAAATACAATCTATCCTAAGTGGTTTCTTTCTTTCATATTTCCCATTTTGACACAGCCCTTCATCTTTCCAAGGCAGGAGAATGAGAGCAATGCTGTTTTTACGGTTATTTACTTTGGAAACTGAGGTTTCCTTTCAATATCTATTCATATTAAAAATCCAATGGTCTGTTGAATAAGAAATTTCTTTGTCCCAAAGAATAATGGATTAAGAGTCTTGGAGCTTTCTGGGTCACCCTAAGCAATCCCTTGGTCAAGAATCCTGATGAACCTTAAACACATGCTAAAAGTTTCCTTAAAAGTTCAAAGTAAACCTTAAAAACTCCACACAGAGAGGTATTAGAGAATACAACCTGCTGAATTACTGATTCTTTCAGGTGTTACTAAAAATAATTCTTCCCAATTTCCAAGGATTCCCGGGAGTGTAGAATGAAATGCAAAGGGGAGCAGAAATTCAAGATGGGGACAGCAAGTTAAGGGTGAGTCAACAATTATGACAGCACAGTTAGTAAGACTGATGGGAGTGGAGGCTGCTTTCATAGAGGCAGAGCTTCTAGGAATATGGAGGTGATCATCCTAGGGTACCATGCTCTGACCAGATCACATCCAGCATATCATGTTCAGTTTTAAGTGTCCCAATTTCAGAAGTATGTACATTTACATGCTGGGAAGTGTCCAGAGGAGAGTGAAAAGCCTTGAGTCCATGACTTATGAGGCTTATCTGAAGGACCTGGAGATGTTTAGCATGGAGAAGAGAAAACAGGCAGTCGTGGGAGGGGGCATGATAGCTTTGTTCATATATTTGAAGGGCTGTTGTGTGAATGATGGATTAGGTTTCTTTGGTCCCAGATGGCAGACCCACAGATAGTAGGTGAAAGTTCCAGAAAGGTTAAACTTGATGTAAGAGAAGACTTCCTAACCATTAGAGCTATCCCAATAGAATCCCTTCCCACGCTCCTTTTCCTACCTTGGCAAATTTCTTTTGTACACCAGTTGGATTAGATGGTCTCTGAGGTTTCTTCTTGATTAAGATTCTGTGATTCTGAGTTAGCTTGTTATCCAAGGTTTATTATCATGCTGAAATGTTACAGCTTTCATTTATGATTTCTGTTTCTGAGGGAGAAATCATGCTAAGTACTAGAGACTGACTAATAAATGCAGTAATGGAATAACCATAGTGGTGGAGATCACTGTTCCTCATGACAGGACCAATCAGCATTAAGCTCATGACAAATGGTGATCTGTGGGTGACACCAGCAGCCTTGATAAAGTAAGGGTGTGCCAAACTGTTATGCTCTAGTTCATTTAAAGTAAACAGATAATTCATTGTTTCCTCCAGTTCTAAAAGTATGACTATGACTGCTCTAGAGATCCAATGCCTGTAAAGAGGTAAGTAGGAAGAGTATTGATAAGGCCAAATTCTATATACGCCATTCAGTGACTTGCTAATGACTAGATTAATTTCCCTTTCCTTCTATTCGGAGTCACTTAGGATAGCTTTTGTCCTTAAAATCCAAGGGGCAAAATAAAAGATATGCTTTTGTTTTCTCATGAACAGGTTTGGGATTCCAAGCTGAAATGAAGAAGAATTGCTTTCCCTTCAAACTCCATAGGACAAAATGACGCCCAATGAGTTGGAAACAAACAATTCCTCTACATTTTCCACCAGAAATTAGGATCTTAGCTCTGGAGTCAGGCATGACCTCATCCAGAGTATGAGGAAAAAGAGTGAGATTCAGAGAGGTTAAATTATTTGTCTATGGTCACACAGGTAGTGAAATAGCAGCAGCAGAATTTGAACTCAGGTCCTGTGACTGTGAAGAGGAAAACATGACCTCCTCCATTTGAAATACCTATAATTATTGTTTCTTAGGAATAAGTTCTACCAAAAATGCTTTACCAGTCTGCAAAGAAAATATAAATATGACCTCTTATATCCATTACTAAGTTTCCAAGACTAACTAATTAACCAGCAAATTGGCTAACCATCCTAAAGTGCCTTACAATAATCATATGGCCTGCAAACTTTGCAAAATTCTAAAATGCATATCATTGTCCCCTTAAAGCTAATATTATTTCCACAGTATGGGTATAAATTGTTTCTGTATTTTTTTTTCCTAAGGATACTTTCAAGTGGATTGGCCTAAATAGATAGTTTTATGGCTAGGAAAAAAGTTGAACCTGTGCAAAATAGTCTCTCTCCATTGGGGTAATGAGGAATTTGCAAAGCCATCTTCTCCTGTATTCAGTACTCTTTAGTTTTCATTACTAAATTCTAGAGGAAATTGAATTAGATTCCCATGGGTGGTATGGAGAATTGGGGGAAATAGCTTTTTTCTAATTCTCCCTTTCCTGAGGAGGAAATAGATAATATCTCGTTGGGAACAGCAACAACACACCTGGTAGGCCACTCCGGTGCCACACTCCCCATATTGTCCCCCTTTCACGCAGCCCTATTTTTGTTAATAAGCTCTAGAAAAGACATGAAATTTTAAAGAGACTTCTTCCAAATTTCCCAAATGAAAGGAAGCATGAGATCCTGTTTGTGATGTGGGACAGTACAACTTGAATTGTGTTGCTAGAAATGATCAACAAAGGTCATGATTGTCAAATTCACCAGTATGCTGTTATCCTTCTTTGTGAAGACTGAAAAGTTCCTATGAGCTGAAAACATTCCCATGTAGACTAGGGTGAGGACACTATTTTTTATTTTGATCTGCACCTATATCATTAGGGTGATGGCTCTATCCTTGTCATGGTGTATGTGGTTTTCTTTAGCCTATTTCTTAAAATGCAGCTATTATGTAACATATGGGCAGACAGGTGGCACAGGGATAGAGCACAAGGGTTGGAGTTGGGAAGATTCGAGTTCAAATCCTGCCTCAGACACTTACTGGTTGTATGATCCTGGGCAAGTCACTGCCACCTGCCTCTGTTCCTCTATCTGTAATATGTGGATAAAAAAAGTGTTTACCTCTCAGGGACGTTGTGAGAATCAAATGAGATACTATTTTAAAGGGCTTTACAAACTAGCAAACACTAAATTCTTGTTGTGTAAACCCTCTCCACCCATATAGGATCCCACTTTACTCTGATTTACTCTTTTAGTTGGTTATCCAGAGGCACTTCAAGGTTGTTACTTGTCCATGCACATCTAGCTTATGTCAGAGGCAATATTTCAACCTTGGTCTTCTTGATTCCAAGACCAACCCTCTATGCACTGTGCCACTCTGCATTTACAAGGATACTGAAAGAACTCCAAAAATAACAGGGTGAATCGAGCTAGTATTATGCAGAATTCATACAGAGTAACAAGAACATATATTTATATTGTTCTATAAGATAGAGAGGTGGGACTGGTCAATGAAAGCCAAGTCATGATAATATTCACAAAGAGATTTACATGGATGTTCAAACATCCAAACATTTGTGTGTATTCTCTGTGCATGCTCCCAGGACTAGACTCTCATTTGTGCCCTACATATATGCATGTATGTGTGTATGTATGCATGTATGTATATGCATGCATGTGCATATGTATATGCACACATGTATGTATAACGCATGCATATATACATACATGCGTATACCTCTACCTATATTTATATATACATATATATATACATAAACACATATATCTATCCATGTGTGCATAGATAGATAATATAAATATAGATAGATATAGATACAGATTTAGACATATTAGCCGCCTTTTAGGTATACATGATGTAGGGGTTCTACTCTATTCCAACCTTCAGTGAAAAGCAGGCCCAGATAACACTTGACTGATTCCTATTGGCCAAGATGATGTTGAAAATTGGTTGCTGAGCTGGAATTTTGTGTGTATACTAAAAGGGTAAACTCCAATGTGTGAGGCTCTTCTTGCTGGACTCAAATTGTAAAGAGGACTCTGGGTTGTAACAGGTCAGTGGGAGAGATGTTCATCTAGGCCAGAAGCCAGGATCTTGTAGCTGCCTAGCCAAGTCTATGTCTGGGATGGGTCCACTTCCTGTTGGTGTCTTTACTTTGGTCTAAACAGTGGTTTTCAACCTTCCTAACACTGCAACCCTTTAATACTCGTATGTGGGCATATCTGCATGTGGGTGGACCCACCTGGAGATGGGTAGAGGAGCGGTGTCTCAGTTCCTAAGACTATCGGAATTTATGTTTTCCAATGGTCTTAGGCGACCTCTGTGAAAGGGTTGTTTGACCCCCCAAAGGGGTTGCGACCCACAGGTTGAGAACCACTGGAGACTCTAAAACCTTTTGAGAGCTCTTGAATCTTCCCCTTCTTGGGCAACCATATAAGAAGGAAAGAGTTGCCCAAGGGCAAGAGGCCACCCATTGGACATTGATTGGGTCGTCACTCAGTGAAGGTGAAATGCTGAATAGCTAATAAGCATCTCTCAAAGAGAAGCTATTTGCATATGTCCAAAAAAGGATTGAATATTGTCCTCTCAACTGATTATAATCATTTGATGATTCTCCATTGCTTAGCATTCACTTTCTTTGTGGGAACAAAACTCCCTGTTTCACACTTGATTCACATTTGTATTTTAAAATTTCTTCTCCCCCCTCTACTCCAATAGGGAGGATATTAAAGATGGGGATATAATTGAAGCACGTGGGATCCTATTTTCATTTTGAGTAATCTGGCAACCTTAGAGCAAGGAGTGTAAGGTAAGATACTAGAGCAGTTAGAGGACAGGTTTTATGGAAAGATATTTGCCTGTGCAGCCCCAATCTAGCAGTCCCTGATTAGCCACTGTGCTAGAATTATATTGCTTTTGAGTCTATAATTCCATCTTTGAGTTGAAAACAACCAAGTGAGTTAATTAGTATGATGAAATTCCCTTTCTAGATGACAGACCTCAGGCTCAGAGAAAATAAGTGACTTGCTCACAAATCTAGTAGGTGTAAGAGGCAAGATTTGAACCCTGGCTGTCTTGACTTCAAGGTAGAACTCTAGTCATTACATTGAACTATGCACGCATAGGTATTTGTAGATTTATCTGCGAAAATATTTTGAAGTAAATCAATTATAGAAGCCAACAAAATTATGGGATTTATATTAATATATAAATATATAAGTATATGGGATTCACATATTTATATAAAATTATAATCATTATATAAATTATAAATATATAACATATAATTATACATTATAAATTATAATGATTATATAAAATTATATATAATTAATCAGGGAATTTTCCATTTAAAATGGAGCATTTTATATTTTAACTTTGTTTTTTAATACTAGAAAGATTGATGGGTTTCTTTCACTAACTTGTTCATTTATCATTGGCCAAATATTAAAAAGTAGCCCCTTTGCATAGAGCACTAGGCTAGTCACTGGGGAGGCAAAACATGGGCATGACAGACACACAGTTAACTGTAGTATACCGTGTTATGTGATGAATGTATTTGTAGGTCTTACACTGACTAGAATACAAGGTGCACACACACACAGAACAGGGTTGGGTTTTTTGTCTGTTTGTTTATTAGTTTCACTTTTCTTATCATGGTTGATACACACAGCAAAGGAAGGAGTGTGGACCAATGGGAGGCATGTACTGGAACCAGCTCAAACCAGCTCATAAGAGTGATTAAGTTTTCAGTGTAATCATATATACTTCAGAAACAGATAAATGCTGCAAGTCAGGGCTTGATTTGTGATTTTACTGATTGTCTGTCCCAGGCTTAAGAAAATGATGGAGAAAATGTTAATAATATGGATTAAACTGAAACGTGTGGGGCATAAAATTTTTTTAAAAAATTCTTTTAAGGCAAGAGCCAGTTCAACACTTAACACTGGCCAGAAGTTTGAATGGCCTTGAACTTCTTAGCTTTTGTTTTTCGTCCACCTCATCTGCATGTTGATCAAATAGAATACGGGTCACAAATGGTCTTCCTTACCTCAGTTGTGTGTGTGTGTGTGTATGTGTATGTGTGTGTGTCAATATTCCTTTGTAGTAGAATACCAGATATGGGTTTTAAGGTCACAGTACCCTCATTAGGGACAAAACAAGAATTACAAGGAATTTTTCTATTTAATTTGCATTGAGAGCTAACTATAAAGACAGGAAAACCTGGGTTCAAATTCTGCCTTCGACATATACTAGCTACATGATCCTGGGCAAGACACTTATCTTCTCAATTCCTGGTAAATCTCTAGTTCTATAAACTGCAGAGAAGGTGCTTATCTGCACTAGAAGAGGGAGTTTCTTTTCCTGGGAGTTCCCGATACCAAAGAAATCCCAGATCTAGTCACTGTTCCAAAAACAAACAAATCTCCAAACCTCAGCATGCCTTCTTCGGGGACAGACTCTCTGTAGTAGTAACAGTAGAAAATGGTAGCTCTAAATAGCTCAAACCTAGTAGATGGTAGCAGAGAGCAGCATAATGAGCAGAGACTCTCAACAGAGACACAATGCTCAGCAGAGTGGTGATATGTTGAACAGACACATGGTGTCCAGTGGAGAATAGAGGTAGAAGAGAAGACATCACCAGAGGGCACTGGTAGCCTTGCAGTGTCAGTGGGAGCTGCCCTGGCCATATTTATGGCCTGGCCACAGGTTCTTCCATCTGGCAGGTATCTCTTCACATGTTTCCTTGACATGTGTTCCCAACGTATGTACTCTCGGTAAACATACCTTGCTGACCAAAGTTATTTTTGCCTGTCCTCCATCCAGAGTGGTGTGGTACACCTGTGGGAGAATGCACCTCATGCACACCCATGCAGGGAATGGGATCATTTACTGTCACTTTATTTGTTATATTATATGATTAAATGTCTTTTGTTTTGAACTATTATGTCCTCTGACTGGATGATAAAAGGAAATGGCAGTACGGCTCATGAACTAGGCTTCCAGATCAGTTCTGATCTATAGATCCTCTCACAACTGGAGTAGATTTTTTGGGTCTTCAAATTTGAAAGAAGGTGTGATAGGTATAACATATCTAAGATGATGGACTAGTGCTTTTCTCATGGTTCACCATCTATTTCTCCAACAAATAGCCTTTTTCTACTTTACTGATTCATCTTTTTCCTTCCCCTTAAATGTGTATGACTACAAAGGTCTGGCATTTGACTGTCTTTTCTTCTCCCTCAATATTTTATTCCTTGGCAACATAATCTACTTGTATCCCCTTCAATTATTACTTTAATAAAGAGGTCTCTTAAATCCCCATTAAACTGGATTTTTCATCTTTCAGAAACAGCCCATTTTCCAAACTTGCTTATTATTAAGTACATGGAGGAGTGAAAAATAATGTTCTATTGGAAACCTGAGGGCAGGCATGTGTTGGAGTCAGCCATTACCTGTTACCAGGGCTGATGGTTAAATTTTCAGTATGAGCATTTACACCTCAGAAATCTTCAAATGCTACAAATCACAGCTTGATTGATTATTTTGTTGATTTTCTAGATTTATGAAAGTGATGGAGAAAAATCTTAATAATGCAGGTTGAATTTTGAAATGAGTTGTATTTCGTCATCATTATTAATGTAAAGATTATTTTGGAAGGTAAGCCAGTGGGGAAAGATCATCGCTGACTTGGAGACTCATAGGATCATGAAAATAGATCTAGAAGAGATCCAAAGTGAGGAAAAAGAATCATAAAAAGGGGAAGGACTTGTATGTAGTCACATGCCTAGGCTGGGATCACAGGCAAGATTTGAACTCAGGCTCTTTCTATTGTTCTCAAATGCACTTAAAATTGGCAATTGCATTAGTCAATAAAGGGTCTGTAGGAATTCAATATGTGAATAGAGCTTGCCCTAAGTATAATGTGTACATGTTATAGGGCATGGGGCAAAAAGAAGAGAATAAACAAAACCCTACTTAAGATTCCTGTGATGGTCTACCCACTACCTCCTGACGCAGTCCATTCCGCTTTCAGACAGTTCTAATTGGTAAAAATGTTTCATTTTCATCAAACAGAAATCACCCCTGTTTGACTACTTAACATTATTCCCTCTTCCATTCGGGGCCACGCAGAGAAAGTCCAATGTTCTTTCATAGAGAATACGTCAAATGCTTAAAATTATCATTTTCAATCAATGAATCATTCCACTAGTATTGTTTAAGGATCTACTTTGTGCCATGAATTTTGCTAGTCTTTGGGATACAAGTACATAGAATGAAACAGTTTCTACTCTTAATGAGTTCACATGTTGCCCTGAACTCTTCCTCTTTCTAGGGTAAATAACCCTAGTTCCTCCAAACTATCTTTGTATTGTGAGGTCTCTGGTCATCTCAACATCCTGACTGTTCTTCTCTCCTTAAAAAGAGAGAACATCTGTGTCAACATCCTATTTAAGATATAGTAGTCCCTAGAAGTGAAAGTAGTACCACCCAAAATGGTCTGAGCAGGGCAGAGTCCAGAGGGATGATCAATATTGTCTTTGTGGGCATTGACTCTTTTCATTCATCCTCCCACTAGATCAGTGGTTCTCAACCTGTGAGTCGCAACCCCTTTGGGAGTTGCCTAAGACCATCAGAAAACACATGTTTCCGATGGTCTTAGGAACCGAGACACTGCTCCTCTATCCATCTCCAGGCGGGTCTGCCCACATGCAGATACACCCACATTAAAGGGTCACGGCATTAGGAAGGTTGAGAACCACTACACTAGATCAACTCTTTTGATCACCATATTCCACTGTTGACTAACATTTTCCCCCAATGTTCTACATTCCATTTTAGATAACTCTGATAGTTATTAAGAGAATCTTCCTAATATTAAAGTAAAGTTTTCCATCCTATTCCTTCCACCCTATAGCCCTGGGTCTTGCCATGGCTTGCTGTAGAGAAGTAACCTGTGTTTATTATAAAAGTCATAGGACAGACCAGCTAATGGCTTTAATGATGCCTGAGTATTTGAGCTTGATGCCTCAATGCTGACCCTCCATTTGCAGCCTTGATGGTAGTATTGTAACAAAAACAAGACCCAATAGCCCCTCCTTTAGGACTGAAAATATCAAATGGGCAGCACAATGCTGCCTTTTAATTCACAGTGCAAGGAAATAAAGGTCAATTATCTCACTTACAGGAATGAAAGACATGTAGTAAAAGTCAAGTAGATATGCCACTGCATAATAAATATATTTCAAGCATGAAAATGAGAATTTCTTGCAGCAAAACAGATTTAAGGTTACACTTAATGCACTGGTAAACACAGAGACTGTAGGGAGCAATGGAGATAATCAGAAATATCCACATGTGACAATGAAACAGACCCCTAGAATCCATGAGGTGACATACATAAAGTGCACTGTATACCATGAATCACATTAGAAAGGCCAGTTATTTTTCTTCTTGTTCTTATTATCATTATTATTGAAGGGAGATGGTGGTGGTGTTAACAGTGCAGTCACTACTTATTATTATCAAAGCCCTGAAGGAAAGATGCAGGTTGGGGACCTGAGGGTCTAACATGCAAGTCAAAAGGGTTATCACAAACTCTGTGCCCAAAGAAGCACCCCAAAATGCCCTAGGATATGAGGCTGGAATAGAATGCTCAATTCAGCTGTGGAAGATAGATTCATTTGGTTTGAGGAGGCCACAGAAAGATGTCAGTCCTTGATTTCAAGGCCTGTTGGGAGGAGAGACCCTCAGACACCAGTCTATGGTGTATGAGATAAGATAGGTAGAGGCACAGAAACCTAATGTATTAAACAGACAGCAGGCCTAGAAGACAAGAAGATCTGGGTTTCAGTCTTGCCTGCTAACCATGGTGGAGAAGGAGGTCCCCCAAGGATCTGTCCTTGGCTCTCTTTTTTCTCCCATGTTACTGCATCTGGTGATTTCATCAGTTTCCATGGCTTCAATTATCTTTATACCGATGATCCTCAAATTTCCTTGTCCAAGTCTAATTTCTCTCCTGACATCCAGTCTCCCATTTCCAAGTTGCTTATTGGACACCTCACAATAAATGTCCTGTAGGCATCTTAAACTCAACATATCTAAAACTCATTATCTTTCCCCAGAAATTGCCCTCTGTTCACAACCTCTCTATTATAGTCAAGGGTACCATCATCTTCTCAGTCACCCAGGCTCATGACTTATGTGTCATTCTAGACTCATTGCTCTCTCTTACACTCCACATTCAATCCTATATTTTCACGTCCTATCATTTCTATCTTAGCACCATCTCTTGTATATTCTCCCTTCTCTCCTTTGGCACTTCAGTCACCCTGGTGCAGGCTCTCATTACCTCAAGCCTGGACTATTGCAACTGACTGTGAGCTGGTTATCCTCCCTTATGTCTCTCTCCATCCCAGGCCATCTTCTACTCAGCTGTTAAATTGGTCTTTCTAAAATGCAGGTCTGGCCATATCAACACCACCACCATTCAGTAAATGATATCTGATCAAAAAAGCTTCTGAACAAATATAAAATCCTCTGTTGGACTTTTAAAGTCAGCCTTAATCTGCCCCCTTCCTACCTTTTCGTCTTTTTTATTCCTCCCTCTTACTTTTATCAATCCAGTGATACTGACCTTCATGCTCTTCCTTGCACAGGATGCTCCATCTCCCAATTCCTACTGTTTTCTTTGCCCGCTCCCCCATGCCTAGAACTCTCTCCCTCCTCATCTCTGCCTCTTGACTTCTCTGATTTCCTTCAAGTTTCAGCTAAGTTCTTACTTTCTGCAAAATCCTTTACCAGTCCTCCTTAAACTTAGCGCCTTCCCTCTAAGACTAACTCCAATTAATTCTACATATTTATATACAGACACATATATGTATATTTATATACATATATATTTATAAATCTACATATACATATATGTACATATACATATCCCTGCTCTCAAAGAGCACATAGCTCAAGGGAGAGGCAACATGCAAAGAACTACATAAACTATACATATATATATGTGTGATAAATACATATACAGCATACATATATGTATGCATGCATATCCATATGCACACATGCATATTTACATATCCATTCATTCACTAAGTGTTTATTAGGACTACATGACAGGCACTATGATCGTCTGGGCATATAGAAACAAAAATAACATAATCCAGGCTGTCAAGGATTGTATATTCTCCTTGGGCCACTTGCTGATTATATGCCAGGAACTGTTGACTCTGAGGATACAAAGGATCTACTCTCATGGACCTTCCACATAGTCATATTTTGCAAAAATAGATACAAATTTAAATACCAGATAGTTTGGGGGAAGGTTGTGGTGTCAGGAGAAACTTCATGTACAAGACAGGCTGTATCAGAGCAAAGCTTTGAAGGAAACCAAGGGTATTAGAACGCAGGGTTGAGGAGGGAGTGTACTGGAGGCATGAAGGGAAGACAGGGTGGAAACATGCAAAATAGAATGTGACGAACAATAAGAAGGTGACATGTTCATTTTATGCATACTTATGTGTGTGCCATGTGCATGCTGCATTCTCCTATAGAGTGCAAGTTCTCTGAGGGCAGGGATTATTTTGTTTGTAACTCTGTATCCTCAGCTCCTAGCATGGATCCTGCCACTCAGCAAGCCCTAAGCACTCTCTGATTAATCAATGAATCAATCAAGGTTTATTAAACATCTTTTAACTACCAGGCACTGTGCCAAGTGCTGGTTAATTGATATAACCATGTTAATTGGAGTCAATCAAAAGTTTGACTGATTAAAAAAAATTCTTTTCCTGCTGATATTTATGATTGAACAGACATGGCCTGGGTCTGCTCCTAGTCTTACCTGCATGCTAATGCAGGCCTTATGGCATATGACATTATGCCATAATGGAAATAACTAGTTGAAGTAGTGCAGAGAGCACTGAGCCTAGGGTTAGGAAGACCTGAGTTCAAATTCAGCTTCAGACACTTACTACTTGTGTGACCCTGAGCAAGTCACTTAACCTCTCTTTGTTTCTGTTTCCTCAACTGTAAAATTGGGCTAACAATAGGATCTATTTCACAGGATCTAATGAGATATTTGTAAAGCACTTGGCACAAATTAAGTGTTATATAAATGTTTATTTTATTCCTTTCACTTTTAGGGTCATTGGGAATATTAACCAATTTTCAACATGTAATATGCTCACTCTTTCATTTAATTTCCAACTCATCTCTTCGTCTATTTGTAGTCTTTCTCCAAGATATATGTGCCAATGGACTAAGTCAACAGACTCTCCACTGAACTGAATATGTGTGAACTGGTTAAAACTTATTTGATTGATATGGCCCTAGGCCACCAGAATGCTTGAATGCGAAGGCCAATAAACTCAGAGACTGGGCATTGCCTTCCTCAAGCCCCTTGCTGTAGGACATGGACTTCAGTTTCCTGTGTCCCCGTCCCTCAGTCCTTGCTTCCTATTAATCCATTTACTATTCCTGACTACCTTCCCTATGGATGACAAGGGCCCCTTCTATTGGTGTCAAGCAGTTCTCTGTCTAAAACTTTATATAATTTTGAGCCCCAAAGGTCTCTGGGCTGTCAACCAGAATGCGAAAGTGATTGCTTAATTCTGTATCTGAAAGCTTCCCTGTAACATCCTGCCCTTGTCTGAGGACAATGGGGCCCATACATTAAGACTGTTCTCTCTTGGCATCTGTTTCCCTTCCCTTGTGAGTAGTTATACAGTTTGTTCACTGCTGTCCCTGTGAAGCTGTGATCCTCTTCATCTGATCTCTTCTGCACTATAATATGAGAGACTAGACAATAGGCAGGTTTCATCCGTTTGATCTCTCCTATGTCAATTCTTAGTCCAAACTCTTTTGAGTGGTTGTGAATCATATCTAAGAGACTCTGCAATGGATGCAAAGTTATCTAAAAACAGGCAAATCTGCAAAAATTTACGATTGGCTATACTGGGAATTTTTCTATTTGGAATCCACATTGGTCCTTGTCTATGACAATATTAAACACTGCTGGAAAGCATATCCCTCCTTGTGCATCTCCCTTATCAACTCCCTATTCCACTCCCCACAGTGGCTCTTCCAAACCTTTTCACCCCTTCTTACATTTTCCATAGTTCTTTCCTTCAATTTCTCCCATAAAAACTTTTCCTCATATTTTATGGAAAAATTAAGATCATTGGCTGTGAACTCCCCCTTCTCTCCTCTTCCCCATCTTCTATAACACTCAGGTGACTTCTACCACTATCTTTTCTTTACCCATGATGAAGTGGCCTTACTCCTTGCCAAGGCTAACCCCTCTACCTGGTCAAGGGACCCTATTCCACTCCCCAACAGATTACTCCCTCTGTTATCAGTTATCATTCATTTATTTATTTGTGGGCTTGTTTGCTTATTGATTCATTTGAACTCAGATCTCCCAACTCCAGGGCCAGTGCTCTATTCACTGTGCCACGTAGCTGTCCCTATCATCTTTTTTCTTATTTTCAGTCTCTCCCTATCTACTGCCTCATTTCCTGCTACCTGCAAACATTCCTTCTCCCTTATCCTGAAAACAAATAAACAAACCCTTACTTGATCTGTTCCCATTGCCACTCTTTTGTCCTATATCTTTTCTGTCCTTTGTAGCTAAACTCCTTAAGGACTGTCTACAATAGGTGCCTGACCTTTTTCTCCTCTCTCTTCTTAACTCATTACAATCTGGATTCTAACCTAATCATTCCACTACAATTGTCCTCTCCAAAGTTACTAATGATATCTAAGTTGCCAAATTCGATGGCCTTTTCTCAATCCTCATTCTCCTTGACTTTTCTGAAGAATTTGACACGTCAAACACTTTTTCTTCTTTGATACTCTCTTCTATTTTTTTTCTTTGCTATGCCACCCTTTCCTAGTTTCCCTCCTACCTATCTGATAGTTCTTCCTCTGTTTTCACTGCTGGATCTTCCTCCAGTTTACACACATAAGTCATAGGCATCCCTCAGAGTTCTGTCCTGAGTCCTTTTCTCTTCTCCCTCTACACTACTTCACTTGGTGATCTCATCAGCTCTCATGGATATAATTACCATTTCTATACTGATGATTCTCCACCTTTCTTGCTCCAATCTCCCTGCTGGCCTCCAATCTTAAATCTGCAACTGCCTTTTAGACATCTCAAACTGGATGTCTTAAAATTAATATGTCCAGACAGAACTCATTATCTTTCCCTCTAAACCCTCCTCAGTGCCCACTGTCTCTGTTACTGTACAGGACAATACCATCGTCCCAGTCTCTCAGGCTCACAACCTAGGAATTATCCTGGATTCTTCACTATCTCTCACTCCCATATGCAAGTTATTGTACAGCCTTTCACCTTTGCAATGTCTCAGAAGTATTTCTCCTTCTTTCCTCTGACACTGCCACCACTGTAATGCAGGTTCCCACCCCCTCATTCCTGGATTATTTCAATAGCCTACCGGTTTATATGCCTGGTTTAAGCTTCTCCCCACTCTAATACATCCTCCATTCAGCTGCTAACAGGATTTTCCTACATTGCATGTCTGATCATGTCATCCCCCCTATTCGATAAACTCCAGTGACTTCCTATCACTTCCAGGAGTAAATACAAAATGCTCTATTTGGCATTCAAAGTCCTACCTACCTCCTTTCTTTCCAGTATTCTTACGCCTTACTCCCCATCACAGCCTCCTGGCTATTCCACAAACAGGACGCTCCATCTTTCTGCCCTGAGCATTCTCCCTGGCTGTTCCCCATGCCTGGTATACTCTTCCTCCTCTACTCTGAGTACTGATCTTGGCTTTCTTCAAATTCCAAATAAAATCCCACCTTCTGGAGCAAGTCTTCCCCAACTCTTCTTAATTCAAGTGCCTTTTCTCTGTTAAATATTTCCTACCTATCCTACGTACTCCTTGCTTTGTGTATGATTGTTTGCAGTCTCTCCTCCCCCCCCCCCCCCATTAGATTGTAAGCTCCTTGAGGGCAGGGATTGTCTTTTACCTCTTTTTTTATCCCCAGGGCTCAATACAGTGCTTGGTATGTAGCAGGTCATTAACAAATGTTTATTATTTGATTGATTTAAGCCTTACTTGATATTAATAATCAGAGAATTTTTGAATAGTTATTTCTGTTGTTGTTAACTATATGTATTTCTCAGGGTGTTTGCTGTTTTGGGCCTTCCTTCCTTCCTTCCCTTCTTCCTTCCTTCCTTCTTTCCTTCCTTCCCTTCTTCCTTCCCTTCTTTCCTTCCTTCCTTCCCTTCTTCCTTCCTTCTTTCTTTTCCATACACACAATAGATACATACATGCATACATACATGCTTATACACACATACATGTTCGTGTACATGTGTATATAAACAACATACACATATACATATGTATATGTTCTCTGAGCTTCAGTTCATATAACCAAAATGCTATATATAGAATTTAATGTACCAGAAACATTTCAGTCTCAGCAGGTCCAAAACAGCTCATTATTTTTTATCCCAAACCAACTGCTCTTCCAAACTTCCCTTTTTCTATCTAAGACACCATCATACTTCCAGTCCCTAAGTGCCAAAGACAGAATGTAAAGGGAGGCAGGCTTTGACTCAACATAAGGAAAAACTTCCTTCAGATAAGTGAAGCTGTCCTTAAGGAAAATAGGCTGACTTGGGAGGTAGAGGATTTGCCCTCATGAAGGGGCTTCAAGCAGAGGCTTATCAGAGATTGCAGCACTTATCAGGGATTGTATAGAGGAGATACTTGTTGAGGAAATGCCAGATGACCTTGGAGGCCCTTTCCAACTCTATGCATTTTGTGATTTTATATAGGCTTATAAAGCACAAACTATAATTTCATGATAGATAGACAGCATTTGTTGAGAATTCCCTATGCTCAGGCAATGGCACTAAGCATTGGGGATGCAAGTAGAAGCAACCGTAAACACAGTCCCTGCCTTCAAGAACCTTACATTTCAATAGGGGAAGACAATACGTAAAGAAAAGAGATCTGGAATGATAGGGTGAGGAGGTAGCATTCACATGCAATGGCATGAAAGTAGCAGTATCTAGGAGGTGCTGTGGAGGCCTAGAATTATGCAAACTAAGGGTAAAGCTGACCTTTCCATACCCAAAGGTGGTCCAGGGGTGGAATTCAATATCAAAAAGGAAGAGAATAGAAATCATGGCTTGAGTGAAGACAGCATGAATGGAGATGTCCAGAAATATTGCAACTATCTTAAATGAGCATACTAGTTAAAATAAACATTTACCATTTAATTAAGAGTAATTTTGCTTATCTCTTAGAGGACTTTAGGGGGATAATTTGGCTATTTCATTGTCTTCCTAAAAAAAATCTGCCAGAGGAAGTTTGAATTGCCGCCTTGTCCATATTTTCCCATAATTACTCCGTAGGGGATCTAGTCAACCCACTGACCCAGCAAAGAAACTTCTTAGCTAAGCTTTCTCCTTAGGTAGGTCCCATTCCCAGAGCTTGGACTGTGTACTTGTTAGAGTCTGTACTTGTTGACCGCAGGGACTGTTTTTGCTGTTACTGTTGGTTTGCCTTTCTTTGTAGCTTTAGCAGCTGGCCCCGTGCCTGGCATGTAGTAACTACTTAAATGCAACTCTGATGGAGACATCTAGGTCATTTGAATCACTGAGGAACACTTTTAAATGATCTAAATATTTCAAAATACAAAAGCTTTTTGAGATTTGTTTGTAGGATGGGGGATACACCTGTGTTTTCATCAATATGGAGAACTCCCAGATGATGAAACAACCTTCACCAATGCAGATTGTTGCCTTCTTTGGAGCATTGAGAGCTTAAATGAGTTGAACAGTCCCACACAGTCAGTATGAGTTAGAGGCAAACCTTTAACTGGAGCCCTCCTCGTTTTAGATATTAAGCATTCTGAAACGTAGATATCATAGCCATTTCAGACATGTCTCTAAAAATTTACCAGATAAATACAAAAACAGACTGTGCTCTTAAAAGTGCTTCCAAATGACTAGAATGGTGAGTTTGGTATCAACTAGATCTCCTTTTCCTAAATTATAGTGTTTGTTTGCTTTAATCTCATTTTTATATACAGGGATTTCTATTTAAGCTATTAAAAAAATATATATAAAACTGCACTAAGACTTTTGGGACACCCTGCACAACTTGGAAATGGATTCAAAATCATGCAGTCTCACATTTGGTAGGGACCTCAGAACCCATCTAGGTCAAACTTTAATAACATTTCTTTTACAATAGGAGATTTCCTCCAGGTAAAATGCCGCAGTTCCTTTACCTTATTCTCTCATTATATGAGGGGAGAATTCTAGACTTGGAGTCAGAAGACCTGGTTTCAAATTTTGGGTCAGCCACATAACACCCATGGGACCTTGGATGAGTAACTTAACTTTTCTAGACCTCAGTTTCCTCATCTGAAAAACTAATGGATTGAGTTAAATGACTTCTAATCTCCTCCCACCTATACATCTATGGTCCTGTGAATGCTGATGCTATGAATTCAAGATACTTCATCATTCTGATTGCCTACACTGTATGACCTTAGGTCCTTTGATTGATACATTGAGATCATAGTTTGCTTAAATTCCCAAATCTTGATCAGACCTTCTGTCTATCCAATCTTCCCCCATATGTAATTGTGAAGTTGATGGTTTGTGAAACCATGCATAAGAATCCAATTTATCCTTATTGTATCTCTTCTTTTGTGATTTGGCTAGTATACCCACCAGTATTGTTTCTATCCTGTCTCTGGAAGCATGCAATCTAGGCCTTTATTAATTACTGTTGTTGCTGAGCTGTTTCAGTCCTATCCGATTCTTTGTGACTCCATTTTGGGATTTTCTTGACAAAGATACTGGAGTGGTTTGCCATTTCCTTCTCTAATTCATTTTATAGATGAGGAACTACTGCAAACAGGGTTAAGTGACTTGCCCAGGGTGATACAGCTAGTAAGTGTCCAATGCTGGATTTGAACTCATGAAGATGAGGCTTCCTGATTCCAGGCTCAGCACTCTTATCCCTTGTGTCACCTAGCTGCCCAAATAACTGATAAAAAAAATGTCAAAAGGGTAGGACTAAGGGGGCATCCACTGCACAGGCTGTTTCCTTTGAATACAATTCCTTTGAGATCAGGAAATGTTCATTTTATCTCAAGCACCTACCATAGTGCCTGGTACACAGGAAATCTTTGTTATTGCTCTTTGAGTCTGGCCAGTTAATTGGATCTAAACTTACTCTACTAGAATCTAGCTCATATCTCTCCATATTTTTATTAAAAATATGAGAGAACTCATCAAGTGCCTTGCAATAGTCTAGGTAAATTATATCTATAACATTCCCTTGACATATTAATACAAGAAATAAGGTTAGTATGGTATCACCTATTTTAGAATCTTTTTAAAAATGTTCTCTATAACTCATAAAATTATAACTTTATATAACTGTGATCTCCACAGTTCCCATGGGTTCAACTCTCACCTATTTTACCTTCAGAACACCCCTTCTGTGTATCTAGGCCCAGTGTCTCCTGAACTTACTACTCCATTACCAATATCCTATTGGATATCTCCAATACAAAGTTCCATAAGCATCTCAAATTTAATATGTCCAAATCTAGAAATTATTATCTTTTTCTCCCCCAATGCTTCCAACTTCCTAGCTTCACTAATTCTAAGACCCTAACCAACTTTCCAGTCATCCACGTTGACAAACTTGTAGTCTTCCTTGACTCTGACTTCTCCATCAGCTCTTACATCCAGTCAGAAGCTAAGTTTATCTCTTTGACTATTTCACATCTATCCCTTTCTTTACATTCACACTTATACCCTAATAGTGCTTGCCTTCATCATCTCTCTTCTAGAATATTACAATGGTCTCCTAATTCATCTTCTTGCCTCAAGGCTCTCCCCTTTCTAACCCATACATGACACAATTGCTAAATTGCTGTTCCTAAAGTATCCATCTCCTTCCTCTTGAAGGAAATGCGGTAGCCCCTTCTTACTTCTAGGATAAGTTACAGACACCACTGATAGGCTGTTAAAGGCACTGATAGTCTGACTTTAGTCTATCTTTTCAGGTTCATGACACATTACTCTTCCTTAGGCACTCTATGTTCCGGGCAAACTTTGACTTGCTGTTCACCATACACATCATGCCATTGTACATCTCAGTGCTTTTATGCAGACTGTTCATGTGCCTAGAATGCACCCCTTCTTCACTTCCATTTTTTAGGATCCTTAACCTCCTTTGAGGCTTTATTCAGATGCCTCCTCTTGTATGAGGCCATTCTTAACCTCTTTGGTGCCAATGCCCCCCCCCAAAAAATCCACATTGAAGTTATTCTCTATTTACTTATTTGTGCACAAATTGTTTCCACTGTGTCATTTCTTCGAGGTCAAGGAATGTTTGTTTTTGTCATTGTATCCCAAGCACGTCTGGCATGTAATAAAAGCTTCCTAAATCCTTGTCATATTGACCTGATGAAGGCATGTTGTCTCTTTGGGACCACTGCTTCCTCTTTGCTGTTTTTCACCTCTCATCCATTTCATAACACATTCTAGAATTTTGCTAGGAATCAAAGTCAGTTTCAGGCCCAGTTTGTATATGTTACCTTCTCTTTTATCATCAATGATATAGGCCTTCTCCCCCCCAACCCATTCTAGGGCTCGTCTCCCATTCAGTAATTTTTCAAGGAGCATTAAGAATGGCTTGACAATCTGAGGTGCTAGTATTTTGTGTCCCATAGGATTTTGTTCTTCTGAGCCTGGCAATTTGAACCTGTGAATAGTAACTAGGTGTTTCCTTTCTTCCTACTAAGCCCAGGTTTCAACTTCCCCTTAGCTATTCTTCTTAATCCTCTTAAATACCAATATCCACAAAAGTAAGAGTTATATAGTAGAAGCCAACATCAATAAATGACACCATTGGCACCAGATTGCAATCCTCTGAAAAGTCATGCTTGTCTCTATCCTTCTCTCTTGCTAACTTTAAATTTCCTGTTTTCTGGGCAGAAAGATCATCACCTGAAATCCATTTTGAGGCATTTTTTTTTGGGGGGGGGGTCTGTTTTCAATTAATAGAAGTCTTACATGTGCTCAGCAGCAATCCTCAGACAACTCCTTTAAGATTGCAATGATCAGCCATCACTTTCTATCTTTATGTGTATGTTGTATTAAAAAAAAACCACACACCAGCAACTGATATCTTGCACTTTCCTCCACTGTGCCACTGAAAAGGAACAATTTGGTGTGTGGGAGGTCTAAAATTGTGAAGATTAAATTACCATGTGAGTGGACATGGTTACAATACCATTCAAAAACATTACTTAACTCTCAACTACACTACTTTTTTTTCTTGCACATGCAGAGCCACCCAAGTGAGTGGTTGCAAATCTATGTCACCAGCTATTGTTGGAAGGAACTGGCTTAAACAGCAGTCTAGTTATCTGTCATCAGCACGCTGCAGAGGCAAATTGTGTAAGGTACTTTTACACGATGGGGAATAGGGTACGTTTGTAAATATGTTTCTTGTGGATAGTTTTCTGCAGCTTCAGAAAAAAATGAGATTAATTTCATAGCATCCTTTATAATTTCCAGAAGGATGCAAGATGAAAATAGGATTTGAAAATATCAGCGGTATTATCAAGACCCTCCTATTTACCGTCACTCCCTTGCTTTGATTAAAGCCAAACAAAAAGCAAAATCCTAACCTATCTCACTGTAGTTTTGGTCCCTTCTAGCTATAATTCTATGATCCTAAATAGATTTTTAATGTTTATGAATATGGATCCTGAGGAATTTTGTTAAGTATGCCTTACAAAGAATACCTCATGCCAAGTCTCAAGTAGGGAATATGCAAAATTATGGTTCTCTTATGTTGAAAATTCTGCATGGCTTCTGTTTTTAATGAGAAGTAGAGTTTGGTATTAATATACACTATGGCATCACACATTGTATAGATCTGTAAAGCACATAACCCTATAAATATACCAATTATATATGCATAAATCTTCATGATTTCTCACTATTCTTTGAATTTTCAAACTGCTTCTAAAATTGAGCTGTGGAAAGTGTTATTACCCAGGGGCACCAATGTGCTTGAAAGGACTACTGTGTAAGGAGGGACAAAAGACTGATGTGTGAGGCTCTGCCAAAGTGACTGAAAGGACTGATTTGTCAAGATCCATTGTTGTTCAACAACACATAGGCTTTCCCTTAGGTATTTTATTGACATAGGGATCACCAAGAGTATCTGGCAAAACCAAACAATACTGTGGACCTTCACAGCATATGAGATCAAAGTCCAATGCCAATGAGGTCAAGGTCCTTCCCTTAGCTAGATTTCCAAACTGGCTAATTAGATTCTCAAAAAGGAAAAAAAAAATAAAAATAAACCTAACAACTCTGTTCCAAGTCCACAGATGATACTCCTAATCCTGACCAGCTGTCTTATTCATGTGTGCTACTGACCAAAGCAAGGGTTAGTTACACAGATAGGGATGAATGGCTCCAAGGAAATCCATTCCAATCACTGGGATAATCAAGTAATCACCTCACCCACTTCTTTTTATTCCTGTGTTTAATTAATGCTTTTCTAAAATGAACCATTTTCCTTGTGACTGTTCAATGATACCATTGTCTGCTGTCCCTTACTATTCATGCGTTTCTGATATATCCCTAAATGTGCATCAAAGGTTGGTCCTCCCCCTTCCCACATACAAAGAAAACTTGCATTTAATCTCATAATAACTTAATGATAATAATTGCTTAACATTCATATAGCATGTTCAAAGTATTTTACATATATTATCTCATTTGATCATCAAAACAATTCTGTGAATTAGTTGCTATTAGTATCCCTTCATTTCAGATGAAGATATCAAGGCTGAGAGAGGTTAAAGGATTTACATAATGGCTCACAGAAAGTAAATGTCTGAGGCAGGATTTGAACTCAGGTTTTCTTGATTTCAAGCCCAGTGATTAGTCCATTATGTTACCTAACTGTCTAATACAATAGGGCTTTAGGTCTTACTTTTGTAAGTCCTTCTGTATTTTTTATACACACACACACACACACACACACACACACACACACACACATACATACACACACACCACACATACACAATCCCATTTGGTTCCCATCTTTAAGGAAGATTGTGATGGTATTATCACCAGCATTTTATAGAAGACAAAACTGAAGCATTATAAGATGATGTGACTAGTCCAAGGTCATACAATGAACAAATAGCAGACCTGGGAATGAATCTTAACTGAGGACTTCCAATTTCAAAGTTGATGTCCTTTCTACAACATCATATTTTATTTTCTGTATTTTATATTCCTTGTGCAATTATATGATAATAGTTTCTCAAGTTGGAAGACACCTCAGAGGTCATCTTGGCCCATTCTGACCTGAATGGAAATCTCTCTAAAACTTCCCCCGTACATGGTTATACAGCTTCCACTTGAGAGGAACTTGAATATCAACTTTCACTTCCTAAAGTTCTTGTCAAAATGGCCCAACCTCAAAAATGGATCTGGTTTGATCAACAAAAATGACAGTAAAAAAAGATGTCACCATCTTCCTTGTCATTCTACTCTCAGGAACCTTAGGCCTTGCCATCTATCCCAAGGCTGGACCACCTGTCTATGTTGGCTCTTCTCACTAGAATGTGGGCTTCTTAAGAGCAGGGACAATTTCATTCTTCTCTTTGTACCCCTAGCATTGAGTACAGTGTTTTATACATAGAAAATATGTAACAAATGCTTTGTTTTTTCATTCATTCAAGTTAAGAGATTTAATGATGGGAAGGTCCCTGGAGAAGCAATAATTACATCAACAGAATTAAACAAGAAGGTCAATAAGGTTAAGGAGTAATTGGTCAAATGAAGGAAATTCAATGCAATTCAACTGACCATATTTTAATTAATAATAATAACTAATATTTATATAGTGCTCACTATATGACAGGCAGTGTGCTAAGAACTTCACAATTATATCCTCTGATCCTCACAATAACCCCAGAAGAAAGGTGTTATTATTCCAGAAAAGGAACCTGAGGCAAAAAGAGGTTAAGTGACTTGAGTCACACAGCTGGTCAGTATCTGAGGCTGGATTTGAACTCAGGTCTATTTGACTCCAGGGCTGGCCCCCTATCCACTGTACCACGTAAATTCTTTGACCACACAAAAGGCATCACAAAGGGAAGGGAAGAAGGGAGAGAATTTGTAACTAAAAGTTTTAAAAACAAGTGTTAAAAATTGTTTTTACATGCAACTGGGAAATAAGATATACAGGCAGTGGGGTATAGAACTCTATCTTGCCCTACAAGAAAATAAGGGGGAAGGGAATAAGAGAGGTCCATGATAGAAGGGAGGGCAGACTGTAGGAAGGAGTAATCAGAATGCATGCCATTTTGGGGTGGGGTGAAGGGGAGAGATGAGGAAAAAATTTGGAGCTCAAAATCTTGTGGAAATGAATGTTGAAAACTAAAAATAAATTAATTAAAACAAACAAATAAAAACAAAAGGCATCACATATGATGAGTCTGATCATTTCCTGATGATATGTCCAAGTATTCGTGCCTTGTGTTTGGTTACATTGTCTTTCAAACATTGAACTATGATGGGCACAGACTTTCTAGATGTAAGATTCTACGGAAGCTTTTCTCACTTTCTAGACTGTCTTAGTTGATCATTCTCATTGGGGTCATAGCATTAACAAGGAATAGATGCATCCTGAAGCAGTATCTGTCTTCAAGTAGTTGTTCAAGTTTATTCAAGGAAATACACATTTATATAGTACTTACCATGTGCCAGGCTCTGTATCATATGGGCAAAGGTATTTTCAATTACATGGAAGAAGGATAAAAGTTTTACTGTTTGGTCCCAGAGGGCAGAACTAGGAGCAATGGAAGGAAGTTACCAATAGGCAGATTTAGTCTTCAGATAATGAAAAAATAAACTGCCTAACAATAAGGAATGCCTAAATGTGAAATGGGCTGCCTCAGGAGATGATGGGTTCTTTTTCCTTAGAACTATTAAAAGAGAAGCCAGGTATCCAAATGTCAGGAAGTTTCTAGTGGGAATCATTTTCTGGGGGGGGTGGGGGTGGGGTGGGGGAAATACATAGCTTCTGAGGTCCGTTCCCCTCTGCAAAAGATCCTCCAATTCTCTGATATCCAAGATTCCCCCATCCCTAATGCTACAAATTGATTAGCCCATTGTCTGAATCAATATGGTACATGTTTATTGTGGGAATGAATGAATGAAAATGCATGTATTTGACACTTTTTACATGCCAAACACAGTGCTAGGTGCTGGGGATACAAAAAGAAAAACTGAGATTCTCTCTACTCTCCAAGAGCTCACATAATTGAGATAGACAAGACAAAAAGTTCAGCTACAGGGTACATGGAACAGCCCAGAATTCCTAGCAATTCAGAGATGGGTCAGATGATAAGGTCCAAAAGTCCTTAGGTTATATCAGTATGTCTGATGACAGGCCTAAAGGACTGCAGGCCACAGGCACAAGGTAGAAAGTAAGGCATGGAGGACCTTAGAAAGAAATGGTAGGGAAAATCGGCATGATTGACATTCTTCCATCTCGTTTGAAGGAATGAGTAACTACAGGGCTATCTCATCTAAGCCTTGTAAACAGTTAAGCATCCTGAGCTAATGGAGAAGGCAACCATGGACAGCACCTGTGATTTTGGCAAGTTTTACTGCTGACTATAGTTTGAGAAGAGTTCTGACAAAGTTTGGGACTGGGGGAAGGGAAGAGGGAAAGGAAAAAGAGAAGGCAACTCTGTTGGTGGCAGATCTTCCATCTATTCAAGACAGGTTCTGGATCAGCCAGGAATTGGGGAAAGAAGTGAGAGAATAACAAATGTGGCAATATAGTTTAGAGTATATACAAGCTGTTTTAAAGAGAAGATTGAAATATATCCAAGTTGGCCTCTCTAACTAATTATTTCTTGTTTTGGTTCAGTAAGAGCCAAGCACCCTTGGTAACAGGAGAAGAGGCAGTAGCTACCAGATGCTAGAATGGTATCCCCTAGCATTCTGTTAAGTCACTTTATCACACCCAGGAGAACTACAAAGGCATCTAGATATATGGTCCTACCCTAAGGGCTTAAACTCTCTTGGAAGGGAAACATATTCCAATAGACAAACAACTCATACCCATTTGGAACTGCAGTATCTGAAGACCTTATAATAATAGTGGAGCTCTTTTGTTGCCCCATATCATGGCTTTAATCCCTTTATAGTAAGCTCTGGTGAAGGATCCACTTATGGGATCCTCTTTTCCCCAGCTCCTGCCCAGGAATCACTTCTCCTTAGCCAGGTATCTTTTTTCATCTTCAAGATTCTAGACCTTATCTCCTCTCTTCAGAACTCTGGGTCCTCAGATTATGAAACTTGTGGTTGCTTCAAGATCTGCCCATGTACTTCCCCTTTTCTCTCTGGAAGACTAGGCTTCAGGATTTCACTCCACCTGGCTTCATTTTTCCCCCCCCCCCCCCCCCCCGAGGTCACATGGCTGACAATATGTGTGTCTTTAATACTATTGCTCCTGAGTTGTTTGCAGTCACTCAAAGATCAGGGTTCTAGGAAAAGACGATATCAATGTAAATTTTGAATTTGGTGTATCTTCAAGTCCAAACATAGACAATTAGAGAAACATACCTAGAACTCAGAAGTGATGTTTTGAGTGGTGATACAGAATTAGGAGTTATCTGTAGGTAGTAGTTGAAAATGGGAATAAATGAGATTGCCAAAGGAAAACACACAAAGAGAGAAGAGGCTCAAATTTGGAACTTCAAATGTTTGTTTGTTGCTATTGTTCATCCTTCATTTTCAAAGATGACCAATGACATCATGAGACTGATGTCTTCACTCATGGGTGAATTGGATTTAAGTGAGGTAGAGTCACAAAGTCATTAGCCTCACTCTCTCCTTCAGAGTCATAAGAGTCAAGCGGCAAGACAAAAGTCAAGATGACTGACAATGTCCTCCTCAAAGGATGTTCAGAAAAAGATGAGGCAACAAAGGAAACAGAGGTAGGAGGAGAACCGGGAGACTCGTAAAACCAAGGGACGAGGAAGAAAATCCAGAGGAAGAAAATTATCTAATTTTGTAGAGAGGTCATTAGAGCCTAAAGATCCAAAATAAGTGATTGTATTTGATGATTAGAAAATTACCACTTACCTGTGAGGTAGCAGTTTCAGGGTGTATGTTTAGGGAAAGGGTGACAAGGCAGAAGCCTGAATGAAGGAATGTCTATCACTAACTGTCAAGAAGATAGTGAGGGGTGAGGAAGTGGAAGCAGTTTATCACAGAAGGTAAAAGTGTTGTGGCTGGATGACTAGAAGGAATAGCCCTTAGTATGTATGGTATTTTGTACTCTGTTAGGGAGCATGGGAAAAACAAGAAAACTATAAAGACAGGGCTTCAAGGACTTTGATTTTTGAGTGAAGAGACAAGAACAATGCATATAGGAGAAATGATATGAAAAAAATTTATATATAATTGTGTTAAATTGTGGGATACAGACACAAATGATGTATTAGTTCAGGGGGTAGATAAATAAGTGCTGGATAATTTAGTAGGGAGGATTTGTACAGAACTGAGTTGGGAGGTTGAGTTTAAACAAAGGTAGACGCTGATGAGAACAAGTCTCAGGGTATGGAACCAGGAAGATACCAATCCAATTAGAGAGTGAGTGTTGGAGTATATAGGGTGATAACATTAACATGGAAGACTGGGGACAAACTTACAAATTGTCTTGATAAGTAGGTAGGGATGAGCAGCTATTGCATAGTGGATAGAGACCTAGCTCTGAAGCCAGGAAGACCTTAGTTCAGTCCTGCTTCTAAAACATACTGGCTGTGACCGTGGGCAAATCATTTAATTTTGTAATCAATATGACCCTCAACAGCAAGAAATGGATTTCTGAAATAGAAATGATGGGAACCTTGGGGGGAAATAACCATTTTCTCTCTGCCTATGATGAGAGGAGAGTAAATCTGGGCATAACCTGTCATGTAACTCTAAATTCTGGGAGAACAGATTCCAAAGGTTTTAGAGGAAGGATAGACACCCATAGATTAACATTCCACTGGGGAAGTCAGTCAAAGAAGGATAGGAAGATTTCAAGGATGAAATTCTTATGATATAAGGAGAAAAAAAATAAGTTATATGGAGACTGATGCAGATATATGGCTAAATTAATAACTAAGTGATATTTCTAAACATATGCACATAAAA
This sequence comes from Pseudochirops corinnae, assembly GCA_028646515.1. NCBI lineage: Eukaryota > Metazoa > Chordata > Mammalia > Diprotodontia > Pseudocheiridae > Pseudochirops > Pseudochirops corinnae. Next base: position 50,676,116 of record CM053586.1, read on the forward strand.
TGAAATCAAGGACACATATTAGAGGAAGAATACAAAAAGCATGACGTAGCACCTTAAGAACAGAACTGTTGAGTGTTAAATCTGAGAAAGATCTGCTATTGGTGACAAAAAATTTTTCAAAAGTTGGGTTTTTTGTTGTTGCTTTAACACTGTACTGGAGGAAGGGAAGGATGGAAGGAAGGACAGACCCACTCCTTAGGCATGGATGGGATGGTGATAACTGACAACTGAGGGAAAGAGAACTATTTTATTATTGTTTTACATCTGTTTTCTTTAGAACAGTAGTTCTCAACCTTCCTAATGCTGCGACCCTTTAATACAATTCCTCATGTTGTGGTGACCCCCAACCATAAAATTATTTTTGTTGCTACTTCAAAACTGTAATTTTGCTACTATTCTGAATCATAATGTAAATATCTGATATGCAGGATGTATTTTCATTGTTATAAATTGAACATAACCCACAGGTTGAGAACCGCTGCTTTAGAAAGAAGAACGGGGGCGGCTAGGTGGCTCAGTGAATAGAGAACTGGTCCTGGAGTCAAGAGGACCTGAATCCAAATCCAGCCTCAGGCACTTAACACTCATTAGCTGTGTGACCTTGGGCAAATCATTTAACCCCAATTGCCCTGCCTTCCCCCCTCCAAAAAAAAAAAGAAAAGAATGGTCATTGTTTGGAAAAGACAATAAAAATGCCTATCATATTTTCAGACCTAGAAGGGACCTCGGAATTCTTCCAGGCCAACCATCTCCTACAATACATTAGGAAACTAAACAAGTTGTCTAAGGTTACATAGGCACTAAGTCACAGAGCTGAGAATTGAACCTTGAGCTCTGACATGAAATTCAGAACTTTTCCACTGTACTGTGCTCCTTTTATCTAAGACAAAATAAGTAGAGTGGCAATAAGATATCTCGAAGGTACCTCCTTATATGATTTCAAGTCATCTGTCCCATATGGGACATGTGCTTGGGCACTGGGGGAAAAAGCAAACAGTCAAACCAAAAACCAAAAATAAAAACTTGATTGACGTGAATGATAAGTCAGTGAGAACTGAAAAATCATGGGAAAAGGATAAGGTACTTTAGTACCAGGAAAAAAGGCAACTATTTAACTTAAAACAACAACAAAATACAGGAAAATATTATTTATAGACAATTGGCCAATGATCTTGACTTTTGTTTCTTGGCAAATTTTTTAGAGTATATTAATAAAGAGATGGTTGATGAACATTTGTATAAGGGAAGTAGATGGCTTCATGCATAGCAGATGATACCATGCTAATTTTATTTCCTTTCTGGACAGGGTTATTCAACTGGCTGACAAGGAAATCTATGGATATAGTTCACCTAGATTATTCTTGTGCAAAAACTAGAGAGAGGCTACATAATTATCAATTTAAATAGATCTGGACTCAGTGAAATGGCAAAACTGAGTACTCATTAATGATTCAAAGTAAACTTAGAAGAAGGTCTCCAGTGGGGTTCTCTAGATGATCTATGCTTCATTCGATGCTGCTTAATATTCTAATCAGTGATTTGGATAGAGGCTTATATGACCTATAGACCTTTATCATATGAAGCTGAGAAGGTAAGCTAACACACTGGATGACAGAATTGAGATCAAAAGATCTTTCTAAGCTAAACAATTAGGCTAAATCTAGCAAGATGAAATTTAATGAGGATGAATGTAAAAGTTTATATTTCAGCTTAAAAAATCATCTTTGTCTGGATAAGTTTGGGGATGGGGGTGGGACAGAATGTGTTAGACAGAAGGTTGCGTGGCAAAGATCTTTGAGAGTAATATGAGTCAATGCCTTAATATGATAGTCAAAATGTTCATATCACATGGGGCTATTTTAAGAGAATCATAACTTCTAGGAATAAAAGAAGAGGGAGAGTCTATCCTACTTATCCCACATCAGGATCGTAGGGTTCATTTTTGGGTTCTATAGATTGAGAAAGTAAACTTAGACATTTGAAAATTTCCAGAGGAGGGTACTAGAATAATTAAGGGCATTGAACTTTTGCTATTTAAGGATAATACGATAGCGATGGGGATGTAATCATGACAACAGAAGATTTCTATGGGATGTGGTAACTTTCTTCAGATATTTGAAAGGCATCACAAAGAAGAATTATACTTGTTCATCCAGCTTCAGAGGTTGGAAGTAGGACTCATGGGAGGAGGGTACAAAGTGAAAAATTTAAACTTTTTGTTAGGAAAACTTTCCAAAAAAATGAGTTAATCAAAAATGCAGTGTTTTGTCTTGGGGCTTAGCAAGTTCCTCCTTGTTGGAAGATTGAAGGAGGAGGAGAAGAAGAAGAAGAGGAAGACAAAGACAGAAAACAGAATTGTTTTCCTTTTAATTTACATTTTGCTGATTAAAGGCATAATGTTTTTGTCAAATAGAAAAGCAAAGTGTATGCATTGAGAAAACACCAGAGGAATCCACCAATGAATTGGGAAAAAAACCTCATCGACCATATAGTTCTCCCAGACACAAAAGGAATTATCACTGTGATATATTCTACCAGTGGTTGTCTCACAATTTGAAGATCTCAGAGGAGGGAGAACCTTTTGAAACAGCCCGTTTAATTTCCTTTGTCTACTTGAAAACTACTATTATGTCCTCTGGGTCTTCTGTTCCTCAGGCTAAGCATCCACAATTCCTTCAACTAACCTTAATATAAAGTTAAGCATATTTTATAATAAACATAGTAGTAGTGGTTCTGAACCAGTGACTACAGTTTGATTTCTCCATGAGGAAACTTCTGCTGATACAGATTAACACCACTCTGCAACTTAGAGTCTTTCAGAAATGCCTGGAACACTGAGATACTAAGTGATTTCTCTAGGGTAGACAACTAGGGATTGCTGTTCAAGGTAGAATTTGAACCCAATTCCACTTAACTCAGAGGCCTACTCTCTGTCTACTATTCCATATGTCTGGCACCTCTGCTATACAGAGTACTCTTTTTCTCTTCTTTTTTCTTTTTGGAGGGGGGAGGGCAGGGCAACTGGGGTTAAGTGACTTGCCCGAGGTCACATGGCTAATAAGTATGTCAAGTGTCTGATGGCACATTTGAGCTCAGGTCCTCCTGACTCCAGGGCTGGTGCTCTATTCAATGCACCACATAGCCACCCCTAGAGTACGCTTTTTCTAAAGTGCTTTCTTCTCATATAACAGCGGTAATCCCAGGTCCAAACTGAACAGAACACTCTTCCTGCCTATGGGCTCCAGTTCTGAGCCCACATAGAACAGGTTCAGTCCTGGGGAGCCTGATCCAAAAGAGAAACAATTAGGCTTTTCTTAACCTCTCTGGCTCTTTATAACCCAATC
>CM053586.1:50679959-50705980 GCA_028646515.1 Pseudochirops corinnae
GCAGTCCCTGGCACACACTGAAGTTCACAGGGTCCAGCACATCTCAAACTCTTCACCACGTCTCTTGCCTGGAACTCAAGGATCAGCCAGGCCACAAACAAACAAAGTCTTATCCTGGTCATGCTTCTTCAGACAAGCCCTCTCAGCCTTCCAGGCAGGCCCTCTCAGCCTTCCAGGCAAGCCCTCTCAGCCTTCCAGGCGGCCCTCGCCAGATTCTGGTCTCAGGAAAACTCCTTCTCAGTTCTCAGTCAGTTCTCAGCTTCCAGATGCTCCCATCCAAATTCACAGACCACTAATAATCAATCCATGGACTTTATGGAGTGTGTCCACGAACTCAAGATTATGAATCCCAGGTATAGAGGTTGTAGCCATCTAAAAGGAAAACTATAACACCATAGAAACTATTTATTCATGTTTATCTAGATGTAAATAGGGAGGACAAGAAGGCTTTGATTCATTGATTCCTTGCTCCCCTTTGCTCCAGACTATTCTATCCTTTCAAAGTAGGGGTTATGTCCACTCTCAATCTTCCTTCTCTCTTTACTACCAGAATTGCTAAGACCTTGATGCTGTTTTTTGTTTGTTTGGGTTTTTTGCTAGTCAGTAACATAAAAGCTGTTATATGTGGGAGAGAGAGCAAACTTTATTGATAAGTACTTATATGAGGTAGGTTCTTACTAAGGCTTTCATACAATGCTTTTTTTTAATAAGAAAAAATGCAAGGAAGTGGTTCCAACTCTAGAAAAATGGAAACAAGTATTTTATTAACTTTCAAATGCTTTAGAAAATGCAATTTTCTAAATTATCATCATCATAAAAAGCATTATCATTATCATCATAAAAGCTCACATTATATAGCCCTTTAAGGTTTACAGAGCATTATACCTGTGTTACCTCATTTGCTTTTCATCATCAACATTACCACCAGCACCACCATCATCATGACTATCTCCCACACCATTTCCATCACCATATCCATCAGTAAGGGGAGGGCAGATGGGGATAGACTCAAGAGATGTTCCAGAAGTAGAGTCAATAGGACTTGGTGACTGATTTGATGTGTGGATTTGGTGAGGAACAGAAAAGATTAATCAATCTAATTATTAGTAAGTATATATTAAGTGCCTACTATATGTCAGGTATCACTACACACAGAACATGCACATATATATGTGTATATATATATATATATATCAATAGATGGATACATATAGATATTGATATGACGTAGTCCTTGCTTTCAAGAAATGTACATTCTACCAAGAAAAATAGCATGTATTCTTATCTTTAACAAAATAAACACAAATGTAATTGGAGCGGAAAAGACACAAGCCACTAGAGAGAGTAGAAAAGATCTCAAGTAGGTCTTGGTATTTGGGCTGAGCTTTTAGTTCAAAATATCATTCTCCAGTCATCATTGGTTCAAATCTTCTGCCTATAATATTGCAAGAGCATCCTAATTGATCTCCTTGCCTCAAATCTCTCCCTATTTCAATCCACTCTCTATGTAGCTTCCATGTCACTCCCCTGCTCAATAAACTACAGTGATTCCCCATTATAGTTTTATCAAATACAATTAGTCTGTTTTTTAAAGTCTGTCACAATCTGCCTTCAACCTATCTCTCCAGCATTTTTATGTCCTACACCACTGGTCTGACCATATCACTCACCTGCTCGGGAAACTCTGTTTTCCTATTGCATTTCAGATTAGTTAGAAATTCCTCTGTCAGTTAAAGTCCTTCACAAGCCATTCCAACCTACCTTGCCAGCATTTTAATGTATTACTAAATCATGTTCCTTAACCACAGGCCTGATCATATTACTCCCTTGCTCAACATACCCCAAATGTTCCCTTGTCAAATATGAACTCCTTTGATATTTAAAATCCTTCAAAGTCTGTTTCAGCCCATACCTTCAACCCTGCTACATAGTATTCCCCTTCACATCCTCTTCAGGACAGCCAAACATTGTTCTTGCTGTTGCTTTCATGCGTCATTCCTTCTTCTGTTCTTGTGTGTTTCCACAGAATGTCCATTACGTTTCTAATGTACTCAGCGATGGCTGTGTGGCTGTGAGCATGGGCAAGTAGGAATTTGGTGTCATGTTCAGAAATGAAGAAATTGGGAAAGATGGAAAATTATCTTTAGGGGGAAGATGAAGAGTTCATCTTAGGAAAAGATAAGTTAAGGGTGTCAAAAGCCAAAGAACATATCCAAGAAGAAATATAAAACCTTCAGGAAAAGGTCACATTGGCAACACAGACTGAAGATTTATCATTTAATCTCCACAGAAGGAAGGAAGAAAGGAAGGAAGGAAAGAAGAAAGGAAGAAAGAAAGAGAAAGAAGAAGAAAGAAGAAAGGAAAGAAGGAAGAAAGAGAGAAAAAGGTAGGGAGGAAGAAAAAAAAGAAGGAAGGAAAGAAAGAAACAAAGAAAGACAGAACAGTCATAAAGATAGAAAAATAATCCTGAAAGGAGTATGTGATGAAAGCCAAAGAAGTGATGGCAGAAAATTATTGGTGACTGATCATGTGAATAAATATCATAATATTTATAAAGTACTTAAGACAGTGCCTAGCATGTAGAAGGTACTGTATAAAAGCATATTACCATATTCATTTCCTCTCCTCATCTGCCCCCTTTAGAGATATGAGGACTGAACAAAAGATCATCGGCAATTTGTTGAAGGAATAGATGTTACCCTGAAGTTTGTCCACTGATTTATGTTTGGGTTATGAAGGTTGGGAACCAGAGGGAAAATATGGCAGCTTTCTCAGTTGAAGAAATGAACTATATACTCTGTCTATGTTGTCACCATGGCTCATCTAGTTGGGGCAGTGGACAGAGTGCTAGTCCTGGAGTGAGGAGGACTTGAGTTCCAATCTGACCTTAGAAACTTACTATTTGTATAACCTTGTTTGCCCCAGTTTCCTTATCTGTAAATGGAGCTGGAGAAGAAAATGTCAAACTGCTCTTTACTGAGAAAACCCCACATGGGGCCACAAAGAGTCAGATATAAATGAAAAGCAACTGAACAACAAAATGCTGTCACCATGTTCAGAGACACTTGTCCCTCTTGCTACTCTTGAGCCATTTTTCTCTTTTCCAATGCTAATTTTGCCACCATCTCTTGCCAAATGGAATCCTGGCAGCGGAGATTCCCTTTCTTAGAACGAGGGAATATTATTGATCACTTAATGGGATGACTGAGTCAATGCAGTGGTTCACTGTTCTCCATTCCCACTTGGAGTAGCTCAGTGATTTTCTCTCATGTATCCAGCAAGAGAGCATTCATGTACAGTGGTAGCCAGTGTCATGACCTATGACTCCACAGAAGAATGTAAACTACCCTGAGTGAATGTAAATAGCAAGAGGAGCTCCACAGGAGCTTCCCATTCCATGGGAAAACTTACATATGACCCTGGGTTATCCCTGGTACCATGATATCTGTTCTATGTTTGCATACCATTCTGTCCTCCTGCCACCAAGTTAAGGGTGTTAATTAATCTAATAAGCCCTAATAAATCTCCACTTACACATTCCAGATGGCATAAGCCCCTTTTTCTTCAATATGTCAGTACTGTTTTGGAGGGTCTGCCTCTCTATAATTGTCATATCAGGGTAGAACAGATCAGCTGCTTACGTTTAACCTTGCAGCTGGTGTAGCTGGCAGAGTAGTCTGCCCCTCTGCAAATCTTGGATTCTTATAATGCAGTCAGTGGCGAAAATCTTTGAGGTCTTCTCCCTCTGAAGAGAAAAGAAGGTTCCTTGTCCTATTTGTTTACTCTTTTCCATTATTGGTGGAGTTCTCAATCATAGGAGAGTAAGCACAAGAATCCACACATCGGACTCCACGCTGGGTTTGGTAGCCAGCGCAGCATCAATAATGAAGGAGTAAGGAGTAACGTTTTTATGGGAATGACATTCCCAACTCTACCACTGTGGAAGAATTGACAGTCATGTGACTTTGGGATCTGAACTTGGGGTGAATGCTAGGTAGGAACTGAACTATATTTTGAGTCTATTCACCCAGAGATCACAATAGTAGATGGGAAAATATGCCTCAGACGTATCAGGGGGACAGAAAATGTATCTTTATCCTTGCTATATCACTAAAGCAAATATCCTTCTGTATAAAATATAAAGAGGCAGTTGGAGCCCTAGCTTTGCTAATTACTTTCTGTGTGTCCTCAGGGAGGTCACTTCTGTGGGTCTCAGTTTTCTCATCTATAAAATCAGGTGAGACTTAATAACATCTTATGTCTCTTTAAATTCTAAGTTCATAACCCCTTGATCCCCAAAAAAACAAACAAGGAAAGGAAACTGAGGTACAATTCAGAAATAGGTGGCACATAACTATCCACCTAGATGACATGGATAAATACTTCTTATATTAGGTGATCATAACCTCTTAAGAATGGAATGCTTTTAAATGAACTACTCTGTGTTACTGCAGTCTCCTAAGCCCTTTGAAAGTCTCTTTTTAGAGTTTCACTAACACTCTATCTTGAATGTAAATTTTTTATTTGTTCTGACATCTCTCAAGATTAAAAAAAAAAAAACTTGCCAAAAATCTAATTCACGAATGCACCTTAAAAAAAATGCATTCTGGATCCAGAAGAGTCATCACACCTTGGGTAGTCATTCTGTCACCTGCTGATGTAGCTGCTGGCTGTGTCCTTGACACTGTCTATATAGGACGCTCCCAGGGTTAAGCTTCACCTGGCATCTCTGCTCCTCTCAAGGGGTGGATATCTTCTTGCAGTCTGTAGCCTCCTGGCATGGAATGCTAAAATGCAATTTTGCCTCTGGCCAGCTGTGCTGAATACATATGTAGAGTCAAGGAAATGTACTTTGTACGTAAGTGTCCAGGGAACATGTCTCTATAAAGGCTTTGTTCCTGGTGTGGAAATTATTGACTGTTTTCTTTTTGACGTTCCCTTCTAACACTGTCCGTTGTCCAGCATATCTTAATGTCAACATCATGCCTTTCCCCTTTGGATGTTCTATGGAAACCACAACAATATCCAGGACAGCAAAGGTGTGCAAGAGAGTTTGTTCCATACATCCTGAAAATCGACCTTCAATGAAGCAGTTATGTTAAATATGAAATACTCCCAAAAGTTATTGGCAGCATTTCACAAACTCCAAATTAAGCTGTCTGGGCATGGAATCTCTTTTAGGCAGTCAGGTCTATTGGACTTTTTCTAACCCCAAGCACCTTAATTTTAAATTGCAATTCCCAGAGAGTGGAGTTTTTAGGCAAGACAAATACACTTAGGTCATATGCCTATGTGAAAAAAGAACCCTGTGAATCTAATTTGTTAAAAAAAAATCATAAGAATGGATATTTAAAGCTCTAAGAAAGCTCAAATGGTCTTTATAGATCATTGTCATCTAGCCAATGCCGCCACACTAGCCAGGTAAGGAAACTGAGTCCTAAGGAACAGAAATGACTTGCCAAAGGTCACACAACTAGCAAGCACCAAAGCTGGGATATGAACTCTTCTGACTCCCAAGTCCAGGACTCTTTCCTCTATGACAGATTTTCTCCTTGGGCTAGAAATCAGAAGTGGTTATATGCCCCTAAGGAAAAACTTAAAGACAGAAAGTTCTTCAAATCAAAAAAAATTTTGTAAGGACAAGATGAGCAGAAATCTAGGGTAGTCTGTATATATAAATATGGGGATGAAAGGGAGAATCTACATGGACTATAGCTGAATACAAATTAGGCTGGTTGTTGCCCAGACTCTAGGAACAAGAATGAACAATTGAGAAAGTTTGTCTCCGTGAGTAAACTCCACTACTATCCAACTCTTTGGAGCAATTTCCATCATTAAAAAAATCCTATATTAGGGGCAGCTAGACAGTGCAGTGAATAGAGCACTGGTCCTGGGGTCAGGAGGACCTGAGTACAAATCCGACCTCAGACACTTGACACACTTACTAGCTGTGTGACCTTGGGCAAGTCACTTAGCCCCAAATTCCTTGACTTCCCCCCTAAAAAAAAAATCCTGTTTTAAAATAGAAAGTGAAACTAACCTACTTTAGCCCAGCATTCTCTCTTTGATTTTATAGAGGCCACAACCTTCCATAGCAGACACCTCTCATCATCTGTAGAGCACCCTAAGTAATACATAGAACTTTAAGAATCTTTCTGTGAATTTATAGGAGGCATGCAAAGGTTAATAGGACTTTCAAAGTCCTAGGTAATCTGAATTTTAGCACCCAAGGGACCTTCGGTTGTTAGTACCCTCCTCAAATGAATACATACACACACTCACACACACCCATGTATATATATGTGCATATATATACACACATATATAGACAAGTATGACAAGTATATAAACACATATGCACACATGAACACACACATACATGTATATAGATATAGTCTATAAATAATATAAAGTCTATAAATGATATATGATCACCATATCTATCTAACTTTAACAATTTAAAATTGCACTGAGATTTCTCTCTCTCTCTCTTTCACCCTTGCACACTGAGCTAGCTACTTGCTCCTCTCTGGCAGGGAATATTTTTCATGTTTTCTCTGTCTCCCCAGTGGCAAGCACAGCCTCTTGTACCACTTAATAGATGCTCAGTGGATTCAGCTCATTTTCCATGTAGTTGATTATCTCATTTGAAAAGTCATCTTATCTTTTATTTTCTTTTTAAAAGGCTATCTTCACTTTAACTGTTTGTTCTGCTAATAAACTTCTAAAATTCCAAACTGACATAGAGTAAACAGTGTTTTGTGATATTCTCTTAAGCATTTAGAAATCACTCATTTCTAAAAATAGATTATTTAAATCAGCTTTACAATTATGTGCCATAAATCACAGATAAATGATGAAAAAACAAAAGGTGCCATTTCTTTCCTCTCTATAAATTGGCTTGATCTTCATTAACAGAATTATACACAACATCACTTTTGGAATCTTCCCATCCTGTGCCTCTTAGCAAGACAAAAATATTTTAAGTGACAGCTCTACTTACATGCTGGCCCCACTCCAGGAATTTCTGTGCTTGGATGATGGTGTACTGTCTTTCCCAATAGGAAAATAAAACATTTTGTTTTGATTTGTTTGAAAGAGAATGAGAATTTTTAGACATAAATCACATTTTTAGTTGTCTTAATGGAGAGCATCAAATTGTAAAGGAGAGGTTTTTTTAAATGCCCCCATCATCACAAACAAATGCATTCCTCCACTCATCAAGATAGCTACACCTCTAGAAAAGTTTTGCAAGAAATACAGTGATAATGGCACATCAGTAAAAATCCTGAACAAACCTTTGCAGGGAGGGTTGTAGAATTTGTCCTCTATTCTCTGTTAGCTTTAATTCTCACAATTCCTAAAAAGAAGGCAATTTTAAAAAAACCCAAAACTCAATATAAAGTAGCACAGCATGGCAAGGTGGTTGACAGAGTCTGATGAAGTAGATTTTTTAAAAATGAACAGATGGAAAGTATCTGAGTCCCTTCCCTGCCGGTGTGTGTATCACTGAACATCAGCCTGTGCACTTCGCAACCCCCAAAAGGATCCTGGGGTGGAGAAAAGTTATGAAGGCTGTAGCACACTTGTCTGTATAAAACACTCAAGATAAATGCTACATCTCACGGCTCTTTTTTTTTTTTTTGTTTTGGTTAGCTTTCCAGTTCTCCCAGAGGTCCCTACACTGGCCAAATTGGGGGGGGGGGGGCGTTATAATGCTGAATCAAGAAGATTTACCATTTATAATCATTTCATGATGTTGATGATAAAATGATTTCTGACACAGTCTCTAACATTTAAAGGATGTTAAAAAATCCACTCTCTTGTACTCTGAAATTAAGTTGGAAAGTGACTAAATGTTTCCAACTCTAGTTATAAAACTAGTAAGCATATGCATATTGATTTTTATAAGGAATGAGAACAAGAAAGAGAGGAAGACATGGAGAAAAGCAGAGAGGAGGAGAGGAAGGGAAGGAGAAAAGGGGAGGGGAAATGGAAAGGGATAGGCGGAAAAGAGAGGAAGGAAGGAAGGAAAGAAGGAAGGAAGGAAGGAAAAGAGTGAGGGAGGGAGGGAAGAATGGAGAGAGGAAGGGAGGAAGGCAGGCAGGTAGGAAGGAAGGAAGGAAGGAAGGAAGGGAGGAGAGAGGAAGGCTGGGAAAAGGGAAAGGAGGAGGGAAAAGAAGTGTGGAAAGATAGGAAAAGAAAAGAAAGAAACAAAAACAATGTTTTGTAAATTGAAGCATTACTACAGCTCAGTAACCTAATGAAGTGAGAAGAGAGGAGGATTCTTTTTCCTTGCTTACAGTATAATAAAGGGGTTAAAGGTTCACAATTATTGCTGGAATGGATATATAGGCTCCAATTCATCAAAGTTGAAACCATCATCCTACACCTTTAAGGTGTTCCTCATACTCTTAATGTAGCAGTCTCTCTACCTCTGAATAGTTCTATGTCACTTTCAAGTGCAACAACTCCATTTTGAAACTGGCAAGAGTGTTTTGAAATGGAGTCATCAAACGCAGACAGCCTTCAGGAAGCTCTTCTTTTCATTCGGGCAAACAAAGAGAAATGTTTTTAGTACAAAATTCCCTTTTTAACAAATAAAAGCATCTATTGCACTGCAGGGCTGCCCACCTTCACAAAGCCCTGGTTTTCATGGGCCCTCAGAAGCAAGCTTGCCATTGTAGAATTAGTCCAGGGACAGAGCATCTGCTGGGCTAATGAGCTCTCCTGCAGCCTCTTCTCCTGCAGGCGAATCCCCTAAAGTACAATCTTAAATCAGATACTGTGAATACCAAAAATATCAGGGTCAAGGCAGGCAGGCTAGTGAGGCACCAGCAATCAAACCTAGCATTTGGCTTCAGCCATTATGTGCCTTAAGATTTCCATTCACCTGGTTAATTTCTAAACATGTTGGTTCATGGCCAAAGCTACATTTTCAGTATTACATCATCTGAGTAATACCTCCAGTTGGATATTAATGTAATAGATCATCATGGCAGGTTTCTCTTAAACACCCTGCTAGCAACCCTGAACCATAAGATGATTAGAAATAGTAGGATGAAGGAAGAGCTCTCACCCCTTTGTTAGTACCTAAAGCAATTCTTTGGAAGGCTGAGCCTCCTCTTTCTTTCCTGTTCTTATTTCCTCCATGTGCCGTGCCACTGCCTGTGAGTCCAGCAGAGGTCATTAGGAAGATGGGCCAGCATCTGACGGAGTAAGTTGGTTGAAAAATCATAGGTCCCTCTTGTGTTGGTAATCTTCCCTAGAAATACAGGATTGTAGATGATGGGAAGTGGAAGTGGCACACAATGATGATTTTTACAGTCATGCATCACCAGCCAGCAACTTTCCAGCGATCTATAGCTCAGAAGAAATATAATTCATGATAAACAGGAAACAGTCTCCAGTCTTATTTATGTTAGCAAAGATGTCCTAAAAAGAGACAGTGGTCATCAGGTTATTTATTGATTTTTCTAAAGCAACCAAACACAACCACAATTTCAAGAAATAGCATGGCTATAATAGAGGAGCTTGATGGAACCCTTGAAAGTCTTGACTTCAGAGGTGGCAAGCAAAGGAGTTCAGGCTATAGAAGTGCTGTCCATGGTTGAGGGCTTCAGTTATGGAAATAAAATGCATAAGAGCAATCTTTTGGTAGTTGAGATTAACAAAAGCAGCTATATATATTTTTTTTAGTAAGGTAGCATTTGAGCCATTTGTTCTGATCTGAAAGAAGGTTTACCTTGTTCCTTTAGCAAACTCTCTGGCACCGAGCAGATGGCTACCCTATTAGCAACCATTTGCATTTAACATATTGCAATGATTTATGTACCACATGTCACTGAGCAAAGCAAAAGCATCCAGTGGCAACTCATTAGCTGAGTATAAAGACACATACATAGCTCAATGTACAGATCCTTCCTGCAAACACATTTTATCTTTTTTTTTTTTTTTATAGCTTGCTGTTTTATTTGTGTGGTGCAATGGAAATACTTATAGTGGGTAGACATGCACCATGACATTCCTCTATCATTACAGAAACACTGCTATAATTATAGATCTATTACCTCCTCTTAACAAAGATCTTTTTTTTTTAAACTGATGTTCGCTAGATTTTCTTTTCCTTTTTTCAGAGTTTGCAATGGACATTGATGTGTCTGCCACGTTTTATTTGTATTTGTAAAATGCTTAGAAATGACACAAATCCAAAACAAAGTTCTAGATGCATATTTGAAGAGGCTGATTAATTTTTGGAATCACTAAGGAAGAAGGCACATACAAGAATTTCAAAAAATAACACAGTTTGAGAGTTGGAATAGTCTTCTACAGCCAACTAGTCCAGTCCATTGATGGAAGCAAAGATCCTCAAAATATGGCATGAGGATACTGGAGGATGGAGGTGATATCCCCAGGACTGTTTCAGGGGGTTTGTGAGATCAAAACTATTTTCATAGTTATACCAAGATGTTATGTGCCTATAAAAATGTGTCTTCCTTTTCCAACCACATATTTGATTAAAGCTGGATTTTCTTCATATTCCTCACTCAAAATAATATATTGCAACAGATGGGACCCAGAAGTAGATATGAGAAGCCAGTTGTTTTTTATTATTCCAGATGTTAAAATTTTGAAAAAAAAAATGTAAAACATGTAATAGGCTTATTATTGTTATTTCAAATACATTAATAAAAAATACATTTATTTTTATTTCTAATATGAAAAACATTGATAGATCTAACCTACATAAACAAAAGTTCTTTGGGGGGCAGCAATAATTTTTAAGGGTATAAAGGGGTCCTGAAATTATTATGTTTTAGAACTGCTTTGTAAAAGGAATGTTCACTATTACACATCCAGTACCTGATCTTCTAGCCTCTTTTAAAGACCTCCAAGGAGTAGAGACCCATAACCTATCCAGGAAATCCATTCCACTCCTGATATCAAGGTTAAATTTGCTTCTTTGAACCTAAGTGGCACTGTATAAAGAGTGGATCTAGACCTGGAATCTTACTGAACTAGAGTTGGGAAAATCTAAACTCTAATCCAGCCTTAGATATTCACTACATAAGTGACTCCACCCCCACTCCAGGCAAGTTACTTAAGTGACTCAGTTTCCTTATCTGTAAAATGAGGATAATAATAAGAACTGCCTCTCAAATTTGTTGTGAGGATAAAATGAGATGATGATATTTGTAAAGCACTTTGCACACCTTAAAGTGCTATATACATGCTAGCTGTTTTCTTCTTCTTCTTCTTCTTCTTCTTTTTCTTCTTCATCTTCATCATCTTCTTCTTCCTCTTCTTCTTCTTCTTCCTCTTCTTCTTCTTCCCCTCTTTCTCCTCCTTCTCCTTCTTCTCCTTCTCCTTCTCCTTCTTCTTCCCATTGCTCCTGGTTCTGAGCCAAATGGAACAAATCTAATTTCTCCCCATGTGGCAGTCCTTCAAATACTTGAAGACAGTTATTGTATATTCCCTGAATCTTACACAGATTAAATATGCTCTAATTCCTTGAAATAAACCTGTAGAACCCTTACCCTAAAACGGAATGAGATCTTTACATTCTGGTACTTGAAGGCAATTAGTGGGGTTTGAGGGAAGATCTTTCCTGGGAAAAGAGGTGATAGCCAACAGTACAACTGCAGAAAGTAAGGCAGAGGCTGTATGAAAAGGTACTACAGTGGAAAGATCAATGGATTTAGAATTAAAAGTTCTGAGTTTGAATCCTAATCATGCCACTTAGTGCCTGTGTGATCTAGGGTTAGTCACTTAAACTCTGGACCTTAGTTTCCTTATCCATAAATCAAAAAGGAATGGACTAGGGAAGGCTAGGTGGCACAGTGAATAGAGCACTAGCCCTGGAGTCAGGAGGACCTAAGTTAAAATCTGGCCTCACTTAAAGCTTACTCGCCATGTGACCTTAGGCAAGTCATTTAACCTCAACTGCCCTCTAAAAAGCAAAAAAAAAAAAAAAAAAAGGAACGGACTAGATAAATTCATTCATTCAATAAGTACTAGCTATGTGCCATTCACTAGATTGCTAGATTTCTTTGGTCCCTCTCAACTCTAAAACTAGTGTACTCGGAGATTCATATCACCAAAGTTCATTGAGATACTAAAACCAAAAAGCAAGGCAGACAGAGAAGCTAGCACACAATCAAGAACAAACTTGTCAGAGTAGTGGTTGGTATTGGTGAAATTGTTGTTTTCCCCTGATAACTACCAAACCCAAGACAGTATTCTTTTCTGGGGTTGATGTGCTGGCCATACCCCCATTCCTTGATCTTAAGTGTGTGTAGTCATTGGCCCAATTGTCATAAGACACTTCCCTGGTATATAAAGCTGTAGTCTGCTGGGATGGTGTCAAAGTAAGACCTCTTTCAACTTTGGGGCATGCATGAACATTGTCTATTGGCTCCCCCATTCACTTTTCATTACATTAACTTTGTTGCGTACTAGAGATAGTCCTATTGCCTCACTGGGGCACTAGCTAAATGCCATTTACTGTGCTAGATTTCTTCAGTCCCTCCAGCTCTAAATCTAGGGTGCTAGGATTGCTTGGTGTTCTAGTGTTCTGGATTGGTTTTACCCACTCCAGCAGGGGATTATGATTAGATTAAGTAAATTTGGGGTTCTTGAACATGGAAGTGGAACATAAACATCAAACATGTAACTATCCCTGCATATATAGCTAGGTTGAAGCAGAGAAGTTCATAGGAGGTAAGTAGCTTGAAGAATGAAGAAATGAGGGTATTTGAAGAAATATCAATGTGTATGCTACATTCCCTAATATAATGATAGGAGTACAGGTGGAGATAGAGGCTACAAGCTAGGAGTTGAACTCACTGAGACATGATGATGTCTTGAGAACTGATAAATACTGTCCACTAGGATCTGGATTTAATGATTTGTCAGAATGAACTTTGAATAATCAAAGATTGTTGAACCATAGCATTAGAAGGAGAGTTTAGGGGCAGCTAGGTGGTTCAGTGAATAGAACACCAGCCCTGGAGTCAGGAGGACCTGAGTTCAAATCTGGCCCCAGACACTTAACACTTACTAGCCATGTAACCTTGGGCAAGTCACTTAACTCCAATTGCCCTGCCTTCCCCCCTCCAAAAAAAGCAAACAAAACAAAAAAAACCCAAAAAACAGAAGGAGAGTTTAAATGTGGAAATGAGGAGCAAGAAGTATTCTTGTTCCCCTACTCAGACCAGTCAGTTGAGGAAAGGGACTTTAGGCTAGAACTAGTAAGGATGGTGATAGATGTAACATCATCTGGGGTAAGTCTATATGGATCTGATTATAGTAGTGACCATATTGCAATGGGGGACTTTTTTTTTGGTGGAAGATTTGCATCTACTTC
Organism: Pseudochirops corinnae; assembly: GCA_028646515.1. Lineage (NCBI taxonomy): Eukaryota > Metazoa > Chordata > Mammalia > Diprotodontia > Pseudocheiridae > Pseudochirops > Pseudochirops corinnae. The sequence continues at coordinate 50,693,326 of CM053586.1, forward strand.
TTGGCTTAGCAAGATATGACCATTGTTTCCTCTCCAGGTTTTCTGCTCTGACAGTACCTCTCATTGACCAAGTAAGATATCCCAGATTTTTCCATTGACACTAGAGATGGATGGAACACTCAATGATATGCACAACCAATTCATCTTGACCTCTTTCATGATCTAACAAGACTTATCAAGAGAGTTCATTGTAGAGACTGAAGCAATCAGTGTCCACACAAGGGACATCATCTCAGAGGCTGCATCAACACTTATTTTCTCCTCCCCTTTTCAGCTAAATTCCTTGAACAAAAGCCATCTCACTAACTCCACTTTTAAAATTTCTTCATTCCAGCTTTCAACCTCATTATTCAACTGAAACTGTCCTCTCCAAAGTTTTGAATGATCTCTTATTTGTCCTAAATTTCTCATTCTCATCCATTTTTTTACTTCATTTAAACATTTGAGTCTGTCGACCGACTTTTCCTCTTTGATATTCTCTCCTCTAAGTTTTTGAGGCATTGCTACTCTTGAGTCTCCTTCTAATTGTAGGATTTCTCAGTTCCCTTTGTTGGATCTATAGCCAAGTAATAACCAATAACTATAGACCCAAGTGCTTATCTCTTTTTATCTTTTCACTCTCTCTTTGGTGGTCTCACCACTTCCCATGATTTTGATGATCACCTCTATGCAGTTGACTCCCAGATCTCTAAATCTAGCACTATTCTCTCTCCTGAGACAGAATTTTCAAAAAGTATTTAGTGATTTCCCAGGAATGCTTAGAAAATAAGTGACTTTTCAGGGTCATAGAGTTAATTTGATGAGGAGCAGGACTCGAATCCTGTTCTTCCTGACATTGAGGATGGCTCTTCCCACCATGTCAGCCAGCCTCACAAGAGGAATATGGTAATAACCAAATTACATAAGTGCTGTTTAGTAGCGAGATAATATATAAAGGTGGGCTATTATCACCATTACAGAAAAGAAAACAGTTATACAGAATGGAAGAGGGAGTTTACTTTGTTTCTCTCTTATGTGGTTTTGAGACTTCAGCTCCTCCCCTTTCCCACTCTTTCTTTTTCCCTCTTCTTCGTCTATGTCAAAAAGAATTCCACCTCTGCTTCTATGGATCAAGGTAACTATGTTTGGCCTGGAGCACACAGGGAATTGCCCTGAATAAACCAGCAAATCTTTTCTATCTGTGGTTTTTATCTTACAGAATCTATCAATACACCCTGTCAGAAGAGACTCTGAGGCACTTGTAAAAATAAACACGTGCCCAAGCCCTAAAGGAAATTAGGGCTTGTGTAAGTGAACTCTCTAAGAAGGTATGCCTGAGAATTAGTCAATGTGCCTCAGAGAATATTAGAGAATATTAACATATTCCCATTCTCAATCCTATTCTCTTCTTGTCTACTATTCACCAAAATCTGTGCCTAGGGAGAGTTCTAGAAACATATTGTAGGCAGATGTCCATCTATTTACCTGATCTAGCAATCTGCAGAACAGAGGGAAGGAAGAAGAAGAAATTATATTAATCCCCTGGACAGAACTCATATTAATTTTTAGACCCATTTAAGGGATCCAGAAAATAATCTAAGACTACTTCTCTACAGCAACTGAATTTGGATTGTACCAATAATTTTTGGGTTCTAAGATGTTCTGGAGCATTACTTATTTATTCAGTATGGACTACACCAAAGGTCAGCAAACCTGCAGGACCTGCTAATTTGTATGGTCCATGACCTAAGAAAGGTTGGCCAGGGACTACATCATATGCCAAAGTCTCCTCTTGAACTACGACCACAACTGCCTTATATGAGTTTCCTTGGAATGTAGGTTCCTTGAGGGTGGGACTGGCTTGTTTTTCGCATTTTTATCTCCTGTGCTTAGCATAATACCTATCGTACAGCAAGCTCTTTAATAAATGCTTTTTCATGAACACAGAATGATCTTTTCTCCTTGCAGTTCATGTCAAAGCCACATTACAGTAAGTAATTTCCTCAGTCCTCCATATTTTGCATAGTAAAATCATACTGTAAATCTCTACATACACTGTGATTAGTAGGCAAAAATCTAATAGAATAATCAGTACAGAGGAAAGAAACAAATAATCAGATTGCAAAGATGCTTCTTGCTTCATAATCATCCATGCTAAGCAAATATAAGATATGTAACCCTAAGAGAGATCCTCTTGCCTCGGCAGAGAATTCTTACTTTCCATAAATAACATTTATATTTAATGAAAGTGGGATTAACTTTGTATTGAAAATTGAACCTGTTGTTCAGTCTGATTAAACAACATGGGGCCTTACAAATCCACACTTTACTCAATATTTCAGCAGAGCTGGAGTTAATTTCATTGCATGAAATTCCCAGGGCCTATTGCCATCCCCTTCTTACCTGCGCTAAGGGAAAAAGGAGATCATATTTCTTTTGGACTGATTGCTTTTACTATAACACATCATTGGTGGATTTGGGTAAGTGATAAGAGAGTGCCAGTGAGAGTCTATCATGTGAAACCCTTCATGCTTGACTCTAGCCTACCTTTCTAGTCCTCTTCCCTCTTACTCCCTTTCAGGCATGCTATATTGTAGACAAACTGGCCTCTTGACTTCTTTTTTTTTTTTTTTTTAACTGCAAAGCACCCTGCTAACCATCTCTTTTCCCAATACCTAGAATGTATTGCCTCCTTACCTGTAATCTGTGGAATGCTAAGCTTCCTTCAAGGCTTATCCCAAGAGAAATCTCCTCCAAGAGGACTATTTGGTTTTCCCCAGTTGCTAAAGCCTCCTCTAAAAATTACTTTGTGTATAAATGTATATATCTGTACATATATGGGTGTAAACATATGTACACATACACACAAGCATAGGCATATATGAATATATACACAAAATATATGCATGCATATACATATGTGTGCTATATAATATATGCATGCATATACATATGTGTTCTGTATAATATATACATTCATATACATATGTGCTATATAATATATACATGCATATACATACACATTCACACACATATATCTTGTATGTGTACATGTTATTGCTCACAATAAGATGTAATTTCATGGAAGTCAAAGGCTGTTGGGTTTGTTTGTTTTTTATCACTAGTATCAGTGCCCAGTATAGAGTAGTTCCTTAATAAATGTTTAATTAATGAATGAAGGACTTGAAAAGGACAGTCCTGTAATTGCATTCATTATGCTCCTTTGTACAATAACCTTGATATTTTCTAATAAATGGCAGATCATTGCTTAACCATGCTTCTTTATCAGTCAATATGTTCTTAAGGGCCAAATATTAATAATATTCCTTGAATCACTAATAGAAATTATTCATAGACTTGCAGAATCTCAAAGTTGTCAGGGATGTCAAAGGCCAGTACCTAAGAATTCCTTCAAAATTATCAATCTATTAATCAATCAATACATTTACTTAATGTCTACTGTGTGCCAGGCACTTTGCTAAGCAACTGGTTAACCTGCTTTTGTCTGAAGACATCTGGGGACTGAGAAGCTTTATTTCATAAGTTAGGTAGTAGATTTCTGAATCATGAAATGTCAGATACTTAGAGTTTCTATATATATGGTCTGATACATACATTACTGTCCAAGCTGGACACATTTGCAGGTGAGGTATCAGTCTCCTTTGCAACATTTATTAAGTACCTACTATTGCAATATACTGTGGTGGCCAAAAGTTTCCCCTTCTAGACTTTTTGCTGTTTGCACATTTCTTTATATTATAGACATACTTCATGTGCTCAAAGTAACCTATACCCTATAATTATATATATCTTTAGTTTTTTTTTTCTATACCCTACATAGATATGAATTTTCATTCCTAGTAGGCCTAAGGGACTCTGTATCCTATACAGACGATCACCTAACTCAACAAGATTCAGGCTGGACCTAGAAAAATCTGGATAAAAAACCTGAAGACAAAGCCCTAAGGGGAAGCTGGGGCTCTGGTTCTTGCCAGTGTCTGGATATTTGAATGAAGTAGGGAGAAAATGCACATAATCAGAAGCACTCAGGTGACTCTATATGCCTCCAAACTACAGTCAAATAACAGACCAGAGAATGTTTTTCTGCCAGAATTGTGGGTCAAATGTCCTGCCTTGTCTTTGTATATCCTATAACCCTGTGGAGAAGATAAAGGAATATAGAACATGAATTCATCTTTTTAAAAATTTCTTATAGTCAAGAATTTTTTTTAATTTTCATCATCTTCAAACAGGCCCTTATATTTTCCTTTCCTTTTTAAACAAATCAAACAGTTCGGAGAATTCAGCCTCAGATCTTAACCTCTTCTAAAATTAATTTTGTTATTATGAAATTAGCAATCATCAATAAACATAAACATTTCAATACATAAAGAGGATTATGGACATGAAACTATGAATTTATGTTATGACCCTTTATCTTCCCTTCCTTCTTTCTCATGTCTAAATTCATGTTACCATCATTTTTTCTTTCTTGACTAAAGGGTCCATTTATTCAACATGGCAGATGCCCTAAGATACACAGATGCCAATGGTATGTATAAAAGGATTAAAGTCTAAGTTGAGGTTCAGAAATGGCTCTTTGTATTTACTTACATTGTGTTTTGGGGTCATCCAATGATAATATCCCTGCTGCTGTTGGAAAAGAAGTTAATACTTGCCATCTCCTGGTTTCTAAAGAACTAAAGAAATGGTATTTGAATTTGGATGGGAATTAAAAATGCAAAAGAGTAATATTATATTCTTTTTAAAGTGCCTTCTGTATAAAGTTTCATTCATTCATTTACTTAACAAGGATTTGTCAAATCTACCCCCTGATCCTTTCTTGTCCTACAAGTACAGTTATACTTCATCTCTGAGAGCTAACATGTTTTCTCACATTTGAAATAAACAGTTGTGGGCTAGATGACTGACCTCTAAGGTCCCAACTAGCTCACAATCTTATGGTTTTATGTTGAAGATAAAGATACAGGAAGCTCTTCCCTGTATATAATATCATGCATAGGCACACACAAAAGGTGTGTTGGGAATGTCCAGGCACACCCTAATGTCTCCAAGAAATTTTGATATTTTTGAGTCTCATTTTCACAGTTCATATTTTAAACTCAATTTTATTCATCATTCTAAAAATAAGTTGTTTTAGTTTCTTTGGTTTGTTTAGCAAATTTAAAAAATGTCCTTTATGACTGAGTTTTCCATAAATGTTTCCTTTAGAAGAAAATTCCCTGAGCATATACTCTAATGAAAGATTCTATATGTACCTATGACTCCAGTAATAACACTATTATATTTTCTGATGACTTAGACCAACAGCCTTTGAAATTACTTCCCTCCCCTCTCCATTTCTATAGATATTATTCTAATACAGACCCTCATCACCTTATCACCTAAATTCCTATAATAGACTTTCTCTTCTCTCTCTCTCTCTCTGTCTCTCTTTCTCTCTCTCTCTTTCTGTCTCTCTCTCTCTCTCTCTCTCTCTCTCTCTCTCTCTCTCTCATTAATCTCATTCCCAACTACATTATTCAGAGCTGATAGAATGGTTGTCAATTGCACATAGCTCTCTGAACACTTATTATCATGCCATCTCTCTACTACAACTTAGTGGTTTCCCATTTTTAACTCATAATATTACATCAAACTTCCAGTCTGTCACCCAATAGAATGCAAGTTCCCTGAGGAAAGGCTCTGTATTGCTTTTATCCCCAGCTTCTAACACAGTATATGATAGATAGCATGTGCTAATTCATGCCTGATGATTGGTTGATTGACATAAAAGACCCTCCATAACTACCCTAATTCCATTTCTAGTTCCATGTGGCATTTTAAAAATATCTAATTTCATCTTGAATTATGTTTCTACCTAGATGTACACGTTTATCACAACAAGCTAACATGGTTGCCAACTTCTGCCCTTTGGAGTTTGAACATCATATTCCATTTCACTTCCCTCCCCTTTAGCAACTTCAAACTTCCCAATTTCTTAAAAAAATATTTTGAGGTATAGATTTCAAAATTAATATTGTTGTTCCAAATCTTGTCTATTTCTCATTCTTAACGTCCTTCTTTTCCCCATTTATGTTTAATGATACATTGACATTCTTTCTTTTTTCTTTTTATTTGATATCACTACTACTAATCTCCCCTCAATACCAATTCTCCCACCCTCTAAACCCACATTATTAAAAGCTCTTCCTTGTAGCAAATAAACACAGTTACACAGAACAAATCTACACATTGGTCACATCTGCAAATGTACGTCCCACTTCCCTATTGTTGTGGTCACCACCATCCTTCCAGTCACCTAACTTGTAACACTGGAGTCATTTGGGATGCTCTCCTCTTCCTCATCTCTCACATAGTCAATCAATTGCATGGCCATAACGATTCTACTTCTACAACATTACTTGTAACTATCCACTTCTCTCCACATACATAGGCCCCACTTGAATTCAAAACTCAATTCCTTTATCCTAGAACGTGGAAATAGTTCCCTGATTGGTTTTCTTGCTTCTGTCTTTTCTAAGCCACCGTTAACCCAGATGCCAAAATAATCTTCCTGAAGCACAGGCCTGATCATTTCAATCCTTCATTCCCAAGCTTTCAGTTTCTTCCAATCATATTACCTCTGTCAGGCTCAGTTTCCTCATCTGTAGAATGGAGATGGTAAATGACACCTATCTCACAGGGTTGCTGTAAGGATTAAATGAGGTATATATACAAAGCAATTTGAATTCCTTTTTGTTGTTGTTTAGTCAGGGTTTTCAGGGTTTCACCAAGACAATAGAAAGGTTTGCCATTTCCTTCTCCGCTCATTTTACAGATGAGGAAACTAAGGCAAACAAGGTTAAGTGACTTGCCCACAGTGACACAGGAATTAAGTGTCTGAGACCAGATTAGAACTTATGTCGATGAATCTTCCTGATTCCAAGCCTGGTGCTCTATCTATTGTGCCACCTAGTTGTCCAATTTTTAAAAACTTAAATTTTGTGTGTGTATGTATATATCTCTATCTATCTATCTATCTATCTATCTATCTATCTATCTATCTAGTGATTGAGGAGGGAAGGTGATATGATATCCATAATTTGATATTTCAGGGCCTTGACAATCTGGTTTCTATCTGTAGTTCCAGGCTCATTTCATACAGCCCCTTTCAGGGAATCTACATTCCAGCCCAACTATTAATTAAGCTGTCCTAGTTTCCTAGCATCTAGCCCAGCTGCTACATGAAGCCACTATCTTATCTCAGGAGTGACAGAGCTATATGTCTGATTCCTGGAAATACTCAATTCCCTCCATTCTGAACCTCAGGAGTGTCTTACAATGTAACTGACAGTATGCACTCTAATAATACCAAATTGACCAATCCATGAAGCAAAGAGGTGTCTTGGGAGTAGAAATCTCACCTGGCTATCTTGTTCTTTCCAGCAGATCAAGAAGGTAGATCAACAACATAATTACAGACCCTAGCAATGAATACTGATAGAAGGAATGTTTGAAAAGGCAGGGGGCCCAAATTATGGGGACTCTAAGAGGCCTTTGGCATAGGGCAATATATATTGGGCTGAAGATTTACTAAGTTGTTACTGGTAATTAGTACACAAGTTATTTGTGAGATATAGAATAGATTCCACAAACATTGAAATAGCACCAGTCATTGATATCTTCTGTACAAGATGAAAGACAGAAATAAATAACAATTAGTCTCTTGTTTTTCAGTTGTTTCAATTATGTCTTGCTCTTCATGATCCCATTTGGGGTTTTCTTGACAAAGACAATGAAGTGGTTTGCCATTTCCTTTTCCAGCTCATTTAGGACATTGAGGCAGGGTTAAGTGATTTGTTCAGGATCACATAGCTAATGTCTGAGGCCAGATTTGAACTCATAACAATCAGTCTTCTTGACTCTAGGCCTGGCATTCTTTCTACTATACCACCTAGTTGCCCATTAGTTAATCTTACTTTTCTCTTAATACATGGTACTACTGCTATAATTAGAATTTGAGAACCTTCTGCATGAGATGAATAAAAATCCTTTAGCATTTCCATTTATCTCTGAAATGCAGCAGATTGTACCTCTTGGCATTTCATTTTTCTCGTCTTTGCTGATGGTTCCGCTACATTTTTTCTTGCTTAAAAAGAAAACAAAAAGAAAAACAATCTATTTTGACACAATTTCCTATAATTCTTAAAGAAAGATCCACAACATTCCCCAAGGTTCAGGAGGAAAGGATGAAAAATCAGGCAAAAAAGATCTCTTTCAAGGCTACCCTTTCCCTAAGATAATCTTTCAATCCTGCCATACTTTGTACGCACAATGAAAGATGATGCTAACACTGAATTAAGTAAAATGCATTCACTGATATTTTGCCAGAGAAAGTTTAGAGCTGTGAGCACTAAAATTTTCTCACCCCTCTGTCATTGTCTGTTCTTTCAAAAACCCATTTAACTGCCCCCAAAGAAGACAGTTAATACTGCTTTAAGTAAATATGATTTTTCAAAAGCAGCCCCAGTTGAATTAATGCATTCCCCATCCTAAGACTGACAATTAAATTGTGAATTTTGTGGTGGTATCAACATGGAATCCTTTAATTGAGGGGATACAAACGATCAAGTTATTGATTGGACACAACTGCTAATACAATAGACACATTCACAAATGTGTCCCCGTGTTTGTAGAAATCCTAGGAGATAGTCTCTTTGTTGAACCCAAAATCTGACAAATGCAGGAGAGCTCTTGGGTTGATAGTAGTGAGTCAATTTTTTGTTTGTTTCTTTGGTTTGGTTTTTGTTGTTATTATTGTTTTTAATGGATTTATTGGTCTGTGCCTTCAAATCTCTTGGAATTCTCAAGAATATTTGAAGTTTCCATCCTCTAGATTACATATAACTTGAAGGAGATGCCTCTTTGGATGTAAACCTGAGGGCAGACAGTATTTGGTTTTGTTTTTGTATCTCTAGTAAATGACACTGCAGACAATTAACAAGTCTTTTCTGAACCCCTTACTGCAAATGTCCTCTCTGCAAAAAGTATCTTGTATTTATTTGGGATGTATATGTATCATTTGTTTTCCCAAAAGAATGACAGCTCTTGGGGGAGGGAGGGGCAAGTTCTATTTAATTTTTTATTTATTTCTTTGATGTCCAGCACAGTGTCTGGTCCTTAGTAAGTGCTTAATAAATGTTTGGGGCAGCTAGATGACTCAGTGGATAGAATGCCAGGCCTAGATTTAGGAAGACTCATCTTCCTGAGTTTAAATCTGGCCTCAGACACTTATGAGCTGTGTGATCCTGGGCAAGTCATTTAACCCTTTTCACCTAAGTTTCTTCATCCGTATAATGAGTTGGAGAAGGAAATGGCAGTATCTTTGCCAAGAAAACCCCAAACTAGAGTCATAGAGAGTAGGACACAACTAAAAAGACTGAACAACAATAAATACTTAATGATTTGTTGATTGATTAAAATGCTTTTGAAATTGACAAATAAATGAATCAACAATCAGAGTAAGACATTTTTTCTTATTGTCTAGGGACCCAAATCCAGCCATTGGGTTTTCTATACAATGGTTACATCAAGGGAGGATAGAAATCATTTCATTACTTCCTTGCGTAATATTTTGCCTAAAACTCCTTTTGTATTCTTAAAAAGAAAGCCTCTTTTTCCCCTTAATGACCCACTTGCTTAAAATAAATACATACATGCATACATGCTGGCATCCCCAGAGAATTAAGGAATAAACTGACAAGTTCCTAAGCAAATTTTTTTGGTACTTTAATGAAGTTCATAATTTAATTGCAAGAATCATTAGATACATTCACACCATATAGTGGCACAAATCTCGGAGGTAAACCAGTTGCTCATGCTCATATTCTCTTTATAAATCAAGGAATCCTAAAGGATTTTTTAAAAATATGCTACCAAACAGAATGGCCCTCAGTCGTCCACTTAAAGTCTGTGTGTATCATAAATCTTTATTCTAAGGGTTTCAACCACAGTTAAGTAGTAACATTTAGGTTTATTTTTAATCACAGTTACTAAAGCCTATATTTATGTATTCTTCTCCCCGTGGGAAGACAACCCAGTTGCTTTAATTCTTTCAAACTGTAGAGTAATTGAAGGAACTGGGGATTTGAAGTGTGGAAATGAAAAGACACAGGGGATACTTAGACTTGCCCTGTGTGGGGTTTCAGCACTGAGTGCTGGACAGAGGGCCTCTGAGGTTAGGGGAGAAATAATTATAAGCCTAATATTTAACTACAGAGACAGGTTGAGTGTGGGCTGAGTCTATAGAAGCAGGACACAGGGAGGGGAAAGTCCTAGGAGGAAACTCTATAAGTGAAACCAAAGATAGAAACAGAAGGTGAGGTCCAAAAAAGCAAGTGGGGCTTTGGGTGCCAGAAGCAGGGGGAAGGGAAGGGAAAGGCATTTATATAGTGCCTGCTCTGTCAGGTACCAGGGTAAGTGCTTTACAGATAGGGTCTCATTTCATTCTTACAAGAACCCTGTGAAGTCAATGCTCTTATTATCCCCCTTTTACAGATAAGGAAACCAAGGCAAAGAGAGGTGAAGTGACTTGCCGAGCATTGCACAGCTAAGAAGTGCCTGAAGTCACATTTGAACTTGTCTTCCTGACTCTAAGCTCAGTGTTGTATGGAGGAAGAAGGAAGAAGAAGAGGAGGAGGAGGAGGAGAGAAAGAGGTTTCCATACCAATCAATCTTTCAGTGATAGGTTATAAAGTGCTACATCATTACTGTGGCTACTAATACAGTGAATTAAATAATCCCTTGCCCATCTCTCTCTCTCTCTCTCTCTCTCTCTCTCTCTCTCTCTCTCTCTCTCTCTCTCTCTCTCTCCCCCTCCTCTCCCCTGCCTCTCCCTCTCTTTCCATGTATACACATATGTACATATATAAATATGTGCACATACACATATGTACATACGGGTATACATATACATGTGTATATAAATATATACACATACAGAATAAAGTAAGTAAGTACAAAAATAATTGAATTCAAGGTTGTTTGAAAGGGAAGACCTTAGCATTTGGAGGATAAAGAAAGTCTTCCTGTAGATGGTACTTGAGTTGCATCTTGAGAAAGGAGACAGTAGAGGTAGAGGAGAGAAGAGGATTCATTCCAGGCATGAAGACTAGACAATGTAAAGGTACAGACAGGGAGCATGGGAGTGTCATATGTGAAGAAGAAGGAGAAGGCAGATTTGGCTCGACTGAAGAGTATGGGTGGAATAATAGTGTATACAGTTAGGCTGGAAAAAGAGGTCAGAGTCAAATTGTACAGAGCTTTCAAAATTAAAACAAAAGGATTTCTGTATAATTCTCAAGGCAGTAGGGAGCCAATAGAGTTTATCCAATAGGGAGTGAGTAACATGATCAGATCTATCCTTAAGGAAAAAATCTTTGGCAGCAGTGGAGGATACAGTCCAGACAAAGTGGCCTTGCCCTTCCTTATACACTGCACTCTAGTAAGCATTTTTGCCTCTTTGTGTTAGCTTTCTCTTATGATTGAGAGCTAGAAGGAGTCTTTGAGAACATCTTGTCTGAACTCCTAAATTTACAGATGAAGAAACTGAGGCCTAGAAAGATTAAGTGACTTGCTCAGCATCACAAAGATAGTAAGTGTCAGATGGGGATTTAAAATCAGGTCCTCTGATTCTAGAGGCTTTTCTACAATATCCTACTGTCTTCCTTCCTCATCTCAGCTACGTCAAACCCCTAATTTTCTTCAAAGTTTAATATATGCACCATCTCCAACATGAGGCTTTTCCTGGCCACACCCTCCACTGTTATTAGCTCCTCTGCACATTACCTTGCATTTATCATATATTAATATCACATTTTCTTAGATATGCACATGTTATTTCCCTTTTTAGAAAATGATATACTTGAGAGGAGAGACTTTCATGTTTTGTGTTTTTGTATCTCTGTTGCTTAGCCAGTTGATTAGTAAATGCTTATCAAGTATTTCTTTAAAGAATACTAAGGAAAATAATACTTTCTAGCACTTCTAAGGTCCCTTCTAATTCTGAATCAATGAAACTATGATCCATCATTAGTACTGTTCAAGCAGAAGGTGGGTCTGTAGAAGATGTTGTTTGTACTGAGAGATTCATATGTCAGAAAGGAGGTTAGATAAGAAAACTTCTCAGGCCCTTTCATATGCTTAAGCTTTCATTTTTCTAGTTGACCAAGGTCCCTAGAGTCAAGAATCACTTCTTAAACATTGATGGGTTAGTATCTATCTATCCATCATCTAAGGGTTAGTATTTTGGGTTTTCATGTGTTAGACAATTTGGAGTTACAAAACAATAGGTAGGTGACCTCACAATTTTGCATTCAGATTTGAATTATAGAATTTTAGAATTGTGACAAACTATGAAATCATCCGGTCTACCCCCCTCCACATTTTATATGTTAGATGGAACCTGAGGGTCATAGTCCAGGTAGGTACAAGATCAAAGTGACACATATTACTTCTTCACTTTTAATCAGCAACCTAGTTGTAACAGCAAGCACCCTAGCATACCTAGGGCGGCCACTAGCACAGGTTCTTAGATCTGCTTTTCTAAAGGAAAGCAACTCAAAATGGGTTAACAATCTTACTTTAATCAAACATATCATTTACTTAGTTCAGG
>CM053586.1:50706480-50722605 GCA_028646515.1 Pseudochirops corinnae
GAGAGAGAGAGAGAGAGAGAGAGAGAGAGAAGGGGAGAGAGAGAGAGAGAGAAGGGGAGAGAGAGAGACAGACAGACAGACAGAGAGAGACAGAGAAACAGAGAGGGAGAGAGAGACAGAGAGAAAGGGAGACAGACAGAGACAGAGAAAGAAAGGGAGAGAGAGACAGAGAGAAAGGGAGAGAGAGATAGAGACAGAGATAAAAGGAGACAGAGAGAGAGACAGAGAGAGTGACAGAGAGACAGAGACAGAGAAAGAAAGGGAGAGAGTCAGATAGAGAGGGAGACAGAGAGACAGAAAGAGAAAGAGACAGAGAGGCAGAGAGAGAGAGAGGCAGAGATAGAAAGACAGAATGAGAAAGAGAGAGAGAATCAGATATAGATACAGACTGGAGAGAAAGAAGAGACAGGAGACAGAGAATAAGAGGAAACTACCGCAAAGATCTGAGGTGGGAAAAGATCATTTTACTCAAGTGCTATCTATGAGAAAACTCACCTTCCATAAATAAGTATTTTTCCAGCATGCCCTAAATTTTCATTTCTCACTCTAACTTCCCCAAGCACAGTTAGGTAGTCACAACATTCCACACTGGCTACAATGTGCTAATTAATAGCTAACTTGGATTTTCCCAGAGGTAAAGCCATACATCCTCCTAAATAAAAAGCAACCTCACAAATCTTTCTTTTTTTTTTTTTCTAATTGTCATAAAAAATATTTAGAAACAAAGTCTGTTGAATTATTTAGAAATCACTTAATGGTATAAATATTATTAGTGCAGCAATAAATATTTTCAGCTTGGTTTGGAAATGATCAGCTGAGGATCTGTTGCTTGTAGGACTTAAATTAAGATCTATTTAAGGCTTCCTGCTGGCCACAAAATAATTATTTAGACTTGCTAATGCCTGAGTCTGTTAGACTTAACTAGGAAGAGTTTGGTTTTCCTAAGTTTGAAAACTTGATTTTTCTTATAGAATTTTCAGGGTAGTTGATATTAGAAGGGATTAGGGTAGAGTTCAAAAAGTTGAAAACTTAAGTCTAATTTTTAAAATGCACAATTATTTTCCTATTGATAAGTCTGTGATTATAGCGAGACAGATCAGGGCAACATTTACACAGAGTATTTCAACACACATTTTCTTTGGGGATGGGGAAGAAAAGAGGTATTCGGAGTTAAGTGACTTGCTCAGGATCACACAGCTAGTAAATGTTCAACATACATTTTCTTACTGTCTTTCAGGGCAGAGAATGCCAAAACTTATTTCTTCTTTTGGGACATGCCTATATTTTAAAAGGGTTTTTTTTCTTTCTTTTTCCCCAAAAACACACATGTGTATTTCACACTAAAATTCTGGGGTTTCTTTTTTAAAGGATGAGAACAAAATAGATTTCCCCTTATCTCTTAGCTAATTTCTTTTTAATCTCCTTATTTAACTAAGTCATTGTAATGGTCATCAAATCTCTAATTTCCTAAAAGAGCATTATAAAATAATTATTGAACATTATAAAATAAAGGAGACCTATTCTTTTTTTTTTTTTTTTTTTTTTTTTAGTATATTTGCTGTCATTTGTAGAGGTATTCATTTGAAATGATCAGCTGACAAGTCAATTTCAGTAGTGTCATGCTACCCAAATTCTTTCCAAAGTGAGCCGGGATAAAGAATGGAACCCATTCTCATTGTGTTCTGGTTTGGTGGTTCATGGGCTTCTTTGATGTTTCTTCCTCTTTTCCTGAGCACACAAACTCAAGGCTACATAAACTAATGCCATTCTGACATTGTTTGTCATCCATGGAAGATGTTGGTAATAGGAGGTCTAGAGGATGCATGATATAGTGAATGGAGTGATGGTTTTGGAGCCAAAAGACCTAAGTGACCTTGGGTAAGTCACTTAACTTCTCTTGATGTCAGTGTCCTCATTTGTAAAATGAAGGAATTGGAAGAGATAGTCATAAAGCACCTTTCCAGCTCTCAATAAGTTATACTGTGATGTTTCTTCTTCCACTGCAAACCCTCGCCTTGAGCTGTACCTTCAGATTTTCTTGGGAAAAGATGTTCACGTAGTACAAAGCTGGGGGAAATACAATTTTTATGCCTTTGTCTAAACTCCAAGACGAAAGGTGACACTGTGTAATGCAGATTAGTTTCCAAGTTAGAATGAAAAAACAAAAAAGCAACAACTGTGTAATGACCAGAACAATATCTATGGCCCAAGCAAAAATAAGTACATGTTTTTTACCATTTGTCATAGTCCACCTAGTGTTGTGTTTTAGGATCCAATTTCCAAGGATGTTGACATTTTACTCTGGAGCCAGAGATTTTTTTTTTTCATTTTTGGAGGGCAATTGGGCTTAAGTGAGAAGGTCACACAGCTAGTACGTGTTAAGTATCTGAGGACGGATTTGAACTCAGGTCCTCCTGACTCCAGGGCCAGTGCTCTATTCACTGTGCCACCTACCCATCCCAGGAATGAGAGATTTTTCTTATCTAGAATATGAAGGCATTTCCAATTTGAAGGTCTGTGATTTTGTGGCCTTTTATGCAAAATCTTTTGTCTCCTAGTAAGGAATTGCAGGCCCATGTATTGCCCTTAGAGTTGTGGGTGCTCCAAACCATATTTATTCACTTTGTCACTGCCTGTTTTGACAGCCTCAGAGGTTTCCTTGCTGCACTAGAAGTAAAGAAAGACCAATGGTCAGACCCAGACATAAAACTTTCCAGAGAGGGAGGATTCTGGGGATTTTCTATTTATGCCAGATTGTGATCCAGAAATAAAAGCCAACGAACACTTTTATATTCATGAAACACCTTTTGTCAAAGATTCCTTCATCTTACACAAGCACCCAGAACAACTGTTGAGTTTATGGGTTTTATAGATGACATGGAGCACTTTCAGATCAAATAATCTGGATAATCAACTCATTTAAAAAATGAACACGCATTAAAGAAACACATACCTTCCCCAAACCTAGGAATTTTATTATTTTTGCATGTATTTTAAAAATACATTTTGCACAGAAACCAACTTGTTTTTACACACTCCTTCAAGGAATGTTAGAGTTGAAAGACCACTTTATCTAGTCACATAGGTTCAAATCCCATCTCTGATGCATATTTCTGCGACTTTGTCAAAACTTTATGGGCCTCAGTTTCTTCATCTGCAAGATGAAGGGGCATACTCAATACCCTCTGATGTCCCTTCCAGCTGTAATTCTTTGATCCTATGAATCCAGTGTCCCTTCCTTCTTCCACCACCATCCCACCCCAACTCCAACATATACCACATCTGATCAGAATTTTGTGTCTGTGCTTAAGAGGGGGAAAAAAAAAGCATCCTTCAGCCCCATTTAATATAGATGCCTGAGAACTCGTGTGGTGTACAAGTAGCTTTGATCTCCCTAACCTCCAGATGAAGAAGCTTTTGTGAGAAGAAAGATTAGAGAATGTGAGATAATGGCTGTGCAGATGGTTATGTGTTGACAGATTTGGAAGTGACCATATTTTTTCCAGTAAATTTCAAGTGAAGGTGTGATCTGTGTGAGTCTGACCTCGTCTCATAAGGTACATATTTACATAAATTGAGAATTATAAATCCTGACAGATTCTACAATATTTATAGCTTTCCAGAAAAAGCCTCCATGGGTTTGCACAACTTCATGTTTGGCTTGCTCGGAGTATTTAAGAGATCTTAAATAATAAAAAAGTGGGTGATTTATTCCTCCTGGAATGGAATCTTATCCCCTCCCTTTGTTTTATTTTGAAGAGGATACCTATAAATAGTAATAAAGAAAGGAGAACTGGGAATACCAAACTGAAATTTGAGACAGAGTTGCTGAATCATTCCCATCTCCGCCAATGACTTGAATATATTCATTCTTAACACTGGCATTTTCCCCTCCAATAACATGTCCCTCTCTCAACACTGCTCCACATCAATAATATTGGACTCTCCTAGACATGTTGCCAGTTTTAGGATTTAGATGTATTTATCTAAACAGGAATAAGGAAGTTGCCTCCAGGGAGGCCAGAGAAAAGGTGTTCAGTGTTCTTCCATTCCACAGGGATAAGCTTGTGACTAAGTGCCAATGTCCAAAGTGTAAATTAATTACTGGAGCCCCAACTCATCACCCTGCCATGATGATGGAAATGCTTCCATTCCTGTAATGGAGTGGAAACATAATTGTGATTTTAAGAGAAAGGGAAAAGAACAATAACACAGGGTGGGTTTTCCTTTCTATCCATATTTATAATTAACTAGCTGAGTGTAAGAGAGTGATGGGATACTAGACACATTAATGGGTAGTAGCTGACTTTAAATCATGCCATTTATTTCCTTTAAAGAAAAAAACCACCACTAACAAAACAAAACTAGAAGCCACTGAATTGCTGACTATTAATCTATGGATGAAAGCTAAGAACAGTTGTTTAGTATATTGAGGCTTGCTAGGGTGTACAAACCAGATGTGATATCCTGCCTTTGGGTCAATCCAAGATGAAGTAGCTTTTATAAAAAGGGAGCACATAAGTTAATGCATGAGTAAGTCAAGAATGTTGAATAATTTACTTTCACCTTGCCATAGAGGACAAGCAAGCAGCTGGACATTCTTATCATTGGTGATATTTTTTTCTCTCAGCTGATAGCTCTGATCTCCAGCCTACCTCAGCAGCCTTCTAGACTGGGATGTAGCCTGGTCAATGGAAAGAACTCTCATTTGGTATTAAAGGCCCTACTCTTGTCCCTTACTACCTGGGTGATACTGAGCCCTCTCTAGGGCTCAGTTGACTCATCCATTGTCTAGATGGCTTCTAAACTCTCTTTCATTTCTGAACCAATTAACCCATGATCAGAAACCCAATGATGTGGCGCTTTCCTGCTAAATGGAAACAAGTTAAAGTCTTTTCTAACATACTTTGAGGCAGATACCTCAATTAAACCCTAGAATTTGTAATGGACTTAATTCCCAATGCTTTAGTGGTGAACAAAGTAAATATTTTAAAAGAGGACATTACTTTCATAAAAAAATGGAAGCCAGTTAAGAATGATAGATTTGATGCAAGAGGGGAAGAAACATGAAAACATCAATGGGAGCCTCATCTCATAAGTAGCACATAGGTATTTTGTAGATTGCTAACTCTAAAATACTTGCCCCAAAAGTGACATCCTCTCTCTGTCTATGTTTCTCTCTCTCTCTGTCTCTCTCTGTTTCTCTCTGTCTCTCTCTCTCTTTGTCTTTGTCTCTCTCTGTCTCTCTGTCTCTTTCTCCATATGTGTATATATCTATATCTATTTATATGAATATTTCTTTCTATCTATCTATCTATCTATCTATCTATCTATCTCTCCTTCTCTCCCCCTTTCTCTAATAAATTATGCTCTTGAAGAATTTACTTGAAGCAGAAAGAAATGTTCCTTGCTTTGTGGTAGCATCTTTCTAAAAGGACTCAGAGCTATCCAACCATTAGACAGTTGTTCAATGTCTTGGTGCTCCTGTGACCAAATTATGAGTCAAACACATTTGGGATAAATGAGTTATTTTCTTCCCTTAAACCCTCCAGAAGCAGGCGGGGGGCAGGGGAGAAGGGGAGCAAGGAAATTGTGGTCTGTCCAATTTTTTCTAATAAAGAGGAAGATCTAGTTAGGGCAAATGAAGGCACTCAACAGTGAATGTTTTTTTTTTCTTCTTGTCTTTTTTTTCTTTTTCTGTGGTATCCTTGCTCAGCAACAATAGGCCAGCAGTGCTTATGTCAAAGCCATGTTATGTTGTGCTCCACTCCTCGTGTCCCCCTGGTAAAGCTATTTTGTTCTTCTTTCATAGGGCAACCCCTACATGTGCAATAATGAATGTGATGCAAGTACCCCTGAGCTGGCACATCCCCCTGAGCTGATGTTTGATTTTGAAGGAAGACATCCCTCCACATTTTGGCAGTCTGCTACTTGGAAGGAGTACCCCAAGCCTCTCCAGGTTAACATTACTCTGTCTTGGAGCAAAACCATTGAACTCACAGATAACATAGTTATTACCTTTGAATCTGGGCGTCCAGACCAAATGATCCTGGAGAAATCGCTTGATTATGGACGGACATGGCAGCCCTACCAATATTATGCCACAGACTGCTTAGATGCTTTCCACATGGATCCTAAATCCGTAAAGGACTTATCGCAACACACAATATTAGAAATCATTTGCACAGAAGAGTACTCCACGGGGTACATGACAAATAGCAAAATTATCCACTTTGAAATCAAAGATAGGTTTGCATTTTTTGCCGGACCCCGGCTTCGCAACATGGCTTCCCTGTATGGACAGCTGGATACCACCAAGAAACTCAAAGATTTCTTTACCATCACAGACCTGAGGATAAGACTACTGAGGCCAGCCACTGGGGAAATATTTGTAGATGAGCAGCACCTGGCCCGCTACTTTTATGCGATCTCAGACATAAAGGTGTATGGAAGGTAAGAGAATAACTGACTTCGATGGGTCTGTCTCTTCCAGATAGTATGGTGGTGTACTGAGGCTGCAACCAATGACAGTGATCGATTTCCTCCAAAATGTTTTTCTAGCTGCCTCAAAGTTAGTTTCTGAATGCATTTAAGACACTTCTAATTCAGTGAGACTATTTAAACCAAACCCTTCAATCACTAAGCTTGACAGATTTTTGGAGCCCTTAAAACAGGACAAAGAAATACACACATGGAGAGAATATCTCACAAAAGACAAAGGATCTTCCTATGTTAGGAGATTATTTAGACACTTAAGACAGTAAAGACCAGGAGATGGGGCCAATTAGTCTACAGTGGAATAATGCTTAAAGGTCTTGGGCGGTAGGTAGATATTTAGAGTATAAGGTCTGTTTTCAAGTCAGGAAATAATGCAAAAAAAAGTATCATACATTTCCCTGCTCTTATTTTATATATATGTATTTAAAACACAGGAAATAAGAATAGCCTTTCCTCACAATTTATCTCTTATTTAAGATACTAAAAAAAAAAAATGGAGTAAAAACCATGTAGGAAAAAGGAATGTTTTTCTTGTAATTTTCTGGTTTAATAGTGTCATTGTCTTGGTCTATTTCTAAGGTTTTTAATGTTGCACTGAATTTGAGATCTGTCCTCTCTTGTAGGAGAAATTTAAACATATGGAATAGATTACAAACTGAGCAGACATGGCTTCTTCCCAGTTATTTATTTACTTTACTTTAAAGGAGACTTTTTTTAGATTTTTTGAGAGCTAAACAAGTAATCCATCTATAATAGGAACCCAAAAATCAAAGAAGCTTAGCAACAATATTATTATTATTAGAAGCACTATCCACCAAAGAGAGTCCTTATTTATTTATGTGTTTGTTTGTGTTTATTCATTTTTCCTTCCATTTACTTATTTATTTTTTTCTGAATAGAATACCATCTAGACAAGGGCAAAAGCTTGAGGTAGGTGTGGTTAGGGAAATGAAGGGCAGAGTCAAGGTATGGAATTACAAAAGTTAAAAAAAAAAGGAGCCAGGTTGTGATGGGTGGAGACCTGTGATCTATGCTACCAGGGAGATTGTAAAGCTGGTGAATCACTGAGCTTGGGTGTTTTGAGTTACTTTTGGGCTAAGTGGATTGGGTGGTGGAACTAAGTGTGACAGTTATACATGGGAAGCCCCAAAGAATGGGGAGTCATCAGGCTACCTAAGTAGGAGTGAAACCACCCAGGTCAGAAGCAAGGCAGGTCATAGGTATAACAGTAGTGCCAATCAGTAGTGGGATCAGGCCCTTCCTTCAATGGCTGATGTACTTTTCAACCTGAGTGAGATAAGAAGACCCTATCTCAAATGCAAAAGAAGAAAAAGGATAAGAAAAAATAAAGGAAACTTTTAAAGGCAAAAAAAAAAGTATTACTTTAAATATTAAAATATTAGATCAAGGTTGGCAAACTACAATTCTTTGCAGTCTGCTTTTATATAGGCCTCAAACTAAGATTAAAAGAAATATTTTTCAATAAAGTTTTATTATATTTAAAAATGTAAAAAAACCATTCTCAGCTTGCTTGTCTTTACAAAAACAGGTGGAGGACCATATTTTGCCCTTGGGCTATAGTTTATTATCGCCTGTATTAGAGAAAGAATAAAAATAAGCAAATATATATATATATATATATGTATATCACTTATATCAAGCAGGTGACAAAAGGGACAAAAAGTACAGTAGAAGGAACACTGACTCCAGAGTCAAAAGACCTGGCTTCAAATCCCTCCACAGCTGATTACCACCTGTTACCTTGGCAAGCTCATGTTACCTTCCTGGGCTTCAATTTTCTCATCTCTAAAAGGAGGGGCTTGAACTAGATGCCCTCTACGATCCATGCCAAGTTTAGATCTTTGGACTTCTTTTTATTTAGAGTAGCTCCTAGTTGTCTCTTAGGTTAAACCAGAGTAAGATTGGAAATCACTAACCAAGAGAGATGAGGTGCCTGCCGTCTTCCTGGCTTTCCTACTGTAATAGTAGTGGAATTTGAAGATCCCCTTGTATTGGCAAGCTAACAGGTACTTAGCACTTAGTTTCAAGTAACTATATCAAGCCTCTGTTAAGAAACAGAAGGTATGAATCCCTGTTGCTGACAAAACAGGGAGGGGTGAACTATTACAGCTACTGAGCATGCTTAGTAATCCTAGTATGACATAATGCCTATACTTATAGGATGTCTTGGTAGAGATGACAATTTTATTTGTGTGCCAGGTCAAAAGCAAACTTATAGTGCCTTTCTCCTGAATGGACACCATGCTGGAGGGAAAATATTGAAATGGATCTACATTGAGGGATGTTACAGTGGAATATTAACCAAGAGTTAATATGGCATTTGGATGACCTGGTATTCCATCATCTGTTTGTTTTTCCAGGGAACCCTGTCTAATATTGTTGAGCTGAGAATCAATAGCATTACAACCAATTTCTAGTCTCCTGAAAAATTCATGGGTGGAAAATTCCTCAAAGTCAGATGAATTCTAGGTTCAAGTATCCCTTTTAAATCTATAGAATAATGGGAATAATATAAATAAATGAGTGAATAATAAAGCATTCATTAAACACTACCTGTCAGGCACTATGGACCTGAGGATACAAATTAAACCCAGAAGAACAGGATAGAAGGACCTGCTATGCTCTGGCCCATGGGATCACAAAGAGTTGGACATGACGGAATGACTTAACAACAAAAAGGACCCTTGAGTAGCTTTCTTAGTAATGATGTCCAGGGTCCTAGGGGCAGAATGCACAATCCATTCAGAGTTGGTTAAGGAACATAATCAGAACATAGGTGGCAAGGTCTGGAAATAGCTGAGAAATGCATATCACTCTATAACAATGGCCTGATGAGGAATTAGACTCCACATGGTTATGACAAAGTTGGGAGATAGGGTCTAGATCAATGGTGTCAAAGTCATATAGAAACAGGAGCCACTAAACCATACATAAGGATTCCTTAGCACATATTGATAGAAAGTCACATGTTAACATTATCTATGTTTTACTGTATTTTTATTTATCATGTTAAATATTTCTCAATTACATTTTAATCTGATTTGGGCCTCACTCAAGAATGTTACTAGCTGCTGTGGTATTGATGATTGTAAAACAGCAGAGATGATCTTCAAAACTGGTTGATTGCAGCTAGATATGACCAATGTATTGATGTTGGCTTAAAGGTGTATCTCTGGTACTGAAGTTCTTAACATTTTTATTTTTTTGGTGTGTCTTAGACCCCTTTGTCAGGCTGGTAAGGCCTATGAACCCCTTCTCAGAATGTTTGCTGAGCCCATTTTCACCTTGACTCTGTATGTATTTGTGGTAGAATGTGTCTCTGAGTTTAGGAGAAGTGATGTTTTGTCTAACCATTCTTGGTATACCAGCTTAGTAAATATGCGTTTCTAAAAGCTAATTGTCTGGATAATTCCTATCAACTGATAATCAATGGGGGAAGTATACCAGTGGGAGCTCATATACTAGAAAAACACCTCACACACCACTTTGGGTTATTCCCAGAACCCAGAGAGATAGAGTAGCTGCACTCTGGGGACTCAAATTCCCATTATGAAAGATTTGTTGCAGTAGCCCTAGGGTATTTATTCATTTGTCTACATGTTTTATTAGTTTGTTTGTCTTTCCTTTATTAGAATGTATGTCCATGAGGACAGAGCCAATTTCATTTCTGTCTTGTATACTTGCACACAGTATACTTGTTGCTCAGTCATTTCAGTTGTCTCCAACTCTTTGTTACCCCATTTTTGTGTTTTCTTGGACAAGATTCTGGAGTGGTTTGTCATTTCCTTTTCCAGCTCATTTTACAGATGAAGAAACTGAGGCAAATAGGGTTCATGACTTGTCCAGGATCACATGGCTAGTAAGTATCAAAGCCTGATTTGAACTCAAGAAGATGTGTCTTCCTGACTCTAGGCCCAGCACTCTATCCATTGTACCTCTTAGCTGTCCAAATAAAAGTCCCACCAAGATTTGAATTCAGATCACTGGATTCAAGGTCCAGAGGGCTAACCCCTACACCATGGGACTTTGGCATAGTATATTAACTTGGTACATATCAGGTGCTTAATAAAACTTTATTGATTTGAATTATTCACTTTATCAGGACAAAGAGTATATAATATGCTGTAGCATATAGAAGAATAAAGTCAGGAATAACTAAGGAATAGTTGTATGACCATAGGCAAGTCATCTAATCTAGGAGTTTTCACATCAAGAATGGAATCATAAGTTAGGAGCAAAAACATTAACTACAAAAATTTATCAGTCCTCAAGTTCCTAAAGTCCAACTATTTCACCAGTTCTCATTTATCTTCTTTTAGGACAATCCTGTGGGTCTTTTTAAGTGAGTAACTCAAATATACTGTGTGTTTGTGTTTTTTGTGTTTTTAATGAATTCATAATTTGTCAAACTATTTATTCAAAATACAATTTCAAAATATTTTTATGTGACTTCCATTTTTGACCTACCCAAAATCATCATACAACATTAATTTGGATCATTACAGATAATGTGTTTCATACTTCACCCTTCCCCTGTATCCTTCCATGTTGTGACCACCTCTACCACCATTAGTACACTGGTTCCCTTCTTCATCTATCGACTCCCCTCTCTGGCCTTTATTCTTCACTAGTCACCTGAAAGCCACTGAGGTAACAATTAGTCAATAGATGAAATTCTGGTGTAACTGAAATCTGGAACTTTAATAAAATCCCACTCAGTTGCTTGCAAACTGAGTTAAAACTTTATCTAGAAAGTACCTCAGAGATTATCTAGATCAGGGGTGAGTAACCTGCAGCCTCAAGGCCACATGTGCCCTCTAGGTCTTCAAGTGCTGACCTTTGGCTGAATTTTAATGAAGTTTGGATTAGTTAAGGGCCACACTTGAAGAGATTAGTCAAGTAAAGCCAACAAGCATTTATTAAGTGCTTGCTTTCTGTTAGGCGCTATGCTAAGCACTGGGAATACAATATAAACAAAAGAAACAGTCCGCACCTTCAGAGAGCTTACGTCTAATGAGGAAAGATAACACAGAAAAGGGAGCTGAAAAGAGGAAGGGAGGTGTGTAGTGGCTAAATCTGGGGAGTCAAATCCAGGGGAGAAAATGAAGGATGGCTATGAAGGATGCTTGTCTTAGGCCATTCCACAAAATGATCGTTGATTCTGGGAGGACTTCATCAGTGGGAGAAGGGGATCACAAGGGTGCTGGAATCTTCCAGGATAAGAAGGTCACATGTGCTTGGGGAACTTCCAGAGTGAGAAGGGAAATGAGGTATGATAGTAAAACCTGAAGAGTGAAAAGCTGATCTGGGAGAAATCCAGGATAGCTATCTTGGGTCCTTCCACAAAATGGAGGTGCTGGGAAGAACTCACTAATGGGAGAAGGAACTTGTTCAATTGAAGGAATATGTATTCTTCTGGGGTTTGGGGAATAGACAGATACACATTCAACTAAGTATAATATAGTTTGGTGTGATGGGACAAAGGAGAGAGACAGACAACACTCTAAGAAAATTAGAAAGAGGGCACAATTTCAGCTGGGGGCATCAAGGAAGATTTCAAAGAAGAGCCTTAACTGGAGCTGAAGCTTAAAGGAAGAGAAAGTTTAAGGATCAACCTAACAAAAAGGAGGAGTGCATTCCAAGCTTGGAGGACCTCTCTATGAGTGAGTAGAAAAGGAAGATGGAAAATCTAGTCTCAGGACAAATGTGTTCCAGTTTGATTGCTTAATTGAGTGAATGAAAGGATATAATGTGAAGTAAGGATTGAAAAGCTAGTTAGGGGCAGATTGTGGCAAAACACACTCAAGAGATGGAAAGGTTGACACTGTTCATGAACCTGGAGCTTCTAACTTCTAATTACTATCTAGAACTTTTGCCCTGCCCTTCCTTTCCAAGCCCTTCTCACAAGTGACTGCCTCACATCACCAACTGCTTCAGGTCAGCCTCAGGTCAGCCTTCACTCCTTATTCCCCCATCACCTTTCTCAACACTCTCCACAGTTGACTTACTGCTGGCTGTACAGGGTGTTCATGGAGTACCAGCACCTCTGGTGTGAGGACTTGCCAAGTTCTTTCCAGGGCTGCTCATCTACCTTTGGTATCCACCTTCACCCAACTTTCAGCTATGGCTCCAAGAAAATACAGCATAGGCAACAACAGCCAGCCACACCATGGCAAACCATCTCAGTAGACAGGAAAAACCAGGTTGAGAGTGACCCACAGGCCTCAGACCCATCAGGGAGTTAGGGTGATGTCTATCCTAAGCATATGAAGACTGTCCCAGGCAGAATGGGCAGATGAGAAAAATTTGTCTCGATGACCATGAAAGCAGCTGAAGCAGTCACGGTGAAGCGATTAGAATTTGGTGAAGCATCACAGGCACCAAGACACCACTGCCAATTGTCTTGACTTTTGTCCTGTCACTGGACTTCTATGACTCAGAAAGAGAGTGAGACAGAAGACTTTGCACAATCCTGCCTCACTTAAATACAATTCATGTGCAAATCAAAACATCACCCATGATGTTATTGGTCCTATTTGAAAAGGAAGGATGAATGAGAACCACTGGACCAAGAAACTGTGTTATGGATCTTTTAACCCCTTAATTTTTGGAACTTTCACTTCTGGACTGGCTTTCCTATTTCAGGTCAGTCCTATCTATGTTTTATTACACTATCTGCTGCCCCAAATATCTTCTTGCCACATTGAGTCCACCCCACCTTGCCCCATCAACCAAGATCAAATCAATTCTATTATTGTTCTTGGAAAAGGTGTATTAGTCTACTCATCTTCAGAGGAACTTTATGGAATAAACAACCATTCCATGCATACAATTTCTGGATGTGTTGTTGAGGGCAAATACTTTCTTTGCTTTTGTATTTATATTCCTAAACATTTAGCACAATGTATGGATCATTTAATACATGATTTTTAATTTTAAAATAGTAATACATTTGTTCATTTCTGCTCATTCATCTCCATTGCATGTGTAGAAATATCCTGTGCTATTTTATGTTTGCTGGGGGTGAGGAGGCAGGAAATATTATCCTTTTCCTCCTCTCCTTCTCCTCCACCTCCGCTTCCTCCATCTCCCACTCTTCTTTGTCCTCTCCTTCTCCTCTCTCTCCTTTCCCCTTCATTCTGTTCCTTTCCTCCTCATCTTTTTCTCTTTCTCCTCTTCCTTTTCCTCTCTCCCTTTTTCTTCATTCTCCTCCTCCTTCTCCTTCTCCCCCTTGCTCTTCTTCCTCTTGTTAAATTCATAACTATATGTGCAGAATATTGATGGGTTACTGATGACTTTTATCAGTAATTATTTGCTGTGCTTAGATATCTCTTTAGAAATATTCATTATCCCTGGTACAGGAACCCAATATTTTTAGCTTATATTTATAGGATACTTTAAGATTAGCAAAACACTTTATGTACGTTACTTCAGGTAGCTATTATTATTACCATTTTACAGGTGAGGAAACTGAGACTTGGAGTTCATACATGATCCCTTCAAAGGTCACATGGTTAGGAAACATCAAAGTAGGAATTTGAACCCTGGTCGTTATGGCCATGAGGAAAGCCCCCAAACTACTTTGCCTTATTGCTTACAAAAATCTGTATGTTGTTGGATGTGTTTTTGGAGAAGTCACTTCACCTCTTGCTACATGCTAAATATGAGGGAGGCAGAATGATCTGATGAAGAGTCATCAGACCTGATTTCATCTCTTAGATCTATTTATTTCTACCAGTATGACCTTGGATAACCTCTTGGATTTAACCTGTCTAGGCTTGGCCTCCAGCTATAAAATGAGAATACTGGACTAGATGATGTCTCATTGCCCTTCCAGCCCTAGATGAAAGATCCCATCATGCAGATACAGCAGTCAGCCTTACTCTGCATACTATATCTCAATATATGAATGTTGAAGTTAAAAGATTTTGCAAAATTAATTCACCTTCTGATTGGCCTAAGACCCATCTAAGACTGTTTTACTAGTGGCAAGAGCTCAAATTTCCCATGAACATGTTTATTCTTCAACTGGCAGCTATTGATTCAACTTCCATTTTCCACCTCTCATGTATTTATTAAGATAATGTGGGGACAAGGGAGGAGACACAGCTGGCAGTGACTTCAGCATTTCTACTATACTTCCATTATTTGACAAACCTAATAATCCTCATGAATTCCTCCTGACTTATGGTTGTCCTGCTCTACTAAATCAGAGTGATTTTCTCTGGTGAATAATAAAGGATTGCAATGTGCCAGTACCTTAATTACAGAGAGCCTCTCTTAGTCTTGATCTCATTTTAATTTACAGGGTAATACTACAATAATATCACTAATGGAAGGTACATTAAAGGGCATCAAGTAGCATTAACTGTATTAAATTATGGTACTTTTGTTAATTAACTGCTGAAGCAAGATGGTCCTAATGGTTAAAAAGGTCGACTAATGCATAAATAAAACCCACAGAGAAGAGAAGGAAGGGAGATAAGCAAGGTACATATTTGTGTGGGGGGGAACATTATTTTTTTTCTTGCAGGATCATGTTAGATGCAAAGGATATGATGCATAAAAAATAAACATTTTCCTTATGTTTCATATTTCTTTCTTTCTCTTTAAAAGCTTTCAATGGAAAAGTTTAGCCCAAGAATCATTTAGAAATCTACACTTGATAGAAAAGTATTCTCAGACTTAGTATTTCATTCAAGTGAAAGTTTCCATAGATGTGTTATTATTCAAGCCATCCAAAAATAACTCTTGTAATTATTAAATGTGAAAAGTGAAAGTGACAATTCGTAAGTATTTGCTTAATTTGGGAGATATCCCCGTACATTATTAACATTGCATCAGTGTCCTAATTTGCTTCTTTTTTTTTAAATTTGGGTTCAGGCATGGGGACAGTGGGGTGATTTAGTGGAAAATTGTTGTGTTTGACTAAGAAGTTAAGAAAAAGTTTGCAGATTGTTTTTTTTTCTTGATAAATAGGTAAAATCTTGTCTGTGCTAAGTTATTTCTCATTGCTTACCTCATATACAATTATTGCCTTAATTTTATCATTACCAATTAGTATAAATTACTTGGTCTAATTGGAACATCATTCTCCCCCACAAAATATCCATTTCAACATGATCCCAAGTACTCTCCTTCTTAAACTGACCCTGACCTTGCCCATTTAGGAACCAGACCTTCTCCACTCGGTCCTAGGTACATATGAGAAGATCATCCATAGGCAAAGCCACTCTGGCTATGTAATGTAAACTGTATCTCACTTACACTTAGGGGAGACAAAAACTCATTACCATAAAACTTAACTAATTTTGATTCTTCCAAGATTTAATTAATAATAATTAATAAGAAACTAAGCTAAAATTCAATTCTGTTAAAATTATTAAGTATCTGCAATGTGTAAGACAGTATTCTAGACTTCATAACATAAAAAGTAGAATGGTCTCTACTCTTTTGGCATTGCCATTTCTTGGACTAGTGTTATGGGAATCTGAAGATCTTCCCTGCCCCTAGGCCCTTTGCTAAAGTGGCTACGTGACTCTGAGGACCCTTGGATATTTGAAAGTATACTCTGTTCCTTAATAGGCTGAATGTGGTCACATGGAG
>CM053586.1:50723105-50773881 GCA_028646515.1 Pseudochirops corinnae
AACAATAACCTTTAGGGTGTGTGCCAAGCATTCCTACTCTTTTCCACTCTAGCAGGCAGTGAAGAAGGGACAGGGTCACCTGGTGATTGAGTGATTGATCTCCACAGTGTTGCTGATGTGACTGGGGGGAGAGATAGATTCCATCATCACCCTTTCCTCCTGCTCATCCCTTCTCCACCAAAGAAAAACTTTCTTGGACCCAGTTCTGTTTTGGTGTTTGATCAGGAGCTTGAGAAGCACACCTTACAGTTCCATTTTGTTCTCTTTTCTGCGGATTTTTCTGAATATCCTTCATGACCCTCTGTGACCCTAATCATAAGAGTTAATGTTCTACTGTTCTAGGATAGGCTGAGCTCTCAATACCATGTAGAGAAGGGAGGATGGTGGTTGGAGTAGGCTGGAACTGGGGGGAGGAAAGAAGGGGCACTAATTTTAGGTGAAGAGGCTAAAATACACGTCAGGGCCTGATGATGGGCCTAACCATTAGCAGCTTTCCTACTATATTTGTGAAAAAGGCAGCTAGGTGGCACAGTAGATAGAACAGTGGGCTTGGAGTCAGGAAGACTTATCTTCCTGAGTTCAAATCTGGTCTCAGACACTTTCTAACTATGTGACCCTGGGCAAGTCCCTTCACCCTGTTTGCCTCAGTTCCTCATCTGAGAAATGAGCTGGAGAAGGAAATGGCAAACCACTGCAGTACCTCTGCCAATAAAACCCCAAATGGGGTCATATTGAGTCAGGCACAACTGAAAAATAACTAAATGACACAAAAACATGCTGTATTTGTGCCCGAGGCAGAAGGTCCATGCTAATAAGATGTGGGGAAAAAGGACAGCAACTTCAAGAATATAAGAAATATAATAAACTATTCCATACTTATTTCCAGCAACTCCCCTCTACTATTTCTGCCCTCTAGCCAGACTAACCTGTTTGCTTCTGTTCCTTCTTCTTTAACTTAGGCAGTCCCCCAGGCAGCTGCATGGCACAGTGGATTGATCCCTGGGCCCAGAGTCAGGAAAACCCGAATTAATATCGAGCCTCAGTGCGATCCTGGGCAAGTCACTTAACCACTATTTGCCTCAGTTTCCTCAACTGTAAAGTGGGCATAATAATCGCACCTCCATCACAGTACTTGGCACATAGTGGGTCCTATAGAAATGCATATTCCTTTCCCTTCCCCCGCCCTTGTCTGGAATGCACCTCCTCTTCCCTTCTGCATTTTGCAATATCTAGCTTCATTCAAGGCTCAGGACAAGGTCCACTTCTTCCACAAGGCCTTTGCTGACTCTCCTAATTATCAGTGCATCTATTTTCCCCCTCTCCAAAAAGTACTTTTCAATATTTCCTTAGCATAAATTTTGTATTTAATTATCAGTGAACATCTCTATTCCCCCCATCCCACCCCAACCTCCATTATCTGTATTAAGCAATAGAACAATACTATCTCTTTATATAGTGACTATTAAGGTTTACAAAGTACTTTTCATATGTTGCCTTATTTAACCCTGACAATAACCCTATGAGTTAGGTGTTATTATTATTCCAGTTTGACAAATAGGGAAACTGAGGTCAAAAGAGATTAAACAAACCGTCTGCCTAGGGTGATGCAACTTAATAAGTTTCTTTAGCAGGATTTGGCTCCAAATCTAGCATTCTGCCCACTGTACCTCTCTAGCTACCCTGTAAGCTCCTTGAAGGCAGCAGCTGTTTTCATGTTCATTTTTGTTTCTTCACTCTCTACACTATTGCATGTAAGCCCATAATACATGTTTAGTGAGTAAATTTGAATTGAATCAAGTGTGGAATTGTCAGGTATATCATAGTAGGAATTTTTATCCTATATTAATCAGACTAGATGGCTGCCAAGGTCCCGTCCAACTGTTAATACCAAGTTCTGTGATTCTATGAATTTCATTGCATAGAATGCACGGAAGGAAAAGATTTCTGATTTTGCAGTTCAAGAGTTAAAAAGAAAAACATTGCTCCTTTTTTTGGCTGGACACAGTTATCTACCCCCTTCCTAACCCTATCACAGAGGTTCTTTTCTGGCATATACAAAGGCTTAGTCCTTGATTGAAGTTACTGTTTATTTCAATCTGCTCCCTGTCTACACTAACACTTTGTGGACTTTTTTACTCAGGAACAAAGACAGGCGGGTTTAACCTTTCCCCAGTGTGAATATTGGAAGCTGTATCTCAGATTACAGGCCATAATAGACACCTAGGTAAATCCCTACAGAGGATTATGGTTAGGATTTTGAAACCCATAAAGGCCACTGAGGTCAAGAAGGGCAAGATGCTTAAAAGGAGTAAAATGAATTCTCAAGCCACAAGCCACAGAAACTGTAGAGCTGTCCAAGGCAATAGTGGCTACATCCTACATGAGGATTAAATATTAACTAAATCAACAAGGCTTAAAGCAAAGCTCGGAGGTAAAGTTTGTTGTGAGGTAACAAACAGGGGGACGATTGCTTTAAAAAAAATCCCCCCTAAGCAATCATCAGTGAAATATGACTAGCAAAGCTTTATACTTTGAAAACAGTATCAAGTCTAGTGGACCCAAGACACTTAGATGTAGTAGCCTATAACTGAAGTAGAAGTGAGCTCTTTAAGGGGGAATAATTCAAGCAAAATAATGGGACCAAAGTCACTATGGAGGTTGGATGTTCAATTTCTTTATCCTCTCCAGCATCATGAAGGGTAGGTGAACATTTTGAACCCTGAGTGCCCTAATCCAGATTCACCTAAACAGAGAATCTAATATTTTGCTCTAGCATATGAGTCCAGACAAATACAGAGGCCATTTTCTGAAAGTCAACAGCTTTGAAAAACTATGGGGACTAAAAATGTGCTTTGCTGAAGTAAGCACTCACTTAAACATGACAGAAGAATAGAGTGCTCTAAAATCTGTGTTTTCACAGAGAATTATCTTGTTACTTCTTTACATTTCAGAGTCCCCTCTCCATTCTTTTCTTCCATCTTCTTCCTTCTTTCTCATTGTTCTAGCTATCTCTAGCTTTCTCCTTTCTTTCTAGCAGCACTCATCTAGTACCTGCAGAGCTGAAACATCTTTCTCCACCCTAGCAGACTAGGTATATTTAACACAAAGTATCCTTCTTGGCTCCCAGGATCAGTTGTGAACAAAGAATAATGACTTTGATTAAAAGTAAAGGGCATAGAAGTCAAAGTAAGGAAGTTTTCATAATACAAGAAGTTTCCATAATATAACACACATATTTCCATATAACAGAACTTGAAGGGGTACAAATAGTTTGCTTTTGTTCCTTTGTTGTTGTTGAGTGGGGGTTGGGGTGGAGTGGGAGTAGGGAGGAGGGTTTGGTGCGACCCAAGATTTCATTAGTAAAGCTGCTGGTGAAGAAACTATTTTCTATCACTGAAAATTTTCAATTGTCTTAACAAGTCTTAACAAGTAACGTGATACGTTGAAAGGTTTTGATAGTCATTTGTCTAAATTATTAAAGGTCATCTGGTCCAACCCTCTTCTCTTTAAAGACAAGAGAGTACGTCTTGCCCAGGTCACACAGCTAGTATATGGCCATGATAAGATTTTAATTAAGGCCGTCCTGACACTGGCCTCAGATGACAACTTTTCAGATTGATTCCTTCCTTGTGACAAAGAGTGGCAATTAAGAAATACATCCCATAGTGACCAAATCTGACGATGTATCCTAACCTCCATTGCCACCCTGTTACTCAGAAAAAGATAGGTGAAATAAAAATAGCATATTGCATTATGTAAAATTTAAGTCTACTTTGTAACAAAGTGTTGACATTAAGCTAAGAGCATCTATCAGTGTTTTCTGGGTTACTCACGGGAACAACCCCAAGGGGGGCAACTGACATCTTGAGAATTATCACCACTCCCTTTTGTCTTCTTACTAGAACTACTTTCTTTGATGTTGTTATTCAGTCATTTTCAGTCATATCCTATGTTTCATGACCCCATTTGGGTTTTCTTGACAAAGATACTGGAGTGGTTTGCTCTTTCCTTCTCCAGTTTATTATACAGAAGAGAAAACTGAGGCAAACAGGGTTAAATAACTTGCCCAGGGTCACACAGCTAGCAAGTGTCTGCAACCAGATTTGAACTCAAGAAGATGAGTCTTCCTGACTCCAGGCCTAGCACTCTGTCCACTGTGCCAAATAGCCACCAGAACTACTTTCTAGTTTATCTTATAAAATAACAGGATCTCAGGGTTGGAAGGGACCTTACAGGCGACCAATACAATTTGTACCTCTCTAACCAAGAACAGCCCCTATAATACCCCTGACAAGTAGCCATTTAGTCTTCATCTGAAGATCTCCAGGGCAAGGGAATCCACCAGCTTCATTCAAATTTTGGATGGCTTGAATCATTAAGTTTTTCCTTGCATCCAGTAAAAATTAGCTTCTTGGAAATTTCTACCCATCATCCTGGATCCGACCTCCAAAGTCAAGCAGAATAACCCTAATCCCTTGTCCATATGAGAGACTTTCAAGTTCTGGAGGCCAACTATCATGCTCTTTCCCTCCCACTTCCCTAAGTCTTTGGTTTTTTTAAGATTTTTTCTCTGCACCCTTCCTTTAGTTGGTCATCATATGGCATGAATGAAAAGCAATTCAAAGTCCTGGGTTTTTTTGTTTATTTCTGTTCCTTTGTTAATTCTCTAACCAACAGAAATACTATTAACCTGTTATATTTTGAGACCATTTTACTTCTTAATGAATATATACAGCATCTTTAGGCTATAGCCAATAATATATATATATAATATATAATATAATAGCTCAACAGTTAGCCCACGAAAGTGACCAATATTATTCCCCTCCTAAAGTAAACCCTATATCAATCAATACAAGATTATTGAGTGTTTTCTCTGCCTGAGGCTGCTCTAAGTAGTATGATTTCCCTGAAAAACAAAAAGCTCTCAGATTATTTAAGGACATAAAGCAAAGAAATATAAATACATAAGAGTATAAAATAATATGTAATAAAATAAATTATAAAATATTAATGAAGAATAAGGGCATATAATAGTGTTTTAGTTTCCATTGGTTCTTGATTTTAACATCAACCAATATAGTTAGGTGGCACATTGGATTAAGCCCTGGGCCAGGAGTCAGGAAGACCCGAATTCAAATATAATCTCAGAAATTTATTAGCTGTGTGACCTTGGGAAAGTCACAGTTTCTGTTTGCCTCATTTTTTCTTCTCTCTAAGTGGGATAATAATTGTCCTATTCCCAGAGTTGTTGCAAGGATCAAATGAGATGCTACTTTTAAAGCACTTAGGACAATGCCCGGCACATAGCAAACACTAATATAATGTAAGGTTGTACGCCATATATTCCAGTGTTCACTTTTTTAGTCCTTCCTCAGTTAATAGGCTTTATTTTTCAGTTGCTTGCTAATGAAAGAGTGCTGATATGAAAATGTTAGCATTTAGACCTTTGGCTTCCTTGGGTTATAACACTAGTGGTCAAATCACTGAGTCGCAGGGTTAAGACAGGTTAGTCACATTTCTTGCATAATTGCAAAATGATATCTAGAATGGTTATATCAATTTACAGAGTCACCAAGACCATATGAGTGTGCTTGTCTTTCTACGTCCAATCTAAAATTAACTCATCATTTTACCATTTTTATCAATTTGCATTATTTAAGATAAAACCTCAGTATTTTTTCACTCACATATTTTTTTTTTTACTATTAGTGATGTGGTTTATGCTTTTGTATGATTACTTATAATTTGTGACCATTGTTTGAAAATTATTTATTCAGATCTCTATCATTTGGTCATTTATTTGTGGATAAATTCTCTTAATGTTATATATTTACGTAAGTGTTATATTACCTTGGATATCAGACTTATCTATGATATTTGAGGCAAATATTATTTCATCATTTAATTTTTCTTTTATCCTATTTGATTTTATTCGTGTAAAAACATTTTTAATTTTATGTGGTCAAAATTGTCTACTTTGACTTTTCTGACCTCTTCTGTTTGTTAGGTAAAGAATTTAATCCTGAGTCAAAATGGTAAAAGGTGACTAGTGTCATTCTATTCCTTTTTTCAAAAAAAATTCTTTTTGTGTTTTATATTCTAGTTGCCTATCCATTTTGAATTTCCTATGGTATGTAGTATAAAATGATGGTCTAAATCTAATTTGCCAAACTGCTATAAAATATTCCCATCAGTTCTTGTCAAAAAGGGAGTCCTTCCACCAATAACTTATATTTCTTTAAACTCTGGGATTCTGTTTTTGATCACTTTTGTTTCTTATTGATCCAGTCTATTCTGCTGACCTATTCTT
This sequence comes from Pseudochirops corinnae, assembly GCA_028646515.1. NCBI lineage: Eukaryota > Metazoa > Chordata > Mammalia > Diprotodontia > Pseudocheiridae > Pseudochirops > Pseudochirops corinnae. Next base: position 50,729,419 of record CM053586.1, read on the forward strand.
CTCCTTTTTTAAATTGATACCAAATAGACTTACAGACTCCTACATAATATAGTTTAAGGTCTGACAATGCTACTCTTTATTCATTCATATTTTTTCTGATTACTTCCCTTGAAATTTATGACATTTTGTTCTTTCAAACAAATTTTTGTTGTCTTATCTAATGCCAGATAATATATTTGGCACAGTACCCTAAAATTGTCTAGGAAGTCATAGCTAAAGCTGAAGGGCTTTCAGATGATGGTGCTCAGGATAATTAGGGATCTTGAAGTCATGGCACAGGAGGATTCCCTGAAAGAACTAGAAATGTCTAACTTAGCAAAGGAGATTTTGGAGGAGACATGATTGCTGATTTCAAGTATTTGAAGGCCACTCAAGTGGAAAAAATATTAAACCTCTGTTTGTGCTTCTAGTCAGAACTGGGAGCAATGAGTGGAATTTTAAGAGATGTGGATTTTGACCCTGTAGAAGAAAGACTCTCTTAAGAGTTAGGGGAATCAAAAATGTAAATGGTTGCTTTAGGAAGCAGAGCATATATCCTCATTGTAGCTCTTCAAGCAGCATCTGCATGATTATTTGGTGAGTATGTTCTAGAGAAGATTCTTGTTCAAGTAGAGGTTGAACTAAATGGCTTCTGAGGGCACTCTTCCGATTTTAAAGATTCTTTGATGCTCTGATTCTAACTGCTACACAAACATCTTTACGAATGACTACAGGCCAACTTTCTCCTTTCTTTACCATTTTCCGATCACATTAGTAGCTACAGTGAACTCTAATTCTGAGTTTGATTTCAAGCACTTTTGGATGTTTCTCATGACTCAGGAACATATCATGTGGAAAGAAACTTGTCCTAGATAGATTATATTGGTCTGCCAGAGTGGTTCCAAAAGTGAAGAGTCACCAGATATTGAATTTTAAATATTGGATTATTTTATATTGCATCTGGGATCTAATATGAGATATTAACAGGTGAAATTTCATTGTGCTTATTGTCAGGATTCTTTTATGCCTTGTTACAGGACAAAGAGTTCTAGCTCAAAGAATAGAAATCTACAAGGTGAAAAGAAACATTATCCATTAGAAACTGGTCAAATCATGCTTAAAAACAAATGACAATGAAATTATAATGAAATATTGATCGTTAAGCTATCATCAATCATAATAAAACAAATAAAGTTCAAATGCCCCAAAGAGGATGTTGTTGTCAAGTCATTTCAGTTGTGTCCAACTCTTTGTGATCCCATTTGGGGTTTTCTTGGTAAAGATACTGGAGTAATTTGTTATTTCCTTCTCCAGCTCATTTTACAGATGAAGAAACAGAGGCAAATAGGGCGAAATGACTTTCCCTGGGTTATAGAGCTAGTAAGTGCCTGAGGCTGGATGTGAACTCAGATCTTCCTCACTCCAGGTCTAGTGCTCTATTTACTGTTCTACCTAGCTACCTTCCCAAAGAAGATATGTTTATGTTACATTGGTTGTTGATAATAATAACTGACCTCTGCCTTATGATTTTAGGTGTACAAAGAACTGGACATGTGTTACATCATCTGAAACTCTTAACAACTTTATGAACTCAAGTCAAATAAATATGCATTGATTATTCACTAATTGTGTGCCATGCATTGTGCTATGTGCTGGGGATACAAAGAGATGCCAAAATTGTCCCTGCCATATTTTGTATATGAGGAAATTGAGGTTAAGAGAGATTAATTTGGGGCAGCGAGGTGGCACAGTGAATAGAGCACTGGCCCTGGAGTCAGGAGGACCTGAGTTCAAATCCAACCTCAGACACTTAACACTTACTAGATGTGGGACTGTGGGCAATTCACTTAACTCCAACTGCCCTCCAAAAACCAAAAAAAAACCCAACCAAACAAAAAACAAATAAACAAAAAGAGGGATTAATTGACTTGCCCAGTATCTATATTTTACAAGCACCACAAAATAATTCAGGACAACATTGGAATCTCCCAGAATCTCAGTTTTAGAAGGAACTACAGAATATATCTAGTTCAACCTGTATGCAACAAGAATTACCACTACTGCATAGACAAGAAATAGATCTCTTGCCTCTGTGTGAAACTTCCAGAGAGGGGCATTCATTTCCTCCTGAAGAAGCCCTTCCCATTTGAGAGTTGTTCTACTTCGTAGGAATTTTATTTTTTAGTACATTGATTCAAAACATTCCTCTCTACAACTTCTACTTTCTATGACTATGAAGAACAAATCTAATCTCTCTTCTAAATGACAGCCTTTCAACTAGTTGGAGACAGCTATCGTGTTCTCCCCACATCTTTTCTCTTCCTGGCTAACCATTCAGTAGTCCCTTCAATGGCTATTTCTATGATATGACTTCATGATGCTTCAGTATCCCTCCTCTGGATTCTGCTCAGTATCATTCCTGAACTGACATTCTGAACAGATTAATTTGGTCCTGACGAAATGAAGAGAGACTTTCATTGTCTTAATCCCAGATACAATTCGTCTCTTAAAGCAGTCTAAAATTACATTAAATTTTTTTGGTTGTTATGTCACACTAAATATTTTCAAGCCTAAACAGATATGCATCAATTTGAAGAGTTTGTCCTTGCTAACTTGGATCCTCCAGTACAATTCCATTTTACCAGTAAGGAAACTGAGGTACATGATTTCTTCAAGGTCATAAAACTAGCTGAAATTCCAGTAGTCTAGGTCTCTTTACCCTTATGCCAGTATCCTATCTACTATATAGAACTACTTCTTTTCATTTAGTTAGGATGCTTAATTTAAAAAAAAAATGTTATATGGCAAGACATCAAACAGGTTAATTATTTAATGCCCTTTTTCTTAGGCTTTGCAGAAGTGGTTCTGTGAGATCAATATATGACTTTAGCTGAATGGGTAGGAATTTTGTCTGCTGACTTCAATGGCTTTGATAAGCTGTGACTATTTAGTATTAACCCTCTCCCCTTCCCTTCAGATTCTTGACCATTTGTTTTTGGGTACCAAGGCAAGAGTTCTTAGAAGTGGAAATCTAATGGGTATTGGGGTAACCTTGAATCCAAATTCCAATTCAATTAAAAATTCATTGTTATTATTGTTACTTCTACTACTCATAATAGCTTATGTTTTCGTAGTGCTTGAAGGTTTATAATCTGGTCCCCAGATATTAATTGACATCTTATTCCTATTCTACACTGGGCAGTGTGCTTGGTGCTAAGTTTCTTTCTCCTGGTCACCTTGTAATTTGCTTGGGTGTAAGAGTTTGGAGTAGGAAGAGAATGGTATGAGTGGAGTGTTGAGAGCAGTGAGAGACTGTGGGGGTTAAAAACAAAAAAGAACAGGACTCCTGGGAGTTATTGGACGGATAATTCAAATTGATTGTAAGTTAGAGACAGAGGTCTTCCTGAGAACAGATGTCTGGGGGAAAGGGATCCCGCAGGGGGTGGGGGTAGAGTTGGTGAATTACAGGCAACAGATGGTCCCCAACAAAACTGGTTAGAGAGATGGTGACCATGTACTTCTCCAGCTAGTGGCTACCCCCACCAGACAACAGCTTTCTTCTCCTCAAACTTGAAAGATCTTACTCATCCTTCAGTCTAGTTTTGTTTGCTTGGTATTGGTCCAGGGCTGAATATAGCCTCCCACAGTACAATTTTCAGTCCCTGAAAGCTGTCAGTGGTAAGCAGCTGAACACACTTGAGCAATGGCATATGATGACTTTCAAGGCTGATTATATTACTTTCCCTAAAAATAAAAATTAAAATGCATGCAAAACATTTTTATCTATTTACTTGGCATCTTTTCTATGAGCAGCAACTTACTTTGAAACTTAAAAAAAACCTATAAACAACTCATCACTAACAAATTCATATATATTACTAATAACCACTTTCCCCCACTATTCACTTCAATCAATCTGACTCACAAACATTCTTTAAGCCCTTACTGTGCAGAAAGCACTATGTTAGGCACTGTGGATAGACAGATAAAAATTATAGTCTTTACACACAAGAAGCTTGTATTTTACATGGAGGAATATATTATGTACACAGTAAGGTATAATATAAGTAGAGTGTAACAAAAGAAAATACTTTTATCTATGAGTAAGAATGGGGTCAAATATGATTGTTTTATGGGTATGAAAAAGGCCAAGTTATGCAAATAGAGCCTAGAGCTGCCATACTGGTGTATGTATGTGTGTATATGTGTAGGGAGTAGTAGGAGTAGGTGTTCCATAATGCCCTCAAACTTACAACCAAAGAATTTTTTCTATTATACTTCTAAAATGTGTTCTGGATTCTGAATGCTAGAAGAATATGCTCTTCTAATTAGCTGTCAGACCACAGTGCACTGAGGGTGAGCCAACCTTGGTGTCCTCATCAACTTCATTCTCATATACCATGGCATATCCAGTCAGTTTATTTATCTCTATAGAATCACTTCCGCACAACCCATCCTTCTAGTCCAGGTCCTCATTACCTGGTGTCTAGACTACTGCAATAGACTCTTCATTGTTCTTCCTGCCTGAATTCTCTTCCTAGTAAAATCCGTTCTCAACAAAACTGCCTGAATGATTTTCCAAAAATGCAGGTTTGATCATGTCATGCCTCAACTCAATAAAGTTCAGTGCCATGTAACCATCTCTAGGATCAAATTTAAAATCCTTTGTTTGGCATTTAAAACCATTCACAATGTGGCCTGAGCCCATCATTTCAATCTAAATACTCCTCTTCATATCTCCAGGGCCCAAGCTCCAGTCAAGCTGTTTCTCTTATGTTTCCTATTAAGCAGAATTCTATTACCTATGTCTACGCCTTAGCATCAGTTGTCCCCCATACTTGGAGTTAATTTCTTCCTTACCTACATCTCTTCTCTAGATATTTTTCAAGGTTCAACTCAAGTCAAACTTACAATACAAAACTTTCCTAGTTGTCCAGCAGCTAATGTATCCTACACCAATTACTTTGTACTATTATTTATCAATTTCACACGTACATATTTTTTACCCCAGGGGTGGGGAACCTGTGGCCTCAAGGCCATATGTGGCCCTATAGGTTCTCAAGTAAGGCCCCTTAACAAAAGGATTTGTTCTATAAAACTTGGACTCACTCAAAAGGCTACACCCAAGGACCTAAGGGATCTACCCTAATAGAATGTAAGCTCTTTGAGGGCAAAAGAAATTTCAATTTTGTGTTCATATCCCTAGCACTTAGCACAATGTCTGGCATATTGTAGATGCTTTAGTATGTGTTTGTCACTTGATATATATGATTACTGAACCACTGTCAGTGACTTTGAAAGATCAGAGAGAATTATAATGTCAATGTGATATTCATAGTGCCCATGGTGGTATATGCTGGTGTAGTTGTGAATCATGAAATGTAACAGATTCTCCACATGGAAGACAGAACCAAAATATTTACTCAAATACTAGAAAGCCGAATTGCCAAACCAGAAAGCCAAATCCATCATATCAACCAAGAAGCTGGTATGCATAAGCAATGCAGCAAACACCAACATTCCCAAGCCTTCCCTCCATCAAGCCTTCAAAATAAAGCAGACTCCCTTATGCAAAAATGCCATCTCTCACTCACACTAGTTGCTCAGCCTCCAAGCTGCTTGCTCCCAGCTGTTCTGTCTCCCTCTCCTGCTCCTTCCTGCTCCATCCTCCCTGTTCCACCCTTTCAGCAAGCTCCTTCCCCCATGGGCTCCATGCGATTATATTTGGCCTACTAAGGGGCAGAGAAGATCTTCAAATTCCCATTACCATTACAAGAATAGAAATGCTGAAGAAATAGGTAATAGTAAGTGTAGTTATGATTTTCAATAAAGGGAGGAGTCTCTAAATGAGATAATGAACTTCACTTTAATGATAGGAAATATTTAGTAAAGGAAATCAAGATTACAGTGATTCAAAATGACTTCATCAAGAACAAATCAAGCAAATGAACTTAAAAAAAACTTTATTTGGCAAGGTTATTAAACTGGAAGATCAGGGAAATACAATAAACTTAATTGATCTAAACCTTTGTAAAGCATTTGATAAAGTCCCCCATGCTATAATTTTAGACAGCTTAGAGGAGTTGGCTAAATGATAGCACATCTTGGTAGATCCAGAATTGGTTGAATACCCTAAGAATAGTCATTAATGGATTGATGACAACATGAAAAGATGTCTATGTTGGAGTACCAAAGGACTCTGTGGTTGGCCTGTGCTATTTAACTTTTTTGTTGAACAGTTGCATAAAAGCATACAGGGAATGCTCATTAAATTTGCAGATGACCTTTAGCTAGCAGGGAAAACTAACACATTGAATGAGAGAATCAGGATTCAAAAAGATTTTGGCAGGTAAGAGCAGTGGACCAAATCTAATAAGATAACACAACAAGGATAAAAATAAAATCTCATACCTGAGTTGAAAAATAAATCTTCACACATATGGGAAAGGGAAAGTGTGGCTAGACAAAAGACTGTCTGAAGAGATCTGGATTTTAATGGACTGAGGTACCACAAGGGACAGAGCACTGAGTCTGGAGTGAGGAAGACCTGAGTTTAAATCAAGCCTCAGACAGTTACTGGCTGTGTGACCCTGGGAAAGTCATTTAACCTCTGCTTACCTCAGTTTCCTCATCTGCCAAATGGAGACAAATAGTAGTATCTGTCTTCCGGTGTTCTTGTGAGAATAAAATGAGATCATATTTGTAAAGCACTTTGCAAACTATAAAGCACAATATAAATGTTGTTGTTTAGCAATAGCACAGCAGCCAAAAAGTTCATTTTAGGCTAAATGAGAAAGAGCACAATATTGTGGAGTTGGGATTTGACAGTTCCACTGTATTCAGTACTGGGCAGACCACTCCTAGAGGATGTGGTTCAGTTGTGAACCATGCCACATGAGCTGGTCCAACAACAATAATAACAGCTGACCTTTAGATGGCAATTTAAGGTTTGCAAAGCACTTTATATACGCTATCTCCTCTGACAAAAACCCTGTGAAACAAATCCACATTACTTGTCCAATGGTACACAGATGATACATTTGGAAGGTCTGGGGTCTGGATTTTGAACACACCAGGGCAATGTGGCAATTATAAGAATGTTTTTTAAAGTTGATTTTAAAAAAAGACTAAATGGTAGAAATGAGAGAGTCCACACTCCTAGCAAAAGTGGGAAGCCTTAGTATATAGATCTTTAAAAAGAGGTGGCCTCTACTGTGAAAATGTCACTGTCTCAATCTGGATTGAGCCTTCACCAAAAACTGGTTTAGTTCTATATATTCTACCCTGATGTATGAAGAAGACTAGCAAGTCATGCAGTTCTCCTAAATAGGTCAGCAATTCTTGAGGAGTTTGACAACTGGTCATTGAATAATCTTTGTTGCCCATTGTGGTGGTTGAACAAAGCCTTGATATCTAGGGCTCTACAAATGAGGGAGGTCCACTGACCAGATTCAGATTGTGGTTGTGACCTGACTAAGCAATTGTTCCATATAGTGCCACTCGATGGGTTTAGAGAGCAGTCATGGATACAACTGAAATCAAGAGCAAGAGAAACCTTTTGTTCAGCTTGGCTTTCTGCCCCCAAATCCAGCACTGTATCCATCATATCATATTCATCCATTATCTTTCAAGCAGTTGAAATAATTCATGGAAATAGTGAAGAGTAAATTCTAGGTCTTTCATTCCTCCAGTCAGTAAGTGTTTATTAAGAGCTGTACTAGGTGCTGAGGACACACCAAAAAGGAAAAGGTTCTTGACCTTAAGGAGCTTACATTCTCTTATGGGAGGCACTCTCTTTCCACTATGTACACACACTTCCTTTCCACTATGTACACACACACACACACACACACACACACACACACACGGTAGTTTTAGAGACACACACACACGGTAGTTTATCAGGAAAACCTTCATGTAGTATGTGTCACTTGCTATTTTGAACAAGAGGCTGAGGGAACATGGGGAAGTGCATTCCAAGAATCCAGAACAGTCAGTGAAAAAGCAGTTATGGGAAATGAGAGTATCATATGAAGAACACCATGAAAGAGAGCATGGTGGAATTCAGAGTTCAAAAAGGAAACATGTATAGCAAGTATAAAAAGGTAAATTCAGGGGGGCCAGGTTTTGAAAGGCTTTAAAATACAAACAATTAGGGCAAAGACTGCTTTTGTTCTCTTTCATCTTTCCTTTTTTTCTTTCCTTCCTTCCTTATTCCTCTCTTCCTTCCTTTCTTTTCCTTTCTTTCTTTTCCTTCCTTCCTTCCTTCCTTCCTTCCTTTCTTTCTTTCTTTCTCTCCCTCTCTTTCTCTCTTTCTTTCTTTATATTCCTCACGCTTGGAACATAGCAAAAATTTTATATATTCATGGGTAATTGCTAGATTACCTAAAGGCAAGAGGGAATAATTGAAGTTTATTGAGTAGGGGAATGACATGGTCAGACCAGTATGGTGGCTATAAAGAGCTGACTTAGGAGAGAGGATTAATTTGGGTTCAAATACTACCTCTGGCCACCTAAGTGTCCATGGATAAGTCACTTTATATCTCCATGCCCCAGGAAAATCTCTAAGAATATAATTTAAGAAACAATGACTGATTAACATTGATAGTAGTTTCCTAACTGGTAGCTTTCTATAACAGTGAAATTATGAGCCAAGACCAAATTACTACTCAAATAAATCAATGATTTCATTGATATATGTAGTCTTTCCAATGATCCATAGTACAAACTAGCCAAGCTTACCCATATTACATAATAATTATCCATATTCTCTCACAGGTTTGCCAAAGGGATCCATCTGACCCCAGAGGCTTTCCTTGCTGTCTCTTCACATCTTGGCATACAGGTTTTATGTATTTGTTCATGCTGCTATGCTTCATGTTTGCTAATTAGATAAGCAACAATTTTAGTCAAAATTAAAATGTATTATAACTATAATCCAATCTTCCTTCAATTGTTTATGCCAATTGCTGTTGTAGACACCATAAAATTGCTATGACAGGATACTAGAGCTAGAAGGGACCCAAGAGGTCCTCCAGTGATTCTTCATCATGGCACAGAAAAGTCAATGCCAATTTGCAAGGTTGATTGGGCTGCTCAAGTATCTAGAAGGCCAGATTGTTTAATTCATCCTTAAAATAAGGGGAACATATCAAAGAACTAGGTCATAGGTGAATAAAATCAAGGGGCAAGATGGACATGGCAAAAATGAATGGGCTAAATGTTGGCTCAGAGGTGGAGGAAGTGGCATTTAAAATAACCTAATATAAAGGAAATGAGAAGAAAGGAAAGGGAGCTGGGTGAGACCAGCAGGAAAATCAAAGTGACATAAATAGCTCCACTGGGCTCCATTTCTAAAAGGTAAAAGCACAAATGATCCTTTCTCTGTATCCCAACCAACTCTAATGCAATTATATAACTGGTTTTCTGATGCTGAAAAATGAACACAGTATAAAATCCACAGGGTGACTTTAATTAAAAGTTATTTTCAAAAGCAAACATAAATGGTTTTTGCAAAAGGGCAAGTGAAAATCAGATGCTTTGATGTTGCAGAGATTTCACTTATTGGGCATTTATAGTCTGATTCCTAGTTATGGTAGAAAACATTCTAGACCCCCATCTGGACACCTCGTTGTCTCTGTCAGAACACCATGATTCAAACTTCTGCTCTTCAGAATGGAACCTATTGTGTATTTCATTTTAAGGTAATGATACAAAGCAGTGTAATAAAAATTGCACGATCCAAAAAAGGCATGAGAAAAATGGATTCAGACAGGATAATAAAAAATATGGGAGTATTTGGGAAGGCAGGGAAGCAACTGGTAGTTGCGTTCCAGAAAGTCAAAATCTTCCTTGTACCCTTTTGTAGTTTCCCAATTGATCTTGGCCATACCACATTGAACCTCTGTCCTCTTCTCTCTTCTTAAAGCAATCTCATACACTCTCCTAGGTTGAATAGCCATCTCTATGTGGATGATTCCTAAGTCTACATCTTGACTTTTCTTCCAAGAACTAGGCCTGCCTCTCCAACTTTCTCTAGAACATCTTAAAATAAACGTCTTGTCATCTGCTCAATTTTGAAGGTAGAAGAAAGAAAAAGGTTTGGGAGGAACAGCAAAATGGTTATTGCTGTTCTTCCCAAACCTTTTTCTTTCTTCTACCTTCAAAATTCCTTACAGCAGTACCACAATCTGTCTAGTCACTCAACTTAGAATCCTTGGTATTGTCTTTGATTTTTCACTCTCCATCACTCATATCTAGTCCATTACCAATTCCATTCTACATATGAAATATCTCTTGAGGTGGCTTGGTGCTGTGGAAGGAGGCTCTTGCTATGGAGTTAGAGGACCTGGGTTTAAATCTTACTTCTGTCACTTAAAACCTGTGGCCCTAGGCAAAATATTCAACTTTTCTAGACTCATAGATCCCCCATGTACAAAATGAGGGGGTTGGGGGTTGGCAAAGTGGGGCACTGAATAGAGCACTGGCCCTGGAGTCAGGAGGACCTGAGTTCCAATCCGGCCTCAGACACTTAACACAAAAACTAGCCATGTGACCTTGGGCAAGTCACTTAACCCCAATTGCCCTACCTTCTTCCCTCCAAAAAGCAAAAAATAAAAAATAAAATAAAATAAAATGAGGGGGTTGGAATAGTCGACTGCTAAGATCTTTCATCTTTTAATCTATGATTCTATGAATTTCACTCATTCCAGTTTTACCACTCTAGAACAAGACCTCATGAACACTCACCTAGAGAATTCAAATAGTCTCCTGACAGCTTTTCCCATTTCCATCCTCTCTTTCCTCCTTTTTATCCTCTGTGTAACTGCCCAATTGCTATAAAAGGTACTGTACAATCACTTATCATTCTATGAATCCACCTTTATTTTATACTACTCCTTTCCACTAGTCTTCACTCTAGCCAAAATAGACCACTTAACTATTCCTAATATATAATTTAACCCAAGGCGTCCTGATTTCAGGTCTCTGTTCACACCATTCTCTATTATTTCAATGCTCTCCAACATTCCCAGGCTTCTCAACCTTTTAAATTCCTACCCATCCTTTATAACCCAACTTAAATCCCACCTGCACCAGAAAGTTCTCCCTGATTTTACTTCCTTGATTTTATACATTTTTTATGGATTAAAATATGTGATGTCTAATGTGAATCATCATCAACATGTGCATTACTTTTTCTGTCATATCTACAATATGTTTCAGACTTGAGGGATGGTGAATATGAGAAACCTGAAACATCTTACAAAAGGAATTATGATGGAAAACCAGAATGAAAGACCAATTTTTTTAATGCATGAGTGAAAAAGATGATCTTTTCACATGACAACTCATCAATGAACAGCTCATGAATTCCACTAGTAGGAAGGTTGGTGAGTGGATCTCCTATGGTGAATTTATGGGAGAACATGGACAAGCATCCCACAGGATAGTTAGATCTGAGTGGGCTGGGATTGCCAGCACTGGAGGGATATCCACATCAAAGAGCTCAAAGATCCATTTGGGCATTGCGTTATATTTGAATATGGGTCATACTTAGCAGGCCATAAGCTCCACGGAGGCAGGCACTGGGCCTTTATCAATATTTATCTTCCCCAGCAGCCAGTGAGGTACTTCACGTGGAAGGGATGCTTAATTAAAGTTTGCTCTGTTGAACTGATATTCATCAATAAATGTCTTCTTTTGGTTTGGCAGCCATTGTCAGAGCCAAATATTATGCTGTCCTTTCTAATTTACAGATAGCTTAGGTAGTGCAGAAAAAGTGAACCCAAAGTCAGGAAGGCCTAGATGCAAATCCTACTTTTGACACATGATGGCCTTGAACAGGTCACTTAATCACTCAGTGCCCTAGTCAACTTGCTACAAGTATAAGTTATAGAGAAGGCAGTGACCTTCATTTATCAAGGGAGTTTTATTGCCCAGGTATTTCATTTACAAATGAAACCACAGGTCTAGTACTCATTCCTATCATATCTTCCTAGATGTAGATGGCATTATTGCCTCATCATCAATAGGATATATTCTTTGTACATCATCAATGCGCATCATCAATAGGATGTATTTTTTCCAATAGAGATGCTAGATTTTCACTGATCCATTTGCTCTCTCATAGTCTCTCTAACATTTGTTAGCTTCATTGCTGGGGTTATAGTCCCTGTAACTGTAAAAGAGAAAAAAATCCTCAGTTTACATAGGTAAACAGTCCATGGGGACTGTTTAATCTTTGTATTTCTTAGCAACTTGCCTATGGTAGGTACTTAATACATATTTAGTGAATTAAATAAAAATGAATAATAATAATGCCTAGTATTTAAATAGTACCTACTATGTATCAGGAGTTGTGCTAAGTGCTTTACAAATATCTCATTTGATCCCCACAACAACCTTGGGATGTAGGTGCTATTTTGATCTCTATTTTATAGATGAAGAAATTCAAGCAAACAGAGGTTAAGTGACTTATTTGAGGTCAAGTAGTAAGTGCTTGAGGTCAAATTTGAACTCATATCTTCCTGACTCCAGGCCCAGTATTCTATTCACTGCACCATCTTGGTCAGTGAGTTGTGAGGGAACCAAATTTTTAATCTTGTCATACAGCCTGGCTAGTCGTTGGTTGCTCTCCTTCTCCCACAAATGTTACACTCCTTGTTTCCCATGAGCCTTATGTAAGCCATGTTTTCTACTGGGTCAGCTATGATATAAGAAATAAGCCCCCCAGAGTGACAGTCAGAAGACCTCAGTTCATATTGTGGCACTTGAAGTAAGTCATTTCACTTGCCTGGACTGTATGATCCTCTGCTTTGCTCATGGGTTTGTTGTGAACATTAAATAGCATTCCTGGAGCCAGAAGTAACAGTGGGTAAGACTTTAAAATATTAAAGTCTTTTCAGTTATCTTTTTGTTCTCTTCCTAAGGGGAGGTCAGCAATAATACAGCATCTTTCTCCCTTTCGCTGGGGGGATAAGGACAAGGTGTTGGGGAAGATGCCAGAGGAGCAGGAGGCAACAGAATGTTTCATTGTTGTCATTTGCTTTTCCACTCAGATCTTCAAGGGAGGAGACAATGGTTGCTAGACCTACAACAGTTCTCGACCAATAATTCACTTCCATTCTCTTGTGTGTCTGAGTCTTTAAGGTGACTGTTAAGAATTATATATTCAGTGTATGGAAGTTGTTTTTGATGAATTTGCATTTTTTTTACTGAATAAGAAATTTCTCTGAAAGTCAATGTGCTTATAAGTCCTCATTAAATATTTCTTTCTATCAAACAAAACTGTTTATTCAGTAGAGTTCAGCCAGTTAAGCATCCTATTGTTCATTATTTAAGTATCCCAAGGTCCTCACAAGGAAAGGGTGTGACTTGTATTTCCAAATACTCTCCTGGAATACTGACCTTCATGTTTAATCTCAAGGATTTCACAGTCTAACTGGGGAGGAAAGACCTATAACATACACACACATCACAATAAACGGAAGAATGTAGATGCAAATGAATATATACATGGTTTTATGCAGATCTCATTGTCTTGAATTTCTGCCCTTTGCAGTCCAGGGCATACTAATCTTCCTTATGTTCAGATCAGATCAGACCAGATCAGATCAGATCATTTCACTGTCAAAACTTTTGATAGCTCTCTATTTCTTAACCTGGAATTCAGAACTCTTTTTCACCTGGTTCCAGGTTGTCTCATCTTTTCTCACATTCTGGTACTTGATATTTTAGATACATTGAATTATCTCCCATTCCCCAAACATGGGCTTTGGCTTTTCTTCTATCATGCCTTAATTCACATCCTTTTGTATACCTGGGATGCTTTCCTCCATTTTCCACTGAAATTCTATTCTGCCAACATCCCTTCTCCTTATAAATCCTTCCATAATGTCCCTAAGCTGGAAGTGCTCTCTCTTACTTTTCAACTTTCTCTTACTCCAACTCCCTTCTACTTCTACTTTATATTACACTTATATCAACACAATTTTTATGATCTCCTCTATTAGATTTAACCCCCTTAAGAACCATCCTATTCTTATTTATCTCTGTATCTTCAACACAACAGTTTGATACAGATGTTTGACCAAACTTGTATTGACTGAATGAAAGCAGGAGGGAGAAATCACAGAGGGCGAGACAAGGGAATTCATGGTGATGATTGGATAATGGGGTCTTCAAGGATCTGCAGAATTTGGACAGGAAGAAAGGAAATGGAAGGTATTGGGGAGAGGCAGGGAAAGAGGAGCAAAGTTCCTTTGTTTGCAGAAGTGGGTTCAAACTGAAAAGATATGTTTGGGAGAAAGTCAGCAGACCTGCTTGGCTTGAGCAAAGGATTGATAATAAGAGGGCAGTGGATGAGAGGGTTAGAACTACAGGTTGAAGCCAGAAGGTGGAGGATCTTGAATGTCATTTTATGGGACAAGGAGTTGATTTAATTCAAGCATTTGACATCTCTTTGAGTGCACTGCCCTCAGGGTCCCAGAGCTTATCTAAGGGAATTGAAATATTTCAAAGGTTTGAGTTGGAGTAAGTAACTGTAATTTCCCTTCAAAATCTAAGTCTATAATTTTATGAGTTTACGATTTCCGTAAACTCTAAAATCATTAAAAATGATTATTTTTATTAAAAGTTCAAAACCTCATTATCATCAATTATTCAGTCATTAGGGAAGCAAACAGTATTTGTATTGACAAAGAGGAGTTAACTTTATCTACTTAAAGACATAGAAAGCAGCTCCTTTCATTCCTTTTGAATATTAGGTCATTAGGGGAAAAAATATGAATCTTATTAGAAAACGAAGTTAATTTCCCTGGAAGAAATAGTGACTTCTTTATTCTGAAAGCTACTCCTTTTATTTTCTGCATTTTTTCACTTGACATTTAATCATATATAATATTGTCTTATATTATTGTTTAACTGCTTACATGTATATATGCCTTCTCTCCCAAGCTAAACAGAACTGCTTCCCTGTATTTCTATAGTGACTACCATAGTAATCTGTCTAGAGTAGGTTCTCAATAAATTCTACTGCATGAATAAAAGAATATAAAGATGAAAATTCTAGCTTCTATCTGATAAAGGACATAAGATATGGCTCTTTTAACTCTTTTAACTTCTTCAAATGTAAACTAATGGCACAACCATGTGATGGCTTAAGCATTCAAGCCTATTGTAAAATGTTATATCAATTCAGGGAAAATTTTCAATGGCATAAGAGTAAACTGCATGGTATATTTCAATATATGTATACTTTATATCTAGGTGCAAGATAACATGGATTCACTTTTTGCTTAACTTGATTCTAGCAGTGCTATTTGGAAGCACAAATTGTACATCCATCAAAGAATGGAATGGGCATCAACACAAGTAGAATACTTCTTGAAGTAAGCATCTAGGAGTTGGGCAGAATATAAGAAATTGTATTATGAGTTTAACTCCTTCTGAGAATTTAAGATCTGCCATCCTTCTCCTCTGTATGTGTCTTTGAAACCTATGTACTTATGTGCCTTCTCTCCCCCACTACAATGGGAGCTCTGAGGATAGAGACTATGGGTTTGCTTCTTTTTGTATCCTCTCAAGCAATGCTTATTAATTGAGTGAAAATATACCTAGGAAGACAAAGTGTATATGCCAAAAAAGACAAATAATGGTATCAGGCAGGACAGAAACATTCAGCAAGTGGTAACAGGAAAGAGAATATAATGGAGAGTTTCATTGAGGTCTAATATGGGCTCCTATTTGGTCAGTAATACTATACCAAAATACTCCTAAGCACTTAATGGCCACAGGCTCAAAATTGGAGGGAGCCCTGGGGCAGAAGTGATTTGGCTAAGGACCAAAGCTGAGTGTTTAAGAAATGCCTTGTCACTTTTTAACCAACCAAGACCCAGGACATCGGACAGGAAGAAGCACTTCTCATAGGTTCTGACTGCTTGTCTAGGGGAAGTTGAGCATCTGAAAGAAACAGGCACTGAATCATTTTGGAAGTGAATAATTGGATGATAATTGATGTATTTAATAATTTAATAATTTTGACAATAACAACAACAATTACAACAACAGCAACAACCTCAGCATCCATTTAGTAAATGCTTAGTACAGTCAGGGCATTGTGCTAAGTGTCGGGAATACCAAGACAAACAGAAAGAGATGGTTCCCACCCTGAAGGAACTTACATTCTAATGGAGAAAGACAAGACATTAAAAGGGCAGAATACTCAAGTTCAGAGGGTTCAGAGAGGAAGGAAACTTGACTAGCCTGGCCACTTTCAGATGCCTGTTCTGGGGCATATTGTACTTACCTATTTATACCCTATCTACGCATGAACATTCAAAGAAGAATGCCACTACATTTGGATCTGTGAGTTCATTCATGTGGGGCTTCTTTCCAATGGTAGAATGAATTTGTACCATTTCATTCCCATATCATCTCACCCATTTCATCACATACACATACACAAATACACGTGGATTTTGTATATATATATATATTGTGTGTATATATATACATACATACACATACATACATATACATACACACATATCTATGGCAATTGGGGTTAAGTGACTTACCAAGGGTCACACAGATAATAAGTGTATGAGGCCAGATTTCAACTCAGATCCTCCTGATTCTAGGGCTGATGCTCTATCCACTGCACCACCTCTCACACATCTTTCAAAGGAGGTCCACTCAATGTAGCTCTCTTAATATTGAGTAGACTACGAGACAGCTAGGTGGCATGGTATATGGAATGCTGGACATAGATTCAGGAAGACCTGAGTTCAAATTCTGTCTCAGAAATATATTAATTCTTTGACCATATGCAAGTCTCTTCTCTTATCTCAATCTCAGATCCTTATTTCTTAAAATAGAAATAAAAATAGGTCTTATCTCAAAAAGTTGTGAAGGCCAAATGAGATAATATGTACAAAGTACAAAGATTTGGAAGCTTGGTTATCTTTCAAATCAGTCCCTTTCCTCAGGAGTATGAGTATGTCTGTAACTGTCCCCCTTTAATGAGCTCCTATTTCCTACAGCTTCGAATGAAGACATGTGGGTGCCAAGCATCTAATAACCTCCAATGCTAAATTGATCTTGAATCATTCTCCCCCTCCCTTCACCTCTCTGCATCAGTACCAAGAGAAAAAGAGGAACATCCCAAGGAGGGTGATGTGCCAGCCATGTATGTGACTGCAAACTCTAAAGGAAGGAAAACTGGTGACTTGGCTGATATTTCCATGTATTTTCCTAAGACGCTCCCTCTGCTCAGAGCATCACCCTTTTCATTCGCTTTCATACAGGATGATATACCTGAAAGTTTGCTTAAGCCTCTACACCAAAAAACTTCTTCCTGCTCCTCCCTGGCTGGCTATTGAATTTACTGTTTCTATTCCAACACATTCCTTTCTCATGAATTAAAGCAGATGAGGCATTTGTAAAACAGGAGGACCAAAAGTTGGCCTCAGAAAATGTAGTCAGTGGGAGGAAAGATTCAATCAATCAATATTTTTAAGAGCCTACTATGTGCCAGGCACTGTCAAATCTCAGGAGTACTCTGTGTGTGTATGTATATAGTTGTGCATGTGTGTTGAGGTGACCTAGAATCCCATTGATACACGGGCTCCTTGTCTAGTACAGTTGCCCCCTTATACCTTGATCTCATGTAATTGTTTCAGTCATGTATGATTCTTTGTGACCTCATTTTGAGGTTTGGTTTGTTTGGTTTTTTTTGTTTTTTGCTTTGGTAATGATACTGGAATGGTTTGCCATTTCCTTCTCCTGCTCATGAGGAACTGAGGCAAACAAGATTAAGTGACTTGCCCAGGGCCACATAGCTTATAAGTGCCTGAAGCCAGACTTGATTGAGCTCATGAAGATGAATCTTCCTGATTTTAAGCCCAGTGCTCTCTATTCATTGAACCACCTAGCTGCCCCTATCCCTTTTAGCTCTGAAATTCTACAATTGTGTAATCTTTCAATACTTCCCAAATTGTACTCTAGCATTGACTTTGTTTCTCTCTCTCTCTCTTTCTCTCTCTCTCATGCATGTATATATGTGTATATGCATACATATGCATATATGTTTATATACATATATGTATGTGTATATATGCATACACACACATATATACTTGATCTATGCTAAACGAGAGAGATTAAGTAACTTGCTCAAGTTAATAAGTGTCAGAGGATTTGATCTCAGGTCTTCTTGACTCCAAGTCCAGAAGTTTACTATCTACTATCCCATATTTTTTCAGGGGAGGAAGGAACATTGTATGGTGAAAATAGCAGTAAACCAAAAGAGTTCAATTCTGATCTGGGAAATGATTTAAAAAACAAACAAACAAAAAACAACAACTAGCTGTATGGTTTGGGACAATTTGATTAAATGCTCTGGGTATTAGTCTTCTGATTTGTAACATGTGAGGCTTACATAAGATTCTTTGTGACACATATGGTCTATGAGGTTTCAAACACGGTTAACTGGAATAACAGAAATAGGGGAGTTAGGAAGGAAAACTGGTTATGATGGGAAGATAATGAGTTTGGTTTTAGACATGTTGAATTACTATTTGGGCTAATAAGTTGGTTTTTTGTTTTGTTTTGTTTTCCTGTGCCTTTGTCTTCATGCTGGGGGGAAAAGATATTTGATAAATAAACTTTTATTTGATAAATAATGTGTGTTCCCATAACAACTCTAATAGCATACTGAAATCACAAAGCCCATCTAGCTTTCTTGAGCTTTAGTCTCCTCTGAATTAATAGCATGGTTTCATTTTTCCTTCTATAAGTGAATTTATCTATGGCTTCTATGTATCAATGAGAATTATGCATGTGCCTTCAGGGAAGGAGACCTCAAAAATACCAAGAAAATCCAAATTCCACTATAAGAATTCATATAATAGTGTGGATTTTTTGTGTTTGAGCTTTCAAGAACTTCCAGTGCTTTCTGACAAGACTATTTTGATTTTTCCTTAAAGAAAAATCATCGTATCCTGACTTGAAGAGTGTCCTGTTTATCTGAGTAACCTACATCTTTGTTGATGAGAACAATGCATTCATATTTTGCATAAATTTCAATCCTGAAGCATAAATGTTTCTTTGTGAATTGGAATGAGGAGGATTACAACTTGTCAAAATGAATCATATCAATAACCATGAGCTAAAGTTTATCAGTAAGCTCTTCTTTGCATGAAAGTCACCTACCAAGAGAAAAGATGCAAAGATCCTTACTTTGTTGAAATATTTACCCTCAGGAGCAGACTTTACACTTCATTTCTCACTTCTTACTTCCACCAATTTATAAAATCCTATTTGCTTGTCTAAATGTGTAGCTCCAACAAATATCCCTACTTCCCCTCTGCATAATCTATGGGAGAGTGAATATAAATTACAGGAAGATGGTGAATTGGAAGGCACGCAATTCTCTACGGTGTTCATTAATGGCCACTTGTGACAAGATACTGTCAGCTTTCATTTACTAATATTCCTGAGATAGATTCTGAGCTCTGAAGTATGTGACTAAGGAATGGTTGGAATGGACTCAAGGTGGTGGTATCTTGTCCAAATTTGCCACCAAAGTTGAAAATTGGGCTGAAAAATCTCAATGTGGTTTTCAGATCTTATAACTTTCATCAGTCAATAGGCATTTATTAAGTGCCAACTATGTGCCAGGAACTTTACCAAGTGATGGAGATAAAATAAAGGAGAAAAAAGAAATTGTAACTCTTAAGGAGCTCAAAGTCTAATGAGGAAGACAGCTTGCAAACAACTATGTGCACACAAGATACATGTATCTATATAAAGATATCTATATCCATTTGTATACCTATATCTATCTATCTATAATCTATCTATCTATAGCTGTTGTGTTCAGTCATTTCAGTCATGTCTGATTCTTCGTGACCCCATTTGGGGTTTTCTTGGCAAAGATACTGAAGTGGCTTGCAAATTCCTTCTCCAGCTCATTTTACAGATGAAGAAACTAAGGCAAATGGGGTGAAGTGACTTGCCCAGGGTCATAAAATTAATATGTGTCTGAGGCCAGATTTGAACTCAAGAAGATGAATCTTCCTGATTCCAAGCCTTGTGCTTTATCCATTTGCATCATCTAGTTGTGTGTGTGTGTGTGTGTGTGTGTGTGTGTGTGTGTATGCAGGGAGAGAGAGAGAGAGAGAGAGAGAGAGAGAGAAAGAGAGAGAGAGAGAGAGAGAGATGTATATAGATATAGATATATGATAAATTGAAGATAGTCAATGGAGAGAAGGTATTACCATTAAGGAGAACCAGGAAAGGCTTCTCTCACAGAAGGAGCATTTTATATTTTTTAAATTTTTTTGAGGGGGAAAGGCAGGGCGATGGAGATTAAGTGACTTGCCCGAGGGCCGGTGCTGTATTCACTGAGCCACTTAGGCACCCCTCCCTCTTCCTACTTCTCTATAGCTTTTGAAGGTACTCCAAAAGGAGCTATTTTAGTTTGGACTCGAAGGAAACCAAGGATACCAGGAGACAGAGATGAAAAGAAGAATGTTCGAGAGGTACTATCAGTGAAAATGCATGGAGTTGGGTGATAGAATGTCCTGTAAAAAGAACAGCAAGGAGGTCAGTGTCATTAGATTAAAAAATATGTGAGACAGGGCATGGGAGTGGGTGTAGGAGAGTAAGACATAAGAAGACTAGAAAAAGGAAGAAGGCTAGGTTTTAAAACAAAGCCTTTAAAAGCCAGAGTATTTTATATTATATCCTAAGTGATCAGGAGCCAATAGAATTTATTGACTAGAGAATGACACAGCTGAAGTTACAGACACAAATGTTAGTCAAGGGCAAGAAGCAGTTTGTTATAGTGAATAGGGACACTGACCTAAGATCAGGAAGATCTGGGTTCAAATCCCCCGTTAGATACTAATGATTTTTGTAACTGTGGCCAAATCATATAGCCTCTCTAGCTCCCAGTTTCCTCATCTGTAAAATGAAGAAGTTGGACCTCTAAGACCACTAAGATCTCTTTCAGATCTAGATCTGTGATATTAACTTGAATTTGACTCTAAGTCATGGATTTAGAGTTGGAAGGACCTTAGAAGTCATCTGGTCCAAGTTCCATTTTATAGATGGAAAACCCGAGTCTCAGAAAAATGGTTAAGTGAGCTGCTTAAGGTCACAGGTTATTTAGTAGCAGAGCTGGGATTCAAATTGACTATTTGGGGGGTTTTATAAAGAAAAAAAAACACTCTCCCAAATCCCATAATTCCACCTAACAGTTTCAGATTACTGTTGCATGGAAATAACACATCAATAGTTTCCAGAGGCCATAAGCACCTATAGTTTAAGGATCCTAAGGGACCAGCTTCATACATCACCGAGTAGCTGCCAACCTCTTTCAGACCATTCACAGTCTCTTTGAATTGTTTCCTTCCTTCAAGGAGGAAAGGCTGACATTTATTGTTTATTGTTAATTCCATTGCTAATTCCATAGAGAGGGAAAAAAGTTCCACAACGCTTGATGAAAAAGAGAAGGGAAAAAAAAAGACAAAAGGAAGTCCTTTTCTTTTTTTTTCTCCCCCTTTAAGGATCTCTCAGCTGTGCTGCCTGCCCTGCTGCATCTGTGAGCATTATTCATCATGCCCTCGCAGGCTATTGATTCTACACCTGTGGATTGCATGCAAAAAATCATTTTTTATAAAATATCCATAATTTCAGGGCCAAGCCTTAAAATCTCTTATTGTTCTTGACAATTTCAGCCCAGCTTCTGTGGCTGCCAGTGTGTCTACTGCCATTTTTAATAAGCATTAGAGCCAGTGGATTATCACTGAATGTCAAGCACCACAATTAGAATTTCTGATATCATGCAGAAACACTGTTTTAATATACCAAAAAGGGGGGGGAGTGTCCGTATAATTGCCACAGAATCACGCACTTCGTTCTCTGGTGTTTGATCAGTCTTTGTCAGGCACATTTGAGCTCTGGAGAGTCTTTGTGTGAATACATGCCTTTGAAAAATAGAAGAAGTAACATAAACAAGAACAATCATGAATGAAATATCATTTCCTTTCTCTCTCTTAATGAGGGGCATTAGGGTACTTAGTCTTATTTGTTAAGAAAAAGCAGCACATCCATAACCAACCCAAACTATGGTAAAGGACACCTTTGAAAAGTGCATCACACATAAAAAAGTGCATCACAACAGGTCAAGTGGCCCTTATTAGCATGTACAAGAATTAGACATTTCTGATGTGCTCCCACTGTGGCATAGAACATTTGGAAAAGGAGAGACATTACTTATTAGTGCAATTATTCCATTATTCTGAAGATGAATGTGACATTTTATCTTAAGAAAAAATGGCTTTTCAATGGAAAGATACCGATAAAAACTTTAGATATCATAGATAGGTAGAAAGACAGATAGAATAAATGATGCATAGAATGTTAAGGATAAATGCATAAAGATGGTATTAGTTTCCATATCACAGAATCATAGATTTTAACTGAACTGGAGGAGATCCTAGAAGACACTTTGATGAAGCCCCTTAATTTTACAGATAAGGAAAACTGAGACTTAGGTTAAATGATTTGTCTCTGGCCACATAGCTAGTAAATGTAAGAGATGAAATTTTATCAGAAGATAAATGACTCCATGTCCATTAAGTCTATTCACACAAGAAGTGTGCTGGCAATGTCTTAACAACCAACATTTCAGGGGAAGAAAATGTACACACAACATGCTCTTAAATTTAACCTGTATTATTGACATTTAATCTATCACTTTTTTTTTTTTTTTGCTTTTTGGAGGGCAATTGGAGTTAAGTGACTTGCCCAAGGTCACATGGCTAGTTTTTGTGTTAAGTGTCTGAAGCTGGATTTGAACTCAGGTTCTCCTGACTCCAGGGCAGGTGCTCTATTCACGGCGCCACCTAGCCACCCTCTAATCTATCACTTTCTTAAGTCTAGACAAACAACAACAACAAAATTGAACCCTGTTTATAGCATTTGCTGATTCCTGAGATATAAACGCTCACACTGAAAAATTAACATTCATCTCTTATGAGCCAGTTTGAGCTCCAACATACCTATTATGACACAATAACTCTCAATGGAAATCTAGCCTCTAGAAAAAAAAAGGATAACACCTCAGTGTCCTTCTTCGGACTTGAACATGATGCGGAAAGGATTTAGAGGTGGATGGGGCCCTAGAGATCATTTAGTTCACCCTCTCTATTTTATATGTGATACAATGGGGGCCCAAACTGACTTCAAATCTATGAAGGTACTACCATCCAAAAGGAGCTATTTTAGTTTGGACTCGAAGGAAACCAAGGATACCAGGAGACAGAGATGAAAAGAAGAATGTTCCAGGGAGAGGTACTATCAGTGAAAATGCATGGAGTTGGGTGAATAAAAATTCTATTGCTAATTCCATAGAGAGGGAAAAAAGTTCCACAACACTTGATGAATAAAAAGGATACTGTATATTGATTCCCACTAAAACCAATTAGACTTAGATGGCAAACTCCTTGAAAGCAAAGATTATTTCTTAGTTTTCCTCATAATTTAATAATAATAACATTAAAAGAAATGATACAGTGTACAGAACGATATGGTGGATGTTGACCATCTTTCATAAACAAATATATGAAAAAACCTACGTTACAAATCTAGATCCACAAATATTTTTAAGACGTCAACAAGAACATTATATTAGGACTTTAGAATTTTCACAGACCAAACTATTGCCCACAAGCTCCTTGGCATAACAGTCATTCATGAAATTTAAGAAGAATATTTTTCATAGAGGTTACCATTCCAAATACTCATAATCTCCAAATTATGTGACACAAAAAGCTTAGAAATCAAGTGGACCAAAGACGAAGTGTATATCATCCCCAATTACTGTGTCCTTCACTAGAGCTGTTATGGATGTTTTTTCAGTGAAAATACAGGAGATAAGCTTAGATGCCCATACTTTTATTGAATTACAAAAGACCCTCATTTTATCTACCTGCATTTTATCTACCTGTCTATTGAACACTAAATGCAAAATGATAATAACAGGATTTCATCTTGGTCCAGAACCATTTCCATCTGAACTCCAACAAAAAGATGAGAATGAAAAATTATAATAAATTAAATTTCAATAGCTTCATGTTTTTTGAAGCATTTAATCATCTCATTTGAGTCTCACAAGAAGTTTGTGAGATATTCAATCTAATCTAATCCAATAAGCATTTATTAAGCACTCAAAATACTGTACTGAATATTGGGAATTTACATATTGTCAATATGTAATAAAGGCATTGTCCCCTTTTACAGATGAGGATTCTGTACCTCAGAAAGAGTATGGGATTTGCCAGTGGTAAAATAACTAATGGGTGCAGAAGATAATATTTGAACCCAGGTTTGCCTGAATTGAATTCATATCCAGTATTCTACCTCCTGTGACATACTGTCATCTGTCTCTAATACAAAGCAGTAAAGGAACTACTAGGACAGCAATTGTTTAGTTGTTCAGTCATGTCTGATTCTTCATGACCCTGTAGACCTAAGCATGCCAATACTGTCAATAGCCTCAGGTTCCTCATGTGTGAAAAAAAGAAATGAAATGGAAAAGGAAATGGCAAACCACTCCAGTACCTTTACCTAGAAAACCTCAAACGGGGTTACGAAGAGTTGAACACAACTGAAACAACCAAACAGCAAAAACAACAGTCCATGAGATTTTCTTGGCACAGACACTAGAGTGGTTTGTCATTTCCTT
The DNA here is from genome assembly GCA_028646515.1 of Pseudochirops corinnae. Classification (NCBI taxonomy): domain Eukaryota; kingdom Metazoa; phylum Chordata; class Mammalia; order Diprotodontia; family Pseudocheiridae; genus Pseudochirops; species Pseudochirops corinnae. The sequence goes on from CM053586.1 coordinate 50,754,152, forward strand.
CTCCAGTGAATCAAGGCAAACAGATGTAAAATGATTTGCCCATGGTCACACAGCTAGTAAGTGTCTGAGGCTGGATTTGAATACAAGTCTTCCTGACTACAGGCTCATCACTCTATCCACTGAACCATCTAGGTGCATCTAAGAAGACAACTATCCCACCAATGGATGGGGTTCTAGACCTCGAGTCAAGAAAACTCATCTTCATGAGTTCAAATCTGGCCTCAGACATTTATTAACTGTGTGACCCTGGGAAAGTTATTTAATCTAGTTTGCCTCAGTTTCCTTACCTGCAAAATGAACTGGAAAAGGAAAAGACACACCATTCTAGTATATTTACCAAGAATATCCCACGTGGAGTCATGAAGTGTCAAACAGGACTGAAAAAAAGACTGAACAACAAAACTCCTCCTTTGTTTGAAATATGAAATCATTTTATAGACAATCTTCAACAAACGGATACTTAGGGTCTGCTAGAAGACATCTAGTAGTAAAGGATTCCTTCCCTTTTGAGAATGCTCATTCCATATTTTAGATAAATCTAATTCTTAAACTCTTAATCTTGAATCAAAATCTACCAGTTTTTAACTTTCCCCCCATCGTTCCTAGTTCTTGCTTCAAGAATCACACAGAGAAAATAAACCCCTCCGCCCCATCCCTCACAGAACAATCCTTCAGATTGTTTGAAGGTGCTTAGCATAAACATTCTAATTCCATCTTTCTCTTGATCCTTCAACAAATCATGATATAATATGGTTTGGTGTTCCCCCAACATCAGTTTCATATCTCTTAATATCTACCATAGAAATAATAGAGCCTCAAAAAGAATTTGTATTTAGAAAATTAACAAGTTTTCATCCAAATAATTCCAAGAAAAGCTTTTCATATGCTTGTATGTTATCATCAATCATGTGGTAAAAAAGGGAGGTTTATTCATAAAGAAAGCAGATGAAAGAGATATGCTTTCCCCCAGGAATGCCAGTGAGAGATGACATGTCTTAAATCAGCTCTCTGACACTTCTAAGTCTGTTATTCCTAGAAAATCCTTTCCAGATCCTTCATTCCAAGCCAGGGGCCTATAATGAAATGTAGGATCATAGATTTCAATATTCAATAGATTTTAACTCAAGGGGCATTTGAGTCTAATCTTCTCATTTTACAGATAAGGAAAAGAGCCAGACAGAGGTTAAGTGACACAATCACTAAGTATCTGAGGAAGATTTGAACTCTGGTCTTCTTGTCTCTAAATTCACTGTTCTTGCCAATATGCAATCTCGCTGTCTCTCCCCCCCACCCCCACCATGACTGCTGCTTATAGGTAGAATCATTTTCTTAGAGATGTTTTCCATAGCATAGAAATCAATAATATGATTTAGAGGAAAAGAAAAAAAAAGGTTTTCCAGACAAAATCTGATACCTTTGATCACACTCCTCCCATTAAGTGCTTTTGATCACACTCAAACATATCATTTGGCTTCATCATTCAATGGTGGGAGGTGGGTAGATAGAAAGCAAACGATTTCAAGGGAGTGAAAGTAATTTGCTTGGGATTCCTGAGAGAGGACGAGTTAAAACTATTTGAAGCTTAGCTGTGACTTTCATGATGCTGGTGTGAACTAATCACCTTAAATACACACACACACAATACACACATGTGCATATGGATATATAAATATATGTGTGCATATACATTTCTGTGCATTTGTGTGCACATGTATACATGCACATAGACATATGTATGATGTGTGTTGTATTGCATGCATAAATGTGAATGCATTTATATGTGTTACATACATATATATGATTAATAAACCTTCTTTACTCTGGCATTCTGTCTAAGAGTAGGGACTGATTTCAGAGTAAATAATTGATTCCTGTTTAAGCTGATCATCATGGGTTATGTTTTTCAGTGCAGCTTTTTCAGATGGAGGAAGACTAAACTTTTTTTCTATAGATTATTCCTGTTTCCAATGTGTTGTCACACTGTTTGTATGACCATAGTCAGCACATTTAACTTCTCAAGGTTCCAGACAATTATCTATGATTATAAATCATGGGTGAGTTGCCAATCTGTATTAGTGAAGGGAGTTTCCATATTAGATTGCATCTCATAATTAAGACATTACAGATCTGGACCAAAAAAGTAAATAAGTAAAACAAAATATTTTTATTACAAATCTTGTAATTGTTTAGAACGTGCTTTAAAACTCAAATATCTATGTGAATGTGAAATATTTATTTTCAATCCATAAGGAACCATTCTCTCTAGAAAATTAAAATTTGTCAGTAAATGGCAATAGAGAGACCCCGCCCGAATGGGAACAAGCAAGCCACAGTGAATTTCTAAAAATGATGTCCAATCAAAAAGTAGCTCAACAAATTTCATTAAGGAAATGTACATGGGGAAAAAGGTGATGGGCTAGTTAGGTTGTACATAAGACCTACAGGGTTCTATGAAGACATGCTGGAAAATCTATAGGACAGACATAGTGGCACACGCCTGGAGTCCCTGCTGCTGAGGAGGCAGAGGCTGGAAGATTGCTTGAATTCAGGAGTTCCTAGCTGATGTGGGGAGAAGTCTATCTGATGTCCACCTTATGACTGACACCAGTATTATGAAGCCTTGGGGCTAGAAGGTCTCCCGGATGCCTAAAGAGGGGTAAACTAACCCAGTTTGGAAAATCAGAGTAGATTAAAGCCTCCATGCTGGGTAGTATTAGATTCAGTTCTGGTAATGGCTACTGAAGTGTACCTCCTTTGATGAAAGCTAGTTGTTTTCAATTTTCTCAAGAATCAAATCTAAAATATTCTGTTTGCTACTTAAAGCCCTTCACAACATAGGAGCTTCCTACCTTTCCTGTCTTCTTAGACTTTGTTACTCTTACACTTTATGATCCAGTTATTCTGGACAACTTGCTGTTTCTCACGTATAACACTCTGTCTCCCAAGTCTGTGTCTTTTCATTGATTGTCCCTTGTGGCTGGGATGCTCTCCTTCAACACTTCCACTGCATGACTTTCTTAGTCTCTTTCAAGACTGAGCTTACATCTCGCTTTCTACAAGAGCTCTTTTCTGGTGTATCCCCTACCCCCTTCCCAAAAGTCTTTCCTTTAAGATAATCTTCATCTATAGCTACTGTATGTAACTTGTATGTGCATAGTTCTTTACATGTTGTCTCTTCAATTAGAGTGAAAGCTCCTTGAGGGCAGCGGTCATGTTTTTGCATTTATTTTTTTGTATCCCCAGCACTTAGCACAATGCCTGGTACATATTTAGTGCTTAATAAATACAGGTGGATTGATTAATTGATTCACAAATCACAGATTCATAGACAGACTTAAGGACTGAAGAAGAGAGCCATTTTCAGGTCTTTGGCATAGGAGCTGTCTGATTAAATCATTATTTTTAGAAAGATAATCTGGTGCAAAATATATTCACAGAGAAAGATGCTGGGATAGGCCATTTAATTAGGATGTTACTGAAGTATTGCATGGCCTGTTCCATTGTGGTTCTGATGAAAATGGAAAAAGAGAGACAAATATGACTTCACACAAAAGAAAACATTAAATATAGGCTGTCTTTTTCTTTTAATGTATTGGACAGAATTGAGACACCCAAGAAAAATGAATTGCCCCATCTGAAAACAGATACATAGTTGGAGGTCTGAATCAGTTCAGGATGCCTTCTATTTGGGAACTCAAGCGGTTGCTTTATATTGCAAGTACTACTGGTCTTAAGAGATTCTACAAAGATTTAGAAATAAACTGCATACTCTGAGAAATTAACAAAAGTCCCTCTGGTGCTTTATTATAGAGAAGTACTGTTAAATGGTCTAGCCATCCGCCACATTAATGCTTTTCATGCTGTGTTCTAAGGAAAAATAAGTTTCCACAATTCTTCTCTAAAGGTTCCTTGAGAGAAAGTTGGGTCATGGCAGACATTTAATTTATGGCTGTTCCATCACCTCCAGGCCCTTTTCTTATGCTCATACTAAGCACTGGGGGTGGGGGTGGAGGGTTGGTTGGTATCCCAGAGCATTAATGTATGGGGAAATGATTCAACGACCTCTAAAATTTCAAAATTCACTGAACTAGGTCATTTTGTCTTATAAAGTATAAGCAAATCAAGCCCAGAATCTAATTGGGAAGAACTTGAACTAGATAGTGCTTGGAAACCAGTACCATTGTTTCAATGTTTGAAAGCTGCTCACTTGTATGAAAGAGTATCTCTTGAACACTAATTGGTAATGCTATCTGATCATAATATTGTGGAATTGCATAATCTCTGATGTATTAAAAATACAAGTGACCAAAATGGCAATGGATACATGAATGCATGTCGAAAATAAGCAATCTGTAGCATGTTGCCAATGGAAACCATACAAGAAGTGCTATAAAAGTCATTTTTGAAAATATACATGATGAGAACAACAATAACTAATCAACGTGGGCCAGATATCTAATCACTATCAGAGATAACAAATAGACTCTCAATGCCTCAAGATGCTTGGGAGGAATTGTCCATATAGGATTTCCAGAAAGATATGACCAAGAATTGCACAGGTGAGTATTCTCAATCTACACAGTGATGGGCAAGTACTAGTGAAGACATCATACCACCATGGAAGTCAAATAAGAGCTAAGGGAATGCAAACTTGGGGACTGATGAAAGAGAGGGATCACTATAGGAAGAGTTCTTTGAGTCAAGCTGAGTCTTGAAGGAAATACAAGATTAAACTGTAGACTGGAGAGAGGGTTTGTTTGCTTTTAGAAAGGGTAAACCATATAAGCTTAGACCAAGAAGCAAGAATAACTCGCAGTGGCATAGTAGTCATGGATAGCAAATGGCAATGTTAGTAGTGGCTCCTAGACAAACGATACAATACAGAGTCTTAACAAGGCTACTTTAGGAAGTGGTATCATGTATTATTATCTTCTATCATTTCATTCTTCCAGGAAAAATATATCATACAAAAATCAAGGCTAGGTTTTACTTATTTATTAGATTTAAGGTTGCCTCAAAGAGAGGTTGGTTTATTTATAAGAATGCAAATTTAAAAGCCTTCTGGAATAAACAAAAAAAAGGCTTGTCATTTTTTAAACCCTATAAATTAGGTATGCTCTCTCCTCTATACAACACACACTTATAGCTCCTTTTTATCTTTCAATATATTCATTATCAACAATTAGCTAAATATTTTTGATGGTCACTTAAATTTAACCCCTAAGAACCAATAAATTAAGAGCCTAATATAACATCTGATCATAAAACCAATTAAAAATAACTCATTTGCTTTTTCAATTAAAGATTTACATACTTAGAATTTTCAACAATACTTTAGTATTACTTGGGCATGTACATATATCTATAGACACATAACAGACATGTATATATACATATGTATTTATACATACATGTATCTATACAGTGTCAACTAATGCTAACATTTCGATAGGTGTATATACATACATGCAAATACCACAAACATGCATTTTCGCAACATGGATTCATAAAATTTTAGAGCTAGGAGAGATTTTTTTTTAATCATGTAGTACTAATCTCCTTTTACAGATGGAGAATATAAGAGTCAGAGAGATTAAATGATTTGTTCATTGTTACCAAGTTGATAAATGACTAACATTAAAAATGTTAGCACTAGTTGGCATTATATATGCATATGCATATATAAGTATATGTACACATATATTTGTATATTATAGATGTATTTGCATGTATGCATATGTTTGTTCATATGCATATACCTATTAAAAAGTTTAGTACTGGTTGTCACTGGAAGTCAACCAATAACTTCAAGTCACTTCATTTCAATTTTGAGATGCTTTTCTTGAAATGAATTTTAATACATAGCATCAAATATTTTAAATCTTCTGAGACAGCAAGAGATGTCAAAGAAAATCTATAGTTCCATATTAGAAACTTTATAAAGTAAAAGAGTATAAAACACTAAAACAATACCCTAAAAATGCCAGAGAAGAGAAGAAATGAAGCTGAAGCAACATTCATGTGAACAATAGGCATCTTTGAAAACCTCTACTTGTTCTCTGCTTGAGAGATTGGCTCTGCCACTCACCAGCTTAGTGACAATGGGTAGATCAATTAATGTTTCAGCATCTTATATTCTTCATCTGTAAAAGGAGATGGAGGGTATGTGAGCTCTAACATCCCTCTCAGCTCTAAAATTCTATGATTTTATGAATCCATGCTGTGGAAATCAAGACTGAGATGAATTTTCCTTCTTTCCATAAGCCATCATAAAACTGTTTTCTTTCTCCTAGTATTCATATTAGGACACTTATGTACACAATGATGCAACACATTCACTTTCTGAAAGGACTTGAAGTCAGGAAAACCTAGATTTGAATCATGCCTCAGTGTAATGGCAAGCAAAGAAGTACTTATTGCCTTGTTTCAGTTCAAGTTTCTTTTAAGCCTTGCCCATGATTATATCAAGTCTTTGTTAAGAAACAGAACTTTTGAACCCCACAACTTATGACCCCACAACTTGTGAACCCCTGTTGCTGATCCAACAGGAGGGGCTGGAACAGGGAGGAGCTAAATGACCACATATAAAGAGAAGTCCAAGCTGGGAAAGAGCAGAACTGAGAAGAGAGCATTTGTGGTGGCAGAACTGAGAAGGGTGGCCAGGCACTCTGTTTGTCTTTTCTGTTTGTGTTGATTTTTTGTTTGTGATATTTTTTACATAAGCCCTGAGACCTTTCTGGAAGCCCTGAAAGAGAATTTTCTTGTTGTCTGTTTACAGAAGTCCTAGAGGAGGGATTCAGCAGTCCTGGGACTTTACTGATGATTTGTATTGACCTCTTGGACCTTGTTTATGGATCTCTGTTGATTTCACAGGCAGATAGTGAATTGATGATGATGTCAGCAATGTGTATGAATGTTGTTTTGGATCTGTTGGGTTTTGTCTTCCCAGAAACAGAAACTGCAAAGGACTTGAGGTGGACTGGACACAGTGAACTTCAGTATGGAACTGGACAAGGAGCTGGACAATGAACTGAGAGCTGACTACCTTTGAACCCAGGTGATAGTTGGGTAGATTCAGGTAGGAGCTGGACCCCTGGAAGAAGAACCATGGAATTTGGGAGCTAGCTTCCAATCAAGATGAAAAAGACCTTTTCTTGGGTTCTTGATGCTGAGAAGATCATGATTTACTGTGGCCTAGGGGTGGAAAACTTTGACCTTTGTACTTTGTGTCCCTTAGCTCCTTAAGGATGATTGAGTTAAGGACTTACTGAATGATATCTTTTGTTGAAAACTATGTGGCCACTTTAGTGATAACTTGTTATGTTATAACATTGTGAATGCTGTACTTTGGTTTCTGTGAACGGTTTGCTTTAATTTACTGTTGAATAAATAGAGAGTTCACTATACTATGTAATCAGAACCTTAAAGCTGTTCATAGCAGCAGTCCTCTGGAAAGCTGCTTGTGCTTGGCTTTACACTCAGCTACTCACTAGGTATGTAACTGTGGTTTAATGATTAGATCACAATCTACTGATTCAAATACTTCAGTTATCTGATGACCAAATTCCTCATTTGTGATATGGAGACAATAATTTTCTTTTTTCTGCTTTACAAGTGGTGAGATTATCTGACAAGCTTAAATGAGATTATTTATATAATTTATTTGTACTATATAAACATCAGCTGTTATTTTTAAGACTTAGGTCACTCCCCCTTATGTCCTTCAGGAGCAAATTTGCATTCACAAATATGCAAGGGAGCAATGATTTTTATCAAGATGGAAAACTCCTTCCCCCAACTCAGGTTGGCTGAGGTATTGTGGAGGTTAAATGACTTGCTCAAGGTCGTTATAGCTATTGCTACAGGTGGGATACAAACCTGGCTTCCTGACTTTAAGCTCAGCAGTATTCCTTGCTTCTTCAGCTTTAGAGTGTTTCAAACTAAGCAAAATCCCTAGTTTTTTGTTGATTTTAGCATATTGCTGAGCTATGAAATTAATTTTTATTTCAGTCACCTTCATGAGTTAAGCAGAATGATTTTGCAGCTATCTGCTTGGGAATCAGCTGTAATTACAATTAAAGAAAACATCAATTGGAAAATGTTATTCAACCATGAATACAATAGCTTTACTGGTTGATGGATGCAGGTCTTAATGGTATGTTGCAGAATGGGCAGATGGTGTGATTACTGGCTTTGCTTCATCACAAAAGAGAAGAAGGTGTCAAGTGTTTACCAAGGGCTTAGATTCCCTTCCATGCTGGGTGCTATTAGTGCTACCAGAAGAAGACAATATGGTCCCGGCCCCAGAGGAATTTATCATTTGGTTGAGTAGACAGAAACGTGAAAAAACTTGAGATCAAGGCTATAAATAATACATTTCAAGGTTTCAAAGTGTTTTACATAGAATATCTCATTGGAACCTTGTAACAACCACAATATATGCTAGTTAGTTCTATGCTCATTTTGCATTGGAGAAAATGAAGTTCCTCCATAATCTGATTCCTTCCCTTTTCCCCAGTGTTCTCTCTTAATATGAATCCCAGTGCAACTGCCCAGTTTCACCAAAACTTGTCATCATTGACAAAAGCTTGGAATTAATTTCCCTCTCCTTCTGTCCATTATCTAAATTCTATACTTAATGTTCCACGTCCAAATTCCTACATGAAGCCTTTTCCCATATCTCCAATACACAATGACCTATTTTTTCTCTTAGTTCCTCTTGCTCTACCTGTCTAGAAAATGTATTTGGTATTGAATGCATGCTGATTTGAGTTGTTAACAATTCTCTGTACAAACTCTGCTTTTCTATTTAGATTTTAAATTACTTAAGGACAAGACTTGGATCTTGTGCCTCCCTTTTCTTGCCTCCAAAGACAATCCTTTATATACAATAGGTGCTTTCTAAATGCTTGTTATTATTGATGATGATGATATGTTCAAAGTGCTATACGATTTCTGAGACTTGAGCGAGTAAATTCCAGAAAAACTTCATGGAAGAAACCAAATTGGAGCTGGACTTTGTATGTCAGTGGGCTATATTTAATTGACTCAGGAAATATTTATTGATCATTTACTCACTTCAAGGCATTGTCCAAAGCGCTGTGAGTGATAAAAGATGACATTTAATGTAGTCTAGATTCCATTTTAAATCAACTACACTACAATAAGGAAGGTAAGACATGCATGTAAAAGCCAATAAGGCAAAGCAATATGGGATAATTCCCCTAAAGTTCAGTGGATGAAGCAATTACTTCACGCATTCATTCAAAAAGAGTCAATGTAGAGCAAAGAGAGAAGGAGCTGGCCTTGTAGTCTGGAAGACCTAGGTTCCAGTTCTCCCTCTGACACACAGTCATGGTACAGCCATGAACAAATCATTTAACCTCCCAAGGCCCCCAGGCAACTCTCTGAGACCATAACATTTCAAAGGAGCTGATGTTCATTGATAGAAGGAGTACCTCTCCAGGAGCTTGCTATACCAATGAAATCATAGGTCTGCTTAAAGCAAAAAAAACCCCCAAAACCTAATTCAACAGAGATTTTTGAGTACCTACTATGTGCACAAGAACTGTGATAAGCACTATCAGTGAGAAGAGTCAGCAAAGGCTAAAAACTTCACTGAGTATGAAGGAAGAGGCAAGAAGAACGAAAAGATATTAATTAATAAAGCTCTTTAAGGTTTACAAAGAGCTTTCCTTGCAAGAGACCTCTGAGATAAATAGTGCAAGAGTTTGGTTTGAATCTATATTTCACAGGTAAAGAAATAAGGCCTCTGAGAAGTGATTTGATAACATTCACTGTGCTTATTGGTTTCAGGATTTCAAGAGACAGAGTCACAGCCTCATGCTAAACTGATTTGACTAGAGGTAGGGCAGAATAATATGTAAGCCAAGTGCACAGACTCATACAGATTAGGTTCAATTCAGTTAAAAAAAACCAGTTTAATTCAACAAATGCTAATTAAATGCCCATTACAAGCAAAAATGATTTTGCTAAGCATGAGAGATGCACAGACAAAAACGAGACAGTCCCTTCTCTTTTGGAGCTATGGACAAGAAGACATGTATAATTCTTTGGTCTATCTCATTGTTTCCTACTGGGTCCTTGATTTTGGCAGGCCTGGGAAATGAGACTGCACAGACATGTCATCCTAAAAAGTAGGTCACTACAGACAAAGCCTGACCACCAACTAGCCCACAGATCTCAGGGGCCCTATGATTTTTATGATGACATAACATAGTCAAAAGGAGCTGGAAACTATTGCAAATGTACCAATTACAGATAAAACCAATTATGAAACTGGTTAAAAAATATTTTGAAAGAAAAGATTGCATTCATCGATGATCATTCTTCACTCTAGCTGCCTTTATATCTGAATTACTTTCCTTCCTCCAGGCAAAAGTGAAAGTTTTAACTGACCTACATTGATCACATAGCTAATAAATACCTGAGACACAGAATGTGAACTCAGGTCTCCGGACTCTTAGGTCTAGGCCTCTTCTTTTCCGATTCGAGCAAGTTACTTACGTCAGCTACTTGACCCTCTTTCTCTGATTCCTTTTGTCTGACACTTGCCCCTCTGTCTGACACCTTTGGCATCTCCCTTCCTAACCTGGTTTCTGTGTCTCATTTCATTCAAGGTTAGACCTTGATTCTGTTACAAACCATAAGGACAGGGAAGAAAAACACAAGGACATACTGAGTTGGAGAGGACAATAATTGCTCATATTTGTATAATACTTTACAGGTTGCAAAGCTATAGAAAAAAGACATCTAAATTTGATTCTTTTCCTACGAAAACAGATATTGACACAGAAAAAAAGTAGGCGTTGAAAAATGGTGACAGCAGTGTCTATGCTACAATGCTTCTGAAATCTTTACTCGTGATGCTTTAGATTTGACTGGATAAAAAAGATCATTTTCCTAAGGCTTTTAAGGGCTATCTATTTAAGCTCTATAAACTATTTAATCATTTAGATGCAGTGGTTCCATTAGACAGTAGCAATGTCTGCTTTTAATAGAATAGCATCGAAAGTTAAGTTTACATGTTACATATCTCTCATCAGGATCTTTCTCAGCTTTACCTAAAGGATGGCTCAGGGATCTCAGCATCCCTAGGCAAATCAATTGAATTTTTGAGTAAGGATTTAAATCAAAGCCATTATATTATTTATTCAAGGGAAAGGATGGTCCCATTTGGGACTGTTTAGGAATATTTTTTCAGATTTTTTTTTTTTTTTTTGTAAAAGAGCTGAAACTCATGAAGAACTTTTCTTACAGGGACAGACCATCTTTCTTATCTTGTTCCATGTCCTACAGGCATTCACTTGAATGGAATGCCTGGTAGAGCAGACCTGACCTTCATTATGCCAGTGAATTCTTTGTTAATCAATACTTTATGGACCAGGGAGGTCTCTGTGCTCAGCTTCCTCCAGCAGAGAGCCAGGGAAAATAGAGAAACAGTTTCAGAAAGAATTATTAGATTATGATATAATCTCTTTGGAAAATAAGAGTTCCCCTTAGTCCAGTTTCAAGAAAGAAATAAGAAAGAAATACTGGAGTGTATCTCATGGGGAGTAATCTTAAGTTTAAACATATGAACTGAGTGACATCTTTTAGGCCCTTTTAAATTTGTTAACAAATGGGCATAATACCTGCCCTCCATGTATCCTGAAGCTGTTGAGATGCTAAAATGAGATAATGTATTTAAAGTGCTTTGGATCTTTAAATTATGATCAAATATAAGCAACATTGGCAATCATATTATTATTTATGCATTTCTTTGATATGTTTATGAATATGATATTGACATTGTGGGTATTCACCCAAGTAATGCCTATTGTAAGCAATGCCAACCAGACCTTTTGTGGCACTCTTGTCCATATCTGCCCATATATCCACAGAGGAATCCGTCCAATATTCTGTGGAACTCTGCCTACATCTCTCCGCATTATGGCTACAAATGGAACAAAAGTATTCTCCACCAGTTAGTTAGCCCTCCTTTTAGTTTTGCATTGGATTTGTTGTGAGACAGCAGGAGATAAGAAAAAGAGGGATATATTCGAAATCAGGAGAGGCTGGGGGCTCAAATCCAACCTTGAAGATTTACTAGCTATGTGACCATAGGCAAGTCATATAAGGAGAAGGAAGAAAAGTTGATATTCATATACTTTGTGATTTGCAAGGTATAGTAGAAATATGTATGTTAATGTACAATGAAAAGTTCCATTTTGTTTTTAAGTTTCCATTTTGTGAAGAGTAGTTGTTAATCTAATTTAGGACACAAAGTCAAACTATATCACTTAAGTATTTATCTTAACAGAAAAATACCTTATACAACAACTTTGTTGTTCAGTTATTTATTATGTCTGATACTTTGTGACCCCATTTAGGGTTTTCTTGGCACAAATACTAGAGTGATTTGCCATTTCCTTCTCCAGCTCATTTTACAGATGAGGAAACTGAGGCAAACAAAGTTAAGTAGCTTGCCCAGGCTCACATAGCTACTAAGTGTGTGAAGCCAGATTTGAACTCAGGCAGATGAGTCTTCCTGACTCCAGGCCTGGTGTTTTATGCACTGTGGCACCACCTAGCTTCCCACCTTCATAACAAATTACTTAATCACAAAACTTACTTATTTCTACTGCTACTTGCTTCCTACTTCCATGCATGTTATCATTTGATTCTCATAGGGTGAATATGAACACAAGAATCATGGGAGTTCAGTGACTTGTCTATGGTCCCAGAGCTTTCACTGGAGAAAGTATCTGAAGCTGCATAAATCTCAGTTTCTTTATTTGTAAAAATAAGATTAAATTTGTATACATTATCCATTTCACAAAATTTCTAGGATGATCATTTAATCAATCAACAACGTATATTAAGCGCCAATGATATTCCAGGTACTATGTGATAAACGCTGGAGACACAAAGTAAAAAAAAAAAATGGCACAGTCCCTGCCCTCAAGAAATTTTCATTCTCTTGGAGAAGTTTATGGTCTCTCAGAATGAATTAATACATATGAAGTGCTTTCAAAACAAAGTGCCAAATGCTAGCCATCGAATGATCAGGAAGGGATTTTGCATTGTTTAAAAAGTGCCAGACTCTAAAAATATTGTATGTTATTGTGCCAAGGCATACTTTTCACTTAAACTTTTGAAAGTTAATATACCACCAATTTGTCAGAATTGAATTTTAACCGGAAGAGACTGTTTTAGTTTGAAACTCTGAATCATTGCTTTTTGAAAGGGTTCTAAATTTGACAGAACGAGGTCTCACCTCCCTGTAATTCCTTCCTTTCATTAATGCTACATTCTCAGTATGCATAAAAGATACAGCATGCCCTAGATACTCTAGTCATTAATATACATGCGTGAGTTAAAGATGATTGGGAAAGGGACCTAGCCTGAAAATCTCTGGACTTTCTCAGGCTGGTTTTTATGGTCCGGAATAAGAAGAGTTGGTTTGACCTGAAGATATAATAATGGGTTCAAGAAGAGTCCACTGAAAAAGGTGGTATTTTACTCTATGACAGTCTCACATAAGAATGCTTAAATTTTCCATCTATCATCTAGTTTTAATTAAATATCAATCTAGAGCTAAACAGCTGTCACAATGGACCATATCATTACTATCAGTTTGATATTTTAATTAAAGCTATTTTGAAAGCCATTAGGTTTGCAGGTCAGCCTTATTGAAGATTTTTGGTATTAGCCGGCAACTAACATGGTGTGGATTTTTTTTCCCCCTTCGGTTTTAAATACAACCTCAGAGTACATGACTTTAAATATTCATTAGCTGAGTCTAGAATAAAATGGCAAAGAGAGCCTTGGGCGGTTATAAACAAAAGTAATAAATGCATTAAGGAGACAGATTTGTTTGGGCCTAGTTGGTTTCCAACCAGTTTTGTCTGATAGATAGTAAAGCCTATAACCTGAAATAAAAAAAAAAAAGTGTTTATTTTTTTAGAATGATTTTTATGACACAGTGATCTAAATCATGATTCTCTGCTGAAGATATATGCTCTCTCCTCACTTCTGCCTCTTAGAACCTCCATGAGCCCTGCTTTCCCCTCTATACTAGGCCTTTCTGATCCCCCTGGTTGTTGAAATTACTTTGTATATATTTTCCTATGGAAATATTCTCCATTCCCTTCCCCTATCCCCATATTCCCCCAGAAAGTAAGTTTCTTCAGGACGGGACTATTTGATTTTTATCTAGCTCCTCAGTGCCTTGTACATAGTAGGTATATAGCAAATGCTTATTGAATGAATTGACATATATTATAACTATATTGAGTTTTGCCACTGAGAGTTATTCTAAATGTTGATTTGCAAAGCACAAAAATAATCCACTTTTTATGGGAAAGGAAACATTTTTATATTGTTATATTAATTTTTATTTCATACAAAAAGCAAATATCTCTGCTGTTTAATAAATTTTTTTGTGCCCAGAATGAAGATACTTCCCATATTTACTCATTTAAAATTTACTCATCATTAGAATTGGCCTCAATGTCACTATATTTATTACATGGTTAAAGGGAACTCAAGAAATAAGAGATTTTCAGGGACAATGAAAAAAATGATGCTTTGCAAATAATAAATAAATACAGGCAAATTATAATGCTAACATATTAGCTGTTCCTGAATATTCACTGATACAGAGAAGACATAATTAAAGAACTCCAAAATCTGTGACTAATCTTATTGAAGAGAAAGAAGCTAATAGCACATTTTGGAATGGCATATGAATTCAGTTCAACCAACAATGATTTGGCACCTACTCTGTACCATGAACCATCCTAGGCATTGGAGATATAAAGGAAAAATTGAAACATTCCCTACCCACAACAAATTGCCATCTACATCTAGGCTACCAAGTGGTGACAGGTATGGGACGTAAGGGGTTACTGTCTTAGAGTGACAGTTGAGAGAGACGTGAAGGTATGAACTCTATGAAAATGTATAAAATCAACTAAGATGGAAAGACATCAAAAAAGGAAAATGTTTGCTTCCTCTGACCTGTCCTTTTATATCTACAAGTGGAAAAACAGTAAAGGAAGAAAATACCAGACCTAGGAAAGCTTCTCTGAGAGTCTCTGCTTCAGTATACATTAGAATAAATTTAATTCTTGAGATTTTGAGATTATGATAAACTCAATATGAGTAGTGGGATAGAAAATATATTTAACATAATAAAAATAACGGGCTAGTAGCTGAGAAAAGAAAGGGGCAACAGAGAGTTGATGTCTTTGACAAGTAAAGAGATATGGCAGCCTAAGGAAACAATGGTTAAAATCAGTGGTTCTCAACCTTCTTAATGCCGTGATGCTTTAATAAGTTCCTCATGTTGTGGTGACCCCCAACCACAAAATTATTTTCATTGCTACTTTATAACTGTGATTTTGCTATTATTATGAATCATAATGTAAATATCTGATATGCAGGATGTATTTTCATGGTTACAAATTGAACATAACCCACAGGTTGAGAACCGCTGGTTTAAATTCATTTGTAAAATCTTATTGTATGAGCATGGTGGAAAGCTATATGCAATATTATTTCATGAGAAGCAAAATAAGGGAAATCATTTTCATTTAAAAGTTTGACAAGAGATAAATTAATCTATACCATCCCAAGAGTACTTAAAAATGAAATAGCAGATAAAATACAGGGAAAGTTCTATTGATATGAATATTACAAAATTCTTGGGGGGGACTGAGGCAGGGAGGAAAGAAGGAAAAGAGGGAGAAGAGAAAGAGAGGAGAGAGAGAGAAAGAAAGGGAAGGGAAGGAAAGGGAAGGGAAAGGGAAGGGAGGGGAGGGGAAGGGAGGGGAGGGGAAGGGAAGGGAAGGAGAGGGGAGGGGAAGGGAGGGGAGGGAATGAGCATTTATATAGCACCTACCATGTAATGGGCACTGTACTAAGTGTTTTACAAGTATTATCTCAATTGATCCTCACAACAACCCCACAACATATTTGCCTTTATTATTCCCACTTTTCAGCTGAGGAAACAGACAAACGAGGTTAAGTGACTTACCTAAGGTCAAAAGACTAGTTTCTGAGCCTGTATTTGAACTATGTATTCCTGACTCCAGGTCCAGTCACTCTGTCTACTCTACAACCTAGCTGAGCTATCCTATCTGGATTCTAACATCACAGCATCCTACATACCACATGAAGGAGCAGTAATGGCACAAAAGAAAACAAAGTTGAGAAGAAAATCTGAACTAGAACAAGGTATATGGAAGTTTTATTATAGGTAACATAAGTTATAAATGTTATAAGAAATTTAAGGGTGTTTGATTCTCAAGATATTTCAGAGAGGGGAAGATACAAAATTCTTGAGGAAAAAAATAATGAACATTATTCAATGAAAAGGGTGAATGCCAAGGCATTGGTAACTACGAATCCACTAACTACTAAATGTACTTTTGAATCTCTACCAAAACTTTTCCAGAATAATGTGTGTGTTGAAGTTATCATTGAGGAACATATGAGAATAGAACCATTAAGTTTTCACAAACCATATTCTGCAGTAGATTGCATCTTTGCAGCCACATGATAGACATAGAGAATAAAAGGTCCCACCAAGTGGAATTTTGTTTGATTCTTCCATCCATTGGTGAGTTCCTAATGAAACCTCCATTTGAGGAAGTGCCTAGGCCTGTCATTTCTCCACTGGCTCTACTCCTGAGTCTCCACACTATTCTACCTTTCACAGTTACCTTTCTCTTTCCTCCTCCCTTCCACTTTCTAGCTCCTTTTTTATATGATGTCTTCCCTTATAAGAATGTAAGCTCCTTGAAGGCAGAGACTGTCTTTCTTTTTTCATATTTGTATACCTAGTGCTTAATACAGTACTTGACACATAGTAATTTTCAATGTATCTTTATTATTATTATCATCATCATCATTATTGTTATTTATGCTTTATCTATTTGAAATACCACTAAAAAGCAGTTGAATGGTTCAAGAGAGAAAAAAAATATATATAGCATTATAGGCTCTTTCCCAATACGGTATCTACCATATATCTGCTAAAATCATACAAGTTACTTGAAAAAGGAGACAACAATGATTCTGTTTATGACCTTCTGACTGCAAGTATTAAGGAAGGCCTAAAATAGAGAGATAGAAAGATGCATGAGCACCAATGGTGTTTGCCACTGTAATTTGGGGGAGGGGGTATCTAGGACAGAAATTAATGTCAGGAGGGATTTTCTATAGAATATAAAATGAGAAAGTTCTCTACATCTTCCTGTTTGTGGATAACAAGTACCCCAACCCCTGTCCATTATAATACCTCCATATTTGCTTTAAATATTTCACCCTACCTATTCACAAAGAAAAAAAATGAATGAAAGAAGGAAACAACATTTAAGTGCCTATTATGTGCCAGGTACTGTGCTGAGTGCTTTACACATATCATCTCATTGGATCCTCACAGCAACCCAGGGACGTAGGTGCTATTATCTAATTTTTATAGTTGAGGAAACTGAGGCAGAAGTTAAATGACTTGCTCAGGGCTATAGTCAGTGTCTAAGGCCAGATTTGAATGCAGGTCCTCCTGACTCCAGTCGCAGCACTCTATTTACTGTGCTACCTAAAGGCTTCAATGAAGAATGTCTATTGTTCCAGCGTATGGTATGTAGTTGAATGAATACCCCCTAATGCTGATCCAACACTATGTTCATGTTAATATTCTGGGACAGACCTAACAGCTCACTCCAGTGATTCAGGCTTAGAAATATCACACAATGAAACTTGTGGATCATAAAAGAGAATAAAAACAATTATATTTAATAATAAGATTAAAAAGATACAATTTCTAGTTAGTATGATGATTCAGAGAAAATACTTTTCTTTGCTTTCACAATCACCATGGTAATGACAATGCGGGGAGAGAAAGGCATCCTTGCAGGGCAAAAGGAAGTTGACTAAACCCCAGGAGTGCAGATTCCACACAGGATGGGACAGTTATATCCCTACTCTGGTGGGCAAACCATTCCTCAGGACAATCTCTTTCCTTCCTTAAAGAGAAACCACCATAGTCTACATAAAATCAATAATATTCCTTACCACACCTGGTCAGAAAGAATAGCAGAATATAAACCGAGTCTAGAACTGATTAAAAGGAAGAGAGCAAATTGGGAAATAGCATATTTCTTTTCTTCACTTAACTCATCTCTCTTAAACAAAAGTCCATTTTTAAAACACTGATGTTCTTTCTGTAATGCTATGTGGCCGGCAAGCTTGGAATGCCATAGTCTCCATATGATTAAAGCTACAAACTGTCCAAAGGGTGATGGAGAGAAGTGTGATAAGTATAAGCAGGCTACAGCCTAGTTTCAGTGAAGAACTGAGCAAGAAAAGAAGTATAAAATACACTATTTAATAAATATGAATAGTAACAGATGGACAAATAACAGTAGTCTACTTATATCCATATAGTTTCAAGATACCTTTGAAAATGTGTCTACAATATTGGATGGACCATCTTCCCCCCGACTCACCTCTTTGTATTTATGGGACAATATGGACAAGTATTGTATAGGATGAGTTCTCAAAATTGGTTTTATTTGGTATTCAAAACACTGTTTTGAAATTAAATGGCAGCTGATCAAGATTTTCAAAGGGTGTATTGCAGAATTTCTTGAATCTCAGTTGCATCTGCTGTATGGACTTATGAATGTATACATGAATGAAAAAGTTTTTAAATGTTTACTATGTGCCAGGCACTATGTTAGGCACTGAAAATACCAATACAAGAGTGAAACTTACCCTGCCCTCCAGGAGCTCCCATTCTAATATGGGAAGGCAATATATATAAAGGAGTAGGGTCAGGGAAGGGCATTTTTGTCAAAGGATTCACAGGAATGATGAATAGAGCTACAGGGAAGTCCACTGGTATATCCTTTCCAAAAACAGTAATAATATTGATTTTATTACTGTCCTGAAAGTAAGAGGAAAAAGGAGAGTGAGAGGTAGCACTCCTTAAGTAGGAGTCCATTGCTTCCTGGGAGATAGCCTGTTCCATTTTTGTATAGGTCTAAGAGTGAGAAAACATTCCTGATATCACATCTAAATTTGACTCTTCCCAATTTCCACACCTAAATCTTACTCTAGAGGAATCACTCACATGCTATTAATAGGATAGCATGTCATTCAAAGAATCAAAGTAAAAAAGGAGAGAAGCATTAGCATAGGAAGGCTACGCATGCCTTATGAAATCACTCCCCATTAAAATACCTCGTTCATAAGGAGGAAGTGTCCAATTAGCACTTCTGATGTCAAATAACCAACCACTCTCAAGCATATATTGTATGACTGTATGCTATGAAAAGTATGTGTTTATATATATATATATGTATATATACATATTTACATAAATATGTGTGTGCATATGTTTATATATACGTGTGTGTGTATCTATATATCGCTGCCTTTGGGAAATGTAAAATATCTCTGGGAATATAAGATAGTATAAAGAAAGCAAGTCCAGAAAACGTAAGTAATAAGTTATCTGGAAAGTGACTACAAATACTGGGAGAAGTGAAAAGAAAAAGTGAGAGCTTTTCTACATTTTGTTATCGTTCAGTTGTTCAGTTATGTCCAACTCTTTGTGACCCTGTGGATCACAGCATACTGGGTCCCTCTGACTTCTATTATCTCTCTAAATCCCTCCAAACTCATGTTCATTTCTTCCATAACACTTTTTCTCCAAT
>CM053586.1:50781190-50811838 GCA_028646515.1 Pseudochirops corinnae
ATATATATATATATATATATATATATATATATATATATATATATATATATATATATATATATATATATATATATATAAATATTCAGTTCTTGATTTTGGTAAGGTAGTGAAGTATTGGGCTGGGCTTAAAAGTCAGAAAAATGTTGATTCAAATTTTGCCTTTGACACTTGCTAGCTGTGGAATTCCCTGGTCAAATCATACCATCATAGCATAACAGATTTAGAGTTAGAAGGTACCTCAGATGCCATCAAACCCAACCACCTTTTTTGTTTTTTTGCTTTTTTTTTTTTTTTTGGAGGGGGGAGGGCAGGGCAATTGCTGTTAAATGATTTGCTCAAGCTTAAATGGCTAGTAAGTGTTAAGTGTCTGAGGCCAGATTTTAAACTCAGGTCCTTCTGACTCCAGGGCTGGTGCTCTATTCACTGTGCCACCTAGCTGCCTCCAACCTCTTTCTTTTGAAGATGAGGAAACTAAGGCACAGACTGACTAAGTAACTTGCCCAGGGTAACAGAAATACTAAATATCTGAGACAGTCTGAACTTGAGTGTTTCTGACTCCAAGTCCAGGGGCCTATCTGCTACATCATGCTGCTCAAACAAAACCTCAACCTGCTTCAGATAACTCCCTAAAATACACATACTAAGTCATAGATGAGTTGCTGCTTGGATTGGCAGAGGGAGGACTACCCTATGCTGTTGACATCATAAACTCTTTGGTTATTAGGATATCAGAAATAGATATTGGTCTCAAAGCTGAGTAGGCCCAGTTCTAAGTTCTAGGTCTAATATTTATGTGACTTAAGCAAGCAAGTTTCTCTCTGAAACTCTTTCATCTTTGAAAATGAGAATAATAAATAGTATTTGCTCTACCTACTCTTGTGTAGTGAAGATTAAAAGAAATAATGTATATCAATCACTTTATAAACCTTTAAGCCCCATACATGAGTAAGATGTAGGTGATATACTCAATAATGGAATTACTAGGTCAAAGGATACAGAATGTTTAGTGATTTTGCTCACATAATTCTAAATTGATACAGAGAATGTTTGTACCACTCCGCCAACAATATATTAAGGATTTCATCCTTCATAACCTTTCAAACACTTACGATTTTCTGGTTTTGGTTACTGTTGCCAAAGGTAAAAGGTGAATTCTTGGATTTGTTTTATGTACCTTTCTGTTATTATTAGTGGTTTGGAGTGTTTTCAAATGGTCCTTTATAGGATGCAATTTTTTTTAGGTACTTTTTGTTCATTCTTGAACCACTTATCAATTGCAGAAAGGCTCTTGGTCAGGGAATCTATTCTTGGAAGCCATCTTTCAATTCAAGAATGTGAAGGGTGAGAGTTTAGGTAACTAAGAAGGTACAAAAAGACATATTAACTATCTTTCTAGCAGAAGCATTGTTTAAAGCAAGGTTGTTGAGCCCCCCCTTTTTTTTCCTTTTCCACAATTTATTGCTAGTTCTAAAGTTCTGGGCAATCAAACTGATGTTGCAACAAGGACCAAGACCTATGTGAATATAGCTGCAAAGCCACAGTAGGAAGTACACCACATATAATGTAAATCATGCAAGGGGGTAGGGGGAAGTAGAGGGTAAAGCAGAATACTCTCTCTATGTGTGTATGTATATGTTTTTAAGTAGAGTTTGCAAAATAATAAGATTTTTACTGAAATCCTTTATGTTCTTAGCAAGGCTTAGAAATTTAAATCAGAAGCCCTCTGGCAACCTTAACTCTAAGTAATCAAAAGCTTACTTTTCCTGTATATGACACAATGACACAGTGTAACTTCTTATTTTAAGTAGTCATTTCCTCCTAAATAAATCCTTTCCCTTATTTTGTGCCTTGTCTACATCTGATCTTTTAGTATGAAGACATTTCTTTTTCCATTCTAAGTTGCAAATTGGGAAAGGGGAACAAAGTTGTGAGAGATGCATTTTCAGCATTTTTACAATGACGAAGACCCATTTAGAAATACAGTAGAACAGTCAGACATTCTTGGGATCTCATGGTTGGAAAGGACTTTAGACTCCATCTCCTCAAACCACTATTTCCCTTATTTGAAGAGATATGGCCTTCTCAGTATATAGTCACCTAGTCTTTTCTACCTGAGAAAAAGGAGAACACACCACTTTCTGAGTCAGTCCATGGTACTTGGAGATAGCACCAATAAATAGGAAGGTTTTCTCTGCAAAAAATCTAAGTACTATATAGCCTTTAGACAGCATTGTAATGGTTTGCAAAGTGATTTACAAATAGCTCTTTTTATCCTCACAACAACCCTGGGAGGTTTATTTCCATTTTACAGATAAGTAAACTGAGGTAAAATGAAGTTAAGTAATTCAACCAAGGTCACACAGCTTTTAAATGTTGGAGGCAGTCTTTAAACTTATTTTCCTCTCTCCAGGTCAGCACTCCACACCCAGTGTCACCTAAACCCACCTCTTCACTCAAGCAGTCCCTCCTAGTTCTGTCCTTTGAAGTAAAACAGAACAAATCTAATCCCTTTAACAAATGACAGACCTGCAAATAATTGGAGAAAATAATCATGTTCCCCATGCCTCTTCTCCTCTCCAGTTTAACATCTCCAGCTCCTTTACTTAATCTTCATATGATCTTATGGTACTTTCATACTCATCCTGGCTACCTGCTTCTAAGATACTGTGCGGTTTAACAATGTCCTTCCTAAAATGTGATTCCAAGGGTTGAACGTACTGTTTCAGATGAGTCTATGCCAGGCAGAGTATAGCAGGATCATCACTTTTCCAATCCTGGACAATATGTTTTTCTTAAAGCATTACGGACTCATGGTAAGGTTGCAGTTTGGTAAAATTTGCAAATCATTACTGTACAAACTGCCATCTAGCATTTCCTCTCCATCTTAAACATAGCAAATTTGTTTTTTGAACCTATATATAAGACTTTACATTTATCATTATTTTACCTTACTTAGGTGGTACAGTGGAGAAAGCATGGAATTTTGAGTAAGGAAGACCTGAGATCAAATCCTCCCTTGGACACTTACTGTATGACCCTGGGAGAGTCACTTGTCCTCTTTTTGTCTCAGTTTTATTAAATGTGAGATAGAGATAAAAACAGTACCTACCTCTAAATGTTGTTGTGAGGATCAAGTGAGATATGTTTAAAATGTAAAACTTAAAGAGCTATTTAAATGCTAGTTATTATCTGTCAGTATCTCTGTTATTATTATTAGCCTATCAAGAACTGTTTGAATCCTAGCTTGATTTTCCCTTGTTACTATTTCTAGCTCCCACCTCCCCCACTGGAAACTTTGATCATTGTACCCTCTGAGCTTCTAGCTCAGTCCTTAAAAAATGCCCAATAGTGCAAGACCAAACAAAAGTCCCCAGTGTATTCCTAAAAGTGTTCCCATTCTAGACCCCCTCCTAAGTCGACTTCAAACTATTAATAACTACTTTTTGAATCTAGCTATTCAACCAGTTCTAAAGCAATCTATCAGTACTATTGCTTAGCCATATGTTTCCATTTTGTCCAAAAGATTTGGATGACACAGTTTAGATTAATTCCATCTACAGTATTCTCTTGATCTATCAGTCTAATAAATCTGTCCAAAAACAAACTGGGTAAAGTCTAGCATAACGAATCCCATTTCTGGCATAACTAATTTCCTTATGACAAGGCGGTAAAGTACTGTGTAACAGGAAAGAAATGGTCTTTAGTTTCTCTGACATTTTGTGCAAGACCTTAAGCAAATGATTTAACCTGCATGAACCTTGGTTTGTTCATTTATAAATGGAGATAATAATCTCTTCAGGACTTACATTATCACAGTATTTTCATGAGGATCAAATGAATTCATGTTTGTAAATTAAAACATAAGTTTTTGAACATTATGTAAATGTGAGACATAGTTTAAATATGTTCACATCGATAGTATCAGAAATTCTAAGAAATTGACTGTGGAAAACAAAGGAAAATTCAAACAGTGTAAAAAAGGCCAATTTTCTAGATTATGTAACATAAAGTTTGTTGGCCAATCAATTGAGTTAGTCCATCTGTCTATCTATCTTGGATAGGTTGACTGACAATATGGTAGGCCTCGGAAATATATTAGAGTTAGAGAGTAGGCCAGATTACATTTAGGGAAAGTAAACATTTAGTATTAAAGATTTAAAGTTGGAAAAAGAAAATTTAAGGGTTGCATAGTTTAAAACTCCATCACTTTTACACAGCCCAGAGAGTCTAACAGATTTGTCCATGGTCACACAGGTAGGAAATAACAGAAATATGAGTCAAACACACAGTTTGTTTCCAAATCCTGCATGATTTTTAATGTACCATTGGCTTCTTTTGTGTAGTATATCCAGTAAGCTTATTTCTCTTTGATATAAAAAAATAAATAAATAAAATCTACCTTTCAAACAATGCTATTCCTAAGCCTCAAGTTATAGAATAGAAAATTTATTGAAAAATAAAGAATGCCAATAACACAAAGGAAAAGGGAGATATATGCAGTGAGTGTAAGAATATTGCAGGCTGCAACATATTACCAACAATGATTGGTGCTTGGAAAGTACATTAAAAGGAATTATCAAGGAAATGTGTGATAAGTAAATGAGGTGAGTCAGTCATGAAATGAAAATAAGCAACAGCACAATCTGAGTGCCCCCATGAGTAGCCATGAAAGGAAAGTCCACATTTTGATAGCACCTTATGGTTTATACAGTATTTTACAGAGATAATTTCATCTGAGCTTCCCATTTTACTGAAGAGGAAACTGAGGCTTAGCTTAGTGATTTACTGATGGTTCACACAAATGGTAAATAAATATCAGACAGGACTTAAATCTAATTCTTTCTCAGTCTAAGATAAGCACTCTATTCACTAAACCATAATGTTTCTTAAAATAAACAAATTAAAACAAATTGGAAACAAAAACTAGAAAGACCCCCAGACTATTGAACAGCTCCATTTTGAGAAAATGTGGACAAGAAGCATAGCATCTTGGTTCTGTAGCTGGAATAAAGCTCAAAGGCCAATGGAAGGGTTCAAATCCCATTTCAAAGATGAAGAAACTGAGAGGATAAATGGCATTTAAAAGTCTTTTAAGGTTTACAAAGATTTCTTCACATCAAAGTCTAGGAGGTACGTAGTGTTAGTTATAGTCTCCATATTACAAATGAGGAAGCAAATACTTAGAGAAACTGAATCTGTATCCCAGCTGAGGCCCAAACTCATCTTTTCAATTTCAATTCACTTGGCAATCCCATGATACAATGTATAGAATGTTGTGGTCAAAAAGACCCAAGTTCAATTCTCACCTTATATGCTAACTAGCTGTGTGACTCAGAACAAGCCTCTCAACCACTTTCAATCTCAGTTTATTCATCTGTAAAATTAGGTAACAGCATACCTACCTTCAAAAGAAAGAATTTATATAAAGGACTTTTCAAAACTCAAAGGTACTATATAAA
This sequence comes from Pseudochirops corinnae, assembly GCA_028646515.1. Taxonomy (NCBI): domain Eukaryota; kingdom Metazoa; phylum Chordata; class Mammalia; order Diprotodontia; family Pseudocheiridae; genus Pseudochirops; species Pseudochirops corinnae. The sequence goes on from CM053586.1 coordinate 50,786,650, forward strand.
TGATAGGGATAGTAGTAGTAGTAGTAGTAGTAGTAGTAGTAGTAGTAGTAGTAGTAGTAGCAATAGTAGTAATATTAAATTTCAAATCCACCCAGGTGTCTAGAAATATACTAAATATGAAACAGTTTGCTATTTTTATATGTGTATGATTCTGAATTTCTTCAAAGCTAAAAGACAGAAACTTTGTACTTGCTAGAGTATTTTCTCTTATTCTGCTCTTCTAAACTCACTTTAGGGAATGGAGGAAGAAGAAGAAGAAGAAGAAGAAGAAGAAGAAGAAGAAGAAGAAGAAGAAGAAGAAGAAGAAGAAGAAGAAGGAGGAGGAGGAGGAGGAGGAGGAGGAGGAGGAGGAGGAGGAGGAGGAGGAGGAGGAGGAGGAGGAGGAGGAGGAGGAGGAGGAGGAGGAGGAGGAGAAGGAGGAGAAGGAGAAGGAGAAGAAGAAGAAGAAAAGAAGAAGAAGAAGGAGAAGAAGAAGGAGAAGGAGAAGAAAAAAAAGAACAAGAACAAGAAATACAAGAAGAAGAACAAGAAGAAGAGAGATCACACTTATGTTTTAAACCATTCCTATAAGTTTCATAAAAAAATACTATGTTTTCAGTCTCAGGGCCACTACTATCTGCTTGGAGTGTGCATTTTGGTAGTGACATTGTCAAGTGGTGCAAAAATATCTGACTCATTGGTTCCAAATCTTAGCAAAGTTCATTGCTTAAGTTTATGTCACTGATAACATGAATTGTTGATTGGATTTATAGAAAAAAATTCACTTGAGTTTAGAGGATGGAGTTGAATAGATAGGGGTTCCAAACCAAGGGCACTGTACTGTTCAGTTGCTTCAGTCATGTTCAAATCTTTCTGATCTCATTTGGGGTTTTCTTGGCAAAGATACCAGACTGGTTTGTCATTTACTTCTCCAGCTCATTTTACAGATGAGGAAACTAAAGGTAAACAGGGTTAAGTGACTCACCCAGGGTCACACAGCTAGCAAGTATCTAAGGCTAGTTTTGAACTCAGGAAGATGAGTCTTCCTGACTTCAGATCTGGTACTCTATTCACCTAGCTGACTCCTAGCTGCCCACCTGACCATTACAAGATGATATTTAATTCATTTCCGATTGACTCAATTATAGTGCCCTTAAAAACTGTTGCAAACCTCCCCCAAACCCAGCACTTCCCCACCCATAGCCTCGTCCTCTTATTCGTACATTAAAACTTATGTGTTCCCCTTTCTTCCCTCTGCTGCTTCAATCTCAGAAGATTAAGTGATCTTCATTCTTATCAAGACTAATTCTGTCAACCTCTTCCAGAACTTCCTCCTTTCATCATTCTCTCTATTATATATCTTCAAACCATTTCTAATTAATGACTTATTACTTGGTACTCATAGACATAAGAATAAAAAGAAAATACAAATTCCCCTCCACCTTGTCCTCCCCTCAAACTTAATCATTCCTCTTCTTCACTCCCATTCACTCACAAAGCCTTGTAATCTGACTTAAAACATCACTACTCTTTCAATGGCCTTTTAGCTGTTGCATCCAAAAGCCTTTCATCACTACTTATCCTCATCAGTCTTTTGATGCAGCTTTTGAAATGACTCACTACCACTTCCTCCTGGATAAGTTCCATGACCTTTGCTTTCATGATGCTACTCTTCCCTAGGTGTCTTCCTTCCTACCTGACTCCTTCTTAGGCCCCTTTGCCAATTCATTACCCTACATCTTTTCTGTACTTACAATTGTTCCCCCACCCCCAAGGTTCTGTTCTGGGCCCTCTTCTCTCTTACATTCTCTCCCTTGGTGATCCCATACTCTTCCAATGGGTTGAATTTTCTTCTCTAAGTGTATGACTTCCAAATTTCAAACCCAACTTCAGTCTCTTCCCTGAACTCCAGTTCTGCACTTATAAACTCTCCCTACTCCCTGCTGGATGTCTCCTAGATGTATTACTGACAGCTCAAACTCAACATGTCTAAAACTGAAATCATCTGTACCTGCTCTACCTGTCCGTCCACTTTATTTTCTTATTTCCTTTGAGAGGACCTTTCCTAACTTGGGCACCTTTATAGAAAGGAATCAGTGGATTAATATGCAAAAATGTTATATAAATGTTATATAAATGTACAACATTCTGAAAGAGGTTCTGAATGAGGCAGAAGGTAACAGAATCAAGGGAACAAAGGAAGGGGCTATAGTAATGCTTAAAGTAGGATAATATGAAGTAAACTTTGGACTTTTCAGGAAACTTTTCTTCCTCTATTTGGAAATCAATAAAAATTAGTAAAAATGTAACTAACCAAAAATAACCAAGGGGAGGGATAAGAAGTGGATCAACAGAAATGTGTCCAAATAAAGAAATATCCACATCAACAATACCATAGATCATTCATGTAATTCCATTCGACGAACACTTATTAGATACCTACTATGGGCTAGACAAAAGGAAGCAGGACATCATAGTATAGTGGAGGTAATAATGGCCTGGAATAAATAAGATTTAGATTCAGATCCTGACTCATATAAAAATTAAATATGTGGCCACAAGCAAGATACTTTATGTATCAGAACCACAAACAACTCTTTAAGACTCTGAATTACAGAGAATTACTAAACTCTGTATATGGAAGGAGTAGACTACACTGATATAATCACAAGTCCAGCATAAAAGAAATGTGTTGACACCATTAAAATAGTTGAATTCTATGGCAATTCTATTATCTAATCAAACTGGACATTACCTCTAATGAGTCAGATTGAAACAACCTGTACAACTCTTGTAATTGCCTCCCACACCAATAAATCATCCATAAAATGTCTACTCAATGATCTCTTAAAATGAACATGATAATAATGACTCAGGTTTCTAAATTCCTTTAAACCTAAGTGCTTTCCTAAAAATAATGCTCTATATTTTATTTTTTTTTAATTTTATTTATTTATTTTTAATTTATGGAATAAAACAAGCATTTTCATAACATAAGATAAAAAAAAAAAAGACCTCACATAAAACTGCAAATCAGTTATGTACAACTTGGCTATTCCTTTTAAATATATAATGAAGTTATTTTTTTTCTTTTTTTTCCTTCCTTCTCCCCCTACTGCCCTAGACATCACTACCATTAGACATAAATATGTATCTATAGTGTCCTCTTTTGTTTTTTCTCCTACCTGTCTGACCATTCCTTCTCTGTCTCCTTTAATGGATTTTCATCCATGTCACTTCCACTAACTAGGGGTACACCCCAAGATCTTCTTCCAAGAACTCTTCTTTTTTGTCTCTATGCTCTATCACATAGTGATCTCTTCAGCTTTCACTGGTTCAATTACAATATCTATTCAGATTGCTTCCCTAGTCTTTCTCTGAGCTCCCATCCTGTGACACAGCCCCTAGCAAACATTTTAAAGTAGATCTCTGTTTTATAGGCATCTCAAACTGCACATGTGCAAAACTTATTTTTTTCTTCTATATCCATGTTCTCAACTTCCCTATTATTATTAAAAATACCACTATCCTTCTAGCTACCCAGGTTTGTGACCACAGTGCCATCTTTGATTGCTCACTCTTATTCACCTTCCATAGCCAATCACTTGCTAAATCTTGTTATTTATTTCTTTACAATATCTCTCAGCTTCTCTCTATCGTAGACACAACCACTACCCCTGTTTACTCTCATCACCTGGGTTAGATAATAGCCCTAAGTGATTTCCTTGTCATAATTTTCTTCCTGCTTCAACCTATGCTCTACACAGTTGCCAAAATGATTTTCCAAAAACATACCTCTGTTCATTCACCTTCATCCTTCCCAGATCAAAAAATTCCACATACTCTATGACCCACCCACACAGGATTTCACATCTCCTTTGTGCTTTTCCACTGGCTGTCCCCCTATACCTTGAATGTTCTCCTGTCTCACACCCTGTTTACTTAGATATTCTATTACCTTCTGCAAGCCTTTCCCAGTTTCCTAATCTGCAGGTGCCTTCCCTTCTAAGATTTCCTTGCATGTACTCTGTGAATATCTTATCTTACTTATACCTACATATGTGCATGATTTTTCCCTAATTAGAATTTAAATTCCTTGAGATCAGGAACAATGTTCTTTTTTTCCTCTCTACTCCTAGTTCTAAGCAGAATGTCTGGCATATAATATATGCTTAATAAAAGCTTGTTGATTGATTAATGGGTTGGTTGATAGTGTGTTTATTATTATCCCTATCTTTCAGATGAAGAAATCAAGACTCGATGTTAAGTGATTTGTTCATGATTACATAGCTGGAGTCTGACTTGGAACCCCAATTTACTGATTCCAAAGATATTTCGTATGGGTACAAAGTTCCATTGAGATCTTTCTCAAAGTCAAATGAACAGACTAGGCAAAATTAGGAGCTAGCTATAAAGAATATCAAGGAGGTGACAACATGGCCACTCCCTTGAATATCTATTTGTAAATAGGAAAAATTAAGTTAATACTTCATGATCAAAATCAGTACATGAGATGTCTTATTCCTCCTTTATACATGGGACATTAATTACATTTGAGAACAACCTAGATTTCTGTTTCTGGGTTTAAAGGCTAGTAAGAGAAGATGTTTACCAGTGGATTCACTAAAAGAACTTGGCTTCCATGCTGGATGTTTTTCAAGATGCTATGAGTATATTTTTATTGCAATACCAGACACAGCCATTCAATTGGGAAGATTGATTTTCTTGGAAAAGCTCTTTCATGGCTGGACTTTGAAAAGATATACATTGCCTTTCGCTTTCAAAAAATCTAGTTAAGGAATCTTGCTTAAGGATGTAAGAGTTTCAATGCCATTGACTGGTCCTGCAAATGTTCCCAGTAGGAAGCCAAAGTCAACAAAGTTTAATAGACTCTAAATTTTAAAAAAAATCAATTTAAGAATATTTAAACTTGCCCAAATCATGTTTTGGAAGCAAAAGAACACAAAGAACAGAGTAATCATTGCATTCAAAAATAGTTTATTAAGTCTCTGACTTCATAGCAGTATGCCTTAGCTTTTATCTTTTTTTGCTGATTTTTATGTAAAACTCCTGACAGGGAAAAATTGTTATTCTCAGCACAGTCCTACCTGCTTTACTATGACCATCATTTTATATTGATGCATTTTAGGCAGGTGCAATAGTCCTATCTTAGGTGACCTTGGAGCAAATGGTAATTTTTAGGGCTCCAGGGTGTTAACATATTCTAAAAAGGAAGATGCCATCTAAATGAAAAAAATGACTCAAAATGATTTTATTGAATATAAATCATGAAAGAATACATTTTGTGATGAGCTTTGTACATAAGGCTAATTCTAGATGCAAATGAAAGTTCAATATTTGAGCTTCCAACTTTGATTTCTCTTTTTCTGCTGTAGTCTGTGCTCCATGCCTTGTCATTATCAGATAATGTCTATGCAGCTGGATGCCATTAGTTCCCTCCATTTTGACTAGACTATTATATTATAAAACATGAGACTGGGCAATTTTTACTTCTACTTCTTTTATTGATTCTGACTAGTAAGTAGGCAATCAATGGTGATTACAAGATGCAGAGCGTTCCAGAGGAGGTAGAAAATTAAATTTGGCTCATCGCTTCTCTTAACTATACAAACATAATATCCTCAAGATGAACAGCAGGCAGACTTTAATATAAATAAATACACCAGTTAAGTTCCCAAATCAGCAACACAATTTATGAGAACACTTCAAAATGATGATGCATTTAAAAAGAGATTATATTTTCAAAGGAACTGTTCGCTTTAAATGGTTAGCAATACAAGCACATGGCAACACTAATTAGTGGGTGAGCAAACACAAAGGAATACTTATTTTTAAAAGGGAGGGGGGAATCTTGGAAAGCAGAAGAACTTCTATCTTTCCACCAAAGTCTCTCGTACTGAGTTTGTTACCCAGCAGAACTTTAATATGATAAGATGACCCATTCTGAGGGTCCTCATCACACATGGCACCCCCAACTTAAAGGTGGGCCTTTGACCTTTAGTCAAGTACCTCTCTCTACTGTATTAAGTGTCCTTCATATGCTATCATCCTGGGCAATGTTCTTTCTTGCCTCCACTTGAAAAGACACTATTATATTGTTAAGAGGATATAATCCTGAAAGAAACTATTTGACAGCTCTGAAACTCTTCTGGGTTTTTTTTTTCCATTTCTTCTATCTTTTTTGACCATAACTCATAGTTAAATAGTGAGCACCAAGCTCTTGACATTAAAGGCCAGGACAGACTAACTCATCAAAGATGCAAATTTCCATGAGTCTCTCTTACACACACACACACACACACACACACACACACACACACACACACACACACACACACACACACATTGTCTCTCTGTCTTTGTGTCTCTTTGTCTCTGTCTCTCTATTTCTCTAACTCTATCTGTTTCTCTCTCATACACATCTACAGAAAATTTCCTCAGGCACTGAGAATTTAAGTGACTTGACCAAGATCTTGAGGCCATTATATGTCAAAGGTAATATGTGAATCTGGGCCTACCTGGCTGGTTCTCTACTCAATACACCTGCTACATCTCTTTGTGATGGAGGGAAAAACAAAGAAAGTGATGTCTCTAGTTTCAATCTGTTTCCTCTTTTGGAGGCACATAGCCAATGAATTTACTCTAAAGTCAGTCTGATTTCTGTTGCCAAAGAGAAAAGATGGGTCCAATGAGAGGGATCAGGAACAGCTCCTAAATAAATACATTCTCATACTGTTATCTGCATAGTATGTCAGCCTGAATCAGTATCAGCCAGCCTTTATCCCTTGTGAAGCATGTCATTTTACAACAGAGTCAAGTTTGAGGGATTTTAATTGACTCAGACTTGTAATGATATAATGGTAATTTGTCATGCTCCTTAAGTGCACCAAGGCTGCAGGGAGCTCTTGCTTGCACGTTTACCATGTGGGGTAAACCAGCTTAGAAAAAAATTAGTTTACTAAATGTTAACCAGTATCTAGGAAAGCAAATTCATCAACTGGGGTGACTAGTTTTACTTCTAAAGATTAAACCACTCATCCATATTCACAATAGATCACATCACCAATCAATTCACTGAATATAAAAATGTGGACTTTGAGTTCTAAAGGAAATGTTATTCCAAAAAGTTCATGATATAAGGAAATCTTAATTCGCTGCTTCTCTTAAAAGAAGCAAAACTTACCCAAATTATAATATGGCAAGTATCTAATAAGAGACCCTGCATCAAAATAGAGACATTTCTACTGCAGTGAAAAGAGCTTTGGATGTAGAGTCATTAGAAGTAGGTTCAAATTCAGTTCAAGTTCCCACAATTACTAACTGTGTGACTCTGGGCAAGTCATTTTAATCTCTGAAGCTCAGTTTGCTCATCTTGATAATGGGTCATAATTTTGATCCAGAGTTCCCATGGCTGGACATATATACCAGGAAGGTCAATGGTGGGGGTGGGCATGGGGGAGAGAATAGAGAGAAATCTTCCATATATACCAAAATATTCATAGCAGATCTTTTTATAGTAGTAAAGGACTAAAAACAAGGGGAGAAATTGTGCTATGTGATTGTAATGCAAAATTACTGTGACATAAGAAATGTTAAATGTTGTCAAATTAGAGAAACACGGGAAGGCTTAAATGAACTGATACAGAATAAGGCAAGAGTAACCAAGAATATAATTGTCCCAGTGCCTACAGTAATTAAAAATAAAAGACAGTTAAAAAAAACCTGGCATCTGAATAATTATACTGATCTAGGTTGGCCCCAGAGATATGATAAGAAAATATGCCTCCCAGAAGTAAAAGCCTACAAGAACTGAATATTACTCATGCGATCAGACCCAGACAATATGTTGGTTGGCTTTGGGGAGCTGTTTTCTTCTTAATTTTTCTTTTTTTAATATTTTGAAAAAGTGAAAAGTCACTTGGTAGGGAAAAGATAGAGTATATTCAGAAATGAATATGAGATAAAAGCAAAAGATATTAATAAAATGAAAAAATAGATAACAGCTTTTATATAATCTATCCCATGCTGTTGTGAGGAAAGTTCATTGTCCACTCTAGAGCACAACAGAGATGTTAGCTCTTTGCCCTAGACACTGGGAGATTAAGCTAATGTCACTCTCCAAAGGTGTTTCTTGCTTATTGTTTCTAGTTTGAAAGGAAAAGCCAAACATCTTTTTGAAAAGAATTATGCTCCAATCTTATACTTATCTGGCATGAATGTCACCTGATTACGAAGGACAAGCCAGGAAGCTGCTAGAATTCAGGGAAAATTTGGATGAAAATTGTCTGATGACTTCCTGACCCAGGGCGTGTATGATCCCCTCTGCTGACACATCCTCACATCCATTCTGGTTATCTCTGAGGTTAACTCTAAACCTGGATGTTGTAGTAAGCCTTCTAAGCATGGCTACCCCCAAAGAGTGGACACAATGAGAACTGTGATAAAGGCATCAAGCTATTCTCTTCTCCACCTATCACCTCTAGGTTACTGATGCCCAGTAGCTAGTTAAATTTACAGAACAGCTGTTTTTCCCACAACAACCCTAATAAGTATAAAGTACGAGCATTATCATCCCCATTTTGCTCATGGAGAAACAAATCACTCTGAATAAATGATTTGCCCAAAATCAAATAGCTAAGAGGTTTTAGAACTGGAATTTGAACCCAGACATTCTGGCCTGGATTCCAGAGCTCTTTCCATGACACCACTCTACCCACAAATTTCAAATTAACATCTCTCAGGGGATCAAAGTCCATGTATGCATGACATGTTTGTATTTGGGTTCCAGTCCAAAATTTGCCTGGCACTTTTTTTACTTTAAAAAATTCAGCAAATAAATATTTTAATATCATCACCTGAGTCTCTCAAACTCACTCTTCTCCAATAGAAGCTCATGTTTTGCAGAATTAAAAAAAAAATTCTATAATCATTAAAGTGCATTTTTCCCCATCTGAAAATCAGCTCAGTTCCTAGGGATAACAGAATAGTGCCCTTAAAATATATGGAACAGTATTTCTAAAAAAAAAACAAATTCAGTTTTCAGGGTCATTAGCTTATTCCTCTGGGTCTATGTTGCCGGAGTAACTCTGGGGAAAAATGTATTTCCCTCCTTCTAAGAGCATTACCACCAAGTTGTTCCCCAGTCCTCGCTTGCAATGCCATCTTCATCTCCAATAAAAGTCACAGTCTACATAGAAGCAATACACAATACCACTTAAATGAGGAATCATTTGGGATTCTAAAATGATATGTGCATCTAGAAAGCATTCTAAAAGTTTCCTTCAAAATGTCAAGGCAAAGCAAACTTGTTAGAAGGAAGAAGGGAATGAATGAATAAATAAAAAGATGAATGAATGAATGAATGAATGAAAAATCATTAATTAAGCACTTAATATATACCAAGCAGTATACTAAGTACTGGGAATACAAAATCAAAAGTGAAACAGTCCTTGTAATCAAGGACCTCTCATTCTAACAAGGGGAGACCATACATAGAGGGGAGTATTAACCACAGAAGGCGACGTGACAAGGATGGCGAGTAGCATTATGTGGGTTTGGATTATTTATGTAATCTTTTCAGAAGCAATAGTAGGCTTAATTTCATTGCTATTATTAAAGAAAGCTGTGAAAATTGAGGGTGGGGGCAGAGTGAATAGAAGGCTATGTTCACCCAAGTGGTGAGGCAGGAAGATGGCATGGCTGGATTATTGATTCTACATCTGGGAGAGCATAGTAGCAGGAATGGAAGCCCCGGGGCATGGCAGGAAGGTAACCCATTTGGTTGGAAGAATATGGGGCAAGAGAAAAAGGAATAATTAAAACATTACAAGGGTTGACTTCATAGTTTGTCATAGTTCAGCCTTAGGCAAAGGTATTTCAACTTTTTTTTCCTTCTAATTGTCTCCTTTTTTAGAGAGTAATCTTTTAAAAAAAAAATCATATCATTACTTAAAAAAGCTTTTCAGACTTCTGGGGGGGGAACAGTAAGTATATTATAACTTCTTGAAAACAAAATAAAGGGCCTCTGGAAATCAGAATAAAAAATGTGGAAAAGAAGAAGAGAAATGCTATTCTTTAAAAATTTATATTTATTTTTCACATTCATATGATCACAGATTTAGACCTGGAAGGTACTTTGGAGGTTATTTAAGCCAATCCTCTTATTTTATTGATGGAAAAATGGAGGATTGGAGAGGCCGAGTGGCAAAAGGCTATGCATGACTAATTATAGTATGTGCTATTGTATTCAGACAAAATTAAGGTAATAGCTCAGCATGGAATTGACTTAACATACATACATGTGAAATTTGTTGTTCTAACAGTGAGTGCACTAACAATTTAAAATGTTTCCATGTCTGTGATTCTCCTTATTAGGCTTATGACTGACCCCAAGATTATCTCATATATAATACCTAACATTCACATAATGCTTTAAGGTTAGTAAGGCACTTTATACACATGAAGTAAGTACTACAGGTATTATTATCACCATTTATAAATAAAGAAATTAAGGCTCAGGGAGGATCGGAAAGTTAATTTAACTGAGTGTCATAATGGAAGAGAGAATCCTAGCCTTTGTTCTGATATCTGATTCTCTAAAAGAAATCCTGCCTCTGCATTGCATTCCGTCACAAGCTCCTCCTTTGAAGGGAGAATTGCACAAAGGAGAACCTGGGGACATGAAAATATTTGCTTGGTATTCAGAGTTTTCTACCTATTCTCACATTACTGCCAGGTCATTCTTGAGTTGTAGAAACTTCAGATGGCATACTAATTGAACATGAAATCCTTCAAGTGACTGGGACTTTCTGAGGCTTAGGCCAGACATCCCAAACCAAAGACCAAAATGGCATAGAAGTACTAGAGAGTGACACTTCATAAAACGATTCTTTTGGCATCATTTCTCTTTCTCAGAAAGACTTTTTTGCTTTGTTTGTTGTTCTTAATGTTGGCAAAGACCTTGACTTGATTTTTTTTTTTATTTACTTGATCATGGGTCAATCATGGGCTATTGTCTACTATCCATCAATGTACCAGATTAGCAATACTAGTGAAGAACTGACCTGACCCTAGTCTAGCCTTTATTTGACTGTGTCCCCTACTCCGTTCAAATGTGGTTATCTAGAAATGCTGCTTGGTAAAATATCTATAAAGAGCTGTAGCTGTTTGTATGTTTTCACCATTCCAATCTAAACTAATCAACTAGACCAGTGGTTCTCAACCTTCCTAATGCTGCAACCCTTTAATACTCTTATGTGGGAGTATCTGCATGTGGGCGGACCCACCTGGAGAAATATAGAGGAGTGGTGTCTCCATTCCTAAGACCATCAGAAATATGTGTTTTCCAATGGCCTTAGGCGACCCCTGTGAAAGGGTTGTTGGACACCCAAAGGGGTCACAATCCACAGGTTGAGAACTGATGAACTAGACCATTGATTCCTTAAGGGCAGGGGGACATTTCTTACATAAACTTTGTATTTCCACCTCCTATCCCCCGGCATGTAAGTACACAATAAACATTTTGTAGAATTTGTGCAATTTAATTTGCTGAATTGCTAATCTATAACAACCAAAATTTATTGATCAGATCTATACAAGCTCCCTCTATTGGCTAGTCAGTGTTTTCCATCCAGTCAGGCTTAGCTATCTTCTTGTTGTTGTTCAATCATTTTTCAGTTCCATCCAACTCTTTGTGACACCATTTTTGGAGTTTTCTTGGCAAAGATACTGGAGTATTTTGATATTTCCTTCTCCAGCTTATTTTATAGATGAAGAAACTGAGGAAAATAGGGTTAAGTGACCTGGCCAGGATCACACAGCTAGTAAGTGTCCAAGGCCAGATTTGAATTCAGGAAGATGGGTCTTCCTGACTTCAGGTTTGATACTTTATGTACTTTGCTATCTAAGCATGCTAACCAAGCTGCCCTTTAGCTAGCTTAGTTCATTCAGTTTTCTCCGATAGCTTTTATGGCTATCTTGAAGGCAATATATCACTGATATGATTGCATCTTTGAGATGACGATAAAGACCCAGATCGCAGTATTATACCTTTATTCCTCCTTTCAACCAGAAACTAGGGTTCTTCTGTTGACAATTAAGATCACCCTTGATTAGGAATTCTTTGATCTATTGTCCTCACTTGATGACTATTAAGAGTTGGAAGAGATCATTTAGTACAACCCACTTATTTTATTTATTATGAGGAAACAAGGCAATTAAAAGTCTTGCCCACAATCACACAGCTAGTAGATAGCAGAAATAGATGTGAGTGCCTTAAAAGTGAGAATATATTGTGACAAGGTTTGTATGACACGCCAGGAAATAAACTCATTTAGATGAGGCTCCTCTATATAAAATTAATTAAATAATACAGAAATAAATTGATCATGAGCAATTTAGTAGAGGAGAAAGCCTCCATTTATGATACAACGTTTATCTCCCTTTACAGAGATGAGTTACAGCATCTGTACTGTGTTGCCCCAGAGGCTTCTGAATGTTCATGCTTTTAATCTCTGAGAAAAAGAAAAAATTTTGTCACATTAATGACAAAATGCTTCCCTTGAATGATACAAAAAAAAAAAGAGCAGGAACATGACATTTATCTTCAGGTGCAGTATTATACTTCCTAGCAGACTTTAATAATTGGAGCCAAGTGGCAAAGAAGAGAAAAGATTCAGAACAGTACATTAAATTTAGCATCTGGGTTTGTTAATCATACTGAAATCACAAGTATAGACAGGCTCCCGGTGGTCCTTTTTATATTCTATAGCATATAAAAATTAATAGCATAGTATGCACATTGAAGTTTATAAAATACATTTATACACATTAACTTATTGATCTGAATTGGGATAGAACCTGGACTTGTGTTTTCATTGATATAGAGAACTCCAAATGATATAGAGAACTCCAGCATCACTAGAAATCAGTATGTTCTCTCCAAATTATAGCCTCAGAGAGTTGCCTAGAGCATAATTAAGTGATCTGCCCAAGATCACAGAGTTAGAAATGGAACTTGAACTTAGATATTTCCATTATGAGGTTATTCTCTCTTGATGCGGCCCAGTGATTCAAATATAGGATTACACCTTCCCCAAATCTGACATGTAGAAAACATATGATTCACCTAAAATAGATACTATTTTTCAAGATATGAATAGCTATAAAGGTAGAGGACAGCTAGATACAAGTATGAGGATAAGTCAAGATATAGATAGGGATATATAGATTAGATACATAGATACAACATCTTCCTTTCAAAGAAACATTAATTTAGAGGTGCAGCCTATTAAAAAAATCAAACATTTCTCTAAAGTAAATCTATTTTAAAAAGCCCTCACCCAAGAGTTAAATTTTTTATTAATAAAATGAATAGTAGGCAAAGTCATATGAGACCATATGAAAGTCATATAAATGAAGGCTTATAGACATAGATTTAACTATATAGATGATATAGTTTTTTTTTTCATAGAAACCTCAGATTAGGAGTACAGTTTAATTTGAGACAATCCATATTTGGACCAATATGTCAACATTAATTATATGATTTTCTCTAACTTCCATTCTATTAATTAAAACTGTGATTATTTGATAGGGAACCTTTTAAAAAGATTTTATTTAAATAAATGTTCAAGTTTTTGAATAAACTATTCAGAGAGAAAATGCTGGGTTTTAACTTAATTTATCTAAACAATAATTCAGGAATGAAAAAGGTGACAAATTTTACTTGACCTGCATCATTTTCACACCCTCTGCTTAGATAACTGGCTTTATTCACATAAATATATAAAACTAAAAGTTATTCTCATACCTGGTTTTACAGGCACGTATCATACCCACCCACAGAGGACTACATAGATATCTTCCCCAAAATCTAAAATGGGGTTAGCCCACAAAATAAGCACAATTTCCCCTCCTTTCAACTCTATTTCTCTCAGTGCATGACCAAACGTTTATTTAATTCAATTTTTTTGTTTCTTTGTTTATTTATTTGTTAGTTTGTTTTTACCCCAGTCCTACAGATGTGTGCTGATTTGTGAATGACATTTTTGCTGAGATCTGGGCAACAGATGGTCCTTTGTGAAAGTCAAAATAAAAACAAAGGTTTTGAGACCTCACCAAAAAAGATTAGATCTATCCCTCCCACCATCATCTTACCTAAGCCAAGCATGCAACAAGGCAACTAATTTAAAATTTTTCTCTGAGGCTATCCTTTTATTTCCTTGGGGCATCCTGTGAGTTTATGCATATTCACATCAGTGTCAAGATCCCATTTGACCCAGAAGGTCATTCAATTTCTCCATATTCCTGGCATAATTAAATGAACCTCTTTCAGTGTAGCAGTTTCTAGTAAATAAAACACAATCCTCATGGAAAAAAAAAAAAGAAGTAGAAGAAAAAGAAGTCTGTAATCCAGTGGGGAACACTTAAAATTTCAGCAGTCCAGTAAGGAGAACTGAATAAAACCCCATTTAGTAAAATCCTAAGGGAACAGCATATTTCTGACCACAAAATCTATCTAAACAGCAATTTCTCTGAGAACTCCCATCCCATGAGTCTCTTGAGGTGCTCTATTTACAGGGGTTTGGAGATAGATTGGCATTTCAAATGCCTCGGTAGGAGAACAATGATATCATCAGCGATGATGGTGGGAACTATTAGCTCTCAGGAAGCAAAGAACGAAATATATAGGTATCTATTTAAAGGTCATGGCCCTGACATTTCATCTCCTGGGTCTTTGTATACAAGCATATTTGTTACAACCACCATTATACAAGGAGAAATTCACAGAACACTAGCCTTGGTTTAGTATTTCAGGAAATTGTAGATGACTGAGCTGGACAGGACTTCCAAGATTCTTTAATCCAACTCCTTTATTTTATATAATGAGGAAACTGAGGCAAGAAAGTTTAAATGGATTGTCCCAATTTACACAGATAGTGACTGGCAAATCCAAGCCTGGAATCCAAATTGCAGGTTAGTGTTCCTCTTTACTACATAGTACCTTCCTAGCCTCTAAACACTACTAAAGAGTGTGCCATATAATGGGATAATTTTGCTTGATGCGATGTGCTAACATAGCTAGTGTCCTCCTCAAATTATCCTGTATTTCACTACTTGGTGATTATTTTTATTCTCTTAATATTTACTCTGTACATATTTATGTCTTCATCTCTCCCACTGGAATATAACAACCTTGAGAGAAGAGTTGGTTTGAATTATTGTATTTCTATCCCTATCACCTAACAGTGCTTGGAACTGAGACACTCAGTAAATGCTTGTAAATTGATTAAATGTGTACTTTTCATTTCCATTCACTTCCGTCATAGGGTTGCTCTGAAGTTCAAATATATGTTCTCTCTGTTCAAACTTTAAAGATCTACTCATAAGTTGTCATTCGGATCATTAAGATTATTATTTATTAATATGACTGTTCATATGTCATTGGTTAGGTATGAACTTACCGAGTTTCCATGTAAGGCCTCTCTTTTCTAGTTTAAGCGTTCCCACTCCCTTTAACCATACAATATAAAAATCATTTGAAAGAATTAGGGATGTTTTAGCACCAGGAGAAAAATATTTGAAAGGAACATCAGAACATTCTTCAAATAACTAAACTGGCATCAAATGGTCAAGGTGTAACTGGTTGGTTTTTGGTTGATCCTTCAAAAGCAGAGCTGGGAACAATGAATGGAAGTTAGAGCAATTTGACTTGACAAAAGGAAAAATTCTTATGAAAGAGAGATGTTCCAAAATGCAATGGACTTCTCTGAATGACAGGGAGCTCTCTGTCGCTGGAAGACTTCAATGAGGCTGGCAGTACATTACCCATGTGTAGTACATATTCTAGACAACAGCTGTGATTTAGATATGGGTTTTACAACATGACCTCTGAGGTCTTTTTAATTTACGTGATTCCATGTTTCTAATTCATTCTTGCATCCACTTTTGTACCTCTGCCACCCAACATCATTATCAACAACAACTTTATATAGGACTTCATATAGCAACTTTATAGTGTGATATGATTTCTCATTTGAGCATCCCAACAATTATGAGGGTACTATATTTTGTGATCAATGGCATGTATTTTCAGTTAGAGTGTGTTCTATGACCAAGGAATAGAAAAAGTTATATAACCGATAAAGATATTGAACCCATGACTTTGACCTCAAACACTTCTAAGAGGAATAACATCATTCCACATTTTGGTTTCTAAACACTCCAATATGTCAAAATGGCCCTGCCAGATGATTCAAACAGATGATACTAGTATTAATACTAAAATTTATGAAGCACATTAAGGTTTGCAAAGTGCTTTACAAATATCATCTTATTTTATCCTTGTAACAAACTTGGGAGGTAGGCTGTTATCCAAGTTTTATTATCATTTATCCAGATCATGCATTTTAGTGTTGTTCACATTGTATATATAAGGAAAATGAAAAGATAGAGGTTAAGAGATTTGCCCAGGGCCACACAGCTAATAAGTGTCTGAGGCCAAATTTGAATTCAATTTTCCTGATTCTAATTATTGTGCTCCATCCATTATGCCACCTAGCTACCTATAATATGTCATATGATAGATATGTCTTAAGAAGTAGCCTAAAGAAAATAATATACACATACCTACAATAATTTATACGCAAAGAACCAAGCACAAAATAATAAAAAATCAATGTTGCAAAAATACCAAGAACAAGGTTGGTCTCAAAGGAGAGATATGAGAAAACACCTCCTCCTAATACTTAGCAGAGGTGTTGGAGGGGTCCACTGATACAGAACATTGCATACGTTATCATATCTTTCATTCAATTTTATTTTCAGTTCTGAATTCTCCCCCTTTTACTTACTCCTCCCTCCCCACCCATTGAGAAAGCAAGAAAAGCAATAGTGTCATTTTCTTTTTCATCAAGCTTGCGTTTACTGATATTTTTTCTCTTCTTCCTCTTTTTCTTTTTTTAAATTGTATGGGATCATTCTTTGGTAAAGGGAGATGAGGCACAGGGAGGGAAATATAGACTATGTAAAAATAAAATTTATCAAGAACATTTTCCCTCAAAACAAGTAAGCAAAGCCTAAGAAAAACAAACACTTCATATAGGGTGAGAATATATTAAATATGTATATATTCAATATGAATATATTAACGTGGAAACGAATTAAATAAATTAATTCAGTGTCTAAAACTGACTGTCTAAAATGCATGTACAAATGAAAATAAATATAGTACCTTAATTTTCTTTGTTGTAGCTGGGTATCTATATAAATTCTACATAGAACTTTGATATTAAAATGTTGCCCTTGTAAAGATGTGATTATATAGTTATTTCCTTTCTCAGAGTACAATGTCTTAAAGAAGTAGAATGTTACAGAATATTATTCAGATGCACCAATACATATACCTGTACTCAATATTTTACTGCCCAGGGCATCTAAACTAGATGAAGCAAGTTTTGGAACTCTACAAGAGATGATACTAGTTGACTAAAAAATGGACTTGCAGTGGAGATACTTTTTAATAAAAACCCAAAGAATGATAGCATTTGAGAGAAACAGATGCTAGATTTAATTCTCCAAACACACATGCACACATATACACACACAACACAACACAACACACATACATACAAATTAAGATCTCTGTTTGAGAGCTATAATGCCACAAGCATACTCTTTCTTCCAGCCATGTTCCTTTTCTGAAACCCTCTATATCTTATTCAAGAAATGAGTCCTTGATCTCTCACACACTGTGATGTCCAAGGTAGGAAACCAATTCGGAATGTCTCCTATTAAAAATAGTATTTTCTTTACTGGGTAGTCCTGACATGGAGAATGGAATCCAATCATTCCAATCCTGAAGCATGAAAAGCAATGAGAGTTTGAGTGTAATAAGTCCAGAGAACAGCCTCTTTCAGGATCATCACCCCTTGTCTTCCACCTTAATATCACCAGCTGCCAAACACAACTAAGTCAACATCTCCTGCAAGGGTTGTATCTGCCTTTCTCTGGTGAATGAAGCCCAGGTGTATCTTATTTTCTCTGGTAATTAAGACCCAATTCCATCCTTTGCCCTGAACTACTCTTTCCCTATCATGATCCCTAATGTCCTCCCACAGCCAAATGAACTTTATTTATGTAAACTAAAATAAAACTGCCTATAATAAAAGTTAATCATTTTTAGCATCACTGGACCCTCTTCCTTTCCTCTGAGGTCTGGGTCTAAGGTCCAAGGTAGCTGCAATGGAGTTAGGAGGACATTATCATAGAATATAGCTAAATACGGAAAAGATGAAAACTTCCCAGGTTTCTAAAGAAGTGTTTTAAATAATTTTAAATCGAGTTATAGAATACTTATGTAGGTAGGAGAAGCAATATAGTGACATGTAAAGAACTATTCTAAGGGTCAGGAATCCGTAGATTTGAGTTTCTTTATTGATACATAATGGCTGTGTGAACCATGGGCCAAGTCACTTAACCTCTCCCTGCATCCCAGGAAATACTAAGAATAGACGTCAATCTTCACTGGCAGAGGCAGCTTTCTCACCAGGAAGTCCCCCACTAATGAAATCATTAGTAGTAAATGAATGAAATCATCTAGTAGTAAAAGGAAATACCTAGTTGTTGTTTTTTAATGTATATATATTTTCCTGTGTATATACATCACTACAGCATCTGGATTATATAGCACAGGGATAGGGAGACATGCGATCAGGGCCTTTAATGCTCCTTGTTTGCCACATCCTAATTCATCATTTAACATGATTTCTTGTGACAATCTCTTTAGATAAGTCTGTTGTACTTTCTGCTTAGCTTCCAGATGTTAAATCTGTGATGCAAAAAATTGAAACAAGTGTAATACGCCTGATTGTGCAAAATAAAACCCATTCAAATTAGTTTATGAACTTGCTAAACATTAACCGTCAATGACTTCACAAGAGATTAAAACCGAAAATAGCACTAACTATGGCATTTCATGATATAATGAGAAATTTAACGGCTGAAATGAAAATATTTCATTTGCTCTAATATAATAGCAATTTTCAAATCATTCTAGCATGTCTTCTGATGCATCATACTGTTCCCCACTATGTCTTTTAAAGGAGGTAACCCACAGTAATAAGAATGACAGTCACAACTTCCCAGAGGTGCCTTTATAGGTATAAGCTAATGAATTTAATGGTCCCACGTGCTGCATGGAGGTTGGGATGGATATTGCTATGCCATGAGTAGAGAGCTATACTCAAACCAAAGCCATTCACACTGAAACATTAACCTGTCTAAAACCAGAGAGGGTCCTGGTGCAGATGACTCTTCAATATTTCTCCTAGGTCTACAGTCCAAGAAATCTTTGTAAAGCTTGGGGCAAGCACTGAAGCACGGCTTGCAATGAATAGGGCTTGGCAGTGTCTCTGGCTGTGCAGCTACCTCCACACTGGCTTAATCACTACTGGCATTTTTCCATATCTTTCTAACAATGAAATTGCCAGGTTCTTCTGGTTTTCCCATCAGCCATTTTTGAAAAGCCCACAGATGGGGGCAGCTAGGTGGCACAGTGAATAGAGCACCAGCCCTGGAGTCAGGAGGACCTGAGTTCAAATCCAGCCTCAGACACACTTGACACACTTACTAGCCGGGTGACTTTGGGCAAGTCACTTAACCCCCAATTGCTGTCCAAAAATTAAAAAAAAAAAAAAGGCCCACAGACTAGGACTTCTGAATTCTTGAAGGGCCAGATCATCATTATATTTATACCAAAGAGAAAGATGCCTAAGTAATGGTTTTCATAAAAGAGGCATCTTATCTCAGTCACTGACTCTAGGCACTTTCCAGACTAGACTTTATTATTTGTCATCAACCCTTTCTTTCTTCCTATTGTGCCTTGCATATGACTTTGCCTAAGGCCCAGCTCAGTGATATCCCTTCCAGAAACTGAGCTCTGACTGTGACTGTCTCTTTCAGATGAGACTTAGATTTATCCTGTTTCCTCTGACAGATCTGCTTCTATCTTTTGTCCTAAAACCACCTTCTCTTGCCTCTTATCCTTCTTGACTCTTTTTTCCTCGAATTAGGTTAAACGGACTTAACAAATGTAAACTAAAAGGTGCCCATAATAAAAGTTAGTCAGTTTCAGCACCATTAGCCTCCTCTGTAAAGGTCCAAGGGAGCTGTGGTGCACTAGGAAATTATGGTACGATCCCAACTAAGTATGGAAAAGACTAAACTCCCATGGTTTCTAAAGGGGCTTTGAAATACTCAGTCACCTTAAATCCCTGAAATGTTGCTTCCTTCAGAGGTTTCTTCTGTCTCAAGGCTTATACTGCCCCCTTTTCTTTCCTCTTTTTGTCATGCATTTAGAGTTCAGGTATATAAGTTCTGTGGTTTATTTATACTAATGATGTCTAATATTTATAAAGCATTTTAAGGTTCACAAAGTGAGGTTTTATGAAGGACTTTGAGATTTACAAACTTTATGGAACCTTATTGGAATCTCATAATTACCCTGTGAGTTGAGTACTGAGTTAGTGTCAGTGTCACTTTATAGATGCAGAAACTGAGGCTCAGAGGCATGGTGTCTTGCTCATTATCACACAGCTGTGTGTGGCATTGGAGGTGGGATTTGAACCCAGGTTTTCCAGACCATAAGTCCAGGACTCTATCTACCATCATACTGCCCTTTAAGGAAATAGTAAATAGTAATTTACAGGTAATTCAGAAATACATAAAAGAAATAGTCTTGATCAATATATGAAATCTAAATGAACTAAATTGGTCTTTTTAACTTTGACCAATCCCTGTGCAGGTTTCATCTCCAATTATGTCATGTGTTACAGCCATAATTTTCACCAGGACAACAAAGAGCAATGAAATCTCCCCCATCCACCCTCCCCAAAGATTCCTGCTCTCCCCTCCTCCTCTCACCAACCAGGTTATTTCATCACCCCAAATTCTGGCATCCCTAGTGGATCCCCCTGATAAGCATTAAAATGTATGCCTGGTGTTCAGTTGTATCCAACTCTTTGTGACCACATTTGTTTCTGTGATAGTTTTTGCCTAAGTTACCAGAGCGGTTTGCCTTCTCCTTCTCCAGTTCATTTGACAGATGAGGAAACTGAGGGAAACAGGGTTAAATGACTTGCTTAGGATCACACAGCTAGTAAGTATCTGAGACCAGGTTTGAACTTGCAAAGATGAGGCTTACTGACTTCAGGCCTGACACTCTATCTATTATGCCACCTAGTACTGAGCCCTCCACCAAATCTATGCCTAACCCTCAGTTACTCAGAAGTTCTCATTCCTAATTGGTTAAGAACAGAGCTCTCCTCACATCGTACCCTTTGAGTACTAACTGTGCTATGGTCCTCTTCTTACCTCAATCTGGGGAAAAAGGGGGACCTTCATAATCAAGTGAAATAGGACCATCCCAGTATTCTCAAAGACCCTGTTGGATTTTCTTATGCTTTCTGGCAGCAAATGGAGAAACTAAGCTAAGATGGCATTTCCTAAATTGTGTTTTATGTATTTTTATTTCACACTGTGAACTGGGGTTATAAGATAAATTGTGAAAACTAATGGTATGCTGCCCTCTCAAATATCAGCTATGAAATAGCACAATTACAAACTCTGTCAAAGCTACTCCAAGTTTGTTGTACATTTTTGGTCAATATTCATTTAAAAGCACAGCTGACGAGCCCCTATCAATGTTCCTTTTCTTCAATTATACCAGAAGACTATTAGTTCAAAGCTAAATACATCCAATTAAACATAGCAAAATCCATGGCAAAGAGAATGCCCTTCCTCCCCATCTCCCCAGCCCTCACAGAGGAGTATCCTTTCCCACATATTCCCCCAGCAAACATTTTCTCCTTCCTTTTCATAAGCCTAGTCCCCATTCTTACAGTTGCTACTTTGATCAACCTGGAGAAAGAACCAGGTCCTTTCCTCAAAAATGGCAATTGCCAGTCACCATCAGCTGCAGTCTGTTCCATTTTCATGTGACTGCCAAGGGCAGGGGCGGGGAACCTGCAGCCTCTACGTCACATGCGGCTCTCTAGGTCCTCAAGTGGGCCCTTTGATTGAATCCAAACCTCACAGAATAAACCCCCAATAAAATGATTTGTATATGTATATACACACATGATATTTTGCTGATTAAAGGTTATTAATATCAATCAATTTTGAGCCTTTTTCTTAAGCTGGCTACCTCAACTGAGTAAGAGTGTATAGACATGATCACTAGCTATTTGTCACTTGAGCTTGGCCAAATTATTTCACACTGCTAGTTCTCAATAGTTATCCCAAAAGAAGTATAACATTGGTTTCCATCATTTTGTTGAAATTGTATGAGGATGGATTAGATTTTTCATTTGTATCTAAAGCATTTTGTGCTCTTTTTAGAATAAAGCTGAGAGTTGTCATGGGAATGATTTTCATTACTGGGTCACAATTTTACAAATATCTCCCCTATACCATAAGTGCACATGCATGTGCATATACGCATGCACACACATACACACACACAAACACAGTGATGGGAAACTTGGTCCTTCCTTTCTGAAGATGGTCCAAATGAGTTCTGGAAGTCTTTCCCAGATGCAAAGTGCTTCATAGCACTTTCATTACTATCCCTTCCTTTAGGCCACGCAGGTGCATTGAAAGAAGGAAAATTAATTAAATTTATGGGCATGTTTATGCCCTCCAGGTGTCATGAAATGTACTGGCTAAGACATTTTTCAAATAATTAAGCAGACACTTACATGTTTTCTAATGAGTTACTGCCCTTCCTTCTTTAATCTGGCCAGAAACCCAATGATTTGCTTCTTGTCAGATGATGGGATTATTCTTTAGATGAGAAGATCAACTTTTCTCCCACACTACAGTGCATTAATGAGCATAGTGGTATTGATGCGGCATTTCTAAATCCTAGCTGTCTCCGCCAAAAGCCTTTCCTCATGTAGATTAATAATTGGCTAGTCTATGGCAGTTTAGACAAATGGAAGAGAATCTGTGTGCATGTATGTATGTATATATCTGTGTGTATGTTCATATACATATATACGCATACATGCATGCACACACATATACATATTCATATACATATACACATAGAACAAATTCCCAATAAAATGATTTGTATATGTACACACACACAGATATGTTTATAGATATGTAGATATATATTCATCTATGTATATATACCACTCTCCTTCTATATCAATTCATCAGTTAGTTTGCTTTGGGATCCTATTATTCATCCAAGCACAAGAGGAATGTGAGAAAAGGTCCTGCCTCTGAAGAGTTTACAATTTACTTGGAGAGACAATCCACCAAGGAGTTTCTAATCTATTTGGGAAACAAGACTTAGTCTCTCCCCTCAATAAGTTTTAGTCTAGTTAAGGAAATAAGCCATACGAAATAAACAGGGAGCACACACAGAAGGGCACTCAAACATTGTATATGTTAATTACCCTCCTGCACATGGTGATCATTGATAATAACTGATATTTATGTAGTACTTTACATGTCTTCTAAACTGACCATCATAACAGCCCTGTGAAGAAAATTATATAGGTCTTGTTAGCATCATTTTATAGATGAGGAATCTGAAGTTAAGAGGTTACTTGACTTTCCCAGTAACAACCTAAGTATCAGAGCTGGAGTTGGACTAAGGCCTCTCTTGCCTATAAATCCAAGGTTTTCTCCCATTACCGTGTATAATCTCATACCAACTCAAAAGAATATATTGTAGAAAGTGTGCAGAATCTACCAGTACAAATAGTCCATGACTTACCACCCATACGTGTGCTTTGATAAAGCTCAATTCTGTTTGTACAGAATTCTATGCTTAGTATTTTTTTTTACAAACTGTAAACTCTTATTTGTCCCACATAGTTAAAGGACATAATATTCTATTTAGCTAACTAGCATCATTAACTGGCAATTGCCATATATACTGTATATGGTAGAGAAATTTTCAAGAAATATAAGACAGATTAATGCATTGTTAGTGGAATTGTGAACTGATCCAACCATTCTAAAGAGCAATTTGGAAATATGCCCAAAAAGCAATCAAAGTGTGCATAGACCTTGATCCAGCAATATTACTATTATGTCTATATCCCAAAGAGATTATTAAAAAGGGGGAAAGAGCCCCATGTACAAAAATATTTATAGTAAGTCTTTTTGTGGTGGCAAAGAATTGGAAATTGAGGGAATATCCATTAACAGGGTAATGGCTGAACAAGTTGTGGTATATGAATATAATAGAATAAGAATGAGCAGGCAGATTTCAGAAATACCTGGAAAGACAAGAACTGATGCAAAGTGAAGTGAACAGAACCAGGAGAACATTGTATACAATAGCAGCAACATTATGCCATGGTCACCTATGACTGACTTAGTTCTTCTCAACAATATATTGATCTAAGACAATTCCAGAATTGAAGGAATTGCTATCCACATGCAGAGAAAGAATCAAAGGAAACTGAATGAGATTGAAGCATACTATTTTCATTTTCTTTATTTTTCATAGATTTTTTTCCCTCTGTTCTGTTTCTTTTTTCACAACACAACTAATAAGGAAATATGTTTTTTATGATTACATAAATATAACCTATATCAAATTGCTTATTGTATTGTGGATGAGAGAGTGGAGGCAGGAAAGGAAAAATTTGGAACTCAAAATTTTATTTTATTTTTTAAAAATTATTGTTGTTTTTTGTGATTTTATTTTTTATTTACATTTTTTTATCTTTATTAATTTGTTTACTTTTAGTTTACAGGATTCAGTTCCACAATCCCTTGAGTTTCAATTTTTCTGCCCCTCCCTCTCCTTCCTTCCACCCCCTCATTACAGCATGCAATCAAGTATAGGATCTGCAAATACTTTCACATTAGACATTAGTCAGGTTATAAAGAAGGATTGTAACAGGTGGAATGAACAATGGGAAAGAGGAAATAGAACCAAACAAGAAAAAGAATAAGTGCGAGTAGTTTGCTTCAATCTGCATTCAAATTCTGTTCTTTCTAGTTCTTTCTCTGAATGTAGACATCTCTCTCCATCATGAGTCTTTTGGAGTTGTCTTATAACCCTGCATTACTGAGAAGAGTCCAGTCTACCAAAGTAGGTTGTCACACATACATTGTGTCTCTAATTGTGTACAAATTTCTCCTGGTTCTGCTCTTCTCA